>CM053033.1:71513863-72113863 GCA_028564925.1 Lithobates sylvaticus | reverse complement strand
GGGGGGGTGTCTCAAGTTTGTTAGTGTGTCTTGGGTAAAAAAAAAAATGTTAATAAAATATGTTTAGAAAAAAATGAATAAGAACTATTGTTTCTAGGTCTGACTACTAATACAAACAAGTGTGTGGGTATGTCAGGAGTAGGAGAATCTATTTTATTTTTATTTTTTTGGTGGTCATGGTAATGGCATAAAGCTAAAGTAAAAAGGTATGTTTTTTATTATTTTGGGCTAGTTTTCCTTTTAATAATAAAAAAGGAGCTATCCATTAACATTTACCACCAACCTAAGGCCCAATTTGTGATGAAAAATCACGGTATAATTACCTGGGGTGTCTTGAGATTTGGCATACTTTTAAAGGGTGCTGTAACTTAAAAAGGTGGAGAAACCTTGCTCTAGAGTAGGCAGTATCCAATCATACAGGCCTGTGTATTACATAGTCATTTGTAGATCTGAAGAAAATAGTACAATCATATGGTACTGTATGTGCTCAGCTGATTCTGATTAATGATTGTGACATGTGACACCCAAATCTGGCTTTGAGTTGGTATATATTCAGTGATATTCATTTATTTGTAACAGAAGATGCATACATATCTCCAGATATCGTGGCTCGTAATTGGTGCATAAGAAACTGTTTCATTTCATCTTGGAATAATGAGCTTTATGGCCGAGTTCATGTCTTGAGTCTCCGAGTTTCATTTACAGCTATGATGGTGTGAAGATTCCGCTGCAATTGCTGCACTACTTGTGTTTTATTATTCTGATTCATCACATTCAGTACATTCTTACCTGACTTTCTTCTTTTCTGTTTTTAAAGCAGAATCGCCATCTGAGAAGTCAGGGAGGAGGCGGAGCATGCCGGGGAGCACAGCAGAAAAAAGTCCTACCATGGAGCCTGCTGCCACCACGCCATTCCGAGTGACGGTACGATGACTTCTTGTGAATCAGTCTTCATTGCTTAGAACTCAGTGGCTATGTGACTAATTTGCACAGCAATGTGAAAATGATGTTACAATTATATAGTAATCTACCGTGTTTCCCTGAAAATAAGCCCTACTGTGATTTTTGGGGAGGGCTACAATATAAACCCTACCCTGAAAATAAGCCCTAATTTAAAGTGGTTGTAAAATCCTAAAATGCACTGTATTACAGTATTATATAATGTAAACTGTGTATGTTTCTGTAATCTATTTGTGATAAATACCTTCATTACAGCACCGCTCGGCTCTCAGTTGATCCCCCGCTGCTCTCCTCCTCTTCTGTTAGCGGGGGATCTTGCCCCCCCCCCCCCGCAGTGCTTGGAGTGGGGAAGACCAAACAGGTGGGCCATGGAAGCGCAGAGCTCAGTGGATCCCCCGCTGCTCTCCTCTCCTCCTCTTCTGCCAGCTGTCAGCGGGGGATCCTCCCCCCCCCCCCCTGCAGTGCTCAGAGCGGGGATGACCGATCAGGCAGGTCATGGAAGCACAGAGCAGTGCTCAGCTTATTCCCTGCTGCTCTCCTCTCCTCCTCCTTCTGCCAGCTGTCAGCAGGGGATCTCGGGCCCCCCTCCCTCTCCAGTGCTCGGAGCGGGGAAGACCAATCAGACGGGTCATGGAAGCGCTGAGCCATGCTATAAGAAGGTATTTATTACAAATGGATTACAGAAACATGCACAGTTTAGATTATATAATACTGTAATACAGCGCATTCCAGGACTTTACAAGAACTTTTATTCAGTTCCACTGGCCACTGGGGATTCCTGACAGGCAGGAAGGGAGATGGGGAGAGAAGACAGCACATGACAAGCCCTACCCCAAAAATAAGCCCTACTGGGTCTTTTGTTGCTAAAATTATTATAAGACCCAGGCTTATTTTCAGGGAAACAAGGTAACATAATGTTGTTGTTTATAATTATAGGATGGTGAAAACATTTCTGCCATCACAGTTAAAGCAGAACTACAGCTTCTTTTTTCTTTTGCGTTTCAATTTTTTTATTTAAGTTTAACAAAGATCTTTGCACATATTTCCATATGGTAAAACATATGATTGTACATATAGATAGGCATAATAAAGAGATATTCAATCTTATCAACCAAGACTGAAGATTGCCGATAAAGAGCTAGTCGAACTAGTCTAGTGTAAAATGATGAAAATTGTATGTGAAATTTGGTTAAAGCTTATACAAGTGTCCTATAATACCAATACATTTTTGCCAGGATTTGACGTTTTAGAATTTCACCTTGTATTGCTATAGACTAAAAAAAAAATGATCATTCACATCTTTAGTATTTATCATTGCATATTAGACCACTCTATAATAGCCTTTTAAAACCAGGGTGTCATCAGTCATGTCAGGGAAATCAGACCTCATTATTGAATCTATAGGTGATCTTTTAGGGTTAGTGAAGGTCAGTGTGTTACCCAGTGAAAACACTCTGATCCAAAATCTTCTTACTTTTGGACATGTCCACCATATATGCATCATTGTCCCTTCATCTGAACATTGCCTAAAGCACTTATAAGAAGCTGATGGAGCAAATTTTGCAATCCTAGTAGAGACTAAGTACCATCTTTATAGCATATTTTAGTTAGCTTCTACCAAGGATGTGTTTATAGGTGTTTTAGAGATAACAGCCCTGTTTTGCCATTCTTTAATTTCATGCTGTTATAATCTGCTTTCATATTAAGTAATTTTGTAATATTCAACTGTAATATGTTATGGATGCTGCAAATATGGCCTTTAACTAAACTAAACGTTTTTGCATAAAAGTTCAACTGGAGTTTGGTCAAGGTCAGACTTTTAATTTGAGGGGACATGACGTAGAAAGCAGTGGATATGGTAAAACAAAACATTTCGTGAGGAGGTAGTTGGTGCTTGGCCTTAAACAAATTCAGTGTGCATATACTGTACTATCTTGAGGTAGAAGGCCCCAAATTCTTTCAGCTGTAAAAAACGCTCTAATAAAAAAAAAAAAAAAAAGCTTGAAGGCTAAGTTCACCTTTTTTCACTTTTTTTTTTTTTTTTCTTCTAAATTTCAGCTCCCCTATGTACCAATATAGCATTCATGTATGGATTCCCAGCAGAGTGGTACCGCTTACATAAGGAGAAGCTGGCCCCAACGCTCCAGAAAGTTTTCATAGCGGCAGAAAAAGAAGGCATACTACCAGAATCTATGAGGGAAGCCCTAATTGTAGTGATTCCTAAACCCGGGAAGGATCTGCAGGACTGTGAGTCCTACAG
Source organism: Lithobates sylvaticus (assembly GCA_028564925.1). Lineage (NCBI taxonomy): Eukaryota > Metazoa > Chordata > Amphibia > Anura > Ranidae > Lithobates > Lithobates sylvaticus. The sequence continues at coordinate 72,110,643 of CM053033.1, read as the reverse complement.
ACCGATCTCCCTAATCAATACAGACGTTAAAATACTGGCCAAAATTCTGGCTGTCAGATTACAGTCGGTTATCCTTCAACTCATTAATTCAGACCAAACAGGGTTCATACCCGGTAGATCCACACAAATGAAAAAAAATAAAATAAAATATAGCATTCATGTACTTTTTTTTGCAAAAATATCAACGATTTTCATAAAATCTACAGACATGTACCTTGCTGTTCTCCATCCATGTTTCCAAATGTATCCATTGCTTTTGTCTTACTTCCTTACAGACTAGAGGTCATGACACGGGAAGGAGTTGACCAGCTGATCTCATTAGCACACTCCCTGTGTTCCGTCAGATTCGGCGACCCGTCAGAATGTGTAACGGAAGTGATGTTTCGTCGCCGCCATCTTTCTACACCCCACACTTCTCCACAGTACGATACACTGAGAAGGGGCAAGCGGACATTTTGTTACACCCACCAGAGTTTTGCATTTTATACTTATCTATAACAGTAAACTGAGTTTATATAGTGATATACAGTACTTAGAACTCCGTCTGACTATTTAGATGTTGAATTTTAAAAGCAGCGGCAAGCCTGCTCATCTCACAGGTTTGCTAATCTGACAGAAGTTCGCTGCTTTTAATATTCAACATCTAAACATTCAGATGGAGTTCTAAGTACTGTATTTCACTATATAAACTCAGTTTACTGTTATAAATAAATGTAAAATGTAAAAATCCGGTGGGTGTAACAAGATGGCCACTTGCCCCGTTCTCAGTGTATCCTTACTGTGGACGGATGCAGGGTGTAGCAAGATGGCGGCGACGGAACGTCACTTCCGTTACACATGCCGAATCTGACAGAACACCTGCATCATCACCCTCCCACTCCTGGACATTTTTTAAATGAGATGCAATCAATCAGTGATCACCCTTCTCACTAAATACACAATATACAATCAGATTGCATAGTGTATGGCCATCTTTATACAAGTACATAGGAGGGAGTGGACAGAAATGCTCAGCTGTCTAGCCCCATTCACATTTCTGCATAGAAGGAACTTGAATTCCTTAATGCATCTTTTATTTATTTTTTTATTTTTTTGCGAGGTGGAGAGACGTTTTGGAGCATTTTCACTCATCACAAATAGGGCAGCCCATTCATTACACACAGCAATAGCCCCAAAGAAGCTTCAGCACTTTTTTTTAGAGCGGAGCTTGGTGAGTTTTTTTACTGCAATATTTGGTGCATCACATTTCTGAAATGCATGGAAACGCACAGTTGTGAATGGAGCCTCATTGTTCGTGTTACCGCGCCAATTTCACTTTCAGGCCCCATTCATATCTAGCATAGTGGGAGCAAATGTTTTGTGGCTTGTTTTTCCTGTGACACTCATAGGGCAGCCCGTTGATTTAAATGGGCTGTGCTATATGTTGCTTATGGGACATGTTGGTGTTTTGTGGGTTGCATGTTTTTTACTGTGCATTTTGCAGCATTTGCCACTCGTTTTTTCACATGGAAAAATGTGTGTTTGCTTCTGTGGTGTGCCGTGATACTGAAAGGGCAACTAGTAATTTTAGGTGTATAAAGGTGGCCATACACTATACAATCTGATTGTACAATCTCCTTTTAAATTTAGAGCCCTTTCACACTGTCGGACCATTCAGGTCCGCCTGTCAGTTTTGATGGCGGACCTGATCGGGCGCTCCATGCTGGTCTATGGAGCAACGGATGTCAGCGGTGACATGTCCGCTGACATCCGACCTGGTCCGATCTGCCAAAAGCAGACGGATGGTCCTATGTCTGGATCCGTCGCTGGCGGATCGAATCAGGTGAGATCTGATGAAAACGGACATGCTGTCCGTTTTCATCCGATCTCTCCATAGAAACCAGCGGCGCTGGACAAGCCCCTCCCCGCTTAGTGAGCAGAGAGGGACCTGTCATCCGCCGGACTCCGTGGAAGCAGATCCGCCCCGTCTGAATGAGGCCTTACAAATTTAGGTATTAAGGAGGAAACACCTATCTAGCCAATCACTCTATATCCAATCAGGCAGGCCCTTGCACTACATAATTGATGGGAGATCTAAAGGAGATTGTACAATCAGATTGTATAGTGTATGGCCACCTTTATACACCTAAAAATACTAGTTGCGCTTTCAGTGCCATTATTTGTTAACGACACACTAAACACAGAAAAAAACGAGTGGCAAATGCTGCAAAACGCACAGTATAAAACACGCAACCCACGAAATGCTGAAATGTCCCAAAAGCCACACATAGAACAGCCCATTTAAAGCAACGGGCTGCCCTATGAGTGTCACAGGAAAAAAGAGCCGCAAAATGTTTGCTCCCTCTATGCTAGATGTGAATGGGGCCTGAAAGTGAAATTGGTGCCTTAACACAAGAACAGTGAGGCTCCATTCACATCTGTGCGTTTCCTTGCATTTTAGAAATGCGCTGCACCCAAAATTGCAGTAAAAAAACGCACCAAAAAAAAAAAAAAAAAGTTCTGAAGCTTCTTTGGGGCGATTTCTGTGTGTAGGGCAGCCCATTCAGGAGGGTGGGCTGCCCTATCTGTGATGAGTGAAAATGCTCCAAAACACCCCCTCCTCGCTAAAAAAAAAAAAAGACACATGTGGGAATGTGAGTTCCCGCTATGCAGAGATGTGAACGGGGCTTGACAGCTGAGTGTTTCTGTCTATTCCCACGTATGTACTTGTTTAAAGATGGCCATACACTATGTAATCTGATTGTATATTGTGTATTTAGTAAGAAGGGTGATCACTGATTGCATTTCATTTAAAAAGGTGCAGCTGGGAATTGGTGGGTGGTTGATGCTGGGTGTTTGCTAATGAGGTCAGCTGGTCAACTCCTTCCTGTGTCATGACCTAAAGTCTGTAAGGACGTAAGAGAGAAGCAATCGATACGTTTGGAATCATGGATGGAGGACAGTAAGGTACGTGCCTGTAGATTTTATGGAAATCGTACATGAATGCTATATTGGTACATAGAGGAGCTGGAATTTATAAAAGAAAAGGTCAACTTATCGTTTAAAAACAACAAAAAACTATGAAAAACACGTCTATTCGGCGTTTATTAGCATTTTTGAGCCATAAACTTTTGTGGAAGTATAATTTTGCTAAAAAAAGCTAAAAAAAACACAACTAAAAAACGCTACTGCAAAAATGCTCCAAAACTCATTCTACAGCTAACTCTACTGGCGTTTTATAGCCTTCTGTGTGCATGAGACCTTAGGAAGCCTTTATTGGTCCACCATTGAAATGATTGGATCTTAAGACTGGGTGGAATTAATGGATTACTTACCCAATACTGGGCATGTTTGGGGACTTCAAATCATGTTTAACCACTTGCCGACTAGCCGCTATCGTTATATGGTGGCAGGTCGGCTCTCCTGCGCAAATCATCGTAGCTGTACTGCGGGGTCGGGCATGCTTGATGTCCGCCGGCGACGCGCGATCGCCTAGTACAGAGGCAGAATGGGGATCTGCCTTTGTAAACTGTTCCCAGTGATTGGGAGCAGTGATCTCTGTCATGTCCCAGGTAGCCCATCCCCCCCTACAGTTAGAACATGCAGAGGGAACACAGTTAACCTCTTGATCGCCCCCCTAGTGTTAACCCCTTCCCTGCCAGTGTCTTTTTTAAATTGATCAGTGCATTTTTATAGCACTGATCGATGTAATAATGTCACTGGTCCCCAAAAAGTGTAATTTGGGGTCAGAATGTCGCAGTCCCGCTAAAAATCTCAGATCGCCGCCAATACTAGTAAATACAATTAAAAAATAGATTTAGGGACTTTTATTTATCGAATAGTTTGTGGACACATTAAGTTTTGCGCAAACCAATCAATATATGACTATTGCAATTTTTTTTTTTTACTAAAAATATGTAGAAGAATATATATCGGCCTAAACTGATGAATAAATCATTTTTTTTGGATATGTATTATAGAAGAAAGTAAAATAATATATATATATTTTTTTCAAAATTGTCGCTCTTTGTTTGTTTATACCGCAAAAAATGATCAAATGCCACCAAAATATTGTGGAAAAAAAAGATGTCAATTTTGTTTGGGTACAGCGTCGCACGGCCGCGCAATTGTCAGTTAAAGCAACGCAGTGCCGTATCGCAAAAAATGGCCTGGTCATTAAGGGGGCAAATCCTTCCGGGGCTGAAGTGGTTAATAAGACACCTAAACTACAAGGCCAAAGAGCATGAAAGAGAAGGGCACAGCACCAGGGGCCTGTGTTTATATCCTGACCAAACAAGAAACTCAAGACCTGGCTTGGCTGAAGTGTAATTCCATGCTCACCACTGTGGGATGTTTCTCCTGCTCAAGTCAAGCATAAGTTGAGCAGGTAGAAAATACATAATCAAGTTGGGCATTTGTTGTCCTTCCACGATTTTGGGTCTTGATAATGTTTTAATAGTTTAATATCTTTTCTGTCCTAGACAAAGCAAACCAAAATATTCTGAAAGTTTTCAATGCCATTTTTATTAATGTGATTGTAAAGGAATGTTCTCGGCACTACTGCTCTCCTTCCCTCCTCCAGCACTCCCCCACCGGGTGTCTTATGGGGGATAAGAAACAGAGTGTGGCTCGGCCTTGCCCACTTCTCATTGGCTGATATCACTGTACAGAACAATGTGGCTCCTCCCAGTTCTGTCCTGTGAACTCTCTTCCTATTTGATTAAAAGCTGCATTCAATACTGGGTAATTCGAACTGAGCTCAGCTAGAGAAGGAGAGGTAGCACTGTGCAGGTGTGCAGTTTAAATGGCCCGGAGCGGCTGGTTGCACAGTTGTAGCGTCCACGCATCCTGCAAATGGCAGGGCAGAGGAGGTTTGAAGGGCCTATGGTTTTGTGGAGAGATGGAGATACAACCCGCAGCTGCATGTGTAATGGGGGAGATGCAGCATTTGAAACAGGAGGAGCGCTTGTACTGCCACCTGAACTTGACCATGGGGATCATTTTTGCTGTGCCACGATGCAAAGCATGGTGGCTCAGCATATGCACACCCCCCTCTGCTGCCTTTACAGTTAAAGTGGGAGCAGGTGTAGAGTGGTAAAACTGCAGCTCAGCCACCTGGTTTTACCACCCCCCCCCCCCCCCACCACTAGTGTAAACAAGTCCTAAAGGTGCTAACAAACCGAGGATGTTTAGGTCTGGAGGGAACATTTGTATGTTTGTAGGCCCCTCCACAGCCTTGGAAAAATCTGCTTCTTGGCCCTTCACCTCAAATGAATGCTTTGGATTTTCTGTAATTCAAATGTCATGTCACAGAAAAGGACCCCTTTCACTGGTCTGGGTAAGGTTTTTAAATACAGTTTGCACAGATAGTGGTAGCCACTAGATCTCCAGCTAAATTGGGTGAAAGATATATTTGTCACAAATTGTAAATGCCACAAGCTCCAGTCAAAAGACTCTGTGCCTAGGGAGACACCCCCAGTTATCACACGGACTGTACATTGTAAATTTGTAGCATGTCACAAGACAGCAGGGGATCATTTGCGTCAGCCATTTTTTTTTTTTTTAACACAGCCAAGAACTGCACAGGCATCAGGATTTGCGGGTATCATATCTAAGTGCCGGTTCACAAAGGGGCGACCTGTCAGGTGACTTAGCCGCCTGAGAAGTCGCACTCCATGCATTGCAATGGGACCATTCTAATAGGAGTGACTCAAGTTGCTCCGACTAAGGCTGCTTTCACACTGGGGCGGTGCGGGGCGGCGACGGTAAAGCAGCGCTATATTTAGCGCTGCTTTACCATCGTTTTACCCGCGGTATGCGGCCGCTAGCGGAGTGGTTTTAACCCCCGCTAGCGGCCGCAAAAGGGTTAAAAACCTCCGCAAAGCGCCGCTGCAGCGGCGGTTTGCGGACGGTATCCCTGCGGTTTCCCATTGATTTCAATGGGAAGGAGCGGTATAGGAGCGGTAAATACACCACTCCTTCACCGCTCCAAAGATGCAGCTAGCAGGACTTTTGTTGCGGTCCTGCTAGCGCACCACTCCAGTGTGAAAGCCCGCCGGCTTTCACACTGGAGTGAATGGGGCCGGTTTTTTCAGGCGGTGTACAGGCGCTATTTTTAGCGCTGTACCGCCTGAAAACCGCCCCAGTGTGAAAGCAGCCTTAGGAAAAGGTTCCTTACTAACTTTGGGGCGACTTCCAAACAGCTTGCATTGACTTCTATACAGAAGTCGTTTTGCTGACTTTGAAGCCGCCCCTGTGTGAACCGGCACTAAGACAACATCTCAGTTCTGGAAGTAGCTACCTGAATGATGCTAAACAGAGTTGTCCCCCTGGAGAAAAAAACCCGGATAAAGTAATTATAAAGGAGAATTCTGTGAGCTCTGTGAGAAGTAATAAATAACTGAAAGTGTTACAGGGCTTGTCCATGCTGTGTTCAGTGACCCGTGTTTTTCTCTACTGGATGAACGCAGGTCACCCCTAGGGCACATAAACAATTGATTTCTGGTGCCCCATTCAAACCACAACGCTGGAGTGATGTGTGGTGCGTTGCAGTGCAGAAAAATGCGTCATGTCTGCATTCATCTGCACTGCACTGCATTTGGCACCACATGTCACCACCGCACAACAGGGCAGCCAAAACTGCACTACCCTGCACAATAAAATGCTGTGTTTTAACATGCAGGCTGCTAATGTGAACCTAGCCTTACACATTGTTTAGCTTGCATGTGACAGGGAGAACATATATTTTACATTAAGTACAATTTGATGTGCTTTATATAACAGGTTCACTTTAGAACTTGGTAAATTGTTTCCCCGTCTGGATTTGTGGTGTGCCTATTGTGCTAGTGTGATTATAGAAACATATATACAATGTCTGCAGTGATAGAAGTGTGTTTCTTCTGTAGCTCTTGGTAAATCGTACAATAATAGGATTTAGTGACTAGAGATTCATAGACCCTGTGGCTTCTACATGTGTCTGTATTGATTTGGAGTGTCACCAACATACATTTCACCCCCTGTCTGTGTCTGGCGTCTGTGGAGACATGATCTAGTGAAGTCTATTACCCTGCACTGTATTGTTACAGTATCCCCTGTGGCCAGACCTCAACCCTGCAGTATAACAGTATAGGATGTGTGAATCATGTGCTTTAAAGTCCGGTGTTTACTTCAGTCTGACATTTGCACCATATTTATTGATTCAATTAAATATGTTTTTATTTTGTAAGTGGCAAAAGTGTCTGTGCTAATGAGTACAGTTAAAGCGGACCTTCAGTCATTTTTTTTCATCTTTCCATCTATTAAATCTTCTGCCCTTGTTGTTTTAACTTTGGATAGTAAAACATTAGTTTTTTCTGCCAGTAAATACCTTATACAGCCCACTTTCTGTTTCTTGTCTGGTAAAGAGCCCAGGCTTATGACATCGTGCACAGCTCTCTCTCGCTCTTGTGAGAGTTTGCTAAGAAGGGAGGGGGGTGACGAGTCATAAGAGGGCCAATGAGAGCTGCAGAGATGGAGGTGTGCCTATTGTGTGTCTGTGTAAATCTAGGAAGTGAACAGGCAGCAGCTTCAGCTGCCCACATTTAAAATGGTTGCAGCCAGACTTAGTGGAGGGAGATTTCTGCAGCATGTTTGGCAAGTACAGAATCACAGTATATATAAAATAATATGCAAAGTGGTTGGAGGGAAGCTTCAGAATGGCAAAGATGTTTTTATTACAAATTATGTGAGCCGACTGCAATTCTTCTTTAAAGCAGTATTAAACCCAAACACAACGTGTTTTTTATATTGCAACTTACCAATTCTTAGAAGTGATGGCTGCATTCATTTTTGTTTTTTAAGCTTTCTTTCTTCTGTTTTCATCTGGTGTGGCCAGTAAGTCTGTTGTTTTCAAAAGAACAAGCTCTCCAGCAAAATGTATCAGTTGCAGAAATGAGACAAACCATTTAACACTAGCAGGTGTTCTTAGAATGATTATCTTTTATTTCTACATGTAAAACCTTTATCTCCAGACTGACAATGCTGCTGCCAAAGGTGCCCCCAGTGCTCATTCATCCAGAGCGGGGACCCTGTAATACAGGAGGTGTGTTACTGGCCAGATCACTAGGTCAAAACAGAAGGAAAAAGACTAGGAAAAGGAAACTTACACAGCCACCACATCTAATGATTAATAAACAGCAATATAATACATTTTTGGTTTTGGGTTTGTCACTGCTTTGTTAGCAGTTGTGTGGATTTGAATTTGATGATTGTGTGGTTGGGAAAGGCAGGGCTATCAAACCGTATCATTATGTGCATTGATTGTTTTGTTTTCTGAACTCACGGAATCTCAGTGGAGTTTTTAGGATTGAAGCAGGAACCTGATGACTTTTGGGGGTCCTCTGCTTCTAACAGGTTGGCAGTGGTAGGTCGCGCTGATGATCCGACAGATTCCCTTTACTTTTACATAACTAAACCCTTACTTCAGTTGTCTTTCTTTTCTCTTTAAAGTTCTGTATGTGTGAGCGTGTAGAGAGGGTCACATTCTTCCAAGTCACTCCCTGCACAGTGCTCTTGGTCCCTCTCCTCTGTCTTATAATACCTTCCACGTAGCAGTTTGAGGGTTGGTTGTCAGGATTATGGATTTTGTGTGGGCTGCCATGATGGGGAGTTGGATTGTCCACTCATACAATCGATACAACATGGCTGATTTGAATTCATATTGTCACGCAGCTGTTCCGATCTTAGGTGCTCACATTTACTGCTAGTAGACTGGTGATCAAAAACACTCGCGTAAACCGTCCCTGGCTAATCAGTTACCACATTTTGATGCAAGGTAGAAATATAAGTGTTATCTCAAGACTTTAGGTGGAATCTATCAACAGACTGACATTACACAGCACAGAGTCATATAACAAGAAGCTGCAGTTAGCCAGATATTCAAGTACAAATGTGCTGAACACGGCTGCAGTGTATTCATTAGAATGGATATCAATTTTAGTTTGCTAGTTGGCTGAGCTTCTCTTTAAGTATAAAAAAACTATTCTGGCGGTCACTTCCGTCTCTGCGAAAGGTTTGAATTTCTGCGCAGAAAGAAAATTGTAAAGAGAGAAGAGCACATTTGAAGGGAACTAAAACATTGTTTCTCTAAATTGAAAGCTGTGAGGTCAGCGAGGTCAGTACTGATTCTAATTATCCACGAGTTCTCCCTGCTTCCCGAATAGACAATGATTTCACGCCATTATTGTCACCGCTAAATGAAATGTATGTCACTGTATTAATGTGCAATTAGAAGCGATTTAATTAATATCTGGGATTAATAAACGGAGCAGGTTTTAGGTTCACGGCTGTCAGGGAGTTACCAGAGTTTTTGTGACGAGTGATCAATGATTAATAAAAGAGAGGTAAACTAATTAAAAGGGAAATTTGTGCAAGTTCACGCCTTGCAATGAGATTTTCCGCTGGTTACTGTATGACGAATTCCCAGACATGTCTTATCTGTCGCATGTCAGAAGAATCTCTGGGCTAAGTGAATAATTTACCACCAGATGCTCCATGTTCTCTGTAGAATTGAATTCAATGCCGTCTACCCTTCTTTCGCTGCTTGCAAAGTCCTTTTCCATAGAGTCCTGGCAGTTTCTTTTCTTAAAGTGTTACTAAACCCAGGACCCTGCATTCACTATATCTGGTCTCCCACAGTACAAAGAACATGGAAATGCAATAATTCTTCTATCAGACTTCTATCAGTTCCTGGTTAAAGCTTGTAGGAGAAATTTTCATATTGCACTGAGCTGTCCTATCAGGATCCAGGACCCCTGACCCTCTGTCTGGACAGTGCTGGTTGGCTCTGTGCTGATCACATGCACTCTCCCAAGAAAACAAAACCTCATCACAATACACACCAAACTGAGTATGTGCAGCCTGACTACAGTAACTGCTTAGTTGCACCCAATTTCCCCTGCTTACTCTGTATTGTATCTAAACCTTACTATCACACCCCTGTCTCCCTCTGTTCCACTATTCTACCCTCTGTTTTTATCTTGTAAAGCCTCTGCATCTCTCCATAGTATCTCAGTCCCCCTTCTGACTCTTTCATTGTATCCCAGTTGCCCTGTATACTTTTTGCATACCCCTATACCTCCCAACATTTTCCTTGTTTCTCTCTTGTACCCCAACCCTTTTTATCAGTTTTTATTTGAAGCTGTGCCATTTTTAGGCCTAATTTGTTTTTTTTATATACAGCAGGTAAAATAAGTATTGCACACGTAACCATTTTTCTAGGTAAATATATTTTTAAAGGTGCTATTGACATGAAATTTTCACCACATGTTGGTAACAACACATGCAACCCATACATACAAAGAAACCAAAACAAATAAGTTCAGAAATTAAGTTACCGTATATACTCGAGTATAAGCCGAGATTTTCAGCCTTTTTTTAGGGCTGAAAGTCCCCTTCTCGGCTTATACTCGAGTCAGTGCGGTCTGCCTACATGAACAGCTTGTCATGTAGACAGACGGCACTGTTCAAAAGCCGCGCCGCCTCCTCCCGCCCGTCCGTGATAGGCGGACACTAATTTTCCCAGCAGCGCAGTGTTCCGCCTATCACGGATGTTCTCTCATTCTCATCTCATGGACGAGGATGAGAGAATATCCGTGATAGGCGGAACACTGCACATGACCGCTGGGAAAACCGAGTGTTCCTCCTATCACGGACGAGAAGGAGGAGGAGGCGCGGCTTTCAAACCTGCAATGGCGCCTCGCGCCTCAGCGTGTACGCTGAGGCGGAGGAGGGACACCGGACACCCGAGGGACACCGCACACCGGACACCGGGCAGCGGCCCCCGAGGGACACGGGACAGCGGGACACCGGATCGATCGGCACAGGTAGGCTGCACTGGGGACACGGGGGGGTTGTATAGGACACAGGGGACATGTAGATGGGCATTTGGTGACACACTTTTCCACTTACAGTAGCTGCTCCATTTCCCCCCCTCGGCTTATACACGGGTCATTAACTTTTCCCATTTTTTTGTGGTAAATCAGGGGCCTCGGCTTATACTCGGGACGGCCTATACTCGAGTATATACGGTATGTGTATTAAGTTCCCAAGTAGACTAGCTCAATGTTATAGCATCCAAAAAGTTCACCAGAGGTGTTACCTGCCACAGCATTATGTTTGGCCATCCAAATGGGTCATATAACAAACTGGAAGGAATTATATTTGGAGTACCCATGAAGTAGTGGCCTGAAGGGACTAATGAAACCATATAGTAATGCCCATAGCAGGTCCCAGGATGCTGAGTGACCATTAAAATAGTATGTATGTATGTATGTGTATATATATATATATGAACAGAAAAAGTATTTCTCCTGCGCTCGTGTAAGCGATATAAGTATGGAATGATAGTACTTTCAAATGGTGGGAAGTAAAGGATGATCATGTGTGTCCCGCTGCCTAAACTGACCAGGGATGGTCCGAAGAAGGCAGAGTAAAAAAAGGGGGGGTGAAAGTCGCATGATCTAACACTTGAATCAAGATAATACAGTTTATTCTTATACAAAGTGGATAAATACAAACAAATGTTACTACGTATTCACAAAATATACACTAACAGTTAGGCATGCCCATGCAAGGGCAAGTGCTCAAAGGTTGGCTGACGCGTTTCGAGGTGTTCCCTCTTCATCAGAGCCTTGAAAAACAGAAGAAAGTCTGTGTAATGTGGTAGACCAACATAGAGTGGAGTAGCTGTTTGGGAGGTGTATCACATGGTAAGTGATGAATTCTCCTTTGCTCTAGAATTGTCCACATCGCAGCACTCTACATAATGTAGAGAAATGATTTCTGTGTTGTTTGTTATTCCTTGTTTGTCTGTCATCTGTACCTGCATTAGAACTTGTAGAAAAGCTTCAATCTTTCTTGTAGCACAGAGCAGCACTCTGCTAGAAGGACTGCAAAATCCTCAGCAGAGATTCCCTCCAGCTTCTAAACTGACATGTGTGGGCTACAGATTTTCTACAAGTTCTAATGCAGGTACTAATGACAGACTCCACTCTATGTTGGTCTACCACATTACACAGACTTTCTTCTGTTAAAAAAAAAATGAAAACAAATGTACTAAAAACTAAATATTTAATGTTTTTCTTTTTTACATACTGTCATCAGTCAGTGTCCCTGATCATATGATGACGTTGTACTGCTCTAGTGACAGTATATAACAAAAACATTTTACTTTCCAAAAAGGGGGTATTTGCACTATCCTGGCATCTTAGGACCTCAAGAAATGAGGATTGATCCGTTTTCAAATATATATATGTGTGTGTGTGTGTATATATATATATATATATATATATATATATAATTACATACATACATACATACATACAGTCCCAGAGTCACAAACATTCGACTTATATATACACAAACAGAGGGAGACAACAGTCATGGTAAAAATGTCACACTGAAGCTCTATCACCATTCCTTGCTTCCACAACAACCCAAAAAGTCCAATTGCCACAGGGACAAAAATTAGGTGAATTATTCTGAACAGGGGCACAAATGGCAAAACAAACATTACAGGGGTGTTAACCCTTCCATATGTTATAAAAAGAAAACGTTCTTTGCCTTGAGTTACACTTAAAAATGTACCTGTTCAAACTTGTATACAAATTTAACTTGAGAACAAACCTACAAAACCTATCTTGTTTGTAACCCAGGGACTGCCTGTACCGTAGTTTGATAACTTTCACACACACTAAATAATATACACTGATTTGGGTTCTATTTTACCAAAGAAATGTAGCAGAATTTTGATCTACATTTATGAAGAGAGGTTATTTTTCATTTAATTCTCGGTATGTTTTGTTTATATAACAAAATAAAAATAATTAAACCCAGTGGTTAAAATTTTTATTTGGGTACAGTGTTGCATGACTGAGTAATTGGCATTTAAAGTGTGACATTGCTGAAAGCTGAAAATTTACCTGGCAGGAAGGGGGAGAAAGTGTCCGGTATTGAGGTCATTAACTGGTTATACTTTGATTTTTCAAGTGTGAGGTTTCTCATTTTGCACTACTTAGCTCACTGTTAGATCCTTTTATTGGGCCTTTGACTCATCAATTCCTCTTTTTATATTGTGGCCCTGCAAACTGTTATGAAGTGTCTTAATTTCCTCTCCAACACAACATCTTGTTGGCATGAAAGATGTTGGCATGGAAAATGCCTTTTCTCTTAACCTGCCTTATAGCCTGCTCCGATCCAGCCAAGCAAGGAAATCCCTAGCTTGGTGGATTGCCAAACCAGCTTTCAAAGGGGGAAGCCATACCATTGGAAGGTGATACCAACAGATGACAATCTCTGAGAGGAGTATTCCAATCTCTCACAGTTCAGGACACATGGTCACTCAAGGAAGCCAACCTCCCCATCAACATATTGGAGCCCCGATCAGAGTGCATTAAGACAACACCATGGCTGTTGCCTATATCAATCACCAAGGGGTAGCAGGAGTCATGCAGATTTGAAGGAAGCAAGCCCGATCATCTCATGGACAGAGAAACCCTGTCCAGCGATCTCTCCTGTTGGCATCCCAGGAGTGGACAATTGGATGGCAGATTACCTCATGTGTATTCACCTGGACCAAAGGGAATGGACCCTTTACCATCTGATATGGTTGTCAGAGATCAGGGTCTCCATACATGGATATCCTGGCCCCTGGGTTCAACGACAACTTTGTTGCCCCTAGGTTCAACAGTTTGTTTCCTGGACCAAAGATCCTCTAGTACTGGAAGTGAATGTTCTGATAGTTCCAGAGACTCAGTTCAGGCTAACCTATGCCTTGCCTTAATGTGAATTCTGACTGCTCTGCAACATAGAGCAAGAGAAGAAGGCAGTGATTTCTATTGCACCAAAATCTCCTAGAGATTAATTTGTGCTTCCATTGCTCAGCTTTGTAAGGCCAACATATAGTCTTCTGTTCAAACTTTTTCGAAGTTCTAGCAGGTGGACCTGCATTCTTGTGCAGCAGGTTTTTGCAGCGGCACTCTTGAGTTGGGTCTGTTCAATTTAAGATAAGAGGAATTTTGACTGTAAATTCTGCATCTTGGAGTACAGTACCGGACACAGGCCACCCTCTCCTTTGCTCCTGTGTTAATCCGCATTGCCTGCTACACAAGTAAAGACTCACGGAGTGGGCTAGGGTTATAGGGGGATGCTCAGGGGGCATGTCCTCAAAACCTTTGCTAGTGTCCAATCACTAAAAAGTACCAGCCTATAACCCAGGGCCTATGAATATCAAGCTTGTGTCCTGTACTGTAGTCCAAGATATCGAAATTGCAGAGAAGTTTACCTCCCTTTTTTATGTTTTTTTTTCTTTCTCAAGTTTCTACTAATAGGTTTCTAGGTGTACCATAGCCATTGTGACTCTCCTCCTGCAGCTTTCCGGTTTTGTTGACTATCCCTTGTGGTACATTTGTATTAAGTTAACTGCAGGCCATTCTAGAGGTCCAGGGCTTTGGTTTGCCTGTGGAGGAGCCCTGTCCCTGATGGGTATACCCATTGTAAAGTGCGAAACCAGGATGGCACTAGTCCCTACAGTCCTGCCCAGAGTGGAAGACATCTGCCGAAATAAGTGCTCAGACTTTGCGCCCTGTCTTACCCAGTGTGCTGGCTTCTTATGCAAAGTGGTTATATAATGCTTTAAATGTTGTGTTGCAGCCAGGAAGCAGTAGTACTGACATAGAATGACAATTGCAGCGCACCGTCTGCGACACTTTAAATGGTGTGTAGAGTCCATAGAGCACAGTGCTGGACTTTTAAAATTGGTGCCATTTTCTCATCCCCTTCTGTTGTAAAGTGTATGGCACGATCTGCCACTGCATCTGCATGGCCTCACTTTTAGTAGCCCCACTGTGCATGGTTCTGCTTGGTGTGCTTCTTAGCACCTGGACTCCCAGCTCCTGCATAACACAGAAGAGTGATCTCTGGATGCTTCCTGGGTTCAGCAGCTTACAGTTCCTAGCACAGAAGGCTTCAACCTTGCCTCTTATCAGCAACAAAGGTCAAGAGCATCTCTATGGGGAACATTTTGCAAACACATGGTATATCGTACATGCAAGGGGTCAGATGGTCTTGCTTGCTCAGACGCAGCTAGCCGCTGGAGGGAGGGGAGGGGCTAGTAGGCAGTGGTTGGTCTGATTTGCTGCCTTCAAACGCCCCTGGCCCTTTTGCCGTACACCTTTCCTCTTACCTATCTAGAGAGGAATTTTCTGCCACCATGTCAGATTTTATGGCCAGGATTACGGTCCTCTTGAAGGCTTTAGATTACATGGGTCTCAAAAAAGCCACTCTTCTCTTGAGTCAATTTCTGACTTTGCTCTTGTGGCTCATTTGTTACCTAAAGTTGAGGTAGACAAGGAGGTCTCATCAAAGCGTAAAGGATACTCTAATTTACTCACTATGCTTATTTTTTGCCGTAAGGTGAGCAGACTTATGCCCCGTACACACGATCGGATTTTCCGACAAAAAATGTTGGATGTGAGCTTGTTGGTGGAAAGTCTGACCGTGTGTATGCTGCATTGAACATTTGTTGTTTTACTTTCCGTCAACAAATGTTGGCTAGCAAGTTCTCAGTTTGTTGTCGGACTTTACGATTGTGTGTACACAAGTCCGTCGGACAAAAGTCCACACATGCTTGGAATCAAGTACGAGCCGGAATCGCTCTGGTCTTGTAAAACTAGCGTTCCTATTGGAGATATCACGTACGACTTGTACGTCACTACGTTCGTAATTGTTGGCCAACATTTGTGTGACCGTGTGTATGCAAGACAAGTTGGCGCCAATATCCTTCGAACAAAAATCCACCGTTTTGTTGTTGGAAAGTCTGATCGTGTGTACGGGCATTAGACTGCACTAAGGCCCCTTTCACACTGGGGCGGTGAGCCGCGGTGACGGTAAAGCAGCGCTATATTTAGCGCTTCCTTTACCGTCGTTTTCACCGCGGTTTTCGGCCGCTCGCGGTGCGGTTTT
Organism: Lithobates sylvaticus; assembly: GCA_028564925.1. Lineage (NCBI taxonomy): Eukaryota > Metazoa > Chordata > Amphibia > Anura > Ranidae > Lithobates > Lithobates sylvaticus. The sequence goes on along the minus strand of CM053033.1, from coordinate 72,094,665 downwards.
ACCCCCCGCGAGCGGCCGAAAAAGGGTTAAACACCCCCCGCAGAGCGCCGCCGTAGCCGCGGTATTGCCGCGGTAACCGCGGTATTGCCGCGGTTTTACCGCGGTCTCCCATTGTAATCAATGGGAAGGAGCGGTATAGGAGCGGTGACCACACCGCTCCTATCCCGCTCCAAAAATGCTGCTAGCAGGACTTTTTTTGTCATCCTGCTAGCGCACCGCTCCAGTGTGAAAGCCCGCCGGCTTTCACACTGGAGTTAAAGGGGCAGGATTTTTTCATGCGGTGAACAGGCGCTATTTTTAGCGCTGCACCGCATGAAAAACGCCCCGGTGTGAAAGGGGCCTAAGGTCTCTAATGTGTTTCCTGAAATTGCCCAATTTACAAAAAAAAAAAAAAAAGCATTAACCATAGATAATTAAAACAAAATCTGAAGGATTATCTGGATGAAAAATGTATCTGGGGAGATCAGTCAGTCAGTCTGTCTGTAAGAAACATATGGAAATGATCAAACTCTTTAGACAAATTTTATCAAGGAAGTCACTGGCAGAAATTAGCACACCCATACCTAGTAAAAAAAAAGCTAAGGTGCCCATGGCAAAATCTAGCATTTCTAATTTTTGAAGAGTCCTCAACACCTACTTCCGGGTGGAAATGTCCCTATTGTTATTATTATACAGGATTTATATAGCGTAGACAGTTTTATGCAGCGCTTTACAACATAAGGGTAGACAGTACAAGTACAATATAATTTAATACAGTAGGAATCAGAGGGCCCTGCTCATTAGAGCTTACAATCTAAGAGGGAGGGTCAGGAGATACAAGCGGTAATAACTGTGGGGAAAGGGCTGATGGAGAAAATAAATGTGCAGTTGTTAGGTGGGGGTCAGATAGGCATCTCTGCAGAGATGAGTTTTCAGGCATTATCTGAAAGTAGACAGTGTAGGAGATAATTAGACAGATTGGGGTAAGGAGCTCCAGAGGATAGTATAGGCTTTGGAGAAGTCCTGGAGGTGGGCGTGAGGTTACGAGGATGAGGAGACAAGGGAGCTAGAGCGCAGGAGATCTTGGGAGGGAAGTGAACGATTTGGTTGGTATTTTGAGACTAGGTTAGTGATGTAGCTGGGGGCGGAGTTGTGGATGGCTTTGAGTTTTTGTTAGTATCTTGAATTTTATTTGTTGGGTGACCAAAAGCCAGTGGAGGGATTGGCAGAGAGGGGTAGCAGATGCCAAGCAGTTTGTAAGGTGGATGAGCCTGGCAGCAGCATTCATGATGGTCTGAAGGAGGGATAGCCTATTTAGGGGTAAGCCATTGAGGAGGGAGTTTCAGTAGTTGAGGCAAGAGATGACCAATGAGTGAATTAGAAGCTTTGTGGTGTCATTGGTTAGGAAGGGGTGTATCTTGGAGATGTTGCAGAGGTTGTGGTGGAAAGCTTTGTACAGTGATTGTATGTGGGGGCGAAAGAATAGTTCAAAGGTCCAGAATTACACCTAGGGCCTTGGCATGGGGGGACAAGTTGATAGTTGAGCTATTGATTTTGACAGATAAATCAGGGGAAGAGGCATGTGGGGGAGAAGATATTATGAGCTTTGTTTTGTATAGATTGAGTCTGAGGAAGTGGTGTGACATCCAGGCTAATATGTCTGTTAGTAAGTTGGTGATGCGTGCTGTGACTAATGGATTGAGCTGAGGGGTAGAGAGATCAATTTGGGTGTAGAGTAGATTTTTTCAGTAATAAAATTGCTGCAACAAGGAGAATTTTATAGCATCATTGAACATCAAGGATGTGTATTTTACATGTTCCCATTTTTCTCCCGCTTCAGCAGTTTCTGCAGTTTGTGGCGGGCATGCAGCACTTCCAGTTTGTGGATTTTCCCTTTGGAATATCCACTGCCCCATGGTCTTGGCGTAACTGGGCCTAGTCTTGGTGATGGCTCAGGCCCAGGTGTTTTTTCCCAAGAAAAGTGTATTTACACCCCTGTGTTCATGTATAGACCCTGAGTTCCAGGAAGCCTCCATCGGTTCAATTTTGCATGAGAGTACTGGGTCTCATGGTGGCCTCCTACAAGGTGGTGAAGTTTGCCTAGTTTTACTCCAGGCCTCTGCAGTTTAATGTGCTGACTGCATGGGAAAAGCTCCCTCAATCTCTGAACAAGCCCATGCACCCATGTCCCAAGGCCAGAATACTTGTAAATGAATGACTAAAATACTTTTCTCCCCTTAACCTGGACTGTTTCTATGATGAATGCCAGCCTGATGACCTGACTCGTAGTCCTAGGGACAGAAACAGTCCAAAGGTCATTGCTTTTGAGGGAATCCAAACTCCCCATCAATATTCTCAATACAAAGGCCATCCAGCTGTCCTTGCTGCAGTAGACTGACCAGTTTCTGCCAAGGTTGGAGGACCCCGGATGTAGAGTGTTTTGGCATAATGCTTTAACCACAGGGTGGTCAAGATAAAGGATCCAAAAGCCTATGGGGTGCAAACACTAGTAGGCCTTGTAGGATCAGTTCCAGCTGATATATGCTTTCCCTCTGTCATGGATCCTTCAGCTGTTTGGCAAGATCCAGATGGAGGGCATTCTGAAGATCTTGATGGCACTAAATTGGCTCAGAAAGACTCAGATGCAGACATTCTCTGACTCCTGGGAGGCACTCCATGGGCTCTCCCAACCAATCACCCCCCCCCCCCCCCCCGGTTCACGCCTATGCATTTTTTAGTGCATTTTTAGTTTTACAGAAACAAACTACAGTCCATTTAACATGGTTTCCTATGAGTCATATTCACATTTGTGCATTTTATGGAAAGGGACAGGGACTTTTTTCTGGTTTTTGGTTCCATAGACCAGTGTTTCTCAACTCCAGTCCTCAAGGCGTACCAACAGGTCATGTTTTCAGGATTTCCACTATTTTGCACAGGTGGTTTGATCAGTTTCACTGCCTTAGTAATTACCACAGCAGTTTCATCTGAGGGAATTCCTGAAAACATGACCTGTTGGTGCGCCTTGAGGACTGGAGTTGAGAAACACTGCCATAGACTTCAATGGATCAAAAATGTGTATTAAAAAATGCACCTGGAATATGCAAACTGCAACCTGCATAGGTGTGAACCAGGACTTAGGCCGTTTAATTCTGTTGTTTTACATACACCCCAAGTAAGGTGTAAGAATCTATTTCTTGCTCAATGCTGTGTTTACATTTGGCATTTTGCCTCAAGGTCTGTAAATTCTGCTCTACTGGGACTTCTGTCATTTCTTTTCATTTTCCTCAGTGCTGCGCACTGTGGTTAGATGACCTTTCCAGGCTGCATAAAAAAAAGGAGTAAGAATATTATTTATTATTTCACAGATAGCAATTAAACTGCAAATTGTGTATGTTATCCTCGGGAGTAGGAGGGGGAATCTTCCTGAATTCTTCTCACTGCTCCTTTTAGGAAATTGTGGGTGCAATGACAAGGATTCAGCATGTAGAGTTGTGTTATACTCTTATCAAGAAACCTTTTCAAATACGATTTAAAGGTTTATAAAAAAAAACAAAAAAAAACAATATACTGTATGTTTGTCTGTACAGTGTGTCTATATATATATATATATATATATATATATACACACAGCCCTCAAATTTTCTGCTTGCCTACTTGCATTTTGCGAGTAGAAAATGAGGGCTGGCGAGGAGCTGGGCTGCCTGGGATTGTGGGGGCGAGCACCGCCGGCGGGCGGAGTTGACTGGGAGCTGTTCTCCCAGGGGAAGAGTGCCATGGAGTTAGAGGAGAGCCACGGGCTCGCCAAGCGGTAATACACGCCGTAACAGCTGACATTGAAACTGTCTCCACTCTGCTCACTCTCACACAGCCCCGCCTCCTCCTAACCCTGCACCTGTAATAGACAGAATGCCGGTCCAATGCAGGGATGCATTCTGTCTATCACAGGCGCGGGGTTAGGAGGAGGCGCTGTGTGAGAGTGAGCAGAGCGGAGACAGTTTTAATGTCAGCTGTTACAGCGTGTATTACTGCTCTGCAATCCTGGCTCCCCTTTAACTCCTCACGATTCGGCCACCCTCACTTCCTCTGCCCTGGCAAGGCTGCAATGGGGGCACTGTGAGGCTGCTATTTGGGGCACTCTAATGCTGCAATTTGAGGAACAGTGAGGCTACTATTTAGGGCACAGTGAGGCTGCTATTTGGGGCACAGTGAGGCTGCTATTTGGGGCACAGTGAGGCTGCTATTTGGGGCACAGTGAGGCTGCAATTTGGGGTACAGTGATGCTGCTATTTAGGGTACATTGAGGCTGCAATGGGGGCACAGTGAGACTGCAATGGGGGCCCCGTGAGGCTGCAATGTGGGGCACGGTGAGGCTGCAATGCATGGTGAGGCTGCAATGATGGGCACAAGTCACGCTGCAATAATGGGCACAGGTGAGCCTGCATTGATGGGCACTGGTGAGGCACTGCTGAGGGGAACTGATAAAGTTGTTGCTAATATTTATTTTTGTAACTTAATTCTGCATAAAACATTTAAGTGTAATTTCATGAGATAATTTTTGATGGCGTGATTAGGGGCAGGGTAAGGGTTGGGTGGGGCTATTGGTGGCGAGTAACCCTTGAGACCTGGCTAGTAGCTCAGGACTTAAAATTTTATTTAAAGGTAACGAAAAAGTTCAAACAAACAGTAATCTTCCCTCGCAGGGGGTTCCACCATCACTGTATAAACACAAACTATAGCCTCCTGGCTTACTCACTGTCAGCTTCGTGCTGTTTTGGTCGTGGGCCTCATCTGCCTGTTACAGACGTGCACACACAGGCTGCCACCTGCAGCCTTAGATTCCGAGACCTCCTGTCTATTTCTCCTGGAGCCGTTTCCTACTGGGACCCTCCCGACCTCCCAGGCCAGACTTCCTGTCTGCCGGGTGGAGCTGTCTCCAAGTCTGAGCACTGACCTCTAATCCTGGAATGGTTATGAAGACCGCACACAGCTGTACAATTGACACGCTACCAAAATCAGGCATACATTGCTCATATGCACCTGTGACATGGAGTCACATCTCCACATATCCTTCCCCCCCTGTTTTGCACCAGAGGGAGAAATACAACACCCTTCTTCCTAAAGGGGCACTCCACCCACCTCTTTTTCCGAGTGTGCTTCCATGTGCACTTCTTCCTAATCTTTGGGAACTTACATTTCTTCTCACCTCCCCCAGATCTACTCTCCCAAGACTGTAGGGGTCCTATTTTGAAATCTGTCTCAACTTTACCCAGCACTTTTTGGGTTTCAGGTTCGCTGATAACTGCGTGGTTACCCCTGGCAACCACTTTCTCAAAATTACCCAGTTCAAAACCAACAGGAACTCTGGTCCCATCACTTGCTAGGACAGTGTCTGAGGAAGGACCACACACAGGGAAGCAGTTACTCTCTATGGGACCTTCCCACAGTTTAGCATCGCCCCCTGTTGTCCAACACTCCAACAGCAACTGTTCTTGCAACACATATTTGCCAACACCTTTTTTCAATACATTTGACCTGTCCAACAGGGCTCCAGAGTGCCTCTCATACCCAAGCCTTGTATGGAGCAATCCAGCGTACTGTTAGACAACTTTCCACATTAACAAGAAACATCTCATTAAATGATTCAAGCGTTTGCAATTTCTGCACTGTACAGCCTGTAGTATCCAGCTCTAATCAGCCATACCCCGTGGTACCAGTTCTCCAAACACAGGAGAGGACGGCAGGATATATACTGGCTGTATACTCCATGATGCTAACATTTCATTATGCATGTCTGTCACAAAATACAAATTTTTTCCATTGTGGACACAATTTCCGCTGTGCGTTTACACTCGCTGGGACCTTCAGTCATGAGAGGATTAGTCTTTACAACAACCCGTGCACCTTGGCTTATAGGCTGTTCTGCAAACACCTCTCCTGACACAGCAGCCATAGCATCCACTACTCTTTTAGCCGCAAAAGCTTCTTCCAGCATTGCTATTAGTCTCTTGGCCAAATCATCCCAGTAGGTATTGCCCTGTTGGACTACATCATCCCAATGAGACCTAGAAAGACCAAGAGGCTCAATAGCATCTGAAACACTGTTCTTGTCAGTTTTACACTTCTCAACATTAAACACATCACTTTCTTTTAGTCTGCATTGTGACAACACATTTTTAACCACACCATGTTGCAGTACCCCACCCTCACCACCGTGAGCAGATGAAGTTTCATTCCAGACATCAAGCGTTCCATTATCACACATGTCATTTTTGATTTTAACACTTGCCTCCCCACTGAACAGAACACTGCAGCAAGGCAAGTCCTTTTTTTAGCACAAACAGGTGATCTCTCATTTGGGGTCACTTCCACTCCCGTGTTCATAGTCACATAGTCGGTCTTTCTCACCCAGTCTGCCGACTTGGAATCACAGACGTTGCTACGGGCAACAGCTCTCCTCTTGAACTTCCAGTCAGTCTGTTGCTCTCTCCTGCTGTATTTCCCCATGTGGTTACTGGGTGAAATGAAAGACTTTCTGGCTTCCCAGCCCTCTTTGTGGGAACAGTGAGCCACCTCTTCATAGGAGCCCCACCATCCAGACAACACTTCACTGGTTGCTATGGGAGACTGCATTCTCCCTGCAGAGCTTCTCCAGCAACTGTAACAATCCTCTTGAACCCACTAGCCAGGGCTCTCCTCAGGATCATTCCACCATTCACCATAGGTCTCATGACTGACCTTGCCTTACCAATGGAACAGTTATGTTGCAAGTTGTTGCCTGTATTCAGGCGGTGGTGTGCATTCTTGTTTTGTGGGCCTGGGAGGGAAAATTGACAGAGTGCTCCTTCTGTGGTCCTCTTCATCACATAGCCCCTCCAGTTGTAGCCTCTGTGTGGAGCGAGTTTTCTAATTATTACCTTACCAGTTGTATTTTTTGCTCCATAGGACGCACCTGACCATAAGACGCACCTAGGTTTTAGAGGAGGAAAACAAGAAAAAATATTCTGAACCAAATCCTAACTAAAATATTTTATATTATACTACTGCTATAGGTGGGTGGTGGACGCACATCAATACCACCCCCCTATCAAATCAGCTCAGCTACACTATACCTGGGTGGTGGTGAACACAGCAAGCTTCCCCCCTTCCCAGATCAGCTCAGGGTGGCAGGGCAGACACAAACGCCCCTTCAGCCTCTTCTATCACAACAGTTCAGCTAACTGGGCAGTGGTTACCATGCCAGCCCACACCTTCCACCCCCTTATCACCAGCTCACCTCAGGTAGCGGAGGACACTGCCATTACAATGCACAACCCCCTCTGGCTGGCTTGCTCGCTGGCTGGATCTCAGCCTCAGATGCACCCGGGCAGCAGCTAGGAAGGAGGACAGGAGACAAAGTTTGCAGCAGCAGCTGCCGGTGGAAGGAGCAGAAAGTGAGACTGGACCAGACCATGGCGCCGGGGGTGTTCCAGCTGAAAAAAACAGCTAGGGCTCTTGCTGCTTTTCAGGATGGTGTCACATCTGGCAGGTGTCAACTGACCTGGGTGCAGAGCGCACCCCCATAGCAACGCCACTAACACACCCTCCCCATGTTTTGGCACCCGGAGCAGACCGCCTCCCCCAGAAGTGTTTAAAGAATTTATATGGTTTGTATCTGACAAACCTGGCATCCCATGGTTAATAGTGGGGGATTTTAATAACTACTTGGACCCTTCACTAGATAAATACCACCCATCGGAAAGGCAAGTACCATCAGGTACTACAGTTTTTGCTAGGTTTATAATGGAATTGGACTGATGGATCTCTGGAGAAAGCATAATCCAACAACTAAGCAATTTTCTTGTTTCTCTAGTACCTATAAAACCCTTTCTAGAATAGATATGACATTGGGGACATCTCCCTTGTTGCCATTTCTCTGTGATATCAAGTATGCGGCTAGGGGTCTATCAGACCACTCCCCCTTAGTTTTAACACTTTCTTTTAGGACTAGTCCAGGCTTTTCTTTATGGAAGGTGAATCCATATTCGTTGTCACTTTTTTCCCTCAGTTGAGGGAATTTTGATAGATTTAGTAGCTGTACCACTTAAGCCCCGGACCAATTTGCAGCCAAAGGACCAGGCCCCTTTTTGCGATGCTTTAACTGACAATTGCGCGGTCGTGCCACGTGGTTCCCAAACAAAATTGGCGGCCTTTTTTTCCCCCACAAATAGAGCTTTCTTTTGGTGGTATTTGATTGCCCCTGCGGTTTTTATTTTTTGCGCTATAAACAAAAATAGAGTGACAATTTTGAAAAAAATGCAATATTTTTTACTTTTTGCTATAATAAATATCCCCAAAAAATCTATAAAAAAAAACATTTTTTTTCCTCAGTTTAGGCCAATACGTATTCTTCTACATATTTTTGGTAAAAAAAAAAATCGCAATTAGCGATTATTGATTGGTTTGCGCAAAAGTTATAGTGTTTACAAAATAGGGGATAGTTTTATAGCATTTTTATTAATATTTTTTTTTTTACTAGTAATGGCGGCGATCAGCGATTTTTATTGTGACTGCGACATGGGGACACATCGGACATTTTTGACACATTTTTGGGACCATTGTCATTTATACAGAAATCAGTGCTATTTAAATGCACTGATTCCTATGTAAATGACAGTGGCAGTGATGGAGTTTACCACTAGGGGGCGGGGAGGAGTTAGTGTGACGTGTGTGTGTTTTTTTCACAGTAGGGGGCTTGGCTGACGTCTGACGTCACTGATCGGCTTTCCCGATAAAAGGGAACAGCTGATCAGTGACAGGCAGTGTAGGAAGCGCGGGGAGAGGTTTGTTTACACAGACCTCTCCCCGTTCTTCAGCTCTGTGACCTGATCGCGGGACACCAGCAGCGATCGGGTCCGCTGGTCCCGCGGGCACGCTCGCGACCCCACGGCTAGGCAATTAAAGGGGACGTACCTGTACGTGCTTTTTCCTAGCCGTGCCATTCTGCCGACGTAAATGTGCAGGAGGCGGTCGGGAAGCGGTTAATAAACCCAGTGTCACTCCTAATATATTGGGATATTGATTGCCCTGTAACACTCCTAATGTACCATCTCATACATATTTTAACTACCTGGTTCTTCACTCAAAACCATAGGTACATTATTCTATTGAATTATTTATATTCTCCATATTCATTCCTGAAATAAGAAATATCCTAATTTCAGTCATATATGTTACAAGTAACTTTGTATCATCTACAAATTTTTACCTTATAGCTTATTTTAATGTTTATTACTAATGAAACTTAATTTCTATTTTCTATTCCGTCTAATATTGTATTTCCACATATGATATTACTGTACATCTGTTATTTAAACTTATGAAAACATAATAAAAAGGTTTAAAACGAAAAAAAAAAAATGGTCCAGGCAATGGGAAAACATTAGCTGATAATATGATGCAGGCAGAATTCAAATACATTGCTAACCCTAACAATGCCAGCGACAATATGCAGAGGTGGCTATGCAGAAAGCAGTAGATAAAAGTTTTTATTAAAACAACCATACTTTGAAGAGGGAGAGGGGACGAGACACCTATTGGCCACTATTGTGAAGGCTCAGCGGCCCTCAACATATGTATCTGATATACAATCCGCTCTGACCACGCTGGTATATATCACCTCAGAGGTTTCCAGGGTATTCTGTAAAATTTTCCAAGCCTTATATAATAGTAAGGTGTCTTACTCTGAAGAAAAGTTGATCAAGTTCCTTGATACTATTGATTTACCGTACTTGACAGATGCTGATAGCGAGGCATTAGAGGACCCATTAATATTGGACAAGTTAAAATCTGCAGCAGCCAGTTTTCCCAATAATAAGCCTCCAGGAGCGGATGGCCTTCCAGGGGAGGTCTACAAAACATATGAGGACATGTTGTTACCTGAGCTGTTGGGGATTTTTGACCACGCCTTTGATGTGGGCTCTCTGCCCCCCTCTATGACTGAGGCAATAATTATTGTATTATTAAAACCCGGTAAGAATCCAAGCAGTCCGGGTTCATATTGCCCAACTTCCTTACTTATGTCAGATATTTATCCCCAATAGGTCTACAGCCAGCAATATTAGGCGTTTATTTCTAAATTTGCTACTTCCGAAAAATAATACAAGCAATAGAGCCATATTGTTGCTTGATGCGGTTAAAGCATTCTACAGCATAGAATTGGATTTCCTGTGGCACTGTTTAAGGTGCTATGGGTTTGGGCCCAGTTATATAAAATAGATACAACTTTTATACAATACTTCGAGTGCCAGGGTGCAGGTTAATAGCGGAACAAGGCAGGGCTGTCCTTTATTGCCACTCCTCTTCGCCTTAGCTTTGGAACCGTTGGCGGTGGCTATTTGTAATTCCCCAGATATTGTGGGATTCCAGTGATCCACAGGCGAATACAAAACAGCACTTTATGCGGACAACACTTTATTGTTTTTAGGCGAAACATCTTCATCTTTGTCCGCAGTTATGTCCTTAATTAACGTTTATGGCTCCTTCTCAGGATTTTCCATTAACTGGGACAAATCCGTATTATTGCCCCTTGACCCCATACATACAGAGCTTCCGCACCAGGCTCATCAAATTGCTTTGGTTACATAATTTAAATACTTGGGAGTTATGATCACTCCCAAAGTCACTGAATACGTTGATAAGAACCTGGTCTCTCTGATTGTCAGATTCCGGCACACAGGCAAAACATGGAGTAAATTACCTCCGACTGTGATTGGTAGAGCATATCTAGTAAAAATGGTGTGGATGCCCCAACTGCTATACAAACTGCATAAATACCCTGTATGGTTGACGCTGCACTTATTTAAGACTATTGACTCTGTTTTAGGGGTGTTATATGGAAATATAAAAAACGAGAATTAGACTTGCTATATTGCAGCTAGCCAAAGACAGTGCGGTCCCTAATGCAAGGCTATATTTTCTTGCATCGCAGTTACAACACTGGTAACAGCTGGGAGGATGTAGATATCCAGTACCCCATACAGAAGGTCATGTTATCCCAATTTAGTATGTCTCCATTAGTAATCGGTAGTGGCTCATCAATTCTATGTTAAAAGAATATTCCCTACTTTTCACCTGATCCATAGGCTATGGGAAGCAGTATGGACTACCACCCAGCATAAAGGCTACACGAAACATATTCCTATATGGGCTAATGCATGTTTGAGTGAATTAAATAAGTTAGTTGGGTTTGCAAGGTGGAAAAAGGCTGGTATAGCATTTCTATATGAGTTATTGAAAAGGATGTCCTGTTACCTTTTAATACACTTAAAGAACGTTATCAGTTATCAAATAACAACTTTTATCAATATCTTTAAATTTGTCATGCATTACAATATCAGACTTTCACCTTTCAGCTGCAATATAATCCCGCTAAGATTTTATCCATGGCCATCTCTACATCCTGTATGAAACAGTGGTTAATAGGAAATCTTTATTCTGCCCTACAAATCACAGATAGCGCCCCCGAATGCAGGTAAACATGATGATGAGGAGGAGTGGACACGGGCGCTGGTGGTGATACCAAATGTCTCTCTTTCGCCATCTCAGTGGCTGACTCAACTTTTTATTCTACATAGGTTTCATTACACCCCACAAAAGCTCTATGCTTGGGGAAATATCCCCATTGTGCTTTAGCTGATGGCTCTCTTATTCACATGCTCTGACGATGTCCCAAACTTCATCGCTATTGGGAAAGAGTTTATAACTCTAAATTCATTATGCTCAACTAAATTGGTAGGGAACCCTAAATTTGCACTTCTGGGAATAATCCCAGAGGGAATTCTAGCAGATGAGCTGCATACTATGTGGACAACGTGCTTATATCTAGCACGCAACATTTTTCTACAAAAATTGACCTCTCCTGCACCCATAAACAGTGGTGCGAGAATCTGAATTGTATACTAAAAAGAGAAAAACTAACGTATAAACATAGGGGATGGGGAAAAATAATAATAGGTGCTGTTCTTTATCACAATAAGCGTATATTGATTGGTTTGCGCAAAAGTTATAGTGTCTACAAAATAGGGGATAGCTTTATAGCATTTTTATTATAATTTTTTTTACTAGTAATGGCGGCGAGCTGCAATTTTTTATTGTGACTGCGACATTATGGCAGACACATCGGACAATTTTGACACATTTTTGTGATCATTGGCATTAATACAGCGATGCTATAAAAATGTATTGATTACTGTAAAAATGTCACTGGCAGTGTAGGGGTTAACACTAGGGGGCTATCAAGGGGTTAATTGTGTTCCCTAGTGTGTGTTCTAACTGAAGGGGGAGGGGACTGAATAGGGGAGATGACAGATCGCTGTTCGTACTTTGTATGAACAGCTGATCTGTCACTTCTCCCCTCAGAGAACCGGGATCTCTGTGTTTACACACAGAGATCCCTGTTCTTGCCATGTTACGAGCGATTGTGGGAGCCCGGTGGTCATGTAGATCGCCGGGCACTCGCATCGGCTCCGAGGGCGAGCTGTGCGCACCCCTAGTGGCCACCAGAGGGAGCGACGTGACATATTAGCGATTCGTGCAGCCATGTTACCGCAGTGCAACTGCGGTGGCTGGTTGGCAAGCGGTTAAACACAGTGCATAATATAAATGAATACCTTGAAAGAATGAATGTACTAAGTGTATACAAAAATGAATGTACACTATATCAAACATTTTATGAAACAGTGCTCATATAGATTGTTGCAAAAAACATAAGAAAACCTGATAATATAAGTATAAAGTAAACGTGACTCTAATGTGTAAAAAACACTCAGGTGAAAAGTAAAAAATAATAAGTAAAGCAAAAGTCCAAAAAGTGAAATAATTCAAAGTCCATGAGTGAATGAACATAGTAAATATAAATTAGTGTAGACAAGATTTGTCAGTAGACGATCCACCACCAATAAGTATGAGGCTTACCATAGGGATTGACCTCAAACAGGCCTATGCCTAATGAGTCAATAAAGCTTGCAGTGTAATACACCAAGGGCGAACCAGCAACCACATACGCGACCTCCAGTTGAGAATATATGCTCCTGTGTTCCTTCACAGCAATGCTTTCAATGAATAACCCTCAGAAAGGTGACGCCTTGGGCTGGATAAATTAACTCTCCCGTGTAGTGTTAATTATAGGAAGAAAAGGAGAGAGGCCACATAGTGTAATTCCATTTCAGTAAAAAGGTATTTATTATATAAAAAAGGAACATTCACACTTGTGAAGATAAAAAAGCATGTGTTAAAAATATGTATTGTGACTCAGTGACTTTCAGACCGGACCAATTTGCAGCCAAAGGACCAGGCCCCTTTTTGCGATTCGGCACTGCGTCGCTTTAACTGACAATTGCGCGGTCGTGCGACGTGGCTCCCAAACAAAATTGACGTCCTTTTTTTCCCACAAATAGAGCTTCCTATTGATGGTATTTGATCGCCCCTGCGGTTTTTATTTTTTGCTCTATAAACCAAAAAGAGCGACAATTTTTAAAAAAACACATTCTTTTTTTATTTTTTGCTATAATAAATATCCCCCAAAAATATAGAAAAAAAAAATAATTTTTCCTCAGTTTAGGTCGATACGTATTCTTCTACATATTTTTGGTAAAAAAAAATCGCAATAAGCGATTATTGATTGGTTTGCGCAGAAGTTATAGCGTTTACAAGATAGGGGATAGTTTTATAGCATTTTTATTAATAATTTTTTTTTATTAGTAATGGCGGCGATTTTTATTGTGACTGCGACATTATGGCGGACACATCGGACATTTTTGACACATTTTTGGGACCATTGTCATTTATACAGCAATCAATGCTATTTAAATGCATTGATTCCTGTGTAAATGACACTGGCAGTGAAGGGGTTAACCACTAGGTGGCAGTGTAGGGGTTAAGTGTGCCTAGAGGTGTGTTTCTTACTGTGGGGGGGCGTGGCTGTCAGCTAGTGAATGCTGATCTCTGCTCCAATCACAGGGAGCAGAGATCGGCGTCACTAGCTGCTAGGCAGAATGGGGAGATGCTGTTTATTTCCGCATCTCCCCGTTCAGCCTTCCCATGAGACGATCGCGGGTGTCCCCGCGGCAATCGAGTCCGTGGGACCCGCGACCGGCCTCACAGGGGTCCCAACCGGTGCGAGCGCCGCGCGCCCGATGGCACGGCGGCATCTTAAAGGGGACGTATATATACGCCCTTATGCCTGTCTGTGCCATTCTGTCGACGTATATCGTCGTGCGCCGGTCGTGAAGCGGTTAAAAAATGCGTAATAAAAAAATTACTTGATTACAGAAAAAGGAAAAGTGAGTACACACCTAAGTGAAGATGTCCAAATTGGGCCTAAAGTGTCAACATTTTGTGTGGCCACCGTTATTTTTCAGCACTGCCTTAACTCTCTTGGGCATGGAGTTCACCAGAGCTTCACAGGTTGCCACTGGAGTCCTCTTCTACTCCTCCATGGCGACATCACGGAGCTGGTGGATGTTAAAGACCTTGCGCTCCTCCACCTTTTGTTTGAGGATGCCCCACAGATGCTCAATAGGGTTTTGGTCTGGGGACATGCTTGGCCAGTCCATCACCTTTACCCTCAGCTTCTTTAGCAAGACAGTGGTCATCTTGGAGGTGTGTTTGGGGGTCGTTATCATGTAGGAATACTGCCCTGCGGCCCAGTCTCCGAAGGGAGGGGATCATGCTCTGCTTCAGTATGTCACAGTACATGTTGGCATTCATGGTTCCCTTAATGAACTGTAGTTCCCCTGTGACGACAGCACTCATGCAGCCCCAGACCATGACACTCCCACCACCATGCTTTACTGTAGGTAAGACACACTTGTCTTTGTACTCCTTACCTGGTTGCCGCCACACACACTTGACACCATCTGAACCAAATAAGTTTATCTTGGTCTTATCAGACCACAGGATATGGTTCCAGTAATCCATGTCCTTAGTCTGCTTGTCTTCAACAAACAGCTTTTTTGTGCATCAGCTTTAGAAGAGGCTTCCATCTGGGATGACAACCATGCATACCAATTTGATGCAGTTGAGAATATATGCTGCATATGGTCTGAGCACTGACAGGCTGACCGTCCACCCCTTTAACCTCTGCAGAAATGCTGGCAGCACTCGTATGTCATTTCCCAAAGACAACCTCTAAATATGACAGTGAGCATGTGCACTCCAACTTCTTTCATGGCGAGGCCTGTTCTGAGTGGAACCTGTACTGTTAAACCGCTGTATTGTCTTGGCAACCATGCTGCAGCTCAGTTTCAGGGACTTGGCAACCTTCTTATAGCCGAGGCCATCTTTAGGTAGAGCAACAATTCATTTTTTTCAGATCCTCAGAGAGTTCTTTGCCTTGAGGTGCCATATTGAACTTCCAGTGACCAGTACGAGAGGGTCAGAGCGATAACACCAAACTTAACACACCTGAGACCTTGTAACACTAACGAGTCACATGACACCGGGGAGGGAAAATAGCTAATTGGGCCCAATGGACATTTTCACTTAGAGGTGTACTCACTTTTGTTGCCAGCGGTTAAGGCAGGGTTCACACCATCGCCACATCCAACTCACAGCAGGGGTCCGGTGCGTCCTGGATCACCCTTTCAGGTCCAATTTCTGGGCTGAGTTGGGACCTGAAACGGATCAAAAGACGCACAGTTTTTTGCAAAACGCACCGAACCCACTTTGGAGACATGTGAACCGGCTCCATAGAGAGACGGTCAACATCTCCTGCTATTGCGAATTGGATGCTGGGAACCCACATCAAATTCGCAATGGTGTGAACCCAGCCTTAGACATTAATGGCTGTGTGTTGAGTTATTTTGAGGGGACAACAAATTTTTGTCATTTCTTTAGTGTTGTCCCATGAAAAGATATAATAAATATTTCCAAAAATGTGAGGGATGTACTCACTTTCGTGAGATACTGTATATATCATAACATTTCTGCCCGGATTTCAGCGTTAAGCTTTCTGTGGGGCACTGTTTGACTTAGTTGAACACTAAATGTTAGCATCTGTGCCAATGAATGTGTGATTGTGAAGTGTCATTGAAATATTGATTTAATTGTCTTTTTTTCAGATATCTATTAGGTAATTTCTGCAGTAAAATGCCTTGGCAATTCTGCAGCTTTAATAATTTTGTTCTTCTGAATCCGAATATTGGCATTAGCGTATTATGAATTTGTGGATTCCTATGTACATACAGAGCATCTCCATGGCAACCCATCTCATCGCCGGCCTTTCGAAAAAAAAGCCAACTTTTTTTTTTTTTTTTTCATTATTTTTCTCCTTATCTGACTTTAAATAATATGAAGAAAAAGTCCCCAAGAATGTTCCTGCTTTCTCATTAATTCATTTGAGTCTCAAGAAAAACAAAGAGGTGTTTTAATAAAATGTATATTATTTAACCCCTTCTTTCCTGAAAAAATAGTTTGTCTCAAAAAAAATCTGCTCTAAAATATATTTTTTTTGTGGAATTTATTGAAACTATTTCCAGCCACCAATTGCTACATTCTTGTATATTATGATGCCATAGAATAGGGGTGGGCAACCCCCGGAACAGGTGCCACAAGCGGCATGCAAAGCCTCTTTTGCTGGCACTCGACTCCCTCCCCAGGGGGAGGCACTGTGCCCCACACATTGTAAAAGATGGAAAACATTGTTTGGTTCTCTAACTTTGCTGTAGCTGCGATCGTCAGCTTTTGTGATTGGGAAGTGATTGGGTGCAGTTCTGTTGGGGGGGGCTGTCCCTGTTTCCAGAAGGAGGACTGTCATTGGCCACTGCTAAGCCAATCACAGTCCTGCTAGCCCCATCTATCATCTGGAGGAAGATGACTCGCTTGGTTGCCACTACCAATCTCAGAAAGAAGAGATTTCACTGTAAAAAAGAGAAAACCACAATCGGGTGACAGTTTGTGGAATTACTGTTGAACTTCTGGGAACTTTGTTGAAAATTATTCCTGAACCTTTGCGTCACTTACTACTGAACCCCAGACAGTAATCAGCGCAATGAAAATCACACCCAACTTTTGCTGCAGTGCAACTTTTTCTCAGCTGCGGGGGCCCAAATTATGATCCTGCACACAGGCCCACTGCTTTCAGAAAATACCCCTGACCTGAGCTCATCATTGCGCATCCATTCCAGATGCTTGTATGTGACATCATATACATCCCATACGTCACATACAAGCACGTGGGCTTGATGCGAGAGCTGGATCAGCAGGATGAGTGTGTCAGGACAGGTAGATGTGTCTCATCTCTGCTTCCTTTCACCACTCTGCATGTCACACATATCATAGATGAGAAGAGGGTACAGCGGTGGAGCAGGAGGGGTTCAGAGGTGGGAAATAGGAGCAGGAGGATATAGCTGTGGGGCAGATGTGCAGGGAGTTACAGTGGTGGAAGAGATGAGAAAGGGGTTCAGCAGTGGGGCAGAAAAGCAGGGGGGGTGCAGTTATGGGGCAGATGAGAAGGGGGTTCAGCGGTGGGACAGAAAACCGGGGGGGGGGGGGGGTAGAGCAGTGGGACAGATGTGAAAGAAGGTGTATTGGTGGGACAGATGAGCAATGGGTTACAGTGGTGGGGTAGGAGAGCAGGGGGAACAGAGGTGGGGCAGGAGAGCAGGGGAGTACAGAGGTGAGACAGATGTGCAGAAGGTACATTGGTAAGGCAGATGAGAAAGCGGGTTTCAGTGGTGGGGCAGATGAGCAGATGGGTTCAGTGTTAGGACAGATGAGAAGATGGTTCAGCAGTGAGATAGAAGAGCATGGGGATACCAAGGTGGAGCAGATGTGCAGGGAGGTACAGTGGTGGGGCAGATGAGAAAAGGGTACATTGATGAGGCAGATTAGCAGGGGGGTTACAGAGGTGGGAAAGAAGAGCACGGGGGGTACAGTGGTGGTGCAGATGTGCAGGAGGTACAGTGGTGGGAGGGATGAGAAGGGGGTTCAGCAGTGGGATAGAAAAGCAGGGGGGTACAGTGATGGGGCAGATGAGCAGGGTAGTTACAGTGGTGGGACAGAAGAGCAGGAGGGGGGGGGGTCAGTGTTGGGCCAGATGACAAGAGGGTTACAGTGGTGGGAAAGATGAGCAGGAGGGGTTCAGTGTTGGGGCAGATGAGAAGGGGGTTCAGCGGTGGGACACAAGAGCGGGGGGGGGGGGGGTACAGTGGTGGGGCAGATGTGAAAGGAGGTGCATTGGTGGGACAGATGAGCAGGGGTTTACAGCAGTGTGGCAGAGGAGCAGGGGGGTACAGAGGTGGGGCAAATGTGCAGAGGGGAAAGGAGGTACATCGGTAGAACACATGAGCAGGGGGTTACAGTGGTGGGGCAGAAGAGCAGGGGGAACAGAGGTGGGACAGATGTGTAGGAGGTACAGTGGTGGGCCAGATGAGAAAGGGGGTTACAGTGGTGGGGCAGATGAGCAGACAAGTGGCTAGGACAGATGAGAAGATGGTTCAGTAGTGAGACAGAAGAGCATTGTGGTACGGCGGTGGAGCAGATGTGCAGGGAGGTACAATGGTGAGGCAGATGAGAAAGGAGGAACATTGGTGGGCATATGAGCAGGGGCTTACAGTGGTGGGACAGATGAGCAGGCGGGAACAGAGGTGGGGCAGATGTGCAGGATAGTACAATGGTGGGGCAGATGATCAGGGGGTTACAGTGGTGGCATAGAAGAGCAGGGTGGTACAGTGGTAGGGCAGATGTACAGGGGGTTACAGTGGTGGGACAGATTAGCCAGGGGGTACGACCCCAAAATCTGATAAATTGGGAGCAGTGCCATGTCAAACTGACAAAGATTTCCCATAGACGCCAATGTTAAAAACTGGGAGCAGTGCCGTGTCAAGCTTACCAAGATTTTTCATACACGCCAATGTGTATGTACTCGCGAGTGTACGTAAAGTAAGGGTACTAGTTGGGAACTGCATGGAGCTCAGTAGGATAAAAGTTGGTGACTCAACCTGCCTTCTCTCTGCCTATAATTTACAGCGGCAGCCTTCACTCAAAAGTGGAAGTACCGCTCAATCTCCAAATAACACATCTGAGGTGTTTTTGTTTTTCTTCAGAGTTGCTACCTTTTTTATGGGTACCCGCTCCCACTTTCTCTAATGATGTCTGCTTGGGGCGCCTTTTACCCACATGTCCCAGGTGGCTGCAGAACCAGTCCCACAATGTTGACATGCCTCATGTATGCGAAGTGGGGAGTCAGGTGTGAGACATCAGGAAGTCACAGCTGTCTCTCACATCCAAGATGGTGGTGCTGGAGAGCAGAAGCCCTGCGAAGAATCAACTGGACTCCATGGGCTATTAAGTCTGTGTTTCTTAACCACTTATGGTTAACAGGAATGAAGTTTCTTTATTTTGAAGTTTTTTTTTCTTTCTTTAAAGTGTTATCAAACCCTCTTTTAAAAAATAAATGTATCTGCATACCTTATGTCACCATTGCCTCCTCCTCCCCTAGTT
This sequence comes from Lithobates sylvaticus, assembly GCA_028564925.1. Lineage (NCBI taxonomy): Eukaryota > Metazoa > Chordata > Amphibia > Anura > Ranidae > Lithobates > Lithobates sylvaticus. The sequence continues at coordinate 72,075,207 of CM053033.1, read as the reverse complement.
TTGTGAAATCTTTACATTATTATTAGCTTATGAAAGTTTCCTCTGTTGCGTTTGTACCTTTAGGGTAGGGGTGCCCAACCTTTTTGAAGAGCGAGGGCCACTTAAGCGACTTCTTAACCAGTAGCGGGCCTCAATGAGCAGAGTGGGCAGATGACAGATCCGCGTCCACTCTGCCTATGCAAAGGGGACACAGACACAGCCCACTCTTCTCTATGGGCCCTCTGATCTGATCAAATGGAAGGGAGTGGATCCACTTGGAGGTAGGCAGGTATAAACGGACACAAGTCTGCTTACATCTGCCGCTCCAGAGAGGTGAATGGAGGGTGCTATTAGGTAAGACTGATCATGTTAAAGGGGCCTAAGGCTGCTTTTACACTGATGGTCTGCGGTCTACCCACACCGTGGGTGCAACGCAGTGCACCTGTGGCTTTCCTGCGGGTTAGCTGTACTTTGTCATAGAATTCTATTATATCCTGCAGGTGTGGTGCACTTTTTCCGAAACCCACAGGTAAAACCAGAAGTCTATGGCTCAGTGCAGATAAGCCACAGGTGCTCTGCACTTCACCTGCAGATCAGTTTGAAAGCAGCCCAGTAACCACTGCAGAACAGATATGTCCCTATATACACTGAGATTTTAGTAATAAACTTGCTGTCCCAGGCAGAGTGCATATGTTATCATTCTGCCTATGACAGGAGCCGGTGCTATATGGGAAGCATTGGCTTATGCAGCTTTTTTCCACAGCTGCTTGCTTTCTCTACCGCTGGCTTCATTCACAACACTGATGCTCTGACATGGCGGGTAGGCAACCTGCAATCTGGGGTTGCCAATCCGCCATCCCAGAGCAGGAGGTTGTGGGACACATCAGATGGCTCCGTGGGCCACATGTGGCCCCCGGTCCACTGGTTGGGCACCCCTGCTTTAGGGTGTCTTCTTGGTCTCCAGTGTCATTGGGTGCCAACCCACGTGTGCACTTCTGCAACCTGGTGCCTTGTTCATGGGATGCATGCACAGTAGAGGCTGCTGGCTCTGTGCTTGTCTGGCACATCTGCTGTACAACTGCCAGCGCTGTGTTCAGCCTGTGTATGCACATAAGGGCTGCTGGCTTTCTGTACTCTGGCACTGTGCCCAGACAGCACATGCACCATAAAGTGCCAGCGGCTCCTACTACTGTGCACAGGGAGCACTGCCAAGGTAAAAAGGCAATAAAAAGTAAGGATTGGATGAACAAATAAAAACATTATTTCTTGTTTGTTCTGCAGAGCTTAATGTAAAGAGCAGTTTTTTACTTTTAGGTCTTTACATTTGTGCTGAAATAGAGTGTAAGAGTGTTTTTAAAGCCAGGTCTCCTATTACCCACTGCCTCACCTGTCACATGGTGGCCTGAGAGCCCTGTACACACAGGGACAGTTGTGCCAATTTTTGGTGTGCCATGGCAAGAGTTCCCTCCCTCACATATGGATGGCAGTATCACTGGCAAACCTGGCCCAAGTGAATGGGGCTGCAGGGCAACGACAAGCCTAGCCTAGTTTGCTGTGCAGTATTCCTGCAGTAAAAACACATTCAGTTGTCAAAAAAAAACAGGCATTGAGCAAATACCTCCTGAAAGCAGCTTCTCTACCGGTCTCTGAAAAGCGAACCACCACAGATCAGTTTTTAGTACTAGTTAAATACTGGGTAGCACAGTGGTTAGCACTTTTGCCTAGCAGCAAAAGGGTCACTGGTTCAAATCCTAACCACGACACTACCTGCCTGGATATTGCATGTTCTCCCTGTGCCTGTGTGGGTTTCCTCCAGGTACTCCAGTTTCCCCCTACACTCTAAAGACACGCTGGTAGGTTAATTGGATCCTGTCTAAATTGGCTAGTATGTGTATGTATGAATGTGAGTTAGGGACCTTAGATTGTAAGTTCCTTGAGTGCAGGGATTGATGTGAATGTACAGTGTATATGTAAAGCGCTGTGTAAAATTGACGACGCTATAAAAGTACCTAAAATAGATAAATACTGCTTTTGGCCAGACTAATCATTGAGTACCCGAAGCACTGTGGTATTGTCAGGGTTGTTGTATATGAACCATCCAATGAGCCTTCACTTAGGTCATTAATAGGAACCCCCAGCTTCTTCAAATGTTTGGGGCTTTTCAAGTGGAAGCACTGCCCCCAGCATAGAGCTCCAGGTACTACAGAGCAGCGCATGTGTGCGACTAGTCATAATATGGTAGTGGAGGAGTACAGACACATTCCATCATCACATATTTATTTTTTTGCATTATTTTATTTTACTACTGAAGAAAGCTAATAACATGCAAGAAATGGAGGTTTCTACCTCCAGAGGGTTTCCACAGAAAGTAGAAAATCTCTGGACATGTTTTCCAATCCTGTGATTGTCCTTGTAAGCCCAGGTTCACACTGAGCTGCGGGAATGAAGCCGTGCGAGTTCAGCAGAACTCGAACAATTTCACTCCCGCATGTCAGTCCCGATTTTGGTTGCGATTTCAGAGACATCTGTGCCGTGTTTCGGCACAGATGTCAATGGCAATCGCAGCCCAAAATCGCAAAAAGTAGTACAGAAACTACTTTTTGAAATCTGTGTCGCGCTGCAGATGTGGCGTAGCACAGATTAGGACGTGTCAAATCGCATGTCAAAATGCTCCAGTGATAACCAGGGCTAAATCCGATTTAGACAGTTGCTGTGCCATCAGCTACTTAGTGACAGAAATAATTATTTCATGCCTGTAGTGGACTGATGTGGGTCTGGGCCCAGCATCTTCTAGGTCGCTCCTGAGCCCTGCAGGAGGTAGGTTCCCCTTTTCATTGTGCTTGCTATATAAAACTTTTTGTTGCATTGTACAAGCTGCAGCTTCGTATGTTTGGCAGACCCAAAAGACCCCAAATCCAGCATCAGAATTATAAAACCAAAACAGGCACCAGAATTTCACAGCAAGTTATTGTTGTTGAAGTTTCGGAACATATTGCATATATTTGGTGACTACGGCTGATGCTGAAACGAGCAAACATTATGTTTTAGATTGTGAGAAATGAATTTTGAGCTGGGTTATAGGATAATTTATACCCAATGGAAAACTGCATGTTCTGACAAGCTGGAAGCATCTCAGTGCTGAAACATCAGGTTACTTCGTAGAAGTCTGATCAGTCAGAGCACAATAAATGTGATTCCAATATTTGTATATATTTGTGTCACTTCTATGAAGGGCTTTAAAAGAAAAAAGGCTGCAGTACCAATGATAGCCATTGGTTGGAAACATAGGCCTTCTACAAACAGACTAGGTTAACAAGTAGTTGTTAACCTACTTTTACAAGTTAACACAATCCGTTCTGTCTCTTACTGCAGTGCCCCCCTGTCTCTGTGTTTTATTAAAAAAAATTCTCCTTTACCGTATTTCATTTTGGCCGTGTCTCCTCTCTGCCCGTCCGACAGAACCAACAGGAGGGGCTGTGATTCCCCCGCTGACATCAGCGGGACGTGAGGAGAGAGGAGACACAGTCGGTCACGTGATCGCTGGGAGCAGTGGCGGCTGGTGCTCAAAATTTTTTTGGGGGGGCGAATACAAACAGAAAACTTCTGAAAAAAAAACATCAATTTCAGCGTCACTGTGCCCATCAAATGCAGCCACTGTGCCCATCAAATGCAGCCACTGTGCCCATCAAACAAAGCCACTGTACCCATCAAACGCAGCCACTGTGCCCCTCAAACGCAGCCACTGTGCCCCTCAAACGCAGCCACTGTGCCCCTCAAACGCAGCCACTGTGCCCCTCAAACGCCGCCACTGTGCCCCATCAAACGCCGCCACTGTGCCCCATCAAACGCCGCCACTGTGCCCCATCAAACGCCGCCACTGTGCCCCATCAAACGCCGCCACTGTGCCCCATCAAACGCCGCCACTTGCCCCATCAAATGCCGCCACTGTGCCCCATCAAATGCCGCCACTGTGCCCATCAAATGCCACCACTGTGCCCCATCAAATGCCGCCACTGTGCCCCATCAAATGCCGCCACTGTGCCCCATCAAATGCCGCCACTGTGCCCCATCAAATGCCGCCACTGTGCCCCATCAAATGCCGCCACTGTGCCCCATCAAACGCCGCCACTGTGCCCCATCAAACGCCGCCACTGTGCCCCATCAAACGCCGCCACTGTGCCCCATCAAATGCCGCCACTGTGCCCCATCAAATGCCCACTGTGCCCCATCAAATGCCGCCACTGTGCCCCATCAAATGCCGCCACTGTGCCCCATCAAATGCCGCCACTGTGCCCCATCAAATGCCGCCACTGTGCCCCATCAAATGCCGCCACTGTGCCCCATCAAATGCCGCCACTGTGCCCCATCAAATGCCGCCACTGTGGCCCATCAAATGCCGCCACTGTGCCCATCAAATGCTGCCACTGTGCCATCAAAGGCAGCCACAATGCACCATCAAATGCTGCCACTGTGCCCATCAAATCCTGCCACTGTGCCAATTAAAAGTTGCCACTGTGACCCCCGCCCGCCATCTGCCTGGCACTTACCCTATCTCGTGGGTCAGGCAGCGGGTGACGGCGGCGAGCTGTGTCCTCCATGTGTCTCCTCCCTTCCTCCTGATAGGCGTCCAATCGCAGCGCCTGTCCTTTGAGCCAATCAGGTGACGGGTATGAGACCCGCACTACCTGATTGGTGGAGAGGCGGTTCATATTCATTCCCTTTTCTAACACACCTGGGTGGACTGCGAGCGCAATGCTTTGCGCTCCGAGTTCACCTTTTTTGAAGCATATTAGAGCCTATGGCCTATGGCCCTAATCAGGTGCTTCAAAAATACACCCCCGCCGCTGTAATTCAGGCGCCCAGCATCCAAAAATGGACAGATCAAAAGAACAATCTGTGACCGACATTACTTTTTCTCTTTGGGAATACTGTTGCCATGAAGTGGTATACTTTGTCACCAACAATGTTTAGGTAGGTGGTACCTGTCAAGTAACATCCACATGAATGTCAGGACCCAAAGTTTCCAAGCAGAACACTGCCCAAAGCATCACACTGCCTTTGCCAGCTTGCCTACTTCCATAGTGCATCCTGGTGCCATCTCTTCCCTAGGCAAGCGACACACTCACCCAGGTATCCACATGATTTAAACGAAAACTTCATTCATCAGACCAGGCCACCTTCTTCTATGGCTTTGTGGTCCAGTTCAGATGCTCATGTGCCCATTGTAGGTGTTTATGGCTGTGGACAGGGGTCAGCATGGGCACCCTGACTGGTCTACAGCTATGTAGCTCCATACACAACGAACTGTGTTGCCCATTTTTGTTGCTTTCAACACATCAACTTCACGGACAACATGTTTTCTTGCTGCCTAATATATCCCACAACTTTTAGATGCCATTGTATTAAGATAATCAATGTTATTCACTTACCCCGTCAGTGGACATAAAGTTATGGCTGATTGGTGTATGTTTTTTTAATGTCTGTATTTGTATGGTTAGTATGTAAATATGTATGTGGGTGAGCTGCAATAGGATTTGTAGAAATCTATCATGCCACCTACATCTCCTCCCCAATTATATTTAAGTTCATAACCTCCTTTATTGATTATTAGTTGTTAGACTATCCAAAATACTCTGCTCACTGTGATCCATCTACACTATGTATACCCAAATATTTCCTACACTATTGTGAAGGAAAAATGAATTGGCAAGAGCTTTTGTAATGCGTGTTACAGCTCTGTTGATATACATCAGGTGTTCTAATAAGTAGTCTTATATTATTACATCCCTGACTAATTATCACTCAGAAAGTGCTGAGCTCATCCAGCAGTGCTGATATTGCAGAACAGTGACTGTGTTTGCTGGCTGCACCTCATCCCCCAGGCACCCCCCCTTTACACTGTCTGCTCCAGAGCCCTATAAATTCTCCTCCCGGATGGCTGGTAAAATTGCTGTCATCATTCTGCAGGAGGTTGTGCAAAATTTACAGTGGTCACTGAGAGGCTGTCATTATTGTGCTGCAGAAAAATCTAAAGTGTCATATTTATAGGAGTTGGAATAATTTCCATCCATCCAGGGATTATCCCTTTTAATCTAGAAAGTCGTCGCTCTCTATGTGGCTACGCTTTTAAAAAATCACGACCAAAAGCGGGATGGATGACTCTCTGTAGGCCTATAAAGAGCGGGCAGTGCACAGGACACTTGGCAGTTCTGAAATTGATAGCCAGTTCAATTGATCGCCATGTTTTCCTCCTCTTATGCTAAAAATTATGACCATCACCTGCTGTTCCTGTATAAACAGATTTGTGGTCTACAGAATGCACTTTTTCCCAATGCTTTGGAATCTCCAAGATGAATTTACCATCCAAGCAATTGAGGTGGTTGTAGAGGGCACTGCTGCTGAAGGGACTGCACAAAAAAAAATGTATGCTGATTGGGTTTCCTCCAACAGCCAACCATATAAACAAGACTTCCTCCCTCACTATTTTACTTTTTTACATTTTTTTTCCCCCATTTTAGATAAAGTTTCCGAATGGTTAAAACCTGACAGTTTTTTGCTATCTTGCCCTGTTTGAAACATTTCCCTTCACTTTCTTTTAAATGCAAGAAGTGCATTTAAAAATGTTTTTTTTTTTTTGCCTTCCTCTGGATCAACTGTGGGTATAGAATGGGGTATATGGGATTGTGTGATATATTTTTTTTTTTTTCATTTGTTGTTGAACTGGATGGACTTTTTGGATTTTCCCCCATTTTTAGTCCTGATGACCATGGTCACAGGAGATCTAACCCTTGCCTACTCAACTATATATCTATATACACACACAGTCAGGTCCATAAATATTGGGACATCAACACAATTTTAATCTTTTTCCCTCTATACACCACCACAAAGGATTTGACATGAAACAAACAAGATGTGCTTTAACTGCAGACTTTCAGCTTTAATTTGAGGGTATTTACATCCAAATCCTCCCAAGTGCCTCCCACTTTTTAAGGGACCAAAAGTAATGGGACAACAATTGGCTGCTCAGCTGCTCCATGGCCAGGTGTGTGTTATTCCCTCATTATCCCATTTACAAGGAGCATATAAAAGGTCCAGAGTTCATTTCAAGTGTGCTATTTGCATTTGGAATCTGTTGCTGTCAACTCTCAATATGAGATCCAAAGAGCTGTCACTATCAGTGAAGCAAGCCATCATTAGGCTGAAAAAACAAAACAAACCCATCAGAGAGATGGCAAAAACATTAGGTGTGGCCAAATCAACTGTTTGGAACATCCTTAAAAAGAAAGAACACACCGGTGAGCTCAGCAACACCAAAAGACCCGGAAGACCACGGAAAACAACTGTGGTGGATGACCGAAGAATTATTTCCCTGGTGAAGAAAACACCCTTTACAACAGTTGGCCAGATCAACAACACTCTCCAGGATGTAGGCGTATGTGTGTCAAAGTCAACAATCAAGAGAAGACTTCACCAGAGTGAATACAGAGGGTTCACCACAAGATATAAACCATTGGTGAGCCTCAAAAACAGGAAGGCCAGATACGAGTTTTCCAAACAACATCTAAAAAAGCCTTCCCAGTTCTGGAACAACATCCTATGGACAGATAAGACCAAGATCAACTTGCACCAGAGTGATGGGAAGAGAAGAGTATGGAGAAGGAAAGGAACTGCTCATGATCCAAAGCATACCACCTCATCAGTGAAGCATGGTGGTGATAGTGTCATGGCGTGGGCATGTTTGGCTGCCAATGGAACGGGTTCTCTTGTATTTTTTGATGATGTGACTACTGACAAAAGCAGCAGGATGAATTCTGACGTGTTTCGGGCAATATTATCTGCTCATATTCAGCAAAGTGCTTCAGAACTCATTGGACGGCGCTTCACAGTGCAGATGGACAATGACCCAAAGCATACTGCGAAAGCAACCACAGAGTTTTTTTAAGGGAAAGAAGTGGAATGTTATGCAATGGCCAAGTCAATCACCTGACCTGAATCCGATTGAGCACGCATTTCACTTGCTGAAGACAAAACTGAAGGGAAAATGCCCCAAGAACAATCAGGAACTGAAGACAGTTGCCGTAGAGGCCTGGCAGAGCATCACCAGGGATGAAACCCAGCGTCTGGTGATGTCTATGCGTTCCAGACCTCAGGCTGTAATTGACTGCAAAGGATTTGCAACCAAGTATTAAAAAGTGAAAGTTTGATGGATGATTGTTAATCTGTCCCATTACTTTTGGTCCCTTTAAAAAGTTGGAGGCACATATACAAACTGTTGTAATTCCTACACCGTTCACCTGATTTGGATGTAAATACCCTCAAATTAAAGCTGAAAGTCTGCAGTTAAAGCACATCTTGTTCTGTGTCGATGTCCCAATATTTATGGACCTGACTGTGTGTGTGTGTGTGTGTGTGTGTGTGTGTGTGTGTGTGTGTGTGTGTGTGTGTGATAAGCAAAAGTTTGTTTATCAATTAGTTCTCCAAGATGTTTGGAACAACCAACCTGCCAAGTTCCTTCAAAAACTGTGTGCAAGTGTACCTAGAAGAACCAATGCTGTTTTAAAGGCAAAGGGTGGTCAAATATTGGTTTATGTGGATTTCTTTTCTGTTCATTTCCTTTCCATTTAGCTAATTGATAAAAATAAACTATAAACACTTTACAGCATTTTGTAACACCTGCCTAAAACTATTGCAGAGCACTGTTTAGTGTGTATATGTCACCAATTAATTACGAAATTAGGTCTTATCCCCCCCTGCTGTTTTATCCATTGTGAGGGTTCCCTCTTCCTATCGGGCAATGTATTGAAGATTTGATAAAATCTGAGTCCTCTTCCTCTTTGGGCGGCAGAAATTGGCATGTTCGCAGTCTGTTTCCTGGCACATGGTGAAAGGTTAATTGGTGTATAGTTCCCGGAACTTCACCCAAATGTTATTGTTTCTCCCTATCTGATTTCTCTGCGTTTCAGGAAATGATTGCAGCGGTGGATAGGACTGGAATTCACGCAGAAGGCAAGTTAGGTGTCTTAATCTCCTTACATCAACCAACTTAATAGTGGACCCCATTTACAGAGCACCACCAGTGTAATAAACTTCAACATAATGAATTCAGTGTAATGTATGTAAAAAAACTACATATTGTGAGGGGGTTCTTATATAACTAATAAGTACCGTATATTGCATTGCAATGGGAAAGCAGAGGTATCTAACACCTTTACAATCTACATGCTCACTACACTCCATTAAGCACATCTTGTGCAGGGACAGGATTTATTCGCCTTTTCTGAAATAACAAGGTCACGTTTAGTTAGTGCATCTTGCATACCTAAGCCCTTTCTGTGCAGATTAGACCTTGATCTGCATCTTCTCTGATGATTTGGTCAGAAATCTGTAACTACACTGTGACCAATATCTCCCACACCCCCCTTTGTGTCAATCTGCATGTGAGGTCCTTCACATCCCGTTCTGTGTCACCACAGCTCCCCTTTGCTTCTCTGCACCTCTTTTTGTAGCTGTCTTCCGTCCAGATCTCCTTCCCTTCTCCACACCCCCTTTTTGTGTCAGTTTTCAGCTCAGATCTCCTTATCTCTTTTACATCAGTTTCTGTTTCCGTCTATACCCTTATCTCTTCTACTTTTCTTTTTATGTCAGTCTTCACCTTGGATCTTCTGCTCCATTTTTCCCTTCTGTGTCATTCTTCAGCCAAGATCTGCTACTGGGCTGCCCTATTCCACCTCCACTTCTGTGTCAGTCTTCACCCTAGATACCTTCTGTCCAAACATCCCATTCAGTGTCAGTATTCAGCCCAAATTCCCTTATCATTTCCATATCCTCTTTTGTATCAGTCATCAGCCCAGATCTGCTTCCTTACTGCACATCCCCTTACCTTCAGCTGAGATTGGTTACCCTCCCACACATTTGTGTGTCAATGGTCATCATTTCCTCTTTTCTATCCACTTTTTGTCAGTCTGTATTACAAACCCCCTTTTTTTTCTCCATAATTTTTTCTGTAAAGCTTGCCTCTATCCACTTTTCTAATCTCCGCTTTTTGGAACATTCCCCCCCTCCGATGTCACATTTGGCACCTTTCAGGGGAGGGGGGTGCAAATACCTGTATAATACAGGTATCTGCACCCACTTCCGGGAATAGACTCCCGTGGGAGTCACGCCCCTTCATGTCACCCCCCCAGAACACAGTGGGGACCAGTGAGGACGCAGAGCGGGACTTGCGCATGTGCAGTAGGGAATCGGGAAGTGAGGCCGCAACACTTCACTTCCTGATTCCCTCACCTAGAATGGCGTCGGGGGCAGCCAAGAGACGAGCGATTGCTCGGCTTCGGCTGCCAACATCATGGGCACCCTGGACAGGTAATAGTCCATTTATTAAAAGTCAGCAGCTGTAGTATTTGTAGCTGCTGGCTTAAAATTTTTTTTTTTTTTGGGGTGGACCACCTCTTTAACCACTTAAGCCCCGGACCAATTTGCAGCCAAAGGACCAGGCCACTTTTTGCGATTCGGCACTGCGTCGCGTTAACTGACAATTGCACGGTCGTGCGACGTGGCTCCCAGACAAATTTGGCGTCCTTTTTTCCCACAAATAGAGCTTTCTTTTGGTGGTATTTGATCACCTCTGAGGTTTTTATTTTTTGCACTATAAACAAAAATAGAGCAAATTTTTTAAAAAATGCTATATTTTTTACTTTTTGCTATAATAAATATCCCCCAAAAATATATAAAAAATTTTTTTTTTACCTCAGTGTAGGCCGATACGTATTCTTCTACATATTTTTGGTAAAAAAAAAAAAAATCGCAATTAGCGATTATTGATTGGTTTGCGCAAAAGTTATAGCGTTTACAAAATATGGGATAGTTTTATAGCATTTTTATTAATATTTTTTTTTTTACTAGTAATGGCAGCGATCAGCGATTTTTTATTGTGACTGCGACATTATTTTTGGGACCATTGTCATTTATACAGCAATCAGTGCTATTTAAATGCACTGATTTCTGTGTAAATGACACTGGCAGTGAAGGAGTTAACCACTAGGGGGTGGGGCTAAGTGTGACGTGTGTTTTTTTTTTAACTGTAGGGGGGCGTGGCTTGGCGTCTGACGTCGCTAATCGTCTTTCCCTATAACAGGGAACAGGCGATCAGTGACAGGCTCAGTAGGAAGCACAGGGAGAGGTTTGTTTACACAGACCTCTCCTCGTTCTTCAGCTCCATGACCCAATCCCGGGACACCAGTGGCGATTGGGTCCGCTAGTCCCACGGCACTAGCCACGGTCACAGAGCTCAGGACCAGGTCACGAAGCACGCCGCCGGCGGCGCGCGTGCGTGCGACCCGCGGCTGGGCACTTAAAGGAGGACGTACAGGTACGTGCTTGTGCCCAGCCGTGCCATTCTGCCGACGTATATGTGCAGGAGGCGGTCCTTAAGCGGTTAAGGAACCGGCCTCTTTTTTAGATGTGTTATTTACAAGTTAAAAACATTTTTTTTGCTAGAAAATTTATTGGAACCCCCAAACATTATACATTCTTTTTCTAACACCCTAGAGAATAAAATGGCGGTCGTTGCAATACTTTTTGTCACACCATTTTTGCTAAGCGGTCTTACAAGTGCACTCTCTTTTTTTTTCAAAAATACACTTTTTGGAATTTAAAAATAAAACAACAGTAAAGGTAGCCCATATTGTGAAAGATAATGTTACGCCGAGTAAATTGATACCCAACATGTCACGCTTCAAAAATTGCGCCCACTCGTGGAATGGCGACAAACTTTTACTCTTAAAAATCTCCATAGGCGACATTAAAAAAATTCTACAGGTTGCACGTTTTGCGTTACTGAGGAGGTCTAGGGCTAGAATTATTGCTCTCGCTCCACTGATCGCGGCGATATCTCACATGTGTGGTTTGAACATATGTTTTCATATGCGGGCGCTGCTCACGTATGCGTTCGCTTCTGCATGCGAGCTCGGCGGGATGGGGCGCGTTTAAAAAAAAAAGTTTTCTTATTTATTTTACCTTTTTTATTTTTACACAGTTTAAAAAAAAAAAAAAAAAAAAAAAAGTTTCACTTTTATTCCTATTACAGGGAATGTAAACATCCCTTGTAATAGAAAAAAAGCACGACAGGGCCTCAGATCTCATATTTACACGAAAATGCAATAAAAAAATATATATAAAATTGGCCCTTTAATGCCGCGTACACATGGTCAGAATTTCCGATGGAAACAGTCCGTTGGGAGCTTTTCATCGGATTTTCCGACCGTGTGTATGCCCATCTGTCTTTTTCTGTCGGAATTCCCGACGGACTTTGGATTGAGAACCTGTTCTTAATTTTTCCGACGGAAAACCTTTCTATCGGATTTTCCGATCGTGTGTATGCAATTCCGACACGCAAAATTCCGACGCATGCTCGGAAACAATTCGACTTATGCTCAAAAGCATTAAACTTCCCTTTTATAGTGCAGTCGAAAAAAATTTAAGGCGTGGTGTTATTGACCGTCGGAATTTGGTGTGACCGCGTGTAGGCAAGACAGTTTGAGCGAAATTCCGTCGGAATTCCGACGGGAAAACCATCAGAGCTTTTTCCGACGAGAATTCCGACCGTGTGTACGTGGCATAAGAGTTTTGACGTCGCTTCCGCCCTGCAATGTCATGGAGACGGGTGGGGGCCATCTTCCCCTCACTCGTCTCCATGCACAGCCACGAGAAGGATCCATTTGCCTCCGCCGCTGCCGACAGCTCCCGTAAGCGGCGAAGGGGACCGGATAGCAGCGGTAGGCCCCTCTTCCACCACCGATAAAAGTGATCTTGCGGCGAATCCGCCGCAGAAACCACTTTTATCTTGTAAAAACAAAACAAAAGTTGATTGTTAAAAAATGTTTTTCTAATATTGTTCTTTTTTTCGCTTGGCATCAGGCATGAGCAATTCTTATTGCCCGATGCCCCAGACATGCAGTTATGGGCGCTGGGCAGAGGATTTAAAACACTGGCTCCTAACTTTTTCAGATGGCTCCTAGATTCTAAGCAAATTTGTCAAACCCTGCCTTAAACCACTCAAGTGTTGCTTTAGCAGTGTGTTTGGGGTCATTGTCCTGCTGGAAAGTGAACCTCCATCCTAACCTTTAAATCCCACACAGAGTGGTACAGGTTTTGCTCAAGAATATCCCTGTATTTAGTACCATCCATCTTTCCTTCAACTCTGACCAGTTTTCCAGTCCCGATGGGGATGGTGTTCTTTGGGTGATGTGATGTGTTTGCGCCAGACATAGCGCTTTCTTTGATGGGCAAAAAGTTCAATTTTAGTCTCATCAGACCAGAGCACCTTCCTCCATACATTTTGGGAGTCTCCCACATGCCTTTCCACAGACTTAAAACATGCCATTTTGTTTTTTGTGAAAGTAATGGTTTTCTTCTGGCCACCCTCCTTTAAAGCCCAACTCTATGGAGCGTACGGCTTATTGTCGTCCTATGTACAGATACTCCAGTCTCTGCTGTGGAACTCTGCAGCTCCTCCTATTTAGAGCTGCTTTACCGTCGTTTTAGCCGCGGTATTCGGCCGCTAGCGGTGCGGTTTTAACCCCCGCTAGCGGCCGAAAAAGGGTTAAAATCCCTGCAAGGCGCCGCCGTAGCGACGCTTTGCGGCGGTATTACCGCGGTGTCCCTTTGAAATTAATGGGTAGGAGCGGTGAATACACCGCTCCTATACTGCTCCAAAGATGCTGCTAGCAGGACTTTTTTGACCGTCCTCCGGCTTTCACACTGGAGAGAATGGGGCCAGATATTTTCAGGCGCTGTACAGGCTGTACCGCCTGAAAAACGCCCCAGTGTGAAAGGGGCCTTACTTGTTTGGAGAGTTCCTTGGTCTTCATGGCAGTGTTTGGTTAGTGGTGCCTCTTGCTTAGGTGTTGCAGCTTCTGGGCCCTTTCAAAAAGGTGTGTATATGTAATGACGGATCATGTGACAGATTGTACACAGGTGGACATCATTTCACTAATTATGTGACTTCTGAAGGTAATTGGTTCAACCAGAGCTTTTTATGGGCTTCATAACAAAGGTGGTGAATACATACGCACATGCCAATTATCATTTTTTTATTCCTGAAAAATAGTTTTATGTATATATTTTTCTAATTTTACTTCAGCAACTTAGACTATTGTGTTCTGATCCATCACATATAATTCAGATTAAAAAACATTGAACTAAAGGCTGTAATGTAACAAAATAGATAAAAAGCCAAGGGGGGTGAATACTTTTGCAAGGCACTGTAAGTTTTCAGCCCTTATTACCTTCCCTATTCCACATCTCCAATCTCTAAGTAGATTATAATTATGGATAATTGCTCTCTATATTTGGCCGTGCTGTTTTACAGTCGGGCAACAAATCCAGCAGCAGATCTCAGCCTTGGCAGTTGTTGGCAATTTTCCAGGTTCTTAGCAGCTACCTGTAGACATCTAAGAGTCCCCAAGACTTTGCTGGGCTGAATATTGCTTTGTTGCTTGGCGGAGTGTAGATAATCCTTCTGAACTCAGGGGATATTTAACCCAGTGAGGACTGAGTTGTATCCTTCCTCCAGCTGTTTCTTTCCTTCCAAGTAAACAATAATCATTAATTATAACCCACATGTCCCATGTTGTGTTTGCTGTGTCTGGCTGCTGCAAATATTTCTATAATATCCACCTGCTTTTTCCCAGCTTTGAGTGTGACAATAATTTCTTCATGCGATTATTCTCATTTTAAATTTGCTTATTCATTGGACTGGCCTGACTTCTCTTTGCCCCTCTACAGCCTAGCAGAAAAAAATCCCTCCTGGGTGTTCTGGGCAGGCCCCAGCTGAATATTTCTGGTGCAGCAAGGGGGACATCTCCCGGGACATTTAAAGTGATTGCAAAGGCAAAAAAGTTTTTTGTTTCAAGACCCCATTCACACTTGGCGATTTGGAATTGCGAGCAGAATCACTGAGAGTCTGCCTGCGATTCCTGCGATTCAATCATATAGCAATTGGTGCAGAACTAACTTAACCACTTCAGCCCCGGAGGATTTGGCTGCTCAATGACCAGAGCGCTTTTTACAATTTGGCACTGCGCTGCTTTAACTGGTAATTGCACGGTCATGCAATGCTGTACCCAAACACAATTTGCGTCCTTTTTTTCCCCACAAATAGAGCTTTCTTTTGATGCTATTTGATTGCGATTTATTTTTTATTTTTTGCAAACTAAACGAAAGAAAAACTGAAAATTTAAAAAAAAAATTATAATTTCTACTTTTAGTTATAGAAAAAATCCAATAAACTCAATTGTAGTCATACATTTAGGCCAAAATGTATTCAGCCACATGTCTTTGGTAAAAAAAATGCCAATAAGCGTATATTTATTGGTTTTCACAAAAGTTATAGTGTCTACAAACTAGGGCACATTTTCTGGACTTTACGCAGCTTTTAGTTTGACTGCCTATCTCATTTCTGAGAGGTGCTAAAATGACAGGGCAGTACAACCCCCCCCCCCCCCCCCCAAAATGTAGACACCCCAAGGAAATTGCTGAGCGGCTTGTTGAGCCCATTGAATATTTAATTTTTTTGTCACAAGTGATTGAAAAATTACCAATTTTGCCACAAGTTTCGGGAAAATTACTTTTTTTTTTTTTTACACAAAGTTGTCACTAAACTATACATTGTTCAAACATGGCATGGGTATATGTGGAATTACACCCCAAAATACATCCTACTGCTTCTGAGTATGGGGATAACATACATACATACATACATATGCAGTCTAACTCCCCGTACAGGACCCCGAAAACCAATCACTGCCTTCAGGCTTTCTAAGGGCGTACATTTTTGATTTCACTGCTCACTACCTATCAGTTTCAGAGACCATGAAATGCCCAGATAGCACGAATCCCCCCCAAATGACCCAATTTTGGAAAGTAGACACCCCAAGATATTTGCTGAGAGGCATGTTGAGTATTTTGCAGATCTCTTATTTTCTTTCTTAATTTTCAACAATAAATGAGAGCTGCAAAATACTCACCATGCCTCTTTGCAAATACCTGGGGGTGTCTACTTCCAAAATGGTGTCATTTTGGGGGTTTTTGTGCTATCTGGACATTTCAGGGCCTCCGCAAATGTGATGGGTAGTGAGGAGTAAAATAAAAATGTTACGCCTTTAGAAAGCCTGAAGGCGGTGCTTGGTTTTTGGGGTCCTGTATGTTGCTGAGCTCCCAAAATGTCTCACACATGTGGTATGTCCGTACTCAGGAGAAGCAGCAGAATTAATTTTGGGGTGTAATTCCACATATAACCATGCCATGTTTGAACAATTTAAAAATATAAATAGTGCAGCGCTAATTAAAAACTAAACTGAATCAATAAGGATTAATAAATGTATAACTTTATGGCCTCATACACACGGACGTTTTAAAAAAACGGGCTGTAAAGCTAGTAACAACAACTGGAAAAAAAGCAGCGCTAAAAACGCGATTTTATTAGCGTTTTGATTTGGCGTCAATGCGTGTTTAACGTCGTTTTTAAGCGTTAAGGCACATTTTTTTTTTTAAAAGAACATCCCTCTGCTATTTTCCACTCTCAAATTACCCACATAAAAATTTTTACAACTTAAAAACGCTGACGCTAAAAAACGCTGGTATAGCGTTAATGCACGTTTTTGATTGTTTTTGAGCTTTTTTCAGTGTCAAAACAGCTCTAACGCTGGAGCCTCTGAAGGCGCTGGTCCTTGGTTTTTTTTGGAGCTTAAAAACGACCATGCCTGTTACAGCTCAAAAACGCCATGGTGTGTATGAGCCCATTGAATAACATGGAGTTGCCTTCTTAAGCAGCAAAAAAAGCTCTGTTAAAACGTCTGTGTGTATGAGGCCTAAAACTTCAGAGAGAAAGTACATGCATGTAAACAAATACACAAGGAGTAAAGCAGAGAGAGTCCTCAGTTGTGAACACTTGTGCTGATAAATATGCTTTTCAATCTGGTGCAGATTACGTGAAAATACCACCACCAACGGAAACACAAGCCACTCACCTTGCACAGTGGACCTACTGAGTTAACAGATAGGTCTACAAAAGCCTTCCCCTCACAAGGGGTTAGACTGGTGTTGTTACAGACAAACCTTGTTGTACCATGTAAGATCAGAATAAGACATCCATAGTGCTCTCTGTATATACTCAATACATTTTATTTAAATCCAAAAGTAAACTACTCACAAGTGAAACACTGTAGTCCCAGTGCTAAGAATAAAAACGATCACTGCAAACTGCAAGCATG
Organism: Lithobates sylvaticus; assembly: GCA_028564925.1. Classification (NCBI taxonomy): domain Eukaryota; kingdom Metazoa; phylum Chordata; class Amphibia; order Anura; family Ranidae; genus Lithobates; species Lithobates sylvaticus. The sequence continues at coordinate 72,057,955 of CM053033.1, read as the reverse complement.
TCTCACAGAGACTGAGTGGAGGGTGGCTGCTGCTGACGTGTTCGGATCCTCCCGCACGCATATAATCCCAGTGGGTGGGACTTCATCAGCGGTGTTCGGAGGCACGTACAACAGCCCTATTATCAGCCACCTGATTGCCAGACAAGCGGTGTTAATCGGCGTACGGACATAGTGGATGAGCTCAGCACAGCAAGCAAGTCAAGGCCCTGTTAAAAATGGACATACAGGGCAAAAAACTAACCCTTCAGCCAAGCAAGCTCTGTCCCTGGCAAACACACTTGAAAGGAAAAAAGAGAAAAATTGTAACAGAACGATTATGATCGAAAGTATCTTTCAATAGTGCTCAAATTGTTACGAATAATATAAAACTCACCATTTACACAATGTATAGAAAAATAAAACACATTAAAACTAAAAAACGTCAGCGCAACCAACCTCCACTTTACAATACACATTTATATTTAAAATTCAAAAAAAATTTTAAAACACTTTAAAGAAGCACACAAAGAAATTTGTTTCTATGGTCAGATAAAAAATTACCATATAAAAATTCATATACAAAAATTCATATAGAAAATATACAAAAAATGTATATAATAATTAATTAATATAGATATTTATATGACCTAAAAATCAGTTAATGACCGAAATAAAACAATTTAAGTCAAACTCTACATTTAGACCCATAGGCACTGGCACCTTAGTTTCATATACACAGTATGATTCTCGACGACTGAGTTGTCAGATAAAATGACCCCCCCTCTAATGTTTCCTATCTCTCAACAACCCCAAAATTTGAGGTGTCTGGGGTCACAATTATGAAACAATTTAAAATGCTTAATAATGTTATGGGTTGTGAGTCCTTTCTTAATGTTATTATCATGTTCGCTGATTCTAACATATAACAGTCTAGAGGTTATACCTACGAATTGCAAGCCACACTCGCATTCCAACATATATATATATATATATATATACACACAACTCCTGTAGTCGCACAAGTAATCATCTCTTTGATTTTATAGGTCTAAAGCCCCATACACACGGTCGGATTTTCCGATGGATTCTGTCCTATCGGACAATGTTGTCAGAAATTCCGACCGTGTGTAGGCACCATCGGACAGTTTCCATCGGATTGTCCGACGGACAAAGTTCTATCTCCTGCTGGATAGATTTTTCGACAACAAAGTCCGATCACACCAATTCCGATCGTGTGTAGCGAATTCCGACGGACAAAGTGCTACGCATGCTCAGATCACATTACAAGACCAAAGCTATTGGCTACTAGCTTCTACGTAGTCCCGTCGTAGGCAACAAACGTCACCACGTTCAGAATGATCGGATTTTCCGACAACTTTGTCCGACCGTGTGTACGCAAAACCAACATCGGACAAAGTACGACGGACATGATCCGACGGACCTGGTCCTCGGATAATCCGAGCGTGTGTATGGGGCTTTATTGGTGGTGGCTGCTACAAAATCCTTTCTTTTCTTCATATTGCCTCTGGCCTGTCTACAGGCTGGGCATCGCCCGCATGCATAGAAGTCAGTCAGAAAGGAAAAGAGCCTATTCTCTACTTGAGTAGGGGGGTCAATTACCCCTGGCGCTAGTCTATTCCTGAGCGTGGGTGCCTTCCTGTAGATGAACTGAGGCCTTTTGGGGAGGACTGGACCCAAAATCCTGTCCTGCTTTAATATTGGCCAATGTCTCAGAATAATTTTTTCAAACTTTTTATATTGGATGTTGTAGTCCAGAACCATCTTCACATTAGTAAAGGTATTTGCATTCTTATGTGATACGTTGGAAACCAAAATCTTTCTATAAATTTTTCTTACCATTTCCACCTCCTTCACAAGGCCTTATCTATCATACCCTTTCTCCTGGAATCGGGTTGACAGAACCTGAGACTGGACAATGAAATCTTCCTCTAAGGTGCAGTTTCGTTGTAGACAAATAAACTGCCCTCTGAGTATGTTACACAGCCATTTGGTATGATGACAACTTTCTAATGAAATGAAAGAATTCCTATCCGTCGGCTTAAAATGATTGATCATCTTAAAAGTATCACCTTTAACAATGTCTAAATCGAGGAAGACTGTCCGCTCAGTACTAATGTTCCAAGATAAAATAATATTTTTATTGCTGGCATTCAATGTATTCATAAATACCTCTAAACCAGAACTTTCACCCTCCCAAATCATAATTAAATCATCAATATACCTGTGGTAACATACTAGCTCAGGGGGTCAGTTTTTAAACACACATCCTTCGTCCCAGTGGGCCATAAATAAATTGGCCATACTGGGAGCAAATCGAGCCCCCATCGCAACTCCACTTGTCTGTAAGAAGAACTGCCTATTGTACCAAAAGTAATTTCTCGACAAACAAAAACTCAGACAACTCAAAATAAATTTCTTATGTTTCCTCGGGAGGTCGGATGACAAAAAAGCCCATCTGATCGAACATAATGCCTAATCATGACTAATAATAGTATACAGCGAACTCACATCTGCTGTGATTCGGACATGTGTGAACAACACTGAATATCATTTAGTGACAAAAATATTCTATGGACACAACATGCCTTTCAGCAAAAAGCTTGCAGTGTCTTCTTTCCAAAATGGGATCATTTGGGGGGGGGTTGTGCTATCTGGACATTTCAGGGCCTCGGAAACAGTGATAGGTAGTAAGGAAGTGAAATCACCATTTTACGCCCTTAGGAAGTCTAAAGGCAATGATTGGTTATCGGCGTCCTGTACAAGGCTAGGCTCCCAAAAAGTCTCATACATGTGGTATCCCCGTACTCAGGAGAAGCAGCAGAATGTATTTTGGGGTGTAATTCCACATATATCCATGCCATGTTTGAACAATATATCATTTAGGCTGGTTTCACACTGGGGCGGTGCGGGGCGGCGACGGTAAAGCAGCGCTATATTTAGCGCTGCTTTACCATCGTTTTACCCGCGGTATGCGGCCGCTAGCGGGGTGGTTTTAACCCCCCCTAGCGGCCGCAAAAGGGTTAAAAACCTCCGCAAAGCGCCGCTGCAGCGGCGGTTTGCGGGCGGTATCCCCGCGGTTTCCCATTGATTTCAATGGGAAGGAGCGGTATAGGAGCGGTAAATACACCGCTCCTTCACCGCTCCAAAGATGCAGCTAGCAGGACTTTTGTTGCGGTCCTGCTAGCGCACCGCTCCAGTGTGAAAGCCCGCCGGCTTTCACACTGGAGTGAATGGGGCCGGTTTTTTCAGGCGGTGTACAGGCGCTATTTTTAGCGCTGTACCGCCTGAAAACCGCCCCAGTGTGAAAGGGGCCTAAGTGACAACTTTGTGCAAAAAAAAAAAGAGTAATTTTCCCGAAACTCGTGGCAAAATATAAAATATTCCATGGACTCAACATGCCTATCAGCAAATAGCTTGGGGTGTCTACTTTCCAAAAACAGGTCATTTGGGGGGTTTAGAACTGTCCTGGAATTTTATGCATTTAGAAGCTTATGTCACACATCATCCACTCTTCTAACCTCTCAAAGACAAAGCCCTTCTGACACTTTTTGTTTCAAAAAAGTTACTTTGAACCCCCAAACATTATATATTTTTTTTAAAGCAAAGGCTCTATAGATTAAAATGGTGGGTGTTGCAATTTTTTTTTCACACAGTATTTGCACAGCGATTTTTCAAACGCAATTTTTTGAGGAAAAAATACACTTTTTTAAATTTTACTGCACTAAAACACAATGTATTGCCCAAATGTTTGATGACATAAAAAAAGATGATCTTATGCCGAGTACATGGATACCAAACACGGCATGCTTTAAAATTGTGCACAAATGTGCAGCAGCGACAAACTACATACATTTTTAAAAGCCTTACAGGTTACCACTTTAGATTTACAGAGGAGGTCTACTACTAAAATCATTGCCCTCGATCTGACCTTTGCGGTGATACCTCACATGCATGGTGCAATTGCTGTTTACATAGACACCAGACTGACGCTTGCGTTCGCCTTTGCGCGTGAGCATGGGGGGACAGGGTGCTTTTTTATCTTTATTTTGCTTTTTTATTTTATTTTTAAACTGTTCCTTTAATTTTTTTTTTTATCATTTTTTCGTTATGCTTTCCCAATTTCCCAATGGCGCTGTTTATGTCCAGTGAAACCTAAGCCATTCTGGTCTCTGATCAGCTCTATGGTCAGCTGGCAGAACCACCGGCTGCATTCTCGGGTTCCCTGTTGGAAAACCATGGAAGATGGTGGGAGTTCCCTCCCACTGCTTGTAAACGCAGTCTAGAGGCTAATTAGCCACTAGGATTGCTTTTACATGAAAGCCGACTGATGGCTGAAAAGAATGATACCTAAACCTGCAGGCATAATTCTGCTATAACCACTCAAAGTCCAGCAACATACCAGTATGTTGCTGGTCCTTGTTGGGCATACATTGTAATGTTCTTTTTTTCATGCAGCCTGTAGGCTGAACGAAAAAAAGAAATTGATCGGTGGGTATGCCCACCATTAGAATACTGCCCTTCATTCACCCACTTCTAATGATGGGCATACATGCACCCTTTTTAACTTTAACTGTGGTGGTGAAATCACAGCGCTTTACATATCGTGGGAGCAAACGCTGTTGCTGTCAAGATAAATAAAACCGTGCTGCAGCTGAATGGCGTACCTGCTAAGCAAATGATGGTTAACAATAAAACAAAGTAACATTACAGTAATAACAGTAAGTATACCATACCTGCAAAGCAAATACAATAAAACATAGTAAAAATAAAAAATTTTTTAACGCAATCTGTGCCTAAAAATATATGCCGAAGCATGGGGGCAATCTGCCCCTGTTAGGGGCAAATCACCCCTCCACCCCTGCCCCCATGCTTCGGCATATATGCTCTTTTTTTTTTATTTTTTTTAACTGTGATGGTGAAATCACCTTCTACAGTGCTGGAGTCACTGATTTACGTATCATGGGAGCAACCGCTGTTGCTGTCAAGACAAATAAATTGGTGCTGCAGCTGAATGGCGTACCTGAAAACAAAAAAATGGTTAACAATCAAACACAGTAAACAGTAAAGTATAAAAGAATTGCATACCTGAAAAGCAAACATGATAAAACATAGTAACAATAAAACATTGCAGTTAATCGTAGAATACAGTAAAAAGAATATATAGAGAGAGAGAGTGACAAGTGTACTGGTGTTAGTGTAGTGTTGTGCAACTCATGTTTAGACGTCCTCTCGCCTCTCACTGGAATCGAAAAGACTCCACGAGGAGAGATGACATCACTTCCCCTGTCTGTTTACACTTACAAAGGCAGGGGAAGGATTTAATTCGTCAGGACCGATCATTGGCCTGAACCTGAGGACTGATCGGTTCTCTAACAAATCCCAATTTAAAGTGTGCATTCAATATATAGAGTCATGGGGTGATACCATGACCGTATCAATAAAAATGTGCCAACGTCCCGCAAGTATTTGTAAAGAGGAACTAACTAAGGGGTGAATGGACTTTTAAGGCACAAAAGTACATATACTAAATGGTAACAAAAAAAGATTTTTATTTAAAAGTATAGAACCGCAATAGACTAGCGATTGCGCATGCTCAAAATACAATCAGCATAGTAGTGATAATACTCAGACCTCCCCTTAAGCTACTTAACACCCTTACAGTAGACTCCATTAACATTAGTAATACAGCATAATGGTAGACAGTTAAAAAAGGAGAGAAACCATATTTTCTATTGTGTGGAGTGCCCAAACCTGCGCCCACAGAAAGGTCAAGGGCAAAGCGGGGAGGGGGGAGCAGCCAGAAAAGGGCCCTTGACCTTTCTGTGGGCGCAGGTTTGGGCACTCAACACCATAGAAAATATGGTTTCTCTCCTTTTTTAACTGTGGACCTAAATGTGCTATGAATTTATGTTTGTTTTAATTTTGTGAAACTTATTGTGATATATATTACCATAGAATTATTCGCTCCTGAGAAAGCGATATTTCCAAAAAGCGCAGAACATGTCGAGCAAAACCCTCTAACTGAAAACGGACCTCTGCATCGGCTTCACCCCTGCCATACAAGACACAGTCTCATCCTTACATATATCATATACGCCAATAACTGAGAATTTGGTTTTGTATTATTCTGTACCATTATGCTGTATTACTAATGTTAATGGAGTCTACTGTAAGGGTGTTAAGTAGTTGAAGGGGAGGTCTGAGTATTATCACTACTATGCTGATTGTATTTTGAGCATGCGCAATCGCTAGTCTATTGCGGTTCTATACTTTTAAATAAAAATCTTTTTTTATTACCATATAGTATATGTACTTTTGTGCCTTAAAAGTCTCTAACAAATCCGACCGCCGCAGGCACAGGGGGGCGACGGCGCCTCCCGCCCGTGGGAGGGAGGGATGTACAGGTATGCCCATTTGCCCACCCATGCTATTCTGCCGATGTATATCGGTGTGTGGCAAGTGGTTAAATGGGACTTTGAACACAGTGAGATTGGCTCGCGATAGAACTGCGCTGCAGTTGTGGCAAAACACGACTTTAAAAATTGTGTGAAGTTGGATGCCCAAAAAGGAGTAGGAACTTCTTTTGGGCGACAGAAATGCATAGGGCAGCCTATTGCAGTGAATGGGCTGCCCTATGCATGACACACGGAATCGCATGAAAATCGCCTACACAAAATTGTGAGCGGGAACGCAAGTTTGTGAATGGGCCCTTAAAATAACAAACATGTTATATTTACCTGTTCTGTGTAATGGTTTTACACAGAGCAGCCCTGATCCTCCTCTTCTGAGGTCCCCCACCAGCACTCCCGGCTGCTCCCTCCCTGCTGAATGCCCCATAGCAACCCGCATATTTCCAGGCATCGGGAAACCCTGATGATGTCACTTCTGATGAAACCAGTCGAGAGGAGTTTGGATACACATCACCAAGCATGCGTGCTGTCTGACAGTCTGACAGCCACCTTTGATGTGGGAAACTTGTGTTTTTAAGCCAATACAGTGCTGTTTGATGGACTTGAATTTTTATGTTTATAAGCACATTTAATGTATAAACATACAGGTCACATGGATATTTGGTCATAAAGATCTTTATTTGTTTTGCTTTGCATTGACTTTGTATGCACAGTTTTAGGTTTTTATGTTTATAAGCTTATTTAGTGAATATACATACAGAAAAATGTGCTATATTTGTTTTGATTTGTATTTTTTGTATATAAATATAGCACTACACTCTTTAGGTTTCATGCACACTGCAGCTCAAAGAAGCTCAAAGACGCTGCTCCTGCAGACTTTTGAGCTTTTTTGAGCTCATTTCTTCTGCCTGGAAACTCCCCTCCATGTTAGCCAATGTGTCCATGCACATTGGCTAACATGTTTTTTTCAGTTTACAGGCATATGCTCTTATAGGCGGAAAAAACAAACAAACCAAACTCGTGTTTTTGAGATGAGCTTTCAAGCAGAAAAGACATCTAAGGCCTCATGTACACTGCTTCTGGTAAACGGACGTTTGGGAGCAGTTGGGCATTTTTTTCAACTGCTCCTGAACTCTCCTCTATGTTATCTTATCAGTCCATGTACACAGGGTCGTTTATAGTCGTTTATAGGCAGTTGAGTTAAGAAGCCATTTTTGTAAAGCAAAAAAATGAGTTCAGACGCTGAGTTTAGAGGCATTTCAAGTGCCAAATGCTTCTAAACGTGGCTAAATGCTCTAACTCACATTTAGCCGCCTTTGGTTTACAGGCGTTTTTCATTTTTGGCTATTTTGAAAAAAAAAAAAAAATTATAATTTTTTTCAAACGCTTCTAAACGCAAGCGCGGAAAAACACCATTAAACGTGGCATGTAAACATGGCAAAACGTGGGTTACTATCTGTCATGGGAGGGTTTGGGCTCCATGCACACTGGAGCTCATAAATTGCATTTTTTTTTGGAGTTTGGGCTTTTTTTTAACAGCACATAAACTCCACTCTATGTTATCCTATGTGTCCATGCACACATGTACATTTTTGAACTTGTATCAGCAGTGGAGTTAATGGGCTGTTTTTCTGAACGCCATAAAATTGCGTTCAGGAGTCGTTTTTCTGGCCACAAAAAAACGCCAAAGCTCATAAACGCTTATAAACGTTGATAAACGCTCAAAAACGTGGCTCACCAGCGTTTTTTTAACGTTTTTGATCCATAAAAAAAAAACACCCTAAAAAACGCTAACGCAGAAAAATGCTAAAAAACGCTTATAAACATTAAAAAACATTGAAAGACTCACTGCAAAGCTACTAGTGTTTTTATAACATTATTTTAGCGTCCAGTGTGCATGGAGCCTTATGCTCAAAAAAGCTCCAAAAAGCTTTATAAAAATGTGCAAAAGAGCCCCAAAAAAGTACTAGCTTCTTCAAGATGAAACAAAATCTCAAATGCCTGTAAAAGCAGCTTTTTTTTCCCAAGCGCGGATTCTTTTTATCACATTTTGATATTGTAACACCTGCAACTAGTCTTTTGAAACCATTGTGAGTGTGGGAGGATGATCACACGAGCGGTCTGCCTGTTTGTTATTCAGGTGGACATGATCAGACGCTCTACAGCCATGGCCAAAAGTTTTGAGAATGACACAAATATTATATTTTTATATTTTCACAAAGTCTGCTGCCTCTGTGTTTTTAGATCTTTTTTGTCAGATGTTACTATGGTATACGGAAGTATAATTATAAGCATTTCATAAGTGTCAAAGGCTTTTATTGACAATTACACTAAGTTTATGCAAAGAGTCAATATTTGTAATGTTGACCCTTCTTTTTCAAGACCTCTGCAGTTCGTCCTGGCGTGCTGTCAATCAACTTCCGGGCCACATCCTTACTGATGGCAGCCACTTAGTTATCACTTTTGCATAATGGGAAGATGCTCCATCATGCTGAAAAAGGCATTGTTCATCACCAAACTGTTCTTGGATGGTTGGTCAAAGTTGCTCTCGGAGCAGTGGTGGCTGGTGCTCAAAATTTCGGGGGAGACACTAGACACTCTGAATGTGCCTTACCTTGCCATAGGGAGAGGGAAGAGCCGGGCCCCTCGGGGCCAGCACACAATGGGACATCCTCCTCTCAGCCGCACAGGAATAGGAAGTGTGTCCTGACACGATTGGCCAGGGAGTCCTAAGACTTCCTGGCCAATAGGGGCTTCCTGATTGGCCGGGAGGAGGATCAGTGTGTCAATATCGAATATTCATTCGCTATTGCCACACAAGTGGGTGTGCCCCGAGCCCACCCTTTTTTGAAGCCTATTCGAGCCTCTGGCTCTAATCACGTGCTTCAACCCCCCCCCCCCCCCATTGGAATCCAGAGTCCGGCACCCTGTATGTAGATCAGGGGACCAATCGCATGGATGGGGGGGGCGGTGCCCCTTATGGCGTGGCCGCCACTGTCTCGGAGGATGTTTTTGTACCATTCTTTATTCATGGCTGTGTTGTGCAACATTATGAGTGAGCCCACTCCCTTGGCTAGAAAGCAACCCCACACATGAATGGTCTCAGGATGCTTTACTGTTGGCATGAGACAGGACTGATGGTAGCGCTCCCCTTTTCTTCTCCGGACAATGTTTTTTCCGGATGCCCCAAACAATCGAAAGGGGGATTCATCAGAGAAAATGACTTTACCCCAGTCCTCAGCAGTCTAATCCATGTACCTTTTGCAGAATATCAGTCGGTCCCTGATGTTTTTCCTGGAAAGAAGTGGCTTCTTTGCTACCCTTCTTGACACCAAGCCATCCTCCAAAAGTCTTCGCCTCACACCTGCCTGCTGCCATTCCTGAGCAAGCTCTGCACTGGTGGTGCCCCGATCCTGCAGCTAAAACAACTGTAGGGGATGGCACTGGCGCATGGTGGACTTTCTTGGGCACCCTGAAGCCTTCTTCACAAATGCAGTGGACATTTTTTTTTTTTATTATTTATTTCCATGGCAAAGAGTGACCTTGCAATTGCAATTCTTCTGATTACTCTTCATATTGTTTTGGAGTATATGCAAATTGCCATCATAAAACCTGAGGCAGTAGACTTTGTGAAAATTAACATTTGTGTCATTCTCAAAACTTTTGGCAAGGCTGTATTCTCCTCCATGGGCAGTTGGATGTAAACAGACTTGTGTCCATTTACACACGGCTACCTCAGATCCGATTCGGCAAATACCAATGAAAGGGGATCTATACCCTGTATAGCCAGATTAGATTGGAGGGCAGTCAGGTGTAAATGGACAGTCAGTCCATTTACATCCCATAGAGCAGAGCGGGCCGCTGTTCTATTGTGCTCTGACAGGGGGATGCCCACCAGAACATGCCATTGGCTAAGATCGCTGATCGGGAGCCGATCGGCAGACCTTTTTTGGTCATGCCCCTTTTGACATGTCAGCTGGTTTCTATTGAACTGGCCAATTCCACCGGACATTCAGCCCATGTGTACTAGGCGTGACTGTCAAGAGTGAGCAGAGCTTTCAGATTGCTTCTGAGTGGGACAAGATAATCTTCTGCAGTGTTTTCCGAAGGTTGTTAGTGGATCAATGATTTCTTGTTTTCTGGGGTCCCATTTCGGATGCCCTAAGAAAAACTTGTTGCATCAAGGCCATCCATAGTGTACAATTCCACATCTGACCCTACCCAGATCTCTCCTCCAATAAAGTGTGAGGAAGCCCAGAATAACCTCGAATTTGGTTTCTCTGCAAATATATAAAAGCTTTTTAGTCCCCAACAGGAATTACGATGCAGCAAAACTGTTAATTGCTCAATTGGAAGCAGAAAACCATATTGCAATTAAGGCAAATGGAGTAGAAGAGGAAAGATTGCACAGAAGGAGATAAAAAATCTGCTTATCGAATGATAAATATTTATGCATCTGGCAGATTTTAGGCGTTTGTCTAATAGAGGTATGGAGATAATTACTTGCTGCAGCAGAGGTGCTGAACCCTTTTATGACAGCACCCCAAATGTCAGTGGGCTGCTTCCAGGCCCAGCTGTCAATTTACAGACAGATAAGTATTGCAATAGAATCCTAATGAGTATTTTTTTCAGCCAGTATGGGAACCCTGAAAATGTATTTATGGGTTTCCTATAGGACTCTCATGCGCCGCTGTATAGAGTTTGTAGGTGGAAAAGTTCTGATTGTGACATCATTGCAGACATAATAAGATTCATTTTTTTTTGTTGCTAATGAAGGTTTTGGGCCTCATTTACTTTGGAAGTTTTTTTCAGCTGCTCCTAGAGGATGTCTGGCATTTTTTATCCCTGTCTCTAAATGCCCCTGTATGTTGGCCTATGTGTCCATCCACACATAGACTTTTAGAGGAATCTATGTATAGCAGAAAAATAAACCCATTGCCAGTGCGTCCAGGAGCAGTGGCGCTTTGGCAGAAAAGATGCTTGATGCATGTAAACATTGTAGCACTTGAACATTAATTTAGTTAAATGGCCAGAATAAATGATTATTCTGGCCAATTAAATTAACGTCCAAACGCTTGACATGGCTAAATGTGCCTAAACACATTGTATGCATTTACAACCATCAAGCATTTTTTTCTGCCAAAATGCCCCCCGCTAGTAGGAAAGGTCCCATGTGCCCGAGGCCTTACAGTGTGTCTTCCCAATATATTGGGGGTTATTTACGAAAGGCAAATCCACTTTGCACTACTAGTGCACTTGGAAGTCCAGTCGCTATAAATCTAAGCGTTAGATCTGAAATGAGTGGAAGCTCTGCTGATTTTATCATCCAATCGTGCAAGCTAAAATGCTGTTTTTTATTTTCCTTGCATGCCCCCCCCCACAGCGACTTTACTTCCAAGTGCACTTGCAGTACAAAGTTGATTTGCCTTTAGTAAATAACCCCCAATGTGTTTAGTAGAAATGAGAAACTGCATAAATATGAAAGCTACAACTTTGCCACCATTATGGAGTTCAGAAATGTTGTCAGAATTGGACACTGTAAAGATGTGTGCTGACCCCAGATGGGAAGTTTTTGGATTTATTATTTCTTACACCATCTTCTTCTCTCTGTGGTGGGGTTGTTTTTCCATTGCTTTTGGTGCAGTTCACATTGTGTAATGCTTAGTCTAACCTGGTATAGGATTATTCATTAAAGATGTCATTTTGTTTCAGTTGTAAGTCAATAATCATGTGTGGCTCTTTATTCACCATTAATGAGAGGACCCTGCGGGCCTTTGCCACACACTAAGCAACACTTATTACTTAGTGTGACGGACCTCGTACCCAATATGTCCGCCGTAACTGCTTCCTCCGTCCGGTACCACACAATCCAAGACCCATTAGCTTAGCCAGTCACCAGACAACACCAATGTAGGCTACATCAGGAATTAATCTTTATTTGACATGTCACACTTATATACAGTTGACTCAAGCCTAACCTAATTAGCATGAGCTAATTATCTTAATCAACACTGGACTCCATCATTCAATTGCAGGGTTAATTAGCACACACAACAATAGGTGAAACACAGGCTGTCTGGAGTTCATAACATTAGCATCTCTTGCTAATATGCCAAATACACATACAGATTCTATGTGTATTGGGGGGCCAGCATGGACCTGAATCCAAGTACCACCAGCTCAGGGGTCCCAGGCCTGCAGCTCAAGAGCACTGTTCCCCCAAATGCCAGGGCCCATAATCCCAAGGCAACAGGCTCGCACTCAGTCCCCTCCAACAGCCTGTGTCTCGGCCAGGTCCGTCACACTTAGCTTGGATGATAAATGGTTAATGATCACTAACATAGTAATCCATAATATATCTTCAAATAAAATGCATTGGAAAGGGGGGGGGGGGGGGGGTCTTTAGGGTTACATTTGTCTTGTTGCAGTCATTTTGCTTCTGTATAACAGCAAAGAAAAACAAAAAACAGAGGAGACATTTGAATATTGCTGCACATTGATCAATGGCAATTATCAGAATAAAGGAATACTACGCAAATGAATGATGCAGTGCCCACCCTAATGCTACATGGTCTGCACAGCACAAGTTATTGGGGCAATGTGTACTGCAGCTTGCTTCATACCAAATATACAATGAGCCTGAAGTCACCAGGATGGGTGTCGGTGTGCTGTACACAGGCTAGTGTATTGGGAAATGCACTCTAAAGCCTAGTACACACTGTGAGATTATCGAACAAATGATTGTCCGTTTTTCTTTTTTGCATGCTAGTCTCCATATCAAAAGGGAAAAGGTTACTAAAGTATGACAATTCTCCTATGACAGAATAAAAATTTGGAAGTGATGTAATGTATTTGTATTGTATTTTCAGACGAAAACTGTACTGATTAGGGTCGCTCCGATACCACTTTTTTAAGGCCAAGTACAAGTACTGATACTTTTTTTTCAAGTACCGATTACCAAAACTTTTTTTTTATGTCATATGACAGCGGCACTAATATGCAGGACTGATGGGCAATGATGTCGCATGGAGTGGACTGTGTCAATATTTTTTTTTTTTTTTTTTACAATTCATATCTTTATTTTTTTGTTATTTTTGTAGCGGGGGCCTCACTATGTCACCCGCGACCCCGCCAAGCTGGCCACCGCAATGTACACAGGCTTTCCAGCCTGAAAGTGAGAGAGCTGCTTGTCATGTATGCGGGGGATTTCTCCTCCCCCCCTCTCCTTCTTCCTGTTTCACTGACTGAATCTATTGTAATGTAAGATGACTCACACAGAGCTGCTGTTCACTCTGCCACCTCCCCTGTGTCCCTATTGGCAGGGGGAAGAAAGACAATTAAGGAGCAGTTACAGGAGCCAATCAGAGGGACTTTAACAAGCTGCAGGAAGCAGCTGCAAAGGACTTTGGAAAATGAAGTTCCAAGACAGAGTGGCCCCATAGCCTTGTATAGTGACAAACTACCAAGACTAGCATTCTCTGTGGGCAAGAAATTAAAAGACTCCATTTTAATTCCTGAGGAGATTGTCAGTCACCATGCGGTAGTGAAGGAGATCAGACTTGAAGGAGAGATGCTGTCTCCCAGATGATCCTCCAGCACGATTCAGGCCTCCACTGCCAGTCGGGACATCCAGCCTGAGAGAGGGGGATTGCAGGTGTATATCCAGGCGCACCTGTACCGTTGGTGAAGCATTCCATTGTGAGGTCACTGGTCGGGTCACCAGGAAAGCCTGCCTGTTCCAGGATGTTTGTTTGGGCCTTGACCACAGGATTTGGTGAGAGGGCATTTAGCCCATCTGCAGGGAACAGGGACACTGCACCACAGTAGGAGTTGTATAAACACTGTATACAGACATCATTGCTGGTAGGCATCTTGCTGACACTTGTAGTAGCACAGGGATAAAGGATAAGGCTATCCATTTCTGGAATACTATACAGACATCATTGTCCTCTCACCTTGTTGAGGAAGACTCTGCCTGTTTCACTTGAAAATCTGGGCCAGTTGTGGTGTTTGGCCCTGCTATCCAGGAGTTTAAGTGCACCAACAAAAGTGGCTAGCTGAAGACACCAAATCTTATCTTTTCTTCAAAAGGACTGAAGCTACTAGTGCCATACGGATCCACACACACATATCCAGGGCTCTGTATATGCATTGGGTGTGTGGGACAGTTTATCTAAGAAGTTAAACCATTCCCTTTTGACTTGTATAGAGTGTTTAAAGTTGGGCCTGTGGTGTCAGGGGACAGGAGAGTGAGATCTGACACAAAGGGGGCATTCCTCTGCGCTCCTCCTGCCCGTACTCATAGAGTCAACCTGAGTAAAGGTAACCAATCCAATTTAAAGTGTTTTATATTGTGCTTTATTTACCATTTAAGTGTGCCTCTGCTCTTGGGGACATTCTCAGGTTTGGAATCCCCTGAAAGCAGCTTGAATATAGTATTGAGGGCTAGATTGATCTCAAATCTCAGTTATTGCTCTCTAATTGACTGGTTGAATATATACTGTTACTGTCTGTTATTCTTCCACAGAAATATTGCAGTAAAGACAATTTCTGAGTTTTATCATACCGTGTGTGTTTTTCATTGGTCATTCCACTTACACTATTGCCAGGTGTGCCAGAGGGGTCTGAGGCTGGTTTTAGGGTTGAGAGGCAGAGTAAAGGACTGAACATACAAAAGCAAGCTCCTTCAGGGGTATCGCTACATTTTTTTTTACAAAGCTTTCTTTTTGGAAGCGAGAGGGGAGTGGACAGTGTCAGTGTTTTTTTTTCCAATTTTAACTTTTAAATATGTATTACAATATTATAATTTTTTTGTATTATTACATTATTTTTTTTATTATTAATTATTGGGGGGGGGGGGGGGGGGGGGGGGGCTTTGGTGAGATATCAGGGGTCTACACAGACCCCTGACATCTCCCCTTTGAGACAGGCAAAGGGACTGAGGACAAAGATTCCCCAGTCTCTTTCTCTGTAGCCTCAGCTGCACTGAAGATGAATGGAGAGGAGACAGAGGCGGGGAGAGGAGGAGAACCGGCTGTCAGCTGCTTTATTGAAATCTATACAGGGAGATCAGTGCTTGTAACTGCCTGTGCCACCGCACCGATCACCCCTGACTGTCCAGGTATCGGGTCAAGCATCGCAGCATTCGGTATTGGCACCGAGCATTTTGAGGTATCGAGGCCTACTAAATATGACCTAAAACCAATAATTTTCTGGATGTCAGGTAAGAGGTGCAAATTGTTGCGCATGTCCAATGCTGCTGCCGAGTTTAAAACCTTGTTTGCTCCCACCCTCCATCTTGAAATTACTTACCGTAATACCTTTTCATAAAACCAAAAGGTGTCCTTAAACCTCCACTTTTTTTGAATAATATGGTAACCTCATAAGAAGTCATTCTTCGATTGGCAGCGCCTACAAGAATGAAAGGGTCAGTCCATCCAAAAGGGTGGAGTGTGTTGTTGCTTTCAGATGTAATATCTCCTGAGCATAGTTCTTGGAAAAGTTCCCTCCTGCTTTGGCTTTGCGTTTTCCTTAAAGTAAATGGAAAATCCAGCAGCAAGGATAGTGAACTGTGGGAAGTGTGCAGAGTCAGGAGAGAGGAAGGTGTCCGGAGATCTCACCAATGGAAAGGTCTATTACGTTCCATTTTCACTGTTGGTGAGGTTTCCCCAATGCCTATATCCCAGCTATGTAGACAGTAGTAATATGATGTGCTGTATTCTTCTGTCCAGTGAAATGTCTTTGTTTAGGAGTAGGATTGGCTATTCATTAAGAGTTTGGAAATGATAAATCTGACACTCGCCACTATATTCATTATTGTGGCACATTGCGGGACGTGCTGGGAATAGGAATATGTGATCACTATGCTGCTTTTCCATGTGCTGCATTATGAAAACACAGGGAAGATGTGACTCGACAGGGCAATTTCCAGTCGCTGCGCTTGGCCTCTTATCAGATGTGACACAGATTGAATCAGTCACAGATAACGGCGCTCTTCAATTCAAGAGATTCACAAAAAGTTAACAGACAAATCATTCCACGCTAGAAAAATGGAAAGGCCCCTCAGCCCTCTCTCTGCTGCTGTAAAGCCAAATAGTAATGCCGCATGATATTCTTCATTCGATAGTCATTTGGGGGGATGTGTCAGGCAAAGCAAGTTTTTTTTTTTTTTTTGTTTGTTTTTTTGTTTAATTGGATTATAGCTGATTAAATGTCAATATAAGTCATGAACGAGAATTGTTAAAGAAAAGAAATAGAAAATAATATGTATACACTTCTCTTATGCCCTGTACACACGATCGGAAATTCCCCCAGCAAAAGTCCGATGTGAGCTTTTGGTTGGAAATTTCGACCGTGTATATGCTCCATCGGACTTTTGCTGTCGGAATTCCCAATAGCAAAAGATTGAGAGCAGGTTCTGTATTTTTCGGTCAGAAAAAGGTCAGATCGGAAATTCCGATCGTCTGTAGCAATTTCCGACGCGCAAAATTCCTACGCATGCTCGGAAACAATTTGACGCATGCTCGGAAGCATTGAACTTCATTTTCTCAGCTCGTCGTAGTGTTGTACATCACCACGTTCTTGACGGTCGAAAGTTCAAAGAACTTTTGTTGTGACAGTGTGTATTCAAGCCAAGCTTGAGCGGAATTTCGTCGGAAAAAACATCCAAGTTTTTTCTGACGGAAAATCCGCTCGTGTGTACGGGGCATTATATATTGCAGTGTACTGATCTGTGCTGTACACAGACAAACACAAAATGTACCAGTAGCATGTAAGCAGAGAAAAAATAATTTCTTGTCAGTGACAGGCTCCTAGACCTGAGTGTTATTTTCCTTGTTTCCCTAAGCCTCACTTACACTGTATCATTGCCAGCAGTGAGATTGCGGAAAAATTAGCTCAGTGAAGACCAGAAACGGGGAGCAATTTAAAACTAGATTTTACAGAAGCTGCTTAGTATAAAACACACACCTGTTCTTGGCTTGTAACCTCCATAGCAGCTCAGTTTGTTGAGATGATTTTTCAGATTTTGCCTGTACAATATAGATGCGTAATGATCTGTTTTTTCTATTTAAAGCTGGCCGGAATCTTGTGAATTATTCAAAATAAACCGGCAGTGAGGACATTGTGGGCAGTTTTCCTTTCACATTATATATACATATATTTATAATACGTACAGAAATACATTGTACAGAATGTGCTTGCCCGATTAGACTAGAAATGATGGTAAGAAATAGAAATTGTCATATTTAACTATATGTGTTAAAGTGGTATTAAACCCAAAAACAAAAATGTATTATATTACAGTTTATCAATCATTAGATGTGGTGGCTGCATCAGTTTTCTTTTCTTTGGCTTTTTTCCCCACTGTTTTGGTGACCTGGCCAGTAAAATGCCTCCTGTATTAGTGGGACACACCTCTGGATAAATGAGCACAGGAGGCACAGCAGACAGCAACATTGTCAGTCGGGGGGTGGGGGTTTAAATATATTTACAGATTAGAACCACTAACTAATTGAAGCCAAACTGGTTGCTGCAAGAAGAATTTCTCCTTCTGGGATAAAGGTTTTGCATGAAAAAATAAAAGCAGATCATTTTAATCACCCCTGCCAGTGTTACAGTGAATGCAGGGTCCTGGTATTAGTAACACTTTATCTGGTCTCCCGCAGTACACAAAACATGGAAATGCAATTATTTTAGTAAATATATACTGCTAAATACCTTTTCTCATCAGCTGTATATATCAGTCTTGTGACTTACATCAGTGTCCAGCAGAGCACTGGTTAACATTTGTAGGAGGAGTTTTCATTCTACCCCAATTGTCCTATGAGGCTGCTTGACCCCCCTCCCCCCCAAAAAACCTCTCTAGCAATACAAACCAAACTGTGCAGAGTGCCCCCAAGGCTCTGTGCTATCAGGAGATGGATTGGGGACTGTGAAAGAAGGGGAGGATCAGAGAAGCCAGGATCAAACAGCCTTTTTACACAATGCAGAGGATTAACCCCTTAGGTTCCACAGTGAGTATAACAAGCATGCTTTACTGCATATACAGACTGATTTTACTGTTGTGGGTTTAGTAACACTTTAAATGGTTTGTCTCATCCATGTAATTTAATACATTCTGCTGGAAAGTTTGTGCTGTAAAAAACAGCAGCCTTGCTGGCTGGATTACTATATAAAAATAGAAGAAAGAAAGCCTAAAAAAAGAAAACTAATGCAGTCATCACATCTAAGAATTGGTAAGCTGCAATATAATGTTTGCTTTTGGGTTTAATACTGCTTTAAGAATAATAGCACTCACTGATGTTGTTCATTGATATTTACTGATATTATTATTCATAATTTATGAAGAATTATTTAAAGGGGTTGTAAACCCTCTTTTTTTTTTTTTTAAATAACAAACATATCATACTTACCTCTACTGTGCAGTTCGTTTTGCACAGTGTGGCCCCAATCATTGTCTTCTGGGGTCCCCCAACATCGCTCGCCGCTCCTCCTCGCATCGGTAAACCCCCTAGGCGCTCTCCCTGGGTGTTACCTTGCGGGTGTGCTCCAGAGTCCAGCATTTGTGTCCAAAGACACAGAATGCCGGGACTCTGCCCCGCCTCCGGCACCCGCATCATTTGATTGACAGCAGCAAGAGCTAATGGCTGGGCTGCTATCAATCTATCCAATCAAGAGCTGAGAACCCCGGGCAGAGAGGTACAGCGCATCTCCACTGAGGGAACGCGTTCAGGTGAGTAAAACGGGATGCGGGGGGCTGGGGTGCCGGTCAGAGGTTTTCTTTCCTATGCACTGGTGAAAAAAACACAAGAATTTACAACCAACCCCTTTAAGTAAAAGTTAAGTAAAAATGCCACAAAATGTGTAAAAGTGTATGTAAAGACCACACCTTTTTTAGGATTAAATCAAGTACATTTTTGTTTGCTCTCTGTGTTCAGCAGGGGGAGATTTCTCTTTACTTACTGTCCTAGGTACACAACAAGATTGGTCCTTTTAAGGGCTAATTCACACAGGCAATTCCTCTGTGCAGAGCGGGTGGCAGATGCGTGTGCATCCACCTCAAAGTGTATACACCCGCAGTGCCTGCATGGACACAATGGCATGTCAAAGTTTACCATGTAACCAGGAGTGGGTTCACAGATCCGATTGCAAAGGCTCTGCATTCAGATTTATGCACCCACTCCTGTCTGCATGTCAAAATTTGAGATGTGATTGTGCCCATGCTGGTGCCATGCGTGTACATCCACTTCTGTGGGCTGCCTGCATACAGCTCTGAGGTGGATGCACACGCATCTGCCACTGGCTCTGCATGGAGGGCGGGCTTAATATCCCATCTGACACATGATTTCCGACCAGTTTTCAGGCATACCTTAATAGAAGCTCCATAGGTAGGCAGACCATCAACTATGTAGTGCAACGGCCTGCCTGATTGGATACAACTTGAATGGTTTTTTTGCCTTTGTTATATTACATAGCACAAACTCTTTGACATACATCAAACTATCTAGTATTATAGTATATAGAAGCTAGCTTTAGGCTCACCACAAGCATTACCGTGTGATGGTACAATCTCATTTAGATCCATCAGCAACTACTGTATGTAGTATAAGGGCCTGCCTGATTGGATACAAATTCACAATTCTATTGACCACTAAAATAAAGCATTTTGTTTTTACATACCCTTTATGACTATGTAGAAGTTTTAGAAAGTACAAATCGCTGAGATAAAGTTCTTTGCCTTTAGAGAAGATCGTTCCCTACAAACAGCTGACTTGCCTCACTGCTACATAAGGACACAACAGGCAGCTCCTATTGTATTGGGTTTGGTGCCATCACAGAGCAATATGCTGCACAATGAAGGCCACTACATTGTGAAATGATAACCTCTGCTGGCATTTGTGGCTTATTTATATGTTAAGCCCCATACACACGGTCGGACTTTTTCATCAATTTGGTCCGATCGGACAAGGTTGTTGAAAAATCAGACCGTGTGTATGCACCATCGGACAGTGTTCGTCGGTTTGTCCGTCGGACAAAGTCTTATCTCCTGCTGGAAAGATTTGCCGTCAACCCGGTCCGATCACACCAAATCCGAGCGTGTGTACGCTTGTCCGACCGGACAAAGTGCTACGCATGCTCAGATCACATTACAAGACCAAAGCTATTGGCTACTAGCCTCTACGTATTGTCCGCGCGTGTGTATGGGGCTTAAGTATTATTAGTACATGTATTAACCACTTTAGCCCCGGACCAATTGTCAGCTTAAGGACCAGAGGTCTTTTTTCAATTTCGCACTGCACTACTTTAACTGGTAATTGCGCGGTCATGCAATTTTGTAACCAAACGAAATTTGCGTCCTTTTCTTCCCACAAATAGAGCTTTCTTTTGATGGTATTTGATTGCCTCTGTGATTTTTATTTTTTGCGATATAAACGGAAAAGGAGCGAAAATTTTGAAAAAAAAAAGAGATTTTCTACTTTTTGTTATAAAAAAAATCTAATAAACTCAATTTTAGTCAAACATTTGGGCCAAAATGTATTCAGCCACATGTCTTTAGTAAAAAAAATGCCAATAAGCGTATATTTATTGGTTTGCGCAAAAGTTATAGCGTCTACAAACTAGAGTACATTTTCTGGAATTTACACGGCTTTTAATTTATGACTACCTATCTCATTTCTTGAGGTGCTAAAATGGCAGGGAAGTACAAAACCCCCCCAAATGACCCCATTTTGGAAAGTAGACACCCCAAGCTATTTGCTGAGAGGCATGTTGAGCCCATTGAATATTTTTTTTTTTAGTCCCAAGGGATTGAATAAAGACAAAAAAAAAAAAAAAAAAAAAATTTTTTTTTCATAAAGTTGTCACTAAATGATATATTGCTCACACATGCCATGGTTATATGTGGAGATGCACCCCAAAATACATTTTGCTGCTTCTCCCGAGTATGGGGATACCACATGTGTGGGACTTTTTGGGAGCCTAGCCGCGCACGGGGCCCCGAAACCCAATCAACGCCTTCAGGGTTTCTAAGGGTGCAAATTTTTGATTTCACTCCTCACTACCTATCACAGTTTTGAAGGCCATAAAATGCCAAAATAGCACAAAACCCCCCCAAATGACCCCATTTTGGAAAGTAGACACCCCAAGCTATTTGCTGAGAGGCATGTTGAGTACATGGAATATTTTATATTTTGCCACAAGTTGCGGGAATATTACAAACTTTTTTTTTTTTGCCCAAAGTTGTCACTAAATGATATATTGCCCACACATGCCATGGGCATATGTGGAATTACACCCCAAAATACATTCTGCTGCTTCTCCTGAGTACGAGGATACCACATGTGTGGGACTTTTTGGGAGCCTATCCGCATACGGGACCCCGAAAACCAAGCACCGCCTTCAGGATTTCTAAGGGCATAAATTTTTGATTTCACTCCTCACTACCTATCACTACCTATCACAGTTTTGAAGGCCATAAAATGCCAAGATGGCACAAAACCCCCCCAAATGACCCCATTTTGGAAAGTAGACACCCCAAGCTATTTGCTGAGAGGCATGTTGAGCCCATTGAATATTTTTTTTTTTAGTCCCAAGTGATTGAATAAAGAAAAAAAAAAAAAAAAAAAAAATGTATTCAAAAAGTTGTCACTAAATGATATATTGCTCACACATGCCATGGTTATATGTGGAATTGCACCCCAAAATACATTTTGCCACTTCTCCTGAGTACGGGGATACCACATGTGTGGGACTTTTTGGGAGCCTAGCCGCGTACGGGGCCCCGAAACCCAAGCACCACCTTCAGCATTTCTAAGGGTGTAAATTTTTGATTTCACTCCTCACTACCTATCACAGTTTCGAAGGCCATAAAATGCCAAAATTGCACAAAACCCCCCCAAATGACCCCATTTTGGAAAGTAGACACCCCAAGCTATTTGCTGAGAGGCATGTTGAGTACATGGAATATTTTATATTTTGCCACAAGTTGCGGGAATATTACAAACTTTTTTTTTTTTTGCCCAAAGTTGTCACTAAATGATATATTGCCCACACATGCCATGGGCATATGTGGAATTACACCCCAAAATACATTCTGCTGCTTCTCCTGAGTACGGGGATACCACATGTGTGGGACTTTTTGGGAGCCTATCCGCATACGGGACCCCGAAAACCAAGCACCGCCTTCAGGATTTCTAAGGGCATAAATTTTTGATTTCACTCCTCACTACCTATCACTACCTATCACAGTTTTGAAGGCCATAAAATGCCAAGATGGCACAAAACCCCCCCAAATGACCCCATTTTGGAAAGTAGACACCCCAAGCTATTTGCTGAGAGGCATGTTGAGCCCGTTGAATATTTTTTTTTTTAGTCCCAAGTGATTGAATAAAGACAAAAAAAAAAAAAAAAAAAAAAATTTATTCAAAAAGTTGTCACTAAATGATATATTGCTCACACATGCCATGGTTATATGTGGAATTGCACCCCAAAATACATTTTGCTGCTTCTCCTGAGTATGGGGATACCACATGTGTGGGACTTTTTGGGAGCCTAGCCGCGTACGGGGCCCCGAAACCCAAGCACCGCCTTCAGGATTTCTAAGGGTGCAAATTTTTGATTTCACTCCTCACTACCTATCACAGTTTCGAAGGCCATAAAATGCCAAAATAGCACAAAACCCCCCCAAATGACCCCATTTTGGAAAGTAGACACCCCAAGCTATTTGTTGAGAGGCATGGTGAGTATTTTACAGCTCTCATGTGTTTTTGAAAATGAAGAAAGTAAAGAAAAAAAAATTTTTTTTTTTCTTTTTTCAATTTTCAAAACATTGTGACAAAAAGCGAGATCTGCAAAATACTCACCATACCTCTCAGCAAATAGCTTGGGGTGTCTACTTTCCAAAATGGGGTCATTTGGGGGTGGTTTGTGCCATCTGGGCATTCCATGGCCTCCGAAACTGTGATTGGCAGTGAGGAGTGAAATAAAAAAATTACACCCTTAGAAAGCCTGAAAGCGGTGCTTGGATTTTGGGGTCCCGTACGCGGCTAGGCTCCCAAAAAGTCCCACACATGTGGTATCCCCGTACTCAGGAGAAGCAACAGAATGTATTTTGGGGTGTATCTCCACATATGCCCATGGCATGTTTGAGCAATATATCATTTAGTGACAAGTTTTTGTAAAAAAAAATATTATTTTTTTTTTTTTCATTATTCAATCTCTTGGGACCAAAAAAAAAAATATTTAATGGGCTCAACATTGCTCTCAGCAAATAGCTTGGGGTGTCTACTTTCCAAAATGGGGTCATTTGGGGGGGGTTTGAACTGTCCTGGCATTTTATGCACAACATTTAAAAGCCTATGTCACACGTCACCCACTCTTCTAACCACTTGAAGATAAAGCCCTTTCTGACACTTTTTGTTTACATGAAAACATATTTTTTTTTTGCAAGAAAATTACGTTGAACCCCCAAACACTATATATATTGTTAAAGCAAAGGCCCTACAGATTAAAATGGTGGGTGTTGCATTTTTTTTTTCCACACAGTATTTGCGCAGCGATTTTTCAAACGCATTTTTTGTGGAAAAAATACACTTTTTTTTATTTTAATGCACTAAAACACACTATATTGCTCAAATTTTTGATGAAATAAAAAATATGATCTTAGGCCGAGTACATGGATACCAAACACGACATGCTTTAAAATTGCGCACAAACACGCAGTGGCGACAAACTACATACATTTTTAAAAGCCTTTAAAAGCCTTTACAGGTTACCACATTAGATTCACGGAGGAGGTCTACTGCTAAAATTACTGCCCTCGATCTGACCTTCGCGGTGATACCTCACATGCATGGTGCAATTGCTGTTTACATATGACGCCAGACCAACGCTTGTGTTCGCCTTTGCGCAAAAGAAGGGGGGGCAGGGGTGCTTTTTTTTTTTTTTTTTTAGTTTTTCTTTTTATTTAGCTTTTTTATTTTATTTTTAAACTGTTCCTTCCATTTTTTTTTTCTTAGTTGTCATTTTTATTGTTATCGCAGGGAATGTAAATATCCCCTATGATAGCAATAGGCAGTGACAGGTACTCTTTTTTTGAAAAAATTGGGGTCTATTAGACCCTAGATCTTTCCTGTGCCCTCAAAGCATCTGACCACACCAAGATCGGTGTGATAAAATGCTTTCCCAATTTCCCAATGGCGCGGTGGGTATGCCCACCATTAGAATACCTCCCTTCATCCACCCACTTCTAATGATGGGCATACATGCACCATTTATATATGCCGAAGCATGGGGGCATCCTCCCGCAAAAAAAGTTATGCCACGTATACATGGTCGAACTTTTTTCGACCGTATGTACGTGGCATTAGGAGCAAAATCGCTCCTCCGCCCTCTGCTGCCCCCATGCTTCGGCATATATGCTCTTTTTTTTAACTGTGGTGGTGAAATCACCTCCTACAGCATTGGAGTCGCGGCTTTATGTATCGTGGGAGCAAACGCTGTTGCTGTCAAGATAAATAAATCCACGCTGCAACTGAATGGCGTACCTGCTAAGCAAATAATGGTTAACATTAAAACAAAGTAACATTACAGTATAACAGTAAGACCTTACCATACCATACCTGCAAAGCAAATACCAAAAAAAAAACATAGTAAAAAATAAAACATTTTGTTAACGCAACCGGTGCCTAAAATATATATATGCCGAAGCATGGGGGCATCCTCCCGCAAAAAAGTTATGCCACGTACACATGGTCGGACTTTTTTCGACCGTATGTACGTGGCATTAGGAGCAAAATCGCTCCTCCGCCCTCTGCTGCCCCCATGCTTCGGCATATATGCTCTTTTTTTTAACTGTGGTGGTGAAATCACCTCCTACAGCGTTGGAGTCGCGGCTTTATGTATCGTGGGAGCAAACGCTGTTGCTGTCAAGATAAATAAATCCACGCTGCAACTGAATGGCGTACCTGCTAAGCAAATAATGGTTAACATTAAAACAAAGTAACATTAGAGTATAACAGTAAGACCTTACCATACCATACCTGCAAAGCAAATACCAAAAAAGAAAAACATAGTAAAAAATAAAACATTTTGTTAACGCAACCGGTGCCTAAAATATATATATGCCGAAGCATGGGGGCATCCTCCCGCAAAAAAGTTATGCCACGTACACATGGTCGGACTTTTTTCGACCGTATGTACGTGGCATTAGGAGCAAAATCGCTCCTCCGCCCTCTGCTGCCCCCATGCTTCGGCATATATGCTCTTTTTTTTAACTGTGGTGGTGAAATCACCTCCTACAGTGTTGGAGTCGCGGCTTTATGTATCGTGGGAGCAAACGCTGTTGCTGTCAAGATAAATAAATCCGCGCTGCAACTGAATGGCGCACCTGAAAACAAAAAAATGGTTAACAATAAAACATACCTGAAAAGCAAGCATGATAAAACATAATAAAACATTGCAGAATAGAATAGAGTAAAAAAGAGCAACAATAGAGAGAGAACAATAAAACGACAACTATTTTTGGTTTTTTATTTTATATTTTTTTTGGGGTTTTTTTTTTTTTTTTGTACTTTTTTATTTTTTTTTTATTTTTTACACTTTTTTTTTAAACTATAACTATAATTTTAACTGTAACGGTCGGGTCTCAAAATGCGATGGCATTCTTGAGACCCTGTAACTATAATTTGAACTGCAACGGTCGGGTCTCAAAATGCGATGGCATTCTTGAGACCCTGTGAAAGTGTATCCTAGCCTGTGAAATGCTGTACCCTACGCTAATACCTCACTAGTTCGTGGTAGCGTTCAAAGCATTCACCAACGCAGAGACCAGGATTGTCAGGACAGCGTGGACAATAATAACGGGTGTCACGCCTAAATCCGCGCTTGCTACAGACACGACATCTTCTTTGGGGGGCTCGTTGGGTAGGGGTACTCTGGAGGGCATGAGGATAATGCCTCTCATGCAGCCGGCTTACTGCATTTGGTAGGGGATGGTGAGGTGTGGAATCGCCTGGATACAGGAGTTCCATGACAACCGCTCCCTGGAATTCAAGGAAGGGTAACGTCCCGCCTGAAGCTCCGTATAGCACATGAGCATTCAGCAAAGCCAATTGGAATAAATAAATAGACACTTTTTTGTACCAGCGTCTAGCCTTACGGACAACTAGGTACGGCGCCAACAACTGGTCGTTGAGGTCCACCCCCCCCATATTAAGGTTGTATTCGTGGATACAGAGGGGTTTCGTCACAACACCAGCCGCCGTACGAATTTGGACTGTCGTGTCTGCATGAAGGGAGGTAAGAACGAAAACATTCCTATTATCCCTCCACTTCACAGCGAGCAAGTTATTACACTTCAAGCAGGCTCTCTCCCCCAGCCTAAGACGGGAATCTACAAGCCGCTGGGGAAAGCCCCGGCGATTAGGTCGCACGGTGCCACATGCTCCAATCTGATGATCAAACAAGTGACTAAACAGTGGCACGCTCGTGTAATAATTGTCCACGTACAAGTGGTACCCCTTTCCGAATAAGGGTGACACCAAGTTCCACACTATCTTGCCAGCGCTCCCTATGTAATCTGGACAGTTCTCCGGCTCTACGTGACTATCTTTTCCCTCATAAACCGAAAAGCTCCACGTATAGCCTGTTGCCCTGTCACAGAGCTTGTAGAGCTTGACCCCGTATCTGGCACGCTTGCTGGGAAGGAACTGTTTGAAAGACAAGCGGCCAGAAAACTTAATCAGGGACTCGTCAACGCAGACAACTTGATTGGGCGTAAACAAGGCTGCAAAACATTGGTTGAAGTGGTTTATGAGGGGCCGAATTTTGTAGAGCCGATCAAATTCAGGGTCTCCACGAGGACGACAAAGTTCATTGTCACTGAAGTGCATGAACCGCAAGATCTGTTCGTATCGTGCCCTGGACATGGAGGCAGAGAACACGGGCATATGGTGGTGCGGTGAGGTGGACCAATAAGACCTCAGCGTCGGGAATTTGTGTATGCCCATGTTGAGGGAAAGGCCCAGAAAGGTCTTAAATTCGGAAACCGTAATTGGTTTCCAATCTCTGGCAAGGGAAGGCACTTGGGGATTAGCGGCGATGTGTTGACCAGCGTATATATTACTTTGGTCCACAATAGATCTATAGAGATCTTCCGTGAAAAACAGCGAATAAAAATCGGATGGCTTAAAATCAGCTGTTTCCACCTGAATACCGGGTTGGCCAGTGAATGGGGGAAGTACGGGTTCTGCAGAAGTGGTGGGCACCCAATCAGGATTGGCGAATTCTGCAGGAAGGACACTATGTGATCGACGGGCCTGCCTTTGTCTTCTTCTTGGTGGCAGCGGGACACTACTTGTGCTTGCCACCTCGCCAGCTTGAACTGCACTTATGGGACTCGCCACGTCACCAAGTGTTACTGCAGTGCTGGTTTGACTACGTCCAGGGTGTACTAGGCCGCTGGTGCTTGCCAGTTCACCAGAAGGAATAGCGGCGCTAGTACTTCTCTGCTCCATACGAGAGACCTGCGGTTCCTGCACCTCAACAACATCAGAAGATCGGGATCGGGTACGCCTGACCTTAGCAGGGACCACACCTTCGTCGCCAGAGCTATCTGTCATGGAGCCGCTGTCGTCTACTGGATCGTATTCTGAGCCTGATTCTGACAGATGAGTGACCTCCTCTTCACTATCTGACATACTCAGAAACAAGTAGGCCTGTTCACTAGTGTACTTGCGATTTGCCATTTTGGGCTCTAAATTTAGTAGTACACTAGTGAGATTCACAGGAAAAAAAGCTCCTAGGCTGCTGGCGAATGAATCAAAACGCTACCAAAAAAACTGTTAGCGATCGCAGGGATCAGGCCTGACTCTGCGAACGCTGCAGTTATGTGTGCTTAGTGTTTTGGAAGTGACAGTGATCGATCGATACTGCACTTGGGTGGGCTGGGCTGGGCTGGGCGGAGGGGGAAAACGCAGGTGCTAGCAGGTATCTGGGCTGATCCCGCTAACAATGCGTTTTTTGGAACCCTAAACTGCTGGGACGCTAGTATAGATCTGATCAGATCAGATATTGATCTGTTCAGATACTATACCACTAAGGGAGGTGTATGCTTTGCGCGTGGGTGTTTGCGGTACTGGCACTAACCTGGGGCGACGCAGACCTTATTTGACCCTAACACCTAATTGATATCACCCGCCGGGCGATCAGGGGGTTAAACCGATAGTTGGGTAATAAATGGCGGGTGCCCTGACAGTATAAAAAAACAAGCTAACTAACCAGCGTCACCCGTAACAGTTATACGGTGATCACTGGTGAAAGGGTTAACTAGGGGCAATCAGGGGGTTAAAACCTTTATTAGGTAATATATGGGGGTACCTGACGATATATAAAAACCTGACGGGGAACCTAAATAACTAAATAACTAACTGGCTAACCAGCGTCACCAGTGACACTTATACTGTGATCACTGGTGAAAGAGTTAACTCTAGGGGCAATCAAGGGGTTAAAACCTTTATTTAGGTTGTAATATGGGGGTACCTGACCTATAAACCTATTTATAATCCTATATAAACCTGGCGGTTACCTAAAAAAAAAACTGGCTACCTAGCGACAGCAGTGACACTAATAGAGCGATCAAAATAAACGATCGCTTAGTGACACTGGCAAAAGGGGGGTGAAAGGGTTACCTAGGGGGCAATCAAGGGGTTAAACCTTTATTGGGGGGGGGTAGGGGGCTACCTTGGACCTAAAGGGGCCTAAAACTAACTGCCCTGACAGTTATTGCAGTCACACTGACACTAAATGCAGTGATCAGTAAAATAAATGATCACTGCAATCAGTGACACTGTGACAGGGGGGGCAGGGGGTGATCTGGGGGGTGATCAGGGGGTGACAGGGGGGTGAAATGTGTGCCTATGTGTACCTGGTGTCAGTGTAGTGTTTGTGCACTTACTTGATGTCTTCTCCGCTCGGCGTCCCGGTCAGAAAGACCGACACGAGGAGCGTGACATCACTTCCCCTTGCCTGTGTTTACAATTACACAGGAAGGGGAAGGAAGCGGACGAATCCTATTGGCCAGAGCGATCGGGAGGGGGTGGCCAGAAACGACTGGCCGTTACCTCGTCCCGCATCGCTTCTGAAGCGATCCCGACCGTCCCCGCCGGCGGAGGGGGGTCCGATCGGACCCCCCAACCGCCAGAAGAATGTCACGTACAGGTACGTGATTCTGCCTGTACGTGCCATTCTGCCGACGTAAATATACAGGGGGCGGTCGGGAAGTGGTTAACACAGTGCCAATAATTTATGCAGCTTTTATACATCAGTCCCTATCTTACATGCACACACACACATACATCACACCAATTCCGATCGTGTGTAGCGGATTCCGACGGACAAAGTGCCACGCATGCTCAGATCACATTACAAGACCAAAGCTATTGGCTACTAGCCTCTACGTAGTCCCGTCGTAGGCAACAAACGTCACCACGTTCAGAATGATCGGATTTTCCGACAACTTTGTCCGACCGTGTGTATGCAACACCAGTGTCGGACGAAATCCGTCGGACCAAATCCGATGGATTTGGTGGTCGGATTTTCCGACCGTGTGTATGGGGCTTAAGACCAACTGATCGATCAGCATGTCTTTGGAGTGTGGGAGGAAACCAGAATAAAATAGAAGAAATGGGCGTGTACCACTATATTGATCCAAGATCCTTTATTGGACATCCCAAAAGACACTACAGGAAAGAATGCCTGGTAAGGTACCAGGCATTCTTTCCTGTAGTGTCTTTTGGGATGTTCAATAAAGGATCTTGGATTAATAAAGTGGTGTGCGGCCATTTCTTCTATTTTGCTGCATATGGAGGCGAGCCGTGGCGGGCACCCACTGGATCCATCAGGCTTCTCCCTCTCACCTGGAGCAGCGAGTTCCTCTTGTCCAGGTAACCAGAGTACCCTGAAAAAAACCCACAAAAACACAGGTAGAACATTTAAACTCCATGCAGATATCGTCCTAATCGGAAATTTGAATCGGGGACCCCAGTGCCGCAACGCAGAAGTGCTAACCACTACATTTTTTCTGCTGCCTTTCGTCATATAGATTGTATTATGCCATATTTTCTCAATAAAGACCAACCTTGTTTGTTAAAAAAATTATTCTGCTGCCATCTCGTATATAGTTGTAATGAGCAAATTACTTTACAGATGAGAATTATAAGGTTGGTGATTCTCTCTCTCCAGTTTGCAGAGAATTGTACAATATAACAATGACTGCTGTCGGTATTCCTATGATCAGCAGAAAAAACTCAACAAGTAATTAATTTTAGGTAGCAACAGCCACATAGATTGTGACTGCAGTCCAGGGCTGCTGGCCGGTCGTAGCTGGATTTATTCCAGGGGGATTGGATATGTATGTACATGTCATTATGGCGCTGTATCGTTGCTCAGAGTGAGTGAATGCCAAGCTCTTTGTATGGGGGGGATTATTATAATCACTCCTCTCTGGGAGATGTATGCTCTTCACTTGTCTCCCTTCTGTATCTCCCGGTGGGACATATTCAAAACAAAACAAAACAGTTTCTGTAAGAGGCAATAAATATACCACAGTTTTGTCCTTCTGGGACTTGTGACCCAAACTAATACAGTGACCACACACCAAGGTGACCCATCCTGGCACCTCAGTGTGCGGTCAAACATTTGATTCCCAAATCAGGGAAACACTGCTGCTGAGCCGGGGTATCTGAGCATGCCCCTTGCTGTATTGTGTACCTGTAATCCCAAATTATAACGTGTGTAACAATTTGAATTAGAAACATTTTTAATGAGCCTTTTAAATTTAAGCTGGGTATATATGTACAAGTTTTTCATTCAACAAACAGGTTGAAGAAAAAAAGCTGACAGATCTTCACATCAACACAAGCAATGTTTCGGGGAAGATCTCTGCCCCCCCCCCCCCAGCAAGACCGTTGAAGATAGCGGTACACATGTACCAGAATTTGCCCGGGTTCCTGCAGTGAATCCACATGGATGATATAAATTAAATCATGTATGATAATAAACAGTTTTTGATGTAGCTGCGACATTTTTGAGGCAAGTTGTCTGAATGCAGGACACATGTCTGTGAGCCATGTATCCATTGTATAGAGATGTATTCTGTATGAAACTAACTACAAAGGCCATCATTTCCCCTGTAGGTGTTGATCCACTGGTTTTAGCCACAGTAGTGTCCTGCCTTTATTTATTTATTACAGGTATTTTTATAGTGCTGTCAATTTACGCAGCGCTTTACATATTTACATTCACATCAGTCCCTGCCCTCAAGGAGCTTACAATCTCAGGTTCCCAACTCACATTCACACATACTAAGGCCACTTTAGACATTAATGCCTACCAGTATGTCTTTGGAGTGTGGGTGGAAACCCAAGCAGGCACAGAGAGAACATACAAACTGCAGACAAGTAGTGGCGTGGTTGGAATTCGTACCGACAACCCTAGTGCTGCCAGATTCTCACCATTTAGTCACTGTGGCTTTATTCTAGGAAGGAAAGTCACCCCCCCCCCCCCCCCCCCAAACAGGGTGTCATAAAATAACATTTCTCAATATTTTCTGTGTAGATCTTGACACCTTGTCCTATTCAGCCACTGCTCAGCGTCCTTACTGGTTCCTGTTTAGATATTCTTGCTGCTGATAAATTCATTGTCAGATGTTTAATATTCTCCAAAGAATAGTATACTCTGCGGGAAGAAGTGGAAAAATAGGGATTTAACACGTCTGTTTCCGGGAGCATCAGGATTCATGTGCGAATTGCTGGTGCTAAAACGTTTTGTCATATTTACCTCTACAATTCTCAGCTCTCTGCTGGAGATCTCTGTACAGACATCACGTAGCAGCTGCGCCGCAGTAAATGACATTACCCAGAATCCTTTTCCCTGTCTTTAGTGGCTTATTTACATATTTGTTTTACAAAGACCTGCTTGATGATGTGGGCTTATTCACTAAAAGAGTGCAAAGTACAGTAACTCTAGCAAGAAGAGTTCTCCCTATATCACTAGAATTGGTGAATGCTGGTTTTTCTTGCTTCACTCTACACTTATGAAAATAGAAATATGACAGCTAGTGAGTGTTCTGTGTGTCAATCCCCATTCGATAAAACATGGTCCCCTTGAGTTGCCTACTTGCAGGTCCCTAATGCATAGAGGTATTTCTTAAATCGACTGGCGGGAGGCTCCCAGATGGATTTTCCTCTTTTTCTCTTTCCTTCTTTCTACCCCATTTCCTTCCTTTCTATTCCTTTTACTATTCTTAGCCAAGCTTGTCATTGCGGGTGTGTAGCCCCTTTTTCGTAACCCAGACTATTCTGGGCACACTTTGGGGAATTTGATCCCTCATACAGGATACTTATAATGGCGATAGTTACAAGTGCCTTAATTATCACACAATTTGAGTAAGAGGCATTATTGCCACCAATGCTATTCAATCAGGATTAAGTAATAACAATGCTAGGCTCCCAAGTCCACAATCTTTCATAAACCCATCTGCCTCCTCAAGGGGTTAACCGGACGTGAACCTCCTGCATTCATATTGCTAAAACACTCTAGTGGTATTATGTTATAAGTTGATGTTTTCTCTAAACTCCAGATTACTTACATTAGAGGTCCCCACGGCAGTGATTATCAAGGTGGTGTGGTCCTCATCGGTTTCTACCTAGCCTTGTATTTGTATGTTTCCCCATTACGTTCTTGGAGCAGACGAGGATTTGTCGCTGCTCCATTATAAGTTCTCCATTTTTTTTATCTTGTTTTCCAAAAAACAGTAAAAATGATTGAAACAGAAATATGACAGCTGACATTGTTTTGGGGCTGTGTATCCTAGTCCTTTCTTCAGAGTCACTGAACAAGTGTACAAAATGACATTTCTGACATAATCAGTCTTCACTGGCTATATACCCAATCCCGGGCAGTCACTTGCTAGGTATTAAAGCCAGGATGATAATGACAGTCTTAAAAGCTGCACCCCTAATGCCCCGTACACACGATTAGAAAATTGGCCAGCAAAAGACCGATGAGAGCTTTTGGTCGGAAAAATGCGACCGTGTGTATGCTCCATTGGACTTTTACTGGCGGAATTCCCGCCAGCAAACGCTTGAGAGCATGTTCTCTATTTTTTGGTCGGAAAAAGTTCCTATCCGAAAATGCGTTCGTCTGTATGTAATTCCAACGCGCAAAATTCCTACGCATGCTCGTAAACAATTCGACGCATGCTCGGAAGCATTGAACTTCATTTTCTCGGCTCGTCGTAGTGTTGTACATCACCGCGTTCTTGACGGTCGAAAGTTCAAAGAAATTTTGTGTGACCGTGTGTATGCAAGCCAAGCTTGAGCGGAATTCCGTCTGAAAAACCATCCAAGATTTTTCGTACGGAAATTCCGCTCGTGTGTACGGGGCATTAGGCAGCGTTTATTCTGTCACAGTTTGTTAATTCACGTGTCAACATGTGTTGAATACAGACCTTTTATTTTAAAATGGGCTGCCAGTGTGGCCAAAACTGGCCTGACCCTGAACTGTCAGTAGTGTTGTGATGCGCTGCAGCACGGGTGCATTGCCCTGTATGTATGGGTGTCATTCAAAATTGGTGGCATTGCAGCGTGGCAATACATGCATACTGCTGTACTGTGCAACTCAATATTGTGAACCCAGCCTCAGACCAAATCAGCAATGGCAGCTCTATATTTGTCATTTTTTCTCCTTTACTTCATCAGGTATAACAGGGAGTAGAAATGACATCTGTGATTAATACCAAGAAATAGCCACTCAATGCTATCGATCTTCTATCAACAATAACATTTTGGTTGATTAGAAACTATTGTCTTACATGGAAATTGCAGCAAAGTGATTTGCTGCAGCAAATGTTTATTAATG
This sequence comes from Lithobates sylvaticus, assembly GCA_028564925.1. Lineage (NCBI taxonomy): Eukaryota > Metazoa > Chordata > Amphibia > Anura > Ranidae > Lithobates > Lithobates sylvaticus. Next base: position 72,023,627 of record CM053033.1, on the reverse strand, counting down.
TGTAGGTGTTTAGATGAGAATAATGGGCAGCAAGACATCTGTCTGTCTTTACAACTGTCAGACCTGTCCACCACGTGCTTGACAGACACACACAGTGTTCACCATTCCTCCACCGACTCTATAGAACAGCTCAGAATCGGTGGTCATATCAGAGATTTTCCAACAAGACGATGGTTAATAATGCTTATTGATGCCCTACCTGGCCCAGTCATTGCAGCATGGAGGTAGTCTAGTTCTACATAATGTTTCAGCAATGAGAGGATTATACATATATTTATTTATCAACATCAACTCTATAGCTGGGAAGAAATTAGAGAGAAATTCCAAGCCCTATTCTAAGAACTTTTTCACTATATGCAAATCAAATCTACTCTCATACACCTCGCTCTCCTAAGCTGATCTCTAAACATAATGGCTGAGTTGACATTTAAAACTGTAACCAGGTTGTATATGGTTCCATCTTATTTGACACACCTCAACCCTTCACTCTCCAATACATGCTTCTGAGGCCGCAATGCGATAGCAGAAGCAATGTACATCTTGTGGTCTTATGCTTAGCAGATTCTGGACCAAAGTACTCAAGCTTTTACAGACCCTATTTAACTGCCCCTTCACACGAGGATCCTGGTATATGCTTCATGATCTTAAACCTCCAGCCCTCCAAAACCCAATTCAAATTAGCCACTTCTGTACTACTAGCTGCCAAACCGACTATAGCAAGAGCTTTGAAAAAGCATTTCACACATTTCATGGAAGTCTGACTGCGCATAGACACATTTTTTATTGAGAAACCTATTGGTATTCTTTCGGATACCCACAAAACATTTCTTGCAGTACAGTCCCTATGGGTATGTAATGCTCGCCCTTCATGACCAACGGCAAGGTATACCTCACTATAGATGGTATGCCTTAAAGCAGTATATGCGGAAAGCCTTGATTCCCCCCGCCCTTCCCTATGCTCCCCAATCGCTCCTTTTCTTTCTCCTCATACCCTCCCTATTCACCTCCTCTCCCTACCCCTTTTGTAATACCTTTACTCTATTCTCTTTTCTCTCTTCTTTGCCCTGTAGGCTTTTACTTATTTTTGAGCTCATTCAATTGCTCCAAACTCTCTGAAACGAATGCCCCTCAAGATGCAAAAATGTTCAAACCTTCCTTGCTAAAACACAAATAATCTTCCTCCATTATTTTGGTTGAGACAAGTTTGTTTTGTTAATACTCCTCAATCTAGATCCTTAAAGTGATACTAAAGAGTGAAGTGTTAATTGCCATAATCCATTCACATACAGTGCTTGGAAAAAGTATTCATACCCCCTGACATTTTACACATGTTGTCATGCTACAACCAAAAATGTAAATGTATTTTATTGGGATTTTATGTGATAGACCAACACAAAGTGGCACATAATTGTGACGTGGAAAGAAAATGATAAAGGGTTTTCAAAATGTTTTAATGTCTAAAATGAGCGGTGCTTTACCGCTAACGGCCGGCGTTTTTAGTGTGAAAGCAGCCTAAAATTTGTCCTGTGGACAGATTCTCCCACCTGAGCTGTGGATCTCTGCAGCTCCTCCAGAGTTACCATGGGTCGTTTGGCTGCTTCTCTGATTAATGTCTCCTTGCCCGGGTTGTCAATTTAGGTGGATGGCCTTGTCTAGGTAGGTTTGCAGTTGTGCTATACTCTTTCCATTTTCGAATGATGGATTGAACAGTACTCCACACAATGTTCAAAGCTTGGGATATTTTTTTATAATCTAACCCTGCTTTAAACTTCTCCACAACTTTATTCCTGATCTGTCTGGTGTGTCTCTTGGCCTTCATGATGCTGTTTGTTTACTAAGGTTCTCTAGCAATCCTCTGAGGCAGTGATAGCGAACCTTGGCACCCCAGATGTTTTGGAACTACATTTCCCATGATGCTCAACTACACCGCAGAGTGCATGAGCCTCATGGGAAATGTAGTTCCAAAACATCTGGGGTGCCAAGGTTCACCATCACTGCTCTGAGGGCTTCACAGAACAGCTGTATTTATACTGAGATTAAATTACACACAGGTGGACTCTATTTACTAATTTGGTGACTTCTGAAGGCAATTGCTTCCACTTTATTTTAGTTAGTGTCCTTTCACACGGGGCGGATCTGTAATGATCCGCCCCGTGAAGATCCGTTGCTCAGCGGGGATCGCACAGCTGTTCCCCGCTGAGCCGGCTGATGACAGGGCGGTCCCTGCACACTGTGCAGGGACCGCCCTGTCAGTTCTCCGCTCTCCTCTATGGAGGATCGGATGAACACGGACCATCTGTCCGTGTTCATCCGATCCGCTCTGCAGACGGATGAAAAAATAGGATTTTCCTCCGTCTGCAGAACCGGACATTTGCGGAGGCGGACAATAGCGGGTGTCAGCGGATGCTCATCCGCTGACACCCGCTGCCCATAGACATGCATGTATGTCCGTTTTTCATCCAAAAACGGATGGATGAAAAACGGACATACGGTCCGCATGTGTGAAAGGGGCCTTAGGGGTATCAGAGTAAAGGAGGCTGAATACAAATGCACGCCACACTTTTCAGATATTTATTTGTAAAATCATATACAGTATATCATGCCACTTTAAAAACAAAAAACAAACCTCTAAGTACCTTATTCCTGCAGTGCTGTTGTATGGTCACATGATCTCTCCCTGTTCTTTGGCATCTACAGGGAAATTTAAAACACTGCTGTATGCACACTACAAACCCCATAGTCCCTATTCAATTTCTGGAGTGAGCAAGAGGGATGACTATGCTCCTTTATACAGTGGGGCCATGGAGAAAGAATGTAGCCACCCTCTAACAGGAGGTCAAATCACAGCCGCAAAAAAAAAAAAAAAAAAGGAATTCGGAGGAGGCTGAGAGCTATAACGTTACCTTGGTTAGTTAGGAATACATACTTAAAGCGGAACTTGCCCCATATGTTCTTAGGAAGGAACATATATTCCACATTAATAATTATGCTAACAAAATTAGTGTGTGCTGTAAATTGCCTCCAGCATTGTTCCTGCTTCTTGCTTGAGGCTGACATTTTTCTGAAGCCCTGAGCCCCAGAACAGCAGTAAATCATAAAGCGGATCTAAACCCATCAATTTAACGATTACATTCCTGGAATGCCGGGATTGCTAACTGTCACATTTTCTTGTGTGCTCAACCAAACTGTTAAACCATGAAATGGCTGGTGTCATAAATGATTACACGGGCAGCACTGTAGCAGTTGCAGATCAAACAGAAGCAGCTTCCTTTGCTGTAAATGATAGGAGGGTTAAATTCTGCTTTAAGAGTCCATTCAGACTTTTGTGACGTAAACCTTGCACTATTTCCATTGTGACTTTGTTGCGACTCTGGCTTTGACCGATGTGATTGTTTTTGCTCTACAAAGTCACACACAAGTTACATATATCATGCAGACATTTGAGGGTTTACATTGAAGTCTATGGCCGTCAAGTCACATGAAAGTCAGACCAAAGTACTGCAGGAACTACTTTAAAGTAGCTACAACTTTAAGTCTCACAGATATGAACAGTATTCATTGGGAAACATGGGGTGCGACCTGTCATGTGACTTTGGGGTCTAAAATCAAGTCCATCTAAATCTGCTAGTGTATCCAACACTACCCTCTTGCTAGAATGACAATGCTGCTGTCCAAAGGTGTCTCCATTGTTCCTCCATTCAGAGCGCAGACACCCTAAGGCAGGAAGTGTGATACTGGCTGCATCACCAGATAAAAATAAAGGGCAAAATGCTTAAAATTAAATCTAGCGCAACCACCACATTTAACCACTTCCCGCCCGCATGGCGTCATATGACGATGTGGGCTTGAAGTGGATATATCTTTTTTTTTTTTTTCTTTTTTCAGCCAGTAATGTAAAAGCCATCATAGCTAATTAGCCACTGGATTGCGTCATGACGTCACTTCTGGCTCTGGCAGATGTAAACACTGCCATTTTTTTCCTAGTAAGCAGAGATCAATTATTTTTTTTTTTAATCTCATGTTTTACATGACAGAGAAAGCTATCTGGGTCTTATAGACCCCAGATGTTTCCATAAAGAGGACCTGTCATGCCTTATTATCACAAGGCATGTTTACATTTCTTGTGATAGGAATAAAAGTGATAAAAAAATTAAATAAAAATAAAGGGACAGTAAAAAAATAAAAAAAGTTATATCAATTATTTTTTTTTTCGTAATCATCCCCTTGCGCTCGAACACAGAAGCGAACGCCTACATAGGTTGCGTCTGCATATGTAAAAGAGGTTTGCACCACATATGTGAGGTATCGCCGTGAACATTATAACGAGATCAATAATTCTACACCTCCTGTGTAACTGTAGACTGGTAACCTGTAAACATTTTTAAGGCGTCGCCTATGGAGATTTTTACCTATCGTAGTTTGGCGCCATTCCATAAGCGTGCGCAATTTTAAAGCGTGACATGTTCGGTATCTATTTGCTCAGCGTAACATCATCTTTTATATTTTACAAAAAATTTATTAAGGTGCATTTTCTCCCCAAAAATTGTGTTTAAATAAATCGCTGCGCAAATACCATGTGACATAACAAATTGCAATGACCACCATTTTATTCTATATGGTGATGTAAGCGCCTGCAATTAGAAGCTGATACTATCTGCGTTAATTTATGTGGAAGTAGGCATCTGATTGGCTGAAGGCAAATTATTAAATAAGGAAAATGTTACCATTTGGGAAACCGCAGTATGTGCATACGAAAAGCGCTAAGCTGAACGCATTGCATTTTAACTTGAGACGACTCAAAGCTGATGTTGCAGGTGGTGTTTTATGTGTCTTAAATAATCTTTGAAATCAGACTTGTGTACGGAGGAAGCACCAGATTCTATTTTTTCCAGGAAGAAAGGACTCGTTCTTTGTCCACCACAGATAATTGCGCTGGAGTGAGCAGTTTGTATTAATGACATTGTTAATGAGATATTTGTAAACTACAGCAGCTCTTATTTCAGCCTGGCGTGTGGCTAGCAGTGAGTAATGACGATCATCGGTGGTGGTAATAAATTGCATTGTCGCGGCTCGGCTTGTGTTTTGAAAGTCACCTGCTGATCATTATTGGGCCTCATTGTTTATCTGTTCAGAGTGAATAGGGCCCAGTTATGCTATTCTGGAGCAGAACACTAATGCACAGAATGGTTAGTTTCAGCACTGAAGGAAAGAAATAACTTTTCTTTGATTTTATCCTTTTTATTAATGGCGAGCCGCAGCGGATCCATTGGGTTGGGTGCTTTCGCGGTATTAGCAATGTTTCCCTAAGTGTTTTCTGTTATGTTGAGAACACATAGCATGTTCCATCACGTATTTGTTTCATCTGCAGTGAAAGAATAATAAAAGTGAAAGAAATATTAAATCTGACAACACAAGTTGTTTTATAAATTAACATAATGAATCAAGACAAACTTTAGTTTCCCTATGCCCACTTTGGGACCCCCGTGTGTATTTTACAGTTTCTTTAAACTTGAATTCTTAAAGCTGAAGTATGGTTAAAACTGTTTTGCCAAATGCACGGTAAAATAACGTTTGCTCCAACTCTGGCTACTGCATCGTTTGTTATATATGTTAATTTTACTCAGGTAGCAGTCTCCTATCAGTTTAGATCGTCCAGTGCTTAGACTTTTAGTCAGGGCTGTAGTACAGATGTCACAGGGGGTTGCTTGCACAGGACCTCCTCTATTCTTAAAATGCTTTGAATTTATTTCAATGAATGCAAGGCATTCTGTGATTGGAGGAGATGCAGATGAACACCACAATCTCTACTCCTCCAATCACAGAACACCTTGAAGGGCTTGCAAGAATGCAAGGCTTTAATGAATGGAGAAGAAGCTGAGTGAGTGACCAAACTGATCAGTGCACTGGAGCCAGAACTACAAGTCTCAGCGCAAGATGTTTAACCCTGACAGGAGACTGCTGCCTGAGTAAAAGTAAGACATGTAACAATAATGTGGGGCACACATTCCTAGAGCTAACTTATTTTTACTGTGTATGCACCTACATCTACGGTGGTCATGCCCAGTAGTGTATTTTGTTTTTTTGCTGCCCTAGGCAAGACTAAAATTGGGTGCCCCATCTAAATTAGTCCCACCCCAGCCGTAAAATACTGTTCTTGTCTCAGGGTCTGATGGGGAAGCTGCAGTCGTTCACAGTGAAAAGCTGTTGCTTCCTCATCAGACCCTGAAACCTGATTCGTCCAAGTCCATATGTGTTCAATAGAACAGAGGACGGGGTCAGAGGGGCCGAGGATGAGGCAGCACTGATGAAGCTGCACTGATATGGGGCACTGATGTGCACTAATAGGTGGCACTGATGGGCACTAATGAGGAGGCACCGATTGGCAGCACTGATAGGCAACACTGATGGGTGTCACTATTTGGCCAGCACTGATGGGCATTGATTGGTAGCACTGATGGGCATTGATTGGCAGCACTGATGGGCATTGATTGGCAGCACTGATGGGCACTGATTGGCAGCACTGATGAGCATTGATTGGCAGCACTGATGGGCATTGATTGGCAGCACTGATGGGCATGATTGGCAGCACTGATGGGCACTGATAGGCAGCATTGATGGGCACTGATTGGCAGCACTAATGGGAGCTTTGATTGGCAGCACTGATAGGCAGCACTGATGGGCATTGTTTGGCAGCACTGATGGGCACTTATGTGCACTGATAGGCAGCACTGATTGGCAGCAGGAACAGAGATGACAGTTGCTCTTTAAAAATGATTTAAATCAAATGCACCCTGATCAAAAATATTTAAAAAAGTTTCCAATTTTTTTTTTTCTGGCTGGTAGAACCCTGATCCCTAGATATCAATCAGCAGGATGGGACCCCCCCTCCTGCTGCCTTCCGGCTCCCCTTCCCACCGGGAGACCCAAGCTACCAGCCGCCACGTCCGCCAGCTGGCTGGAAACGCATACAAACCTGCAATTGGTTTTGATTGGATCTCCGCTATGGTAACCCGGAAGTGATGACACGACATCACTTCTACCTAGCTGTCATCGGAACAATTTTTTGAAAATCAAAAGTATTCAAAAACGCAAGTTCTTGGCGTTTTGAATGCTTTCAAGTGCAATGGAGGGATTTTGGGCCCTTATTGACCCCAGATTCCTCCATAAAGAGTGCCTGTCACATGCCTATTACTGTCACAAGGATGTTTACATTCCTTGGGACAGCAATAAAAGTGATAAAAAAAAATGTAAAAAGGAACGCAACAGTGTAAGAATAAAAAAAAAATCTTATTCTAGTGCGCAAAGATGACCGCCTGCGTTGGCCCCGTGCACACACAAAAAGCATTCGTCCCACACATGAGATATCACTGCGAACGTCACATCATGGGCACTAATTCTAGCACTAGATCTCCTCTGTAGATATAAAGTGGAAACCTGTAAAGGCTTTTAAATGATCGCCTATGCATAGTAAAATTTCACGTAGTTTGTCGCCACTGCGCAGGCATGCGCAATTTTAAAGCAGGACATGTTTTGGTATCTATTTGCTCGGCATGACATTATCTTTTATATTTTACAAAAATAAATAGTTATGTATTGTGTTTTTTTGCCTTAAAATGTATTTTTAGTGTATTTTTTTCCCCCAAAAATTGTGTTTGAAAAACTGCTTCACAAATACCGTGTAACATAAAAAAAATTGCAAAACACATCAATGTATTCTCTAGGTCCTCTGCTTTAAAAATATATAATGTTTGGGGGTTATAAGTAATTTTATAGAAAAAAAAAACTGATTTTCAAATACAAAAAGTGCAAGAAAATCCCTGGTCTTCAAGTGGTTAATATATATAGTAATAAATGATAAGATTTTGTATTCACTATACAATACACATTTGATTGATATTTTATCATATATATTTGTTACTTGTAGCTTCCACTGTAACAGGATATTGTATTAATGGTTAATAATGCCGCCCTATTGACCTACCATACTTGCCTTTATTAATCTGTATGCTTACAACCCTAATAAAAAGATTAATATTAAAACTTATTTTTACTGTGCAAATGGCCAAAAATCAGTTTTGGCCATACTGCAGCTTTAATTTTTCCAGATGTCTTCTGTGTGTTTCTGAACACATGGCAAACTGCACAGAAAATGCATGCTTTGCCATGCGTTTTAAAAATGTGCAGCAAACGCACCAAAAAGCACAGGAAAAACACATCAATCTCCGCTTTAAAAAAAAGTTTTGGAGCGATTGTTGCGCATAGGGTAGCCCATTTGAGTGAAAGAGAAAAAAAAAAAACGTGTGCGACCTGGGAGATGGCCTACAGGAAGTGATGCAAGCAGACAGCAGACAGACAGGACTCTTTTTACATTTTCTGTAGATGAGGTGAGGGAACATTGGTAAGCTGGACCAGTAATGATGTTACAAAAGGATTTTATTTATTATAAAAAAAATGTGAAATTCTGCCTGAAAAGGTGAACTTAGCCTTTAAATATTCAACTCAGCAGTGGGGTCGGTGCTCTTTTGCTGCAAATGTATTTATTTCAGGTACTTAAAGGCAAAGTATACCTTTTTTTTCTAAGTTCAAGCTCCCTTATGTACCAATATATCATTGATGTACTTCTTTTGCAAAAATAAAACGGCTTTCCATTTATTCTACCCACACTTACCTCACTGCTCCATTACTTCTGCCTTACTTCCTGAATAGACTTTAGGTCATGACACAGGAAGGAGTTGACCAGCTTACCTCATTAGCACACACCCTGCATCATCTACCCTCAGCTGGTCAACTCCTTCCTGTGTCATGACCTAAAGTCTCTCCAGGAAGTAATGGAGCAGGGTTTTTAAACATCCATGATGAGAGTGAGGTAAGCGTGGGTAGAATAAATGGAAAACATGGCGGCGATCTGCTATTTTTAATCGGGACTGACTGCGACTTTATGGCGGACACCTCGGACACTTTTGACACATTTTTGGGACCATTGGTACTTATACAGCAATCGGTGCTATAAAAATGCACTGATTACTGTAAAAATGTCACTGGCAGGGAAGGGGTTAACACTAGGGGGCGATCAAGGGGTTAATTGTGTTTCCTAGTGTGTGTTCTAATTGAAAGGGGGAGAGGACTGTGTAGGGGAGATGACAGATCGCTGTTCATACTCTGTATGGACAGACGATCAGTCTCTTCTCCCCTCAGAGAACCGGAAACTGTGTGTGTACACACACAGATCCCGGTTCTTGGTGTGCCACGAGTGATTGTGGGAGCTTGGCGGTGATCGTGACCGACGGGCACTTGCATCGGCTCTGTGGGCGAGCAGCGGGCGCGCGCCCCTAATGGCCACAGGGCAAAACGACATTACATAATGTTGTTTCGCCCAGCCGTGCCATTCTGCCGCAGTAAAACTGCTGCAGCTGGTCGACAAGTGGTTAATGGAAGTCGCCTCCAAGTCGGATCCTCATCTTAGTTGATGTGATTTGGATCCAATATTACAGGAAGATTACACAGGCATTCCCTGAAGTTGCTACAAAGTCGCACTGAAGTCACCTGGCAAAGTCGCATGACTTTCAAGTTGTGCCAGTGTGAACCGAGTTTTAGAGTCTGTTTAGGCTATTGATCAGATATTCTCGATGGGATTGCTCTGTATTCTGCTCAACATCTCATTGTTCCTCCTAATCTCAGTGTGCTCTGCTGGAAGGTAAACTGCTACAAGAACAGAGCCCCCCCCCCCCCCCTCTATATTCCAGCCTATTTTCTCCCTTGTGGTCTCTTATGTCACCTTTTCTTCACAGTGTCCTTCTACCCTCAATTCATGATTCAGTTCTAAATAGTTGTGTGGTATTTGAGTCGCCCCCTGCTGTCTTGTACCTGGAAAACCTGGCTATGCCCAATTTCCATTATAAGGGTGTATCTGTCTTTCTAGTGAAGTTTTGGCTTGTTTGTTATGCATATGGAGACTGTAGAGATGGGAGCACCTGCACAGGGAGGGATATAAAGGACTGGTGGGGGTTTAACCTACCAGTTTCCTTCTGTGGCTAAAATGTTACTTTGGGGTTGACTGTCGCTTTACTAAGCCATATACGAAGCTTGCAGGAAATGTTTGTGTTGCCTGTAGCAACCAACCTCATCATTCCCATAGTTGTTTTCCTGTACTGAATTAATGACAGCTGGAAATCGGCTGCTATGGGCGACACCATGTCTCGTGTTGTTTTAACCCCAAGGATTTGCATAGTAAAATTAGTACAAAGAATAGCAATGTTGTTACCCCTCACAACTGATCATCTTCCAGCTATTGCTTTTCTAGTAGGGGTCAGAGACTAGCAGGATATGTCTGGTCATTTTAGGCTCCTGGTTTTGTCCATAGCCTCAGTATATGTGATTCGGGAAGATGGCGGAACACCCGCATCCGCCATTTTTCCCGGTTTACTGTGAGGGCTGATTGAGCTGTTGATCTGTGAACGAGCCGTGCAGTATGCCAGCCTGGCTTGTCTGACAGCATTTCAGAGTGAGCGGATGGTTGCCATGGTAACAGAGGCTCAGGGAGGTCTCGTGGTGACGTTGCTGGCCCTTCGCAGACTCTGGGAGCAGCAGATGTGAGATGGATGCTTGTGTGCTACCCTGACAACATACAGCATCCCTTCCCCTGGCTTGGAGTTCACAGTACGCAGCCCTATCTAATAGAAATTAAAACTGGGAAGGGAAGGTGACTCTGTTCTGTCTAATGTGCCACCCTTTTTCATTCCCCAGGGCTTTCTCAGCCGTCGCCTTAAAGGCTCCATCAAACGGACAAAGAGTCAGCCGAAGCTCGACCGAAACAGCAGCTTCCGTCACATCATCCCAGGCTTCCGAAGCGTTGACAATGATCGGTAAGGTGATGGATTCTTCCTTGTGTGAATGAAAACAATGTAACTGCGTAGGGAGACATATTTCCTTCAATAGCTTGTCACATTGTATCAGTTCCTGTCACCTGCTGCCTGGATCTGTGGCTGGGGATGACAGAGAAGTGCCAGTATATGTGGCTGAGGTCCACACCAATCATTTTCTCTGAGCATCCTGTTACCCCTTCACCATTACCTGTACACGCCGACAGTGACGGCCCATGTAACTGCTCCCCCCCATAGAATAACTGTGAATGTCATCTGTGTGACGGCAACTTTTCAGGGGTGGGAGGGGTGACAGATTGGCGATGTACAGGAATGTCAAACCTAAATGTATCCAGTGCCATAAGACAGGTATTTTGGTTGCTGCCCTAAGCATGGTCAGGAGGTGACCCAAAACTTCAAGTCTGGAGAAGAATTCCCATCAGACTTCCAGGGAAGTTACCCTGAGAGTTATTACACCTTAAAAAGAACATTGATTTTTAGTGTGGGAAAATCTGATTTTAACTCTGTAGAAAAAAATCAAATGTGGTATTAAATGAATTCCGTGTGCTAAAATGCTGTTGTGTCTTATTGCAGCAGCTGGAGGCCAATGTTTAGTTCTCTGCTTTATTGAGATTTAATGGGAATGATGAAACATTTCTTTTTTTTACTGTAGAGTCGGTCCATACTTGCTATATCTTTCTGTTGGTCCATTTACAAGATTTTATTGCTCTGAAATGTAAAGCTTTAATCTCAGCGTTGGGTTTCCTCTGGCTCTAATTCTCTGCATTTGTCCCTTGTTATGTTATCGTCATGATTTGGTATGGATTGTCAGCTCTGTGGACAAGCAGAGAATTTGCTATGTTGGTGATTACAGAGAAGAGCCAGATTGAAGCCTAGTGAGCTCATTTAGTAGAGCAGCATCCCATAGCAACTAGTCATATATCTGTATACTACATTCAGGTCGGTGAAAACATTATTGCAGATTGGTTACTTTGGGTCGCCACACTTTGTGCTGCTTTTGAGTATGATGGTGAGATATGTCATTGTGGATTTCCTGGGACAGTCATTAGAGTAATTAACCTGTTCACTTCTGACTTAGATCTCCTCTCTGTCATATGTGGTCATTTCATGCCACATTTTTTTGTTCTATTCCTCTGTTCAAAATAACAGACTGACTTTCAATTTTGTTGTTTTATTTAATAGTATAAGCAATGTGCTGTAAACCATAGTGACGGTTTGTCATGTGTTATGACTTTGGTAAGGTAAGTTCTGGTTGCTATGGGTTACCACACATTGCAGTCATTGCTGTTTTTATAATATTAAATATTCTGTGTAACCCATCTATGTAGTACTGGAGCCAGAATATTGGAATTAAAAATTCCCCTCTCCCCCACAAGCTCTAATGTCCTTACGATTACGCTTTCTGTCACCTGCGCATTTCTAATCAGAGGTCCGGTCAGCTGCCAGGTAATTGGTTGTGGCGTATCGAAGCAACTCTGTTGTTGGTGTACATGTTGAATATTCATATGAACAAGAGGACAGGATGATGTTGGCATGAATAGCGGCTCCTGCTAACCAGCGCTACAAAAGCTACGCATGGTCCAGGAGCCAGCCTACTGCTGCTGACTAGCACAAAGGGTTAAATCCTCCAGAGATTACCAGGTCTCTTTTGGTATACAGTAACCAACAGCAACTTGCCCAGTGTCTTCTGTTATTAGCCCAGCCACAGCCACCATAACTTCACTTTAAATCTGTCATTAAAATGAGATACTGTGTGTTGGCTGAAAACTGAAATGGGTCTTATAGGGGGAGTGACTGCTATGTAATGTTGATGGGCTGAAAGGGAAGACCTAGAGAAGACCTAGAGAGAGAGCACGGTGTAGGTGTCCACGGTGTCATTGTGGCAATGTAATGAATATTTCGGACAGGGGGGCAAGCAGTAAGTCTAATCTGCAGAATCACAGCCAAGAGTTACCACTCATTGTGTTATGTAGCCATACAGCAAAACATGCAGGATCACAGGAAGATGAACATGAACTTATAGGTCTATTGGCAGGCACTGTACCAATATGTGTTTTATCTTTTTTATACATTTTATAAAAAAAATATGTGTTTTACCTAGCTGTCGTGGGAGATATACAGAGGCTGCCATTTGCCGACCTCCCTCTGAAAATGTTAGTGCCCTGCGTGTCATACTGATCTTTGAGAATCTTTGACACATTCATGAACTGCAGAACTGGTAATGCACACGTTTTTTCTGCATCACCAACTCAGAGGCTATAAGAAAGCCAGAGGATTAGCATGACTCCCAAGCTTTTGTTGGTTACATTTTCCCTTGGGTCCTGAGCTGTTTTAAATTAATGGACCCTTCACCAGCATGGTGGAATTATTCTTCAGTGTAAGAGTACATTGTTATCAGTGTTTGTTCCTGACGTGTGCAGTACGTGAAGTATTTCTCTAGAGTTTGGACCACCATGTTTGAACTTTGAATTGGGCCTGCTGGCTGCATATTTCACATATGATAGTGAAAGATAATATGGGAACAATGAATCCAAGTACCAGAAATGTGTATTGAATGTGATTATTCCTTTACCTTAACCACTTGAGTACTAGTCTGTATATTACATAGTTAGTCCAGTTGAAAAAAGGCACAAGTCCATCTAGTTTAGCCAAAAAAAAAAAAACTTTAACTAGAGTTATAGATAGATGTTTAATTTACTGTATTTTTAACTCTCTTCTGATACAAAACCTCACTCATCTTTTAGTTTTTTTTTTAAAGGTACCAGTTCTGTTTTTAAAGGGTAACTCCACTTTTATGGGAAAAAATACCAATAAAAAAAATAATATAGCATCATATAATTGCTACACAAGTCATATTGTAAATGTTATTAAAAATTGCCTTTCCTTTTTATTCTGCAGCGCTGTCATCTTCTGAAAAATGCTATAAATATGGTGCCTGGAGTTCTGTACACAGTTGGAGTACAGAACACACCCCCCCCCCCCCCCCCCCCCCCATTTCCTGCTTGTGTGATTAGATTACTAATTTTGTCAAATTTTGGGGATGCCATTTTTTGGTGAGATACTCCCAAATGGAAATCGTGTAATCATGTACGAAGACCCTGCCACTTTCCTCATTAGAACCTTGCAGGCTGATTGATTATTCTAAAGTCACTCCCATTCACATTCATTTCGCACATAGACCCAGACAAACAAACAGCTATTTCTTCATTTTTTTTAACAAAAGTGGAGTTACTCTTTAAGCTGTATGTACCCATTCATTACCAGGACATTTTTCAGTTTTCCTGCAAATTTTTCAAGACTGTACCCAAATAAATTTTATATAATTTATCAAGACAGAAAGCACTGTATTTTGGTGGTGTTCAATAACATGTATTAAAGTATTTTTTAAAGTGATATTAAAGTCTTGTTTTTAGTTGTTTAAAAATAACAAACATGTTATAATTATCTTCTCTGTGCAGTAGTTTTGCACAGAGCAGCTCAGATCTCCCTCTTGTCGGGTCCCCTGCTGGCGATCCTGGCCCCTCCCTCCTGCTGAGTGTCCCCATAGCAAGCAGCTTGCTATGGGAACACCCGAGCCAAGCTGCTGCTCTGTGTGTCCATTTGGAGCTGTGGCTTGGCTCCGCCCCCTCTCCTCATTGGCTCACTGACTTTGACAGTAGCAGGAGCCAATGGCGCCTGCTGCTGTCTCAGCCAATGAGGAGGGAGAGTCCTTGGACAGCCGAGGCTCTTGTGCAACATCGTTGTTTCAAAATGGGGCTCAGGTAAGGTTTTTTTTTTTTTTTTTTCATCTTAATGCATAGAATGCATTAAGATAAAAAACCTTCTACCTTTAGAACCACTTTAAAGAAAAAAGACAAAAAATAAAATAAAATTACCCTTTTTAGGAAGTAGACACTTCAAGGTGATCTCGCATTTTCCACAACTTTTTGGAAGTAAGAAACATGGTGGTGTTGAAGTGGTTAAAGGATAACTTCCCCTTTTAAACATGTTGGATGTTACACCGGTATTTAGGGTGTAACTTGTAACATGTTCCAAGAGCTCCACTGAGCCCCCCCCCCTCCTTCCTTGTGACAGCAGGCGAGCGCTCCTCTGTGACTGAATGAACTATAAGTCCAGTCTGCCACTGCATTGGACAGCTTGTAGTTCTCAATGGACTGGGAGTGCGCTAATGAGTGCGCTTGTAGTCCATTCACTCTTCCTCCAGCTTTCAACTTAAGCGAGGTATGTGCAGAAAACTGGAAGGAAAGTGTGCAGGAGCCTGACATTGCATCTGCAATCCACTGATCGCAGGGGCAATACTTTGCAGGCTCCTATGTAAAAAAAAAAACATTAACTTTTTTTCACATGCAAAAACATGTACATTTATTATTTTGTAGTTAAGGTGACCTCAACACACAAAGTGTATATCTATACAATCAAAAACTTGCTGAGTGCTAAAGTGCAAAGTGAAACAAATCTAGTTACTACAAACAGTAAACATCCATAACTGATGGTGACAGCTTGGAACCATCATATCGTCACGTCCCCTGATGAAGTTACATGATGTGACGATACGCTTTGGGATTGGAGCAATAGGCGGAACCAGTAGGGATGAAAGTATACGAGCTTGTGGATTATTACCAGTGTTTTTAAACCAAAAAGTGAGTGTATCTATGTCTGTTTTAATAAATTGACCCATTTTAAACGGGATTACGCTATTGGGACTTTTCTTCCATTTTCCAACCTCCTCAAACCGAGCTTACTAGAGGAGAAGGCTATACCACAATCCATTTCTGTAAACATCAAAGAGGGACCCCCTGAGGACTGCTGCATTTGATCCATTTATGCTGTACCCTTACAGCAGTAAGGGGAGGGGCTTGTACACATTCAGGTGTCACTACAGAGGATTGGCCTGGCATCGGACATTTTCCATTCACGATGGAGGGATTTATTACTCATCTCAATATTGTTTGACTGTCACAGTATTTTTGGGATTGTATTTACACATTCAGGATACTCTAATCTAGAGTGCGTATTGGACTTTTATTATTCACATTGTTATATGTTATTAATCACTTCAGCACATTAGTATAATTTCACTGTTTTATCGTTATGTGGTCAGTTCCAAGCTGTCACCATCAGCTATGGATGTTTACTGTTTGTAGTAACTATATTTGTTTCACTTTAGCAAGTTTTTGATTGTATAGATATGCACTTTGTGTGTTGATTATTGCACTAGCACTTTATTTTTTTCTTAGAAGATTCACAACGCAACATCACCATTTGTTCATTTACCTCTCTATCTGTTAAGGATCAGCTAACCAGGTGTCTGCTGCAGTGTACCGTTAGATTTAATTTGACAGCGCAGGAGTTCTATACAGTATTTATTCTAAGGTGAACTAATGCCGCGTACACACAAAGGGACTATCCCGCGGGATTATCAATCCCCTCGTGTGTGGGCCTTCGACGGACTTTTTTTCCAAAAAGTCCAGCGGACTAGGTTTTAAGTTTTGTTTTAAAATTATCCGCTGGACTTGGCAGTCCGGCGGACAATACGGTCGTCTGTAGTATGGTCCTTCGGACCAAAAAGGACGCATGCTCAGTAGCAAGTATTTTTCTAGTATTTTTCTTTTTCTAGTCCCGTCGTACGTGCTGTACGTCATCGCGTGAACCGCCGGACTTTTAGCGTGATCGTTCGCTTTCAAGTCCGCCGAAGCCCAGCTGGAAAGTCCGGCGGATTGTCCGCTCGACTAGGTCCGGCGGACAAAGTCCCTTCGTGTGTACGCGGCATTAGTCTTTAAAACACACCGCTTGGTAGTGGTGCACTAGATTCATCTTCATCATAAATATTATAAATGTACAGATCAAACACAGAGGGAGGAGAAGGTGAAGGGATTAATGTATAGGTCACATACAGTGGGAGGATAAAAAAGAGGGGCTTAAGGCTATGGACAAGGGAGGTGTAGGTGTTAATATACAGGCACTACAGAGACAGGGTGGGGGATGAGATGTACAGGAGAGGAGGAAAGGGAGAAAAAAAAATCCCCCAATGAAAATTAAATGCCCCACTATGTATCTGCTGCAGCAGCTTCCTACCCCCCCCCCCCCCCCCCGCCCCAGTATCCCTTCATTCAACAAAACCTCCCCCTTCTCTATTGTGAAAGGAAGGGGGGAGCCCTTACAAGTAAACAGTAATAGTGTTTCCATTTGTAATTGATGTGTTTGGCTCTGTACATTTTGCCTGTGATCTATGCTGTCCACAGACATTGTAAGAGCGATGGCTGCACACACAACTAGTACAGAGTGCCATTTAAAATTTGGCACCCCAGAATACCACATCCTCTTTACCACTATTTTAAAATGGTATGGCAGTATACAAAGTGTTAAAGGAAACCTTGACCCCCCCCCCCCCCAATTCACAGGTGATTTTGAAGCATTCTTTTTTTGTGCATTTGTATGTGTTGTTCTTAGGGCCAGTTCACACCAGATACAGTTCCGTGTGCTTTTTTTCTGCACAAAATGCATGCACAGTGTTTTCCATGTATTCCAATGGCTCTAGTTCACACCATGCAGTCAGTTTCGGGTCAGTTTCTGCATGGAACTGCATCTGGTGTGAACTGGCCCTCAAGCATTTTCAGGCTTAAATTAGATTTTTTAGCCATTGAAAAGCTAGTTAGGAGGAGGAGAGGCAAGAAACTGTGCATAGAAGTGTTTTTGGTGAACTTCTTTGGAAGTCTATAGAGGCCAACGAGTGACTCTGACCCAAATAGGCTTGTGTACTTTTCAAGCTTTGGGCCAAAAGCTCATGTACGAGCGGCCATCTTTAAAAGGAAAGCTCTTTCTTTGTTCATACTGCCTGTAACAGGATTTCTGAATGTGAGAGAGTCTGATCAGTCCCACGATTCTCTCTCATATTCTCAGATTATGTTACAAGCAGTGTAATCAATGAAATTCTTTTTTATCAGTGGAGGAGGGGACATGTCCTGTAGGACCACCTGTACTGCTGTTCTAAAGACCCAAAGCTGATAACTATTACAGTACTGGAGGTTCAGAGACATGGCATCCCTACAGGCATCCCAGTAGTGAAGATTTCTCTAGGGCTCAGCTGCCTGCACAACATCTTCAATACAGGTACTGTAAGTGATGTAACTAAAACTGAAGGGATTTTTTATTTTTTTTTGTTCAGCTTTAAAGCTAAACTCAAGGGAAAGGAAATATCTTCCCTTGCAGTAGGGCTGTCCCACCAATGCAGGGGTTAAAGGTTTAGTATAGGGGAGGTACAAAAAGCACTTTTACGTACCCAAGCCTTTGCTCCTGCAGGCTTCCTCCGGGCTGTAAGACTGGTCCCCGCAGCCTATGCTCTGGTGGTTGCAGACATGGGCGTCCGCAGGTAGGGGCAAGGGGGGGCAAGTGACCCCCCCTGGAATCAGGGATCGGATCAGGAGTTTGTTCCCCACTCGGTCTTTATCCTAGCGCTGGTGGCCGGCCCTGTCCTCACCCAGCATGAAAACGGGTCTTGCCAGCTGCTGGCCATCATGGACATCCTACTGGCATGCAAGGTACCGTGCTCAGCATTACAAACACCACTGGGACATAGGGGAATATGAGGGACTGCAGACAGGGCTAGAGGGGTCCCTCTCTCTGACCCCCCATCACCCCTCTCTGCCACCCCCTCTCTCTCGCTGTCACCCCTGTCTTTTTCACCCCCCTCTCTCTGTCACCCAACCCCTCTGTCTCTCTCTCACACTCCTCTCTCTCTGTCACCCCCTATGTCTCTCTCTGTCACCCCCTCTGTCTCTTTCTGTCACCCCCTCTCTCTGTCACCCCCTTTCTATCTGTCACCCCACCCCCCCCATCTGTGTCTCTCTGTCATCCACCCTGTCTCTTTCTGTCACCCCCATGTCTGTTTCTGTCACCCCCTGTCTCTCTCTGTCACCCCCCACATGTATGCAGTCTCTTAGGGTCTCTTGTGCCATGTCCGCAGTCTCTCTTAAAGTTTCTTGAGCAATGTATGCAATTTCTGACAGTCTCTTGCGCCATGTATACAGTCTCTGGTCATCTCTTGTGCCATGTCCGCAGTCTCTTGAACCATGTATGCAGTCACTGACAGTCTCTTGGGCCATGTATGCAGTCTCTGACCGTGATAATGACATTGTCAAAACGGGTCAGAGCATGGCTGACCTTGAAATGATGCCCTCCCCTGAAAAAATTTCTGCGGACGCCCATGGTTACAGATATAATCAAGTCCAGTGCAGATCCCTTAAGCTCTGCATTGGATGTGAGGACACCAAGGGACAGCCCACTGCATAAGGTAGAAGAGTAGAACGCCGGCTGATCCAGAGGAGTGGAGGATCAGGTAAGTAAAACTGCTTTTTTGGCCCTCTAAACCTAAACAAGCATTTAACCCTTGCAGTGTAGGGGCAGCTTGGGCTCACTACAAGGGAGAATGTTTCCTTCCTGCCCTGGAAATGGCCTTTCAAATATACAAAGGATAATTTTTTCCCTATTGCATTTCCCTCCGCTGGCTAACTGGGCATTTGAGTCAGAAGGCTGGGGCTGCAGGTTTGGTGCAGCCTGGCTGCTGCAGCATTTACTTTGTCAGGTATCTTGAATTTAATAGAATTTTTTTAAAACTCATTTATAAAAAAAAACAAAAACATATTCCTTTATTATATTAGCCACACCTCTTATTTAGACTAGTTACACCCACTTTATGTAGTAGTGCGTGAAATGCATTGTTACTTGATCACCCTTCTCAGCGTCTTCCTGCATTGACATCTCTGTACCAGGCAGTGTGCTGCTATCATTTCAGGTGGAATTTAAGCCAAAGGGTGCATTTTTCAGGGTACTACGTAGGCACAATTAACATTTCTAGGTTTCTAGAAATAAACATTGCAAGCTTCACTTTTTGGGTTCTGGTCCATTTTATTTCCTTGCATGTAGCTTGGTGATTTTTTTTTTATTATGTCCCCAGTCTGCTTCAGAATCTGAAATCACTTAAAAATGATTTTCATGTTTGGTAAGTAACTTTGTTCAGAGCATTGACCTGCTATAGTATTATTCCATCCACTGAGGACATGTTCCTGGTTTCTTGAATTGCCTGGGGGGGTCTCCCAACAGGGGCCAAGGTAGTAAAGATTCAGAGATCCATTGTCAGACCCAGTGGCCGCTGGTGCTCAATGTTTTGTTTTTTGCGGGTGGGGAGAGGTTTGTTTGCTGCGTCCCCTCAGGAGATGGATGGCGGCGATCAGTGCCCCCCCCTGTGTGGAAGATGGGTGCACACCCACCCCCTGCGCGCGGAGACGAGCGGCAACGATCAATAGCCTTACCTTAGGAGGCCGATGCTGCTCCTCACTCCAGTTTGCCCAGGGAAGAGCCGGGGCTGTTGCTTCTCCTCCCGGCCGAACAGGAAGTGAGACCCGATAAGACTGCCTGGCCAATCGGGTCTCAGGACCTGCTTCCTGATTGGCCTGGGAGGTGAAGCAGGAAGACATTAGTGAATATTAATTTGCTAATGTCACACAACTGGGTGGGCTCAGGGCGCAGTGCTCTGTGATCTGAGCCCACCCTTTTTTTAAGACAATTAAAACCTCAGGCTCTAATCATGTGCTTCAAATAAAAATTAAAAAAAACATTGAAATCCATTCGTCTGGCGCCCTGCATGTAGATTAGGGGCCAGGTCCATGGATTATGGGAACGGTGCCCCTAGTGGACGGGCCGCCACTGATCAGACCTATTTAAGTGTTATCTCCATCTATGGAAAAGGGGGAGATGTGGTGAATGTCATGATGGTTTATCTACAACTAACCATGAAGGAAAAGGGGAGTGGAGAAGATACGGGATAGAATCACCTGCTGGATCCATATATCATTGTTTATCGTCTAACAAGAAATGAGTAGGATCGGCCTGTCCACTACCAGAGGAGTAATGATAAATTCATAATCTGTGAAAAAAAGCACTGTCACGTTGCCAGTTCAGTGAGAAGGGAAATGCCTTTGTAAATGCCCCCCACCCCAGCTATACTTGACTTACCAGCACTTCCTTGCAGCTTCTGCCTCTGCTGCAGCCAGTCCTGAAATCCAAGGTGTCAGCTGGTGTCAGATGCTAAAAGGAGCTGTGACATCTCTCCCTGAATCATGTGACAGATGAATGGACCAACATTACATCTGGATGCTCCTTATGCACATATGCATGGCCAGTATGTATATTTGCATTTGTGAAGACCGCCACTAGACCCGAAACAGCCATGATACAGAGGAGCAAAATAAGCCAACTGAAGATTTCCTGCCTAGCCAGGCTTGTCTGTTGTCTGATCCAATCACATCTAACATCTGTGGACTCCTTAAAATGACAAAGTATTTAGTTACTGTATTGCACAGCTTGAGCATTTTCTGTTTTATGGAGATGAAACGTCTGGCAGATTGGTGTCCTTGCTTATGTATTGTTGTGTTTACCTGGGAAGGATTCACTGATTATACACCATATCTCATATATATCACATCAGACCATATCTGCTTTTTTTTGGGTAAATCTTCTGGTAAAAAAATGTTTCACTGTCGCTGGTTGGGCCCACTTTCCTTATCTCCTGGTTTTATATGGATTCATGTTCTAATCCAGTGGTTCTCAACCTGGGGGTCGGGACCTCTTCGGGTTCAAATGACGATTTGCCAGGGGTCACCAAATCCTAGGCTGTTCCTGAAGCCCACGCCACTCTCCCAGCCTTTTCGCGGCTGCCCAGCAGAGCTGTCCCTGGAGCCCGCAGCCACCCACTCAGCCTCATTCGGTTCAAGGCATGGGTGGGGGGCAGAGACTAGAGGTCAGCTGACTGGTGAGGGATGTGAACTGATTTCGGTAATTTTACTGTTAGGGGTCCCCACAACTTGGGAAATTTTATCAAGGGGTCACGGAACTAGAAGGTTGAGAACCACTGTTCTGATCAGAGCACACAAATTTGAAGCCAGGTCAAATTCTGCTTAAATTTAGTCTTATTTGCCATTCTGTTTTATCGCATTGGGTGTGCATGACCAATGCCAGTGTATACCAATGAGGGTGTTAAGCTAAAATCTTTTCCTGCAAATGTTTGGTGATGAGTGAGCAGCTCTGCCATAGAAATCAATGGCAAAACATCAATAAACAAACAAGGTGGATAAAAATCAATGATTTAAAAAAATATATATTATTTAAAGTGGTTGTAAACCCTTACAAACCACTTTGACCTACAGGTAAGCCTAGATTAAGGCTTACCTGTAGGTCCAATAAATATCTCCTAAACCTACATGGTTTAGGAGATATTTAGAAAAGAAAAGGCAGCGCATGTGCCGTAGACAGCGGTGCGCAGGCGCACTGAGGATGCCGAGATCACGCCGATATGCCGATCTCGTGCACATGCGTGGGAGTGACGTCATCGCCGCTCCAGCGAATGACAGCGCTGGAGCGGCGAGACCCGGAAGTCACTCCGGGTTTGATGGCGGCGCAGAAGATCGTGGATGAGGGACGCTTCGGGGGCTTCGTTCTCAGGTAAGTCATTCATAATGAGCTAGTATGCTATGCATACTAGCTCATTATGCCTTTGCCTTGCAGGTTCCTTTTTTTTTTTTTTTAAAGAGGCTTTACTTCCTCTTTAAGATACATTAATAATTTAGTTTATTCAGCATGAAATGGAGCTTAGTTATGTAGCATGAGGCTGTACATTCTTCAATATTTAAATTTTTGGTAAACTCATTCAATGAATCCAAGCTCTGCAAGCAGAGATAACATGCACTGCATTGATGCATTCACACAATTTCACAGTAATCAGGAGATAAAACAAAGTTCAAGAATATTCCTTGATCCCGTTGTTTTGAAATTCTATGTACACTACAAACTGAATGATTGAATCAGTTCTGATATTGCTGTTCTACTAACCTGACAGCTTATTATTCTACTCATTTTGTTTGCACATATTAAAGATTCTAACTACCAGCAAGAATAAGTCTTTACATTTGAAGAGCACCTGTCCTTTCAGATCCATCATGCCAGCGCCTGTTAGCGGGCCACTCACCTGCTGCCGCCACATCCCTCACCTTGTTGTGTCACTGCCGCATCACCAGCCATCCCAATAAAGTGAATAGGACTGTCGGTGAGCCAACAGCGGGTCAGAGGAGGAGCCTCTGCGTGACAGAGATGACAGTTGCTCTTTTAAAAAAATGATTTAAATCAAGCCTTTTTACTGGTGATTTAAATTGACTTGATTTAAATCAAATCCACACTGTCAATAAATAAAAATAAAATAAAATGTTTAAGGTAATTTTGTTATCTTGGATTTTGTAGCACTGGTGAAGTGCAGGATAATGCAGGCATCAGGGCTTTTCAAAATGCGTGCCACAGTGGAGTGCGAAAGGGTCCATCATGCTGAATTTTTGGATGTGTGACCCTTTTGGTGCCAAGAGTTGAATGGGATGTCTTTTATAAAAGAGGCAAACCTACCTACCTACCATTAAGCATTGGAAAAGAAAAAAACAGCCAATTATAGTTGCAAATCATGTGTTACTTAATAAATTCCCTCTAAGGACCTATGTGAAACGGATAAGATCTTTTTGTCAGTTTGATAATTCTGCCACCGTGTATTGTTTTACTGGGAAGCCATACTGTTATGCCTTAATTTACTGGCTTTATCCTGCTTTGTCTCTGTGGAATTTGGGGCTGTTTTCTGTGACAATTAAGTGGATGATAAATGACCCCGTCCTCCAATCATATGTGATTCCTCTGTTCTGTCAATATGAGTGTTTTCTTGATACTCATTTCTGTATAATGAAACTCCCAGGAGACCGGTAATGTACATTCTATTCCTTGAGCTCATGATTGTGGTCGATGGCTGCCAGTTTTCGCAATGTAAAGTAGATTGGCGCAGTGCCATTTGTCCATACGCCTTATCTCCCAGCTGCATTAGTTAATTCTACATTAATGCCAATGGATTGATTACTTTGGGTTCTGCTGCTTATTGGACCACTGTAGAAGCTTTAGAAGCTAAGATATATTGGGTGAATGGAGAAACATTTCCAGTGTCTCTCTCTCTTCTGTGTGCAGATTCTAGAAGAAGAGTCTGTGGTCTGGTGCAGTGTCCTCTCTATTAAATTACTAAATGGATCGGCTGTGAAACGTGTTTGACCAGCTCTGGGGTGCTTTGACAGGTGTATACATGTGTGTGTTAGTATATGGGGATATATATATCTACATGTATATGGGGACTTTGGGACATTTAAAGAACTACAGACATTAAAAAGGCAGCTTTTCAAACCATAAAATACTACCAACATATTCAATTTAATAATTTGGCCTTAAAGTGATTGTAAACCTTCACTGTGTAAACCAACCCATTCAGTTTAAAATAGAAATGAAAGGCAAAACATTTGTGTATAGATATAAAAACATTATAAACTCCTTTTTTCCCCTTTTTTTATTATAAGTGATTACATACCCTCTGTTCTCAGCTTCGTAAGAGCCGGGGGAGTAGAAACAGCAGTACACTAATCTTCCCAGTAAACGTCTGTGGGGGAGGGGGGGGTGTCAGGACAAGTCTGATCATTGAAGGAGAGCAGGGTCTGTTCCCAGGATAGCTAGAGAACTGACCACAGTGTGTTCTCTTGCTTAGTGTGGTCAGTTTTTAATAGTAAAGCAGAGGGACCAGCAGGAACACCAGGGATTTCACCACAAAGGAAGCAAACCAAAGAGAACATATTTTTTATAAAAGTACATGGTACAGTAGAAGCCTATCAGGAATATGAAATGTTGGGTTTATATATTCTTTAACCTAGATTAGGCAATGACCATGTGTATGGGCAGTTTAAGTGATGTCCCTCTTATTAACACATTGGAAGTCATTTCACAGCAATGTGGCTCACATACTATTGATGGTGCATCACTCCTACACATCGGGTATTGGTCATGGTGCACCAAGCCCACCCTCTGTGGATCCTTTGCTTGTACTGGTGATGGTACATCTGGGCCGCAGGCTGGCCTACTCTTTTAATCACCATCCATTTAAGGTTTCTGGAAGGACTTTTGGACCTAATTCACCTTTGATGATGGCTGATCCAGCCCGTGTTACGACATTAGAGGCGAGCGCCTGAAATGTCCGGTCTCTCCATTTCTCACCTCTCTTCTGGAGTGGAACATGTCGGTGAAATTGGATGATCAGCGGCGCGTTCCAGAGTCTTTATCTCTCCATCAGATGGCGGCTCTCTGCAGATAACGTACAAATACCTCTACAATGTCGGGTTACTCCGGCGGAATGATAAGCATGAAATAAGTCGATGCTGCTGAAACAGCGGCAGAATATAATGTGTGTCTGCATTATTCATTGCTTGTAAACAATCTCTGGCTGCGTTCCTTCTTATTTGGCCCAGATTTCTCCTGAAGACTCTCATCTTCACAGCCCCAACTGCCCTTTATTGACCCATTGCTGGGTCTGTGAGTTCTGGGATGGTGGGTGGGGGGATCTACTCTTGCAGTTCTCAATTATTTATTACAGAGGAAAACGCATTCGTTTATGCATTTTATTTGTATATCTTTGCTCCTGCCGCTTGGCATGCTCGGCCCTCTTTGTTTAGCAATCTGACAAAGTCACGTAGGAAGCGCAGAATAAATATTTCTCTACATCGAAGTGGGAGGCAGCAGATGTTGTTGGCTTTTAAATCCTTTCCCCGAAATTGGCACATTTGCACACAAGACATGCTCACCTAAATATTGGCCTGACAGAAATGGTTGTTCATATGTTTGTCTTCCTTCCACATTGGCGCATCCTTTAGCAGCTCCTCGTTATACGGCAGTGACAGTCATATGGCAGAAGATTCACAAATGATGTTTTTAGAGAAGATAAACTTTTTTATATACAGTATAATGCCACGTACACACAATCAGACTTTCCGGCCGGACTATCTGGCGGACTTAGCGGAGGTCCGCCGGACTTTCCGAACGTTCGGACTTGCCCACACACGCCCGTTTTGGCGGAGGTCCGCCGGACTTTTACACGGAGTAAAGTCCATTCATTTAGAACGTGACTCCAGGTAGATGGGATTAGCAAAGGAAGTCAATGCCGTCGCCTTGATCGGCGAGATTGACACCTCGCTAGCCCCGTCACCTGGTATGGATTTAAAGGGGATTCCCTACACCGAAAAAAACGGCGTGGGGGTCCCCCCAAATCCATATCAGAGCCTTATCCGAGCACGCTGCCCGGCCGGTCAGGAAAGGGGGTGGGGACGAGCAAGTGCCCCCCTCCTGAGCCGTACCAGGCTGCGTGCCCTCAACATGGGGGGGTGCTTTGGGGAAGGGGGGCCAAGCCAAGCTTGGCCCCCCCACCCCAAAGCACCTTGTCCCCATGTTGATGAGGACAAGGGCCTCGTACTGAACAACCCTGGCCGTTGGTTGTCGGGGTCTGCGGGTGGGGGGCTTATCGGAATCCGGGAGCCCCCTTTAATAAGGGCCGCAGGGCCCCCCTTCCCCAAAGCACCCCCCCATGTTGAGGGCATGCGGCCTGGTACGGCTGGGGGGGGGGGGCGCTCGCTCATCCCCACCCCCTTTCCTGACCGGCCGGGCTGCGTGCTCGGATAAGGGTCTGATATGGATCTGGGGGGGACCCCACACCATTTTTTCAGCGTAGGGATTCCCCTTTAAATCCATACCAGGTGACGGGGCTAGCAAGGTGTCATTCTCGCTGATCGAGGCAGCGACATTGACTTCCTTCGCTAGTCCCGTCTACCTGGAGTCACGTTATAAATGAACGGACTTTACTCCGTGTGTTGGCAAGTCCGTTCATTTCAAAAGTCCCGCGGACTAGCACACAGACGGGCGGATTGTCCACCGTACTGCCGAGTCCGGCGGATAATTTTGAGTCAAAACTTCTTTCTAAGTCCACTGGACTTTCGGGAAGAAAAAAAAATCCGCTGGATAGTCCGATCGTGTGTACGGGGCATTAGTGTTATTTTTACTCACTGCTTGAAGAGGTTATACCTGATGAGTATAGCATCAGAGTTGGCGCTTGGTATCAGGCCCAGGTGGTCTGACCTACAGGTCCCTGCTTGTCTATGGAGTAGGTGGAATTGTCCTGCACCTAGATGCTGAGCTGTCTTATTATTTCAACAAATGATCAACCCCTTAAAATGAATTTCTCTTAAAACTGAACTCTAGGTAAATGTTATGCAGCCAGCCCTAAGACCCACACAGCCCTGCTACAAAGCACAGCCCTGCTACAAAGCACAGCCCTAAGACGCACACAGCCCTGCTACAAAGCACAGCCCGGTCTGGCAGGGCAGAATAGCTGTTTTTTCTCTGCTGCAGTTAAGTAACACGCACAGGTCTTGTCCCTCCCCCAGCCTGTGAATGGACAATGCAAAGGGTAGTAGCAGACTGACCAGCTTATATCTCTATCACTCTACTCGCTGTTCCTATCAGCATGTTCTTTGCACTGCAGCACACCCAATTTCTTCCTTGTGCTGCTTTTTTCTTCCCCCACTCTGAGCACTGCTGTACAGGGATTGCAAGAGACGGATACCAGGTTACATTCAGGTACTTTAACTTCTTGCATATAAAAATACATTTGGCGTATTCTTAAATACAGAGCTGCATTATTTTGTGTCTAAATCTGCCTGAAGATCAGCTTTAAACTCTCCAGCCCAGTTTGTAGCAGGCAATGTAATGATAAATCTTCATGTAGGGAGACCTGGACACATAAAATAAACCATGTGAAGGAATACGTATTACAATCTCCTCTACCAATAATCTTGCCAAGCATTCACTCTGTAGATCTTCTTGTGTCATAATCTGCAGTTTCGGTTTATGTGCGCCCCTTACGGCTAATCTCTCCGTAGTTACATTTTTTTACAGCTCCGTCTGCAATTTATATTTATTCGGAGTATCAGCAGTAATGCAGATGTTTGCCATTTCTTGTGTTTGTTGAAGATTAGCTCCACTGATAGGAAATTAAATGAACTTTTAAATGTGTGTTATGAGAAGGCATGCAAATGGATCTTGAGAGACGCAGAGTACAAACCACACATGGCCGGGCTGGGATTATTACATAACAGCAGAGAGGACAGGGTCACATCAGAGGGAAGAGGAGAACACGGAATATTCGAACTTGTAAGACAGTTAAGCAGAATTCTATTTGTTTCTATATTTCCTGTGCAGCAATCAGTAATTCTTATCATGAAAAAGAGTAATAGTCGATTACCACTTGTTTTATGTAGAGTGTGTGGATTGTGATGGTAACACTTTTATATCATTGCACAATGAATTAGCTAGGTTAGATAACTCGTCTCAATCTCTGTTTTTTCCTTTTTTGACACTACCAACAAAAATTATGCCCACTGATGCTTTTGGCAGGCGATACCATCCATTGAACACGACCTATTCAACTGAATAGGTGCACCCCGCAATTGTGTGCAATGGGAATTAAATAGGCAGTGAGGAGGTGATCTAACACCTCACTCCCTGTCAGACACCCTCTGAAGATTGATTTGAACATGGATCATTCCTCAGAGGGCACCACATGTATAAACAGACCTAACACTTCAAAATCAGGTGACAGAAGATTTTCCCCCGCAGAGGCAGCCTTGTATAGAGTGGCCTGTGGTCAAAGCCTTATCACTGTGTAGTTGGGGTTTTTAATTATTCAACTTTTACATAATGTAAGTGACATATATTATATTATTATTTATTACAGGTACTTGTATAGCCCCGGCAATTTATGCAGCGCTTTACACATATATATTGTTCATTCACATCTGTTCCTGCCCTCAAGGATCTTTCAATTAGGGTTGCATCGATACTAGTATCGGTGCCGATACAGAGTATTTGCCCAAGTACTTGTACTTGGGCAAATGCTCCCGATGCTTCACCCGATACCTTTTTACATGCAGAGTCTCCCGGAATTCAGTGGGCGGAGAAGGCGGAGCCCAGCACGAGTCCTGGCAAAGTGAGAGCAAGTCCTTGCAGCGGAAGGTAAGCTTATGGGGCAGGGGTGTGGGTCGTAGCCACATGTGCCACCCATCAGAATCAGTGACCCAGGCTGCCAGAATCGTTAACTGAAGTGGCGGCCCGAGTCTCCGTCAGAGACTGTACACCGCAACGTTCATCTTGACGCATCCTGCACTTGGCCTCAGAAAGCCTGCAGTCACAAGGCGGCAGCGGACATCTTGTTACACCCAGCCCATATAGTTCACTAACTATATGGGCTCGGTGTAACACGATGTCCGTTGCTGCATTCTGACTAGGCTTACTGAGGTGCAGGGTGTATCAAGATGGGCTCTTGTATACTCTACTCTTTATCGATTTAATTTTATCATGTCTTGCTGCCAGCAATATCAATGCTGCATTTCAGTGCCACTGCCTACCAATCAGTTTGACCTATCATTGCCCATAAGTGCCACCTATTAGTGCCCATAAGTGCCACTTATCAGTGCTGCAAATCAGTGCCCATCAGTCAGTTCCACATACCAGTGCCACCTATCAGTGCCAGCCATCAGTGCTGCATATCGGTGCCCATCAGTAAGTGCCACATATCAGTGCCCATAAGTGCCACCCATCATTTCCACAAATCAGTGGCCATCAGTCAGTGCCACCTGTCAGTGCTGCAAATCAGTGCCCATCAGTCAGTGCCATCTATCAGTGCGGCAAATCAGTGCCCTTCAGTCTTCATAATTATAAAAAAAGATATCGTTAGTCTGTATTGTGCTTTGATAACCATCACTTAACATTAAATAAAAGTATTGGTAATCGGTATCGGCGAGTACTTGAAAAAAAGTATTGGTACTCGGTCTTAAAAAAGTGGTATCGGTGCAACCCTACATACAATCTAAGATCCCTAACTCACATTCATACATACACATACTAGAGCGAGTTTAGACAGGAGCCAATTAAAGTACCAGCATGTCTTTGGGGTGTGGGAGGAAACCAGAGTACCCGGAGGAAACCCATGCAGGCACAGGGAGAACATGCAAACTCCAGGCAGGTAGTACCATGGTTTGGATTCAAACAGATGGCCCTAGTTGTGCTGCTAGGTAGAAGTGCTAACCACCTGGCTACTGTTCTAGTTGCATGACCATCCCTATCAGAGCTTATGATATTTACATTTTATTTATTCCAATAAAATCTTTATTAAAACTGTGTTCTTTTCCCATATTATTTGGACCCCTATTTTTTTTTTCCTTATATAATCTTCTTGCATAATCTATTTAGAAGTACTTCATATTTCTATGACTAGTCCTCATCCTTTTATTTCTGCCTCTCATTTTTCAGCAGGAACCAACTTTTGCTACATAATTTGCACTCCTTTTTTTCTTCAATCCTTCCAATCTGCAATTCTTTTAGCTATTTGTTTTTCAAATGTTTTTTGGAATTTTTTTCTAATAAAATGACTAAACCACCCTTGGTGTCCTACCTATGTAGATCATGGAGAGAGCCTTCTCGCTGAGCTGGGTCCCTTTAACATCCACACATGCAGTTATTCCTTTGGATAAGTGATAACATTTTCCTTCTAACAAAGTCACAACTTTCTGTGTGCTGTGGGATCACAGTTGCTTCCTCGAAAAGACTGACACCCTTAATTTATTACGCTTAATTAGCTTATCAGTCCTAGTGAAAACATTTGTTAGATTGGCAATATACATACCATCAAGTTGGTCATTTTACTAAAAAATGTATTTGGCACCAGTTTACCATTTTAGAATTCCTCTGATGCCTCCTAAATTTCTCCAAAACCTTACCATGTCATTTATCAAGGAAAAATATAGTATCAGGCCTAGAATTCCTAGTCATTCCATGGACATACATAGTTGGAATTGGGAGTCCCTGGCAGTGGTGCAGTCGAAATCCAAGCTTTTCCACCTTGAAATAACTTTCTGGCCTCAGGGGACACCTGCTAAAAATTACTATATCTACAACTCTTGATACATTAGTGTGATGGTCAGTGGGAAGAATGCTCCTCACACTTGTGGTCATTGGAAATAATTAGTCCTTTACAGATGGCTAAAAAGGTCATCAGTGTCAGTGGGAACTTATCTGAGAAGCAGAAATTGCTAATTGCTCACCCTAGCAACCTCTGGAGGAAACACTGCTTTAGACCATCTTTTTTTTTTTTAAAAGAGACCACGTCATAAGACCATTGATTTCTACATAAATTTACCCATAAAATGTGCTCATGTAAGTGCATCCAAAATCTCCAAGACAAATGCTGGGCACTACGATCTTGGATGAGATGTCAGCAGTGCCAATATACTCATAGCTGTTACTCAAGTGACTGTCTATAGCATTTTCCTTATTCCTGACTCCTTCCAGAGTAGTAACATTTTCTAGCAAATTCAAAGGTACATTACATTGCATGTTGGTAAAAATAATTTATGAAAAGGGGAAAAACAACCCCAATTCCAAAAAAGTGTAAAATCAACATAATTATAGAATGTAATGATTTGCAAATCTCATAAACCTATACTTTATTTACAATAGAAATAATAAAAAAAAACCATATCAAGTGTTTAAAATTAGAAAATGCACCATTTTAAGAATTTTTTTTTTTTTTAATTGAACGCAGCAGCAAAAAATGCTCTCAAACAAGTTATGACATGGCAACAAAAAAGGTGCTAACAATGAAGAGCTAGAAGAACATTTTGCAACCAATTAGGATAATTAACAACAGGTCAGTAAGGCCTCTTTCACACGGGGCGGATCAGTGCTGCCACCGCCCCGTGGATATCCGTGGAGGTCCGTCTCTGCACACTGCGCAGGGACAGACCTGTCAGAGTGCCGCTCTCCCCTATGGGAGATCGGGTGACGACAGACCGTAGAGTCCGTCGTCACCTGATCCGATGACGGATGGAAAAATAGGTTTTTCCTCCGTCACACTTTTTCGGATCAGAGCGGGTCGGATGTCTGCGGACATGTCACCGCTGACATCCGACGCTCCATAGACCTCTATGGAGCATCCGTTCAGGGCCGCCTGAAAAACTGACAGGCGGATCTGAACGGATCAGCCGTGTGAAAGAGGGCAAACATGACTGGATATAAAAAGAGCATCTTAGGGAGTCAGAGTGTCTCAGAAATAAAAATGGGAATTGGTTCACCAATCTGTGAAAATTTGCGTCTAAAAATGTAGAACAATTTCAGAAAAATGTTCCAGAGTATGGGACAGCAGAAGTATACCAGTAAACCCATCTTGCTACATTTACCCTTCCTCCCTTTGCTTGGTAGTCACCCAACTCATTGCTCCTGGTTTAGATTCCCTTGAATCTTTTAATTGCTAACCCTAAATAAACACAAATGTCTGTGCATGCACAATGGTCCGTCTGTGACATGGCAGGAAAAAATTATAAAGAAAGCAGGCAATAATGACCTATAGCATTTGCTATACACCACATTTGCTAAAAGAAAAAAAAAAACTTCATCTAGGGCAGGGGTCTCAAACTGGTGGCCCTCCAGCTGTTGCAGAGCTACAATTCCCATGAGGCATTGAAAGGCTGATAGTTACACAAGCATGACTCCCATGGACAGAGGCATGATGGGACTTGTAGTTCCGCAACAGCTAGAGGACCGCCAGTTTGAGACCACTGATCTAGGGGGTGCTGACATGTCTGCAAGCAAAGTGCAATAATGCCGAAAGGTTCTGTACATGTGTAATGGACATATCAAATCATGTATAACATCAAGTGTGGTGAATAGAGGTGACATCATGCACATAATGATTAAAATAAAGACACACCACACCAAATTGAAACAAGCACAGATTTATTGTGCCAAACCCAAAACAGGAATGGTTTCATGCTTGTACCCGTATGTATGAACATGTATTTCCTTGAAAACATAAACTTTTAAATACAAAAATATAACCTCTTTATATAAAACCACTATGCATTTTGTACAGTAGTACTACAATTAGGAAAAAGTTAACATTGTCACAGTAGGGATGCAGTGTGCTAACATAGCAGGAGTACAACCCCATTCCTGCAAAGAACAGGAGTACAACCCCATTACAATAAAGATACTGTACACATATACAAGAAACACCAAAAACTGTCCATATGCACAATATGTATACATAGTGCTAAACTGTACATATAGCCAAAACATTGCCTACAACTTTGCGGTACAGATAGACAAGAAGGAATTCAAGTCCATTCCAGGGAACTGTCCATTTGTACAATCAGTAAAGCTGAGTGCCTGATTGTACAGATGGACAACATGATTGCAGATGGAAAAATATAAAGTGCAGATGGACAAGGGCATAAAATGTCCGCCATACAAAACAGATAGACAAGAAGGTATTCAAGTCCATTCCAGGGAACTGTCCATTTGTACAATCAGTAAAGCTGAGTGCCTGATTGTACAGATGGACAACATGATTGCAGATGGAAAAATATAAAGTGCAGATGGACAAGGGCATAAAATGTCCGCCATACAAAACAGATAGACAAGAAGGTATTCAAGTCCATTCCAGGGAACTGTCCATTTGTACAATCAGTAAAGCTGAGTGCCTGATTGTACAGATGGACAACATGATTGCAGATGGAAAAATATAAAGTGCAGATGGACAAGGGCATAAAATGCCCGCCATACAAAACAGATAGACAAGAAGGTATTCAAGTCCATTCCAGGGAACTGTCCATTTGTACAATCAGTAAAGCTGAGTGCCTGATTGTACAGATGGACAACATGATTGCAGGTGGAAAAATATAAAGTGCAGATGGACAAGGGCATAAAATGTCTGTTTTGTACTTGACAGTACAGACGGAGAAGTAAAATATGGATTTGTATAACAAAAATGAACCAGGGTAAGCATGAAAAATAATAAAAAAATGCTAAACAATTCAGAATTTAGATAACTGCTCAAGGATCTCTGAAATTCTGTGTGGAAAGGAATTCAGGGTAGTGCGAACATTCTCAATGTCAGCATTTAATGAATTCAAATCTGCAATAATTCGTGTCGCTGATGTACTACCATCAAACGTTGAGCTGCTTGAAGCAGATGAAGGAAGAGCTATAAAAAGAATACAAAAATATTAAATAGAAATAATGAAAATAAAGCTAAAACATAAAGCTGATTAATTAAATATATATATATATATATAATTTACCTGAAGTGGACACATGGCTGCTCTCGTCTTCAGCAGGCGTCAGTACGATTACAGTTGTGTCTG
This sequence comes from Lithobates sylvaticus, assembly GCA_028564925.1. Lineage (NCBI taxonomy): Eukaryota > Metazoa > Chordata > Amphibia > Anura > Ranidae > Lithobates > Lithobates sylvaticus. The sequence goes on along the minus strand of CM053033.1, from coordinate 71,989,606 downwards.
ATACCATGTCAGACTGAGCACATGTCTGCTCCAAATCCAGATGTGCTATTTCCACCTCTCCATGTTTCTTTTTTAGGCTTCCTATTAAAGGCAAAATATATATATATATATATCACTTTTAGGTGCAGGTGAAGCATTGCAAAACCACATTTACATTTTCAGAAGTGAAACCTTTGTATATTTGTACAGTCAAGCAGCCTACTTGCAACCTACTGCAATTCTAAAGCAACATGGGTGAATGCAGAAGTGCACATACAGTTTGCAAAGAACATAAAACACATACATGATGTAATAAGAATACGAGAACATAATATATACATGCACATATAGTACTTACTTTTGTCGATTATTTTGTTGATCCTTCTGAGCTGATTGGTTTCTCTTAATTTCAGGTCGGACCATCGCTTTCTTAACTGGTCTTTTGTGCGTTCAATTCCATGGCGTTTGCGTAAAACACGTTGCACCTTGTCTAATATTGCATCTTTGCGTATGTTCATGTTGCTGTATGCATGCTCACGACAATCATAATCCTTCTTCTGCATTATATTCACCATGTCTACCATCTCCTTGAGTGTCATGTTGGTGGCTTTCTTCTTTCTCAATCTGGTGACTGGACTTATTGGCTGACTTGCCTCCACAATCTCCTCTCCTTGCACTATCTGTGGCCCTGCACCTGGAGAATCTGCCATGTGCTCTGCCATGCTGTCTGAAACTCTTGACTGTATTAAAGAAGAGGTGTGGCCTGCACATGATACATCACATGTGATTATACGAACGTACGTGGGTACGTGACGCCACGTACGAAGGAATATTCGTTCGATAGATGATACTACAAGCATAGATACCTGTGGTAAGTTATGATTTGGGGACTCTACATTTTAATGTGTATATAAATAATAATTTTATTTAATGTGCCTGTGGATGTGTGTGTGAGTGATGTAAGTACCTTTTATTGTATTATTTTAGCTAACATGTGAATTCAGGTCTGGATGTTCTAGATGGCAATGTGTCCAATTCTACACATGTATTATAATACTTTAAACATGTACTATAGATATATATCTATTTATTTTATCTTTCTTTTATTTAAAGGACAATGCCTGTTAAATTTACATCTCCCGATTTTCTACCGCAATTCATTGACAAATACCGAGAATTATCCTGCTTATGGGATGTCAGATCAAGGGATTATTCAAATCGCTATAAGCGCGATGAAGCTGTAAAAGAACTAAAAGAATTATGTAAGGCAGTTTGTGTGGAACCCACTGAACACTATGTGAAGAACAAGATTGCCAACTTGCGCACTGTTTTTAAGAAGGAGTACAAGAAGATAGAAGCCTCCAAAAAATCTGGGGCAGGCGCTGAGGACGTGTATGTGCCACGTTTGTGGTACTACAAAGACCTTGTGTTCCTAGCTGATTCAGATGACCCAAGAGAGTCCCATTGCACTCTTCAAGCAAGTGGGCCATCAGACTCCAGTTTATTATCTGACACAGAGGATATGCCCCAAACACAGACACAGGTAAATTTATGTTATATCATATATTCTTTATTTAAACAACAACCAATAGTGTAATGATTATGTTGTGCACTACTATATTATTGTGCATTAATATTTTAAAACCACAATATTGAAATCAGCATTGCATCTATATCCAGTAAAGCATTGTTGTTGCACTCATTGTGAAAGAAGGGTTAAACCAACTGCATTGTTTACAATGGCCATTTAATGTTGTCTTCTCTGTTCCCTTCTTCCACTCTCTTCCACTGTCCCCAATCCATATTGTATCTAGCTATATAGAATCCTGCCATGCAACTGCCCCCCTGCCTACAAAATAATCAGTATAATCTTGTCGATTCTGACGTGCATTGGCAGTTGGTAATCTAGGCCTTGCAGGAGCTAAATTTTGCAAACCAGTACTGTTATTTCGCCAGTCACCTGGCACAATTGTCCCACTGGTAATGTCTTCCATATCGACTGCAGATGTTGGCATGTATGACGCTGTTGTACGTCTTAAATAATTGTGTAGCATACAGCAGCACTCCACAATAATGTCCACTTTTTCAACAGCAACATTCATAGCGGTGTGGAAGATTCTGAATCTGCTGGCCATAATGCCAAACGCATTTTCGACCACACGTCTTGCCCTAGACAAGCGATAATTGAATATCTTCTGTTGAGCTGTTAAATTACGTAAGGGATAGGGTTTCAGAAGATGTTCATGCAAAGCAAATGCGTCGTCACCAATAAAGACAAAATTTAGTCCTTCCACAGTTTCATTTGAAGATGGAAGCTGCAAAACACCTCCTTTCAGTCTGTTCAGGAATGCACTCCGCTGTATTACTCCTCCATCTGAGTTTCTACCATTTTTCCCTATATCCAGGTATATGAATTCGTATTTTGCATTGACGATCGCCATTAATATTATGCTGAAGAACCCTTTGTAATTGTAAAAGTAGGATCCTGAATTGGCTGGTGGGGTGATCCTTACATGTTTCCCATCTATTGCACCCCCACAATTTGGGAAATTCCACATATCCTGGAATTCTTTAGCAAGGTCTTTCCATTCCTGCGAATTTGTGGGAAACTGTTGGTAAAAAAGAAATAGAAATATTTAGCATTGATGGTAATTGCTTAATTAATTACTTTTTAAATTATTTTCTATAGGATACTCCAAGCCCAGTACCACAGCGGCCAGGGCCATCAGGTCTGAGGGCTCAGAGGGGGAAAAAAAGGAAGAATGTAGATTATGATACGTCCACTTTACTGAAGAATGCATCATCCATCATGGAACAAAAGGACGATGAGTGTGATGCTGTGGGTTACCTTGTTGCACACAAGCTCCGCAGGATGTCTGTGCAACAGCGTGACTTCTTTGAACCACTGCTACATAAAATGATTGGCATTGGACTAAAGGGACATCTAACAGCTAACACTGATCTTATAGGGTATCAGGGATGTACATCCCACACACCAGTACCATCTGTCCCAAACTGGCATATGTCCCAACAACAAGGAACCACTAGCTGGCCAATGCACCAGGAACAACATCAAGGTTCTTGGTTTCGTGATCCACACTATACTAATTTGTGACTATAAAAATACATTTTCTTTACTGTTCTTGTTGACATTAAAATGTCTATTGTTCAATAATAATATTGTTAAATAAAAAATAGATTCTGTTTCAAAAGTTCTCTTTTTGGAAATGGTGTACTTCTTGTTATGTATTTTCTTTGATGAAATTTTATTTTTGCCAATTTTGGACAGATTGCAGGAATTTAACATATTACAACTGTTTCATATGTAGTAGTCAGATAACAGAAATCTGACAGTTCACCATGTTGTCTTACCTTTAAATACTGTGGTTGCAGCACCTTTACTAGGACCTCACATGTCTCCGGTATAATCCGACCTAGTGATTGTGCAGAAATTCCAGTTGTGAATTTAAGGTCTTCAAAAGACCTGCCTGTAGCCAGGAAACGGAGGGTTGCCATGAGCCTCTCCTCTGCACTGATGGCCTTCCTCATACAGGAGTCTTGTTTAGTGATATGTGGCCGCACATGTGCTAAAAGCATCTCAAATGACTCCTGTGTCATTCGCAAATAATTACGAAAATCCTCAGGATTATTTTCCCTCAGGTTTGATAAGAGATTTATATGTGAGAATGTCTCACGTTGTAGGAGCCAGTTCTTTGTCCACACTCTGCTCTTCCTTCTGTTTCTTCTTTTTTTCTTCTCTTCCTCCAATGCTATTAGTCCAATCACCATGGCTGCCATTTTTTGCTTTCTATTGTACCTGGCAGGCATTTTCTCAGAACGTATCTACTTTCGACCCGAAGAACGACCGCTCGTTTCGTACGTGGCGCGACTCGATTTTGTACAGTAGGGGGTGTGGTTAAAAGGTTACAAGATATTACATCACTTCCTCTGTTGGCAAGAAAACTAGTGTTTTGTCGTACGATTTTCGTACCTAATTGATGGTACACTCGCATGCTGTTCTGCGTGCCGTTTTCGTTTATCGCTCGACGGGTCGTTCGAAATTCGCATCGTGTATGGCCTGCATAACTCGATTAAGCTCCAAAACTCAGTTTTTCTACTGCTTGCAAATCAGGAACTGGATTCTTTCTCTGATACAGAAAAAAAAGATATTACTAATTAACTACTTTTGAATACATTTATTTCTATGACCCACTTTCTGCTAGACTCATCTTTATTGTATACTGCCATCTTAATTCATCACATTGTTATAATATTCTATCACTTATGTCTCCAGATGGGGAAGAGACCAACAGACCACTGTGAGAAACAATTTATGTAACATGATTACTGAAGTCCACATGTTGCAATGGTAAATCTTTTCCACTCCACAACTAATATAGCATGCCCTTGTCACCAGTGCTGGGACAAGGCCACCCAGCGCCCAGGGCAAAGATGCCAAACTGCGCCCACATCCCTGGAATAAACCATTGTGCCCAGGGCAGCCGTCCCTCCTGCCCACCCCTTGTCCTAGCCCTGCTTGTCACTGGCAGTCTGCTACATATTCTGTGTGGCAGCACTGTGCACACTCTTGGACATCACCATCCAGTCACTGGCTGACCTTCTACATGTCTACAACTCCTTTAACCTACTTGCTGTTTTAGGAATCTGACTTTTCCCTCCAGCTGTCCTTCCCCCCTCTGCGCCTTTACTCTTTTGAAGCTCACTGGATTCCTCTTTTACCTGGTTTCTCTGAGAATTGCTGTAATCTATTAGCCTCCTGAACTGGTATCAAGCTTCCTTGACAACCTCTTTGCCTGGCCTACCCTACTTGCTGCCTTTGATAAAGTTGACCAACCGCTCCTCCTCCTCAAATAAAAAAACTCCACTGCCTTGGCCTTTGAGGCACTGCTCTTTGCTGTTTCTGTTCTTGGACTGCTTTTATTCCCTATACATACCTCCTCCCAAGGTCAGCTTATAGCCTCCCATGACTTTCAGTACCAATTATATGCCAACAACATCAAAATCTATGTCTTTATTCCTCTGCTCACCCCATCAGTTTCCTTATGCATCACTAATTTGCTAACTGACATATCAGTATGATATCAACCCATTTCCTCAAACGTAATCATTACAAAACTGATCTCATAATATTTCCTCCACTTCGTGCCCCTTCCCCTGACTTCTCCATAGAGATCAATGGCAAAACTATCAGTCCCTCCCCTCTTACCAGGATTTTAGGTGTATTCCTAGACTGACCTCTCTTTTCAGCCCCATATTCAATTGCTGTTCAAATCTTGCCATCTTAACCTCCTTAATATCTCCAAAATAAGCCCCTTCCAAACCAATGGCACCAAAAAAGCTACTATTTCACTACCTTGTTGTCTCTTGCCTCGAATATTTCAAATCTCTCATCGTTGATCTACTTTTACATAGGCTATCTCTCTGTCAGTCTATTATGAATGCTGCTGCCAGACTCATCTACTTTCCCAACTGTTCAGTGTCCGCCACCTCCATCCACTGGCTTCTGTTTGCCCAATGAATAAAATTCTAAATATTTCTAGATTGTAAGCTCTAACGAGCAGGGCCCTCTGATCCCTCTTGTATTGTATTGTAACTGTACTGTCTGCCCCCATGTTGTAAAGTGCTGCACAAACTGTTGGCACTATATAAATCCTGAATAATAATAATAAAAAATGACAATAACATATAAAGTGGTTCACAATTCTGCCCTGGGCTACATCATCAACCTCATCTCAAAATATCACCCAAACTATCCTTTTTGCTCCTCCAAAGACCTCCTGCTCTCTAGACCCCTTGTCACCTCCTCCCATGCTGTCTCTTTAGATCCTCTCCTATCCTGTGGAACTCTCAACCCAGGTCTGTCTCGCCATCTCCTACTCTGTGACACTACCATCCTGTTTTACATTGAACCACTACACAGTCTACATGACTGCACTGTGACATCACAGTAATTACAGAATTTAAATAGGATTGAGTTATTCTGGTGTGTACAATCTCGGTGTATTCTATGGAGACTACTGAAATATAGGCACCATCTAATTCTGCCTGCATCTGTCACGTTGAGGAATGAGCCAGCAATAGTCGCATATTTTATATTCTATATTTGTGAGGCTGTACACTCTTTATTCATGAATTAAACACTTGTTTCTACACATCACTATTGTTGTTTTCTTTTAGCAAGCTATAAGCTAATTAACCATCTGCTGCCACATAACAAATGTCAGAGTGAGGAGAGAAAAAAAACAAACCTCATTTAAAGGGACAGCAAGGAATACAGTAGTAGGTTCAGAAGATAATGGATTGCTTTGGATTTAATAAGCAGCTGAATTCTAAAATAAAAGCTAATTATAGGAATCTCAACTCTTACTTGTTCGGCTGTGAGAATAATTAACAAGTGTATACAAAAACACCATACAGTACAACCCCCTGATAAGTGCTTATCATGCCACTTTCGTATGCCCATAAATGCACCATCCTTTAAACCTCTTTAAGTAAATTCAGGTTCTCACTGTGATTATGTTCCCTTTTCAGTTTTAAACACAGTCAGTCAACAATTTTTTAGATTTATACTGTTCAGGGGAAAAGTTGTATGGCCCCAGAGTGGCAGTGATCAAGCCTATTATTATGTGATACTACAGCCGCCACACATAAATGGGAGCAGAATGACGTCAGATCACAGTATTAAATACGGTGTATCTTTATGTCATGGTAAATTATTTTACTGATGGCTAATGGAGTGCCGGTACAAGGGGGTGCAGCTGTCCCTGGGGCCCTGAAATCAAAGGACCCACACATTATTGCTCCCTCACTTTATTGCTTCACCCCTGCACATCCTAGAGTCTTAAAATACACTATATTACCAAACGTATTGGGACGCCTGCCTTTACACGCACATGGCATCCCAGTCTTAAGCCCCATACACACGTGCGGATTATCCGAGGACCAGGTCCGTCAGACCATGTCCGTCATACTTTGTCTGATGTTGGTTTTGCGTACACACGGTCGGACAAAGTTGTCGGAAAATCCGATCATTCTGAACGTGGTGACGTTTGTTGCCTACGACGGGACTACGTATAGGCTAGTAGCCAATAGCTTTGGTCTTGTAATGTGATCTGAGCATGCGTAGCACTTTGTCCGGTCGGACTACCATACACACGATCGGATTTGGTGTGATCGGACCTGTCGGAAAATCTATCCAGCAGGAGATAGGACTTTGTCCGTCGGACAATACGACGTACACTGTCCGATGGTGCATACACACGGTCTGATTTTTCAACAACATTGTCCGATCGGACAGAATCCATGCGAAAATCCGACCGTGTGTATGGGCTTAAGTCCGTAGGGTTCAATATTGAGTTGGCCCACCCTTTGCAGCTATAACAGGTTCAACTTTTCTGGGAAGGTTGTCCACAAGGTTTAGGAGTGTGTCTATAGGAATGTTTGACCATTCTTCCAGAAGCGCGTTTGTGAGGTCAGGCCCTGATGTGGACGAGAAGACCTGGCTCCCAGCCTCCACTTAAATTCATCCCAAAGGTGTTTTATCAGGTTGAAGTCAGGACTCTGTGCAGGCCAGTCATGTTCCTTCACCCCAAACTCGCTCATCCATGTCTTTATGGACTTTGCTTTGTGCACTGGTCCAAATCATTTGGTGGAGGAGGGGGGGGGGGGTGTTATAGTGTGGGATTTTTTTTTTAGGGGTTGGGCTTGGCCCCTTAGTTTCAGTGAAGGGAACTCTTAAGGTGTCGGCATTCCAAGACATTTTGGACAATTTCATGCTCCCAACTTTGTGGGAACAGTTTGGGGATGGCCCCCTACTGTTCCAACATGACTGCGTACCAGTGCACAAACAAGGTCCATAAAGATATAGATGAGTGAGTTTCCCATAGACACACTCTTAAACCTTGTGAACAGCCTTCCCAGAAGAGTTGAAGTGGTTATAGCTGCAAATGGTGGGCCAACTCAATATTGAACCCTACAGACTAAGACTGGAATGCCATTAAAGTTCATGTGTATGTAAAGGCAGGTGTCCCAATACTTTTGGTAATATAGGATTAAACAATATACTTTTCCTTTGCATAGCAAATTGATCATTGTGAGGCATTCCTGTGCCATAAGGTCTCTAGGCATTTTGACATCTTTCACATACATGTCAAAACCTGCATTTTTTTGCTAGAAAAATGCTTAGGACCTCCAAGCATTATATATCGCAGCCTTATTGTATGACAATTTTAGTGCACAAAAACACAATATAATACCCATTCTTGGTAAAATATGTGTTGAGTAAATACCAAGATACCAACATTTACAATTGCGCATGCCAATGAAATTATGTCAAACTACGGTACAAAAAATTGTCCATAGGCAAAACTTTCAAAGTATTTACAGATTACCAGTTTTGAGTTAACGTGAGCTCTGGTGCTAGAATTATTGCTCTCACTCTGACGCTCATGGCAATACTTCACATGTGTGCTGCAATCACTGTTTATATATGTGTACAGAACATATTCAACTTTATTGCTATCACAAGGGGTGAACAACATCCCTTGTGATGACTTGGGCAGTAACAGGTCCCCTTTATGGAGAGATGTGGGGTTTATTAACTGCTTGCCGACCAGCTCACGCCGATATACGTTGGCAGAATGGCACTCCTGCGCAAACTGACGTACCTGTACATCAGTCCGCAAAAGCAGGATAGCCGGCAGCGGCACAGGAGTGTGCCTGCAGGTGCCGTGGACTCAGTGTCCACCGGCAGCCCACGATCACGGCGAGGAGAGGCAAAATGGGGAATTGCCTATGTAAACAAGGCATTTCCCTGTTCTGCCTAGTAACATGAAAGAGATCTTTTGTTCCCTGTCATCGGGAACATCGATCTCTGTCATGTCAGTGGTAGCCCATCCCCCCTACAGTTAGAACACACTTAATCCATTGATCGCCTCTTAGTGTTTAACCCTTTCCCTGCCAGTGACAATTATACAGTGGCTATTTTTAGCTCTGATCGCTGTATAAAAGTCAATGGTCCCAAAATAGTGTCAAAAGTGTCCGATCTGTACGCTGCAATGTCGCAGTCCCGATTAAAAATCACAGATCACCGGCATTACTAATAAAAAAAAAAAGAATAATAAAAATGCCATAAATCTATCCCCTATTCTGTAGACGCTAACTTTTGCGCAAACCAATCAATATACAGTACACTTATTGCGATTTTTTTTTTTCTTTACCAAAACTATGTAGAAGAATACATATTGGCCTAAACTGATTTGTTTTTGCATACATTTTTGGGGGATATTTATTATAGCAGAAAGTAAAAAAAAAAAGATTTTTTTTTTTCAAAATTGTCTGCCTTTTTTTGTTTATAGCGCAAAAAATAATCACAGAGGTGATCAAATACCACCAAAAGAAAGCTCTATTTGTGGGGAAAAAAGGATGCAAATTTCGTTTGGGTACAGCATCACACGGTCGCGCAATTGTCAGTTAAACCGACGCAATGCCAAATTGTAAAAAGTGCTCTGGTCAGGAAGGGGGTAAAATCTTTCGGGGCTGAAGTGGTTAAACCACTGATCCCTCCTCTGCCTTCCAAGGCAGCAAATCAAACAGAGATCGGTTTGATTAGCGGTCTACTTGTCTATTATCTGGCAGGTAAACAAAAACCTGATGACAAAATTTCTTTGGCTTCTGGCTTTATTCATCTCGCGATGGGACAGGAGAGCTCAGGAACAACGGCATGGGAGGATCGACTTCTGAGCCCTGTAAAAGTGATTGGGTAGCTATATAGCCACTTCGATCATCTTTACATGAAAGAGCATTGCTGTCACTAAAAAATTATACCAGGATCATGCCTGCAGCTCCAGCCATGATCTTGATATGACCAGGCCAGAAAATATATATGTACGCTGGAGGGAAGTGGTTAAAAGTGACCTTCTGGATCAGTATTTCTCAACCTTTTTACCTTTGAGGAACCCTTGGCAAAAAGTTGGAGATCTCGGGGGAAGCCCTGAAATAATGTTCATATCTACAGCTCATGGAACATTGGTATGATCAACGAGCTGTTGATAATAACAAGTATTTTTAGAAATAGCATTAAATAGAAGAATATTAAAATGTACCTATTTAATGTCAAAACTTGTGCTTTATTTTTCTGCAGAGATGCTCCATTCTGGGTCCAACTTAAGATAAACTGTGTGTGTGTGTGGGGGGGCACCAGGGCAAGGTACAGGAGCCCTGGAGGGCACACTACATGAGTGGGAAGCAGGGCACACAATGTGGGAATAGGGCACATTACATGAGGACAGGGCACATAATGTGGGAGTAGGGCACATTACATGGGAAAAGGGGAATGAGCACAGGGCACATTTTTCCAATAAAAGTTGAAATTTTATATACTTGTTTAAATTTCTGGGTATCGAGATAGTCCATCATTCCCACAGGTGTCGTATGGCCCTATTAGGGAGTAGTCCATACAGCTGCACCCATCTCTTTACATTACATGGAAGCAGGACACTTTACATGGAACAGGGGACAGGGCACATTATGTGGGAGCAGGACACATTACATGGGAACAGGGCACATTATGGGGGACACAGCTGGGCACACTACAATACCGTCTTTCTTCTTCTTCTGGCTTCAGAGGTGGCTTTCATAACTCCCCCAGTGGCACGCTGTTCCCTGCCGGTGTTCTGTCATATAATGTCCGCCTATCAAATTTTGTCCGCCCCGTACTGCGCAGGCGCATTGCTTGCGCAGTATGGAGCACAAGGAGATTCGGAAAATATCCAAAGAAGAACGGCGCCTGTGCCGTGAGTCCAGATGCAAGCCCCACCCTCCAAGTGGACACAGGGCTGCAAATAGTTAGAGGGCACGGCCTCGCTACGCTCGGCTCTTTTGGATTCTAACTCTATGTCCACTTGGATGGTGGGGCTTGAACCTGGACTCAGGTCACAGGCGCCGTTCATCTTTGGCTATTTTCGGAATCAGCTTGTTTTGTGTACTGTGCATGTGCAATACACAGCGGACACTATCCGATGGGGGACAGTATCTGACAGGACACCGGCCCCTCTCTCCCCCCCCCCCCATCCTGTCCATCCCAGATGATGTCACATACAAGCACCCAGGATGAACAGGAAGGGAGGAGGGACCAGCGGGCTACAGCCAATAGTATGCCAGCCACTTCCCTGCCTTGCATGTGTCCATGGAATCTATCTGTCAGCTGCCTGCGACAAACAGATTGCCGTGGAACCCCTGGGGTCCTCTCGCGGAACGCTGGTTGAAAAGCTGCTCTAGATGGTGGACAGCAAAGCTGGGATCCACAAAAGGGGATGTTAAAGTGTAGATAGTAAATTTCTAGGAGGGGGATGTTCCAAGGTCTAATCTCTAAATCTGCCCTGGGAATTGCTGGTGTATAGAATGATGCTCTTCAGATTAGCTATGTGACTGCAGAGGTACCAGACTGCATTTCCTGATATTAAAGTCTTATTCTATATCTGATGATAAGCTCAGGAATGTTTTTTCTTTCTGGATTTCTATCTGCTGTCCCTCTCCCTGGATACTTTGCAGATGCTCAGGGAATTCTGTGCTCCCCTCACTAAACCAGACATATTTTATCTTTTGTGGGAAAATGACCTTTATCTGGGCTGAACTGAAAACATCTATTCAGTCTTAGGAAGTCAAGAATAACGCTACCATTTTTAGCACAGAGCCCATCGACAGACCAAACATTTCAGTTCATTGCTGTGGAGACTAATAGAGAATTTGTGAGCTGGAGTCACGGGAGGAGAAGAGATCGTCACTTTATTCCACAAGATGAAAGGCCATTCAGAGACGGACCTGAAATTCATCCAAACGTTTGATTCTGATTTAGAACAATTTTGTATGTGATGGAGCGGATGGCGGGACGCTCTGACATTCGCTCTTTTCAACCTCTTCAGGCATTTGATTCTGGTAAAAGCTTCTGTTCAGAAACTTTCAGAGACAAATACACAATTCCTTCTCATACAAAGGGCAAGTCTTTCTCTACATTATTTCAGGCAGGAATGAGGTTGAACCCTCTAATGTAGACAAATCAATAGAAGCTTTGTAGATATGTAGAATAAAAGACCAGGCACGTGGCAAAATACAATGTAGTTATCCAGAATTGTAATTTTTTTTACTTGTGCAGATATTTGTAATTGTGCTCAGCAGCTCTAATGTTCCAAGCCTGTTTTCCATTGATAAAGCATTTGGCATCCTATTTATAAACCACTTCCAGAAGGAACAGGTTATGTTGTGCTTAGCAACCAATCAAATGTCTCTTTTCACTCTGTGGGGTGACAGCTGGAGTCTGATTGGCTTTCAGGCTGTTACTTTTTGGCACACTTCTAATAGAGGCTGTATAAATTATGTTTTGTCTCTAAGGGAAATGTATGAATTTAATATAAATAAATATAAATAAACTGAATAGCGCATCCATCCCCGTATAAATCTGCGATTGTCCGATATGTAATATAATCTCTTTGGGTTTTCTATAGAGTAGAAAATATTATTTCGATAATTATGGATCCACTGCGCAGAGGCTGCACCGGACGCTGCTTTCTCTCTGAGATGACGCTAAAGGGTATTGTGAAGAAAAGGTGTTCAGAGAATAAAAACCTCTCTCTCATCATACATAGCAGATCTGTATGTGATAAGATGGGATATTCACAACTGAATTTTATTTAATACATTATTTATTTTCTGAAGTTTGAAGTGGAACTTAAATCAGAAAATTAAGTCCTGAGAGATCGTTTCAGGCTGGCCCCTATTGCAGGTAATGTAAAACATGAAAATTAAGTGCCTATACTGTTTAAAATCCAGTAATACATTGTCTCACCCTGCTCTGCACATGCTCAGTTGCTCTCTTTTTTTGGCACTGTGCAAAATTTGTAGAGGCCGCTCTACTGACAGTCTTTATTAAGATTTATTTCTGTTCAGGGGCTCTGGGCTTCAGAAAAATGGCAGCCTCCAGCAAGACAAAACGGGAACAATGCTGGGGGGCGATTTACAGCACAAACTCATTTTATTAGCATAATTATTAATGTGAAATGTAAGTTCCTTGCCAAAGCAAATTATTTTTAATCAAGTTGTCATCAAGTTGTCATGGGTAACGTTCCGCTTTAAGGAGAGCTGTAATAGCAGAAAAACAGGGACTGCCATTGCTGACCTTCACCAGAAGATGCCAGTTGCCTGGCTGTCTGAAACACCAGTACTTGCCACGTCAAGTATGAAAACAATACAAGTATGTGGCCAATGAAGTCAGATCCCCCGATTTTGTGTACTTTTTACAGCTTACTAATTTGAGTATTTTCAGTAGCCGTATTCGCTTAGGGCAGGTTTCCTTCAAGGAGGACTTGGAAGCTTTTCCCATACACAAGACAGGCAGAGGAAAGGGACTAGAAAGCCATAATGTCTGTGTTCTCCCTGCAGCTGACTTGTTCTACTCTGTGTCTCTGTGTGAAAGTGGCTATTTGGTAGAGGCAAGGCTTTGCTTCCTCATGCCCGAGCCTCTAGCAAGGACAACTCTGAACATCACAGTATAGTAACATCACCAAATCTTACTCAAAATGTTATGAGACCAGCACTCAGAGGCAGCTTTTCAGATATTTAGCTCTGAGGCTGTAGGCACAGTAGTGCCAAGGTACCCTCCTATACAAGGAATGCCCTTGTTTCATCACAGTTGGCTACCCGCTGGACTGCACATGCGTGACGCCACCTTATGCGTTCCACCCCTGAGTTCAAATTCAAGCCCCCACCATCCAAGTGGACATAAAGTCTGATTATATTTATGCCGAGCGAGGCTGTGCCCAAAGCGTGGTGAGTGAAGCGAGCCCATGAGGGGCCCTCTGTTGGAATGCATATGGTGGCATTGCGCATGCGCACTCCAGCGGGTAGCAAAATATGATGGGATAGCCAAATGTGACGTGACACCCTGCTATTAGGAATTTCTAGACAAAAGATAGATTTTTCGGGGTGTTGCTAAGGAACAAATAACATAATATCACTTTGTTGCTTTTTTAGCTCTGGTCCACTTTAACAAGAACCTATTGTTCTTGTTAGTCTTGTTCACACCAGTGCATTTGTGGCAACACATGGTAATACATTGTACATGTGTTGGTGCACTATAGATGGCATCCCAATGCACCTGCACTGCGTGCATGATCACAGGTTTGATTTTTTGCTCCTTTGTGGTGCTTTAGGCTTCTTATTCAAAAAAAATGGACTCAAACTGCAGACTCCATAGTCAGGCTCTCATGAATAGGGTCTGTGGGGGTTTCTGGTTAATTTCTCCAGCAGTTCAGAACATTCTGTTCTGATGAGTTCTCTATGAGCAATGAGGTGGCATTAGAAAGAGGCAATCTGTAACAAGGCCCAAACTTGGCAATTGCATAAACAGCTAAGAGGAAAACAGCTTAAAAAAGAATGCAGTCACTTCAATAAGATCTCTGCTATAAATAAAAATCTTTTTGTGGTCTTTATGATGCTGTTAAGATCATAAATCCACCCAAGCTAAAACAAAAAAATAATAGAACACAAAAAGATTAAATAAAATAAACCACTTTTATTGCAGTACTCCCCTTCAATCCAGAGCCGTCCCCAGCAGTCTACTTTTTTGCCATTAGCTGTCCTCAGTGTTTCAGGTTAAATAAAAGAAATGGATGGCTGCACACCGAGGTAGTAATGCATCTCTTTATTGTAAAATCCGTAACAAGAATAACACCACAGGACAGGCAAACAGGTACAAGTAGAAGCGTTTCAGCTATGCTTTCTCCTCCTATCAGCATGATCCTTGTTGGCATATGTATTCATTGGCTCCTTGTGCTGCTTCTTCCTTTCACAATTTGTGCTCTGCTGTACAGGAATTGCCAGAGGCTGATTTGAAGTAAAAGAAAAAAGCATTTAATGTAACAATGAGTACAGAGCTGTATTTTTTGTGACTTTTATATCTGCCTAGAGTTCAGCTTTAAATATAAAGAATTGAGTTGCTGATCTCGTAAATCACACCCAGAAAAATGTAGTGTCTCCCCACCGTCCTATTGCCAGCCTTGTCATACTAGGGAGGGGGAGTGGCTTCACATGGCTCCCATAGACTATCTCACATGGCTCCCATAGACTATCTCACATGGCGCCCATAGACTCTCTCACATGGCTCCCATAGACTATCTCACATGGATCCCATCCCATGGACATTCTGTTCACACAAAGGGCTGTTGTCTTTAAATCAAATTGGAGTTATTTTCAGTTAGTTGTAAGTAGTGAAGACCTTTAATAAAAAAAAAAAAAAAAAAAACCTGCTGCCAGGGTATGCTGGTAGTTTCTTGGTATAGATGTTGGCTTGTGCTCACAGCTGGGCTGTCTCAGGCTCTTTAATAGGATTGTGATCAGTGTATGTGCGCTGTGCACTTGTATGTATCACAGTCATCAGTGCTGCATTCATTAAATCTGTTTAAAAAAAAAAAAGTCTGTGTCTCCGGGCTGCAGCTTGCAAAGACAAGGTCTGTGAAGGCCATGACCCTTTCCCACCCGCACCCTGCCCCTAGACCCCCTGGCCTGCTTAATTACAGAGTGCCGCTTTCTCTACAGCCAGCCCGCCACCCAGCAGTCATTACAGCTAATTTGACGAGACGTCATAATGCAGCATTTCCTGATAGAGGGCTGCGAGTTGCTGGGCCGTGAAGTCTCATTTCTAAGTGGCCACTAATAAGGCACAGTTAATTTCACGCTCGATCTTTGTGACATTTATAATCAGTACGCGGGAATGAGAGACGCCATAAGCCCGATGCAATATTTATTACACGCGTTTCATTAAAGGTATTTCTGCTGTGTTTAACAAATTGCCCAATTTGTCCGTAAGATACTTAATAAGCACCGTTACTGCAAACTGCCTTGACATGACCCATGGAAATCTGTCCCGGATTGGTCATCTGGTCAGCGTAAGCAGCGGGGGTTATTACCAGCCATATTTCTTTTGGGATTTTATTTATAATTCCCATAAAACAAACATCCTGAAGATCTAAACATTTCAGAATTTTTTACTGCTGCGTCGTTTGTTTTGTGTGTAATTACTGCCTAGAGGTCATTTCTGGGGCTTTGCTGAGAAATGGGGCAAATCCCAGTATGTAAAAATGTCAAATCTTTAAGGCTTAATTAGTGGCTGGCTATAAATAGGAAAACACAGCAAAGCAGCTATATCCCTGCGTTTATTGCTCCTCTGCGCTTCCCTCATTGAAGAGAACCAGTCATGCACACACAGCAGCACTTTCAAAGGCTGTTGATACCCTAAAACTAGACACAAACCACATGTTATAGTACTTGTCTGCTGTCACTACCACAGACAGAAAATCCTCCCATACACTGTAAAGGAAAGGAGATACGTGACATAAATGTTCTTACTGTTCTGGGGGAGCTGCCATTGGGGGTAAAAGAATGCAACAAAATGACAGCTAATTATCTCATGTATTGGGTGACAGAAAGTCGTTCGCCATCTGACATGTTTGTCCAGCAATTTTTATTAAAGCGGAGTTCCACCCTAAAGTGGAACTTCCGCTTATCCGATTCCTCCCCCCCTCCGGTGCCACAATTGGTACCTTTCAGCGGGGAGGGGGGTGCAGATACCTGTATAATACAGGTATCTGCACCCACTTCTGTGACAAATTATCCGGGGGTGTCCCGCCCCTATCCGGAGATGCCCCGTCTTGGGAAACACAGTTCCCAGGACACAACGAGGACCAATAGATATGCGCAGCGCGACTCGCGCATGCGCAGTAGGAAACCGGGCAGTGAAGACGTTGCGTCTTCACTTCCTCATTCCCTGACAGTGGATGGCGGCGGGGCAGCTGAGAGACGAGCCGTCGCTCGTCACATTCTGCCGACACCGCTGGAACCTGGAACAGGTAAGTGTCCATTTATTAAAAGTCAGCAGCTGCAGTATTTGTAGCTGCTGACTTTTAATATTTTTGGTTCGGGTGCAGCTCCGCTTTAAATCAGTTGTCGAGTGTGCAATATGTACACATAACGCAATTCCATTATGCAGGAAAATCATTCTCCCCTTTTTTTTTTTTAAATAAACTTCCTATGACATCAGGTCTGAACCAGGAAAAAAAAAGTTCTGCTCCCACAATGCAATAAAATCTGGTCTGTGAGAGCTGCGGGCTAGTGAAAGGAATGGACACATGGTTAGAGGGTATTGGATTGCATGTTGGTTAAAGTGGTTTCAAAGGCAGAAAGTTTTTTACCTTAATGCATTAATATAAAAAAAATATTTGTGTGCAGAAGCTTCCCTAGCCCCCCTAATGCTTACCTGAGCCCATCTCGATCCAGCGATCTTCCTAAGCCATCCTGCAGTGTAATGGATAAAAGTCACAGCTTTCTCTCTGAGCAAAGCTAATTTTCTTCCCTGGGTACCAGACATTTTTCTTCGCTCATTGACTTTAGCACTAGTCCCTTCACTGCCCCCAAAAGTTCTGCCTCTGGAGCCTATGAGAGAGGACCCAGACCCAGCAAAAGTAAGTGGCAGTTAGGCAGTGATATTGACACCCAAAGAAGGACCCCAGAAAGTAAATGGAAGAGAGAAGGATCATCATGTAACCCTGGTTTCAGTTATGTAAGGGCATGGGGAGGGGTGCTATTTTTGGAGTTGGGCTTTGATCTCCCATAGCAAAAAAAAAGGGCGTAAAGGTGATAGGTGATTAAATATAATGGTTTTGGTGAGTTTCTTGTTTGAAAATCTTCTGCTTTTCCTATTAATTCATAAACCCTCATAAAATATACTTTGTTTAGTTAGGCAAGCTGTACATGGTTTGAATCTCCGCCAGTTCAGCAGAAACCGACTGAGATTCAAACCGTGTATGGGCAGGCTGAATGTACCAAGTTTATCGATTAACTTTGGTACGACCAGCATGCTGGGTTTTAGTTGCGATTATCGCTAGCAATAATATCTGTCTTCTCCCGGCATGGACGATCTCCCCTGCCACCCTCCGCCAGGAGAAGACAATGGCCTGGCAGGAGGGATTCCTGCATCAGCGCTGTCCGTGGTTGCAAGAAAGAAATTTGCTCTGTGCATGGCCGGCCTTCGATACCTGCCAAATGACTGCTGATACAAGATATAGTATAACCAAACCATATAATAATAGGACTTTAATTTGTGTCTCAGAATGATAAACCACACAATTACAAATTATCAAAACTTTATTCCACCACACCAGGAAATATTTTACAATATGATGGAAGTTTCTCCTCATCTGGATTATTATTTGGTGATTTTGCATTCAGAGTGACGGATGAAATGTGACATTAATAAGGAATGAAAAATAACCATCTCAGCAGTATCTGGTGAGCACAGTTCATAGCTGACGCCACGCACAATTGTAAATCAATTAAAACTCCCCAGAACAGGAATACATTTTCAGAAGACTTGAAGTAGAAAGTCAGGAGAATGGAAATGAGAGCCGACTCCTACGCAGGTTCCGTCAGGCTGCGCCACTCATTGTTCGGCTCCAGGAGCGTCTTGATATTTTATGGAAAATACAGTGTTGGGGCGAATCAGGATTTGCTGATTACTGCTCCAAGCCAGATATTGTTAATAAAGGACCTCATGTATCATCGTTTCAGTATTAAGAACAGTCATTATTTTATTCCCAATGCCAGCCTAATGGCTCGTACACAGAATCCGAAAATCGGATGAAAAATACCACTTTTGACGCGATTATACGATAATCAGATCATTAGTACAGAAGTTTCGAGAGCCGATCATGACAGTTAATTCGATATTATCCGATTAGACAAGCACGAAAAATTTTCTCGTACAATACCCGATCGTACGATTTTCATTTAATCAGTACAGTTGTCCGAAAATACAATACAAAGTTAGGGATCCAGTTGTCAAGTTCCAGAGGCTCGCTCTCACAATGCTGAATCACACGCATGTGGTCTCTGGCAGCCTCAGCAGCAGGTCTGTTGTCCCTCTGATGTAGGCAGTTAGGCACCAGCAGCAAGACCTCTCTATGCAGCAGTCTTTCTCCCATACAACAGTGGCACATCCCAAAGCAGTGTCTTCTCAGCTAGGCAGGTCTGTCCTCGACTGCCTCAGTTGCTCTCAGTTCACCCAGGAAAACAATGAATCTCTCCTCTTCTCAGAACAGGGAATTTTGCCTCCTGTATTATGGCAGCCATCTGTCCTCCAAACACTTACATTGTGCTCTCCTTCTGAGGAGACTAAAAATCCCAGTGTCCATTGCTCTGCCCAGCAAGTTCTCTCTCTTGCTTTCTAAAACTAGCTAGCTAAAACCAACAGCCAGTACTCCATACTCATACTCTTGGACCTTTCTGCTGCCTTCAACGCCGTTGACCACCCAAATCCACCACAACAAACCCCACTTCCTTGGTCTCCGTGATTCTGCGCTTTCTCCTCCTACCTATCTCATAGCCGCTCAGAGCAAGCAATGTATTCAATGAATGAATACAAAGCGTCCTCTGATTGGCTGAGTCAGAGAGGCAGGCTCATGATGTCACAACCTCGGACTCAGTCTATGTCAGAGGAAGCTTTGTATTCGTTAATAAAACACATTGCTTGCTCTGAGCAGCTGAGCGCCGCTGCGGTAGACTCTTCCGTGTTCTGGGTAAAATAAAAGGAATAAAGCATGAAAAAAGTAAAACGAATGCAGCCACCACAATTTAAAGTCTGGTAACCTGCAATGTATTACATTATGTTCTTGAGTTTAGTTATACTTTAACCACTTCCCACCCACCCACCGTCAAATGACGGAGGGACGGTGCGGCTCTTGTTCTGGGTGGACGTCATAAACCCGCGCCCAGAACGTCTGCTCTTGCGCGCTTGTGGAGGTGCGCAGCTTGGGCGATGATCCCGATCTGTGTAAAGAGCTGATCATGCGGCTCTTTAACCATGTTAACGGCTGTGTCCAATCACAGCAGGTCACATGTAAATGCGGAAGTGCCAGCGATAGTCTCTCATCACCTCACACGGACAGAGTGTGTGGCGATGAGAGCCGATCAGTGGCATCTCCTCGCAGGGAACACCGGGACATGTAATCAGGGCACTGATCATCAGTGCCCTGATTACAGTAAAGCTCCCCAGTGCCACCAATCAGTGCTAACTAGTGATGCCAGTCACTGTTGCCTTTCACTTCCCACAACTGCCTGCTCATCGGTGCTGCCCATCTGTGCCACCTATCCGTGCCCATCAGTGCCGCCTATCCTTGCCACCTATCAGTGCCCACCATTACCGCCTATCAGTGCCACCTATCAGTTCTCACCAGTGCCACCCATAAGTCCTGCTTATCAGTGCCCATCAGTGTGGCATATTAGTGCCTCCTCATCAGTGCCACCTAATCAGTGCCCATAAGTGCCGCCTCATCAGTGCCCATCAGTGAAGGAGAAAAAGTACTTATTTACAAAATTTACTGACAGAAACAAAGAAAAGCTTTTTTTTTTTTTGTCAACATTTTTTATTTTTTTTGTAAAAAATTTAAAACCCAGCAGTGATTAAATACTAACAAAAGAAAGCTCCTTTTTTGTGAAGAAAATAATTAAAAATGAATTTGGGTACAGTGTTGCATGAACGTGCAATTCTCATTCAAAATGCGACAGTGCTGTAAGCTGAAAAATGGCCTGGGCAGGAAGGGGGTGAAAGTACCCTGTAGGCAAGGGGTTAAAGTGATTGTAAAGTCTTGTTTTCTTTTCTAAAATAACAAAGGTGTTACTTACCTGATCTGTGCAGTTGGTTTTGCACAGAGCAGCCTGGATCCTCCTCTTCTCGGGTCCCTCTTCGGTGCTGCTGGCCCCTCACTTCTGTTGAGTGCCCCTACAGCAAGGTACCCGAGCCGAGCCGCAGCTCCGTGTGTCCATTCAAACACAGGGCTGCCATTCGGCCCCGCCCCCTCCCTCTCCTGATTGATTAACTGACTTTGACAGCTGTGGGAGCCAATAGCGCCGCTGCTGTGTGTCAGCCAATCAGGAGTGAGAGTCCTGGACGACTGAGGGACTAGTGCATATCGCTAGACAGAGAGGGGGCTCAGGTAAGTATTAGCAGGCTGCTGCACACAGAGGGCTTTTTCTCTTAATGCATAGAATGCCTTTACAATCCCTTAAGCCTGTAAGCATGCAACCGGTTTGTTTCCTGCTTCAACTTCTGCCCCCACAGTTCACTGTAGCCCCGCCCACACATACTGCAGCATAGATAGAAGTTGGCACAGCAAAGAATCATGTAATAAGAAGCTAAAGGCCTGCCTGGAAATGCAGCAAAAAGACTGTTGTGAATTTCATAAAGGTAACATGTAGGTAAATGGAGGGGACTTTGGCGCTTGAGCGCAGCTGCACTATCGCCTCCATAGAATCCGGGATTTACTGATTAAAATTAAATTTTTCTGCAAATTTGTCTTTGACAAAATGTAAACCTTCCACTTAGAATGTGTTCTCTGTTTAAATCATTGTGTCTGCTCTTGCAGTGTCTGCTGGTTTTGCAGCGTCAACCTTTTCTGCCATTGCTGCATCTTACAGTCTTATTAGCTCTATAATTTTCATTTGGATTGTAAATATTTTTAGATATTGACTGAACTCCATTATAAGAGCAATGCGGTGTAATGTGAGCTCTGCGCGGTATATGCCATCCTCCGGCCTATTATATATTCCATTAATACAGCCAGAAATAGCGGCAGGCAGGAAGCGGCCTGGCGATAAATCTCCCATTGTAAATGGCATTTAATATCTTCTATTTATAAATGTCATTGGAAGTTATTTTACCGCTAACCTCCTGCTACATTAACTTCTTCTTATTAGAGATTTTTGTAGCGGCCCGAATGTTTCCTTCAGGCGTTTTGTCTTTTCATCAATTATTCCTCATGGCGGTATTGATCCAATTAAATAAATATATTTTGTGTTTATTCTGTACAGGTCTAGAATATGCACCAATATTTTGTGTTTCTGATCACACTGCGATGTCTAATATCATGTGATTTATCCATGCAGCTACCTGCATTCCATCATGGTTACATTTGCTGCATCACACGCACAGAATGATGGATCGTGAAATCTGGTCTATAAACTATAGAGGCGAGAGTAGAAGACTTTTGTGTCCGATTCGCAGTGTACTTGACACTTTGAACTGTCAGTCAGCAGCATCTGAAAGAAAGAACTGGCTGTATCGGATCATTTTCATTTGTTGCCTCTTCACCTTAATGCTATTTTTTTTTTTTGTTCAGCCTGAGAGAGCTGAGAGAAAAAAACTGAGGAGCACGGGAGAAGCTTGCTGTACTAACAGCGATTTCCCCGCTGAGCTATTGTGTCCTGGCTGGAGGACTGCCACCCCCATCAGAACACATCAGTCAGCTTCCGCAGCCATTGGCTGCCAGCGCTGATTGGATGGTGACTAGTTGCTGGTTTTCCAGCATGCCCATTCAACAGAAGCCGAACGTTAGGCCGGCTTCTGTCGGACAGTCTGCTGTACACACTGGCCGAATGTCTGACAGTTCCTGTTGAACCTATATCCGGTCAGTGTGTACCAGCCTTTAGTAATGTGTCTCCTAATTAAATAAAGTCTCTTCATCTGCTTTGTTGTTTTTTAATGAATTTCCGGCACACTTGCCGCTGCTTTGATATGTGGGAGTTTGTTGTGTATAATGTTGTCACATAACGTGGGGGAACAGACTTGATGTCGAACAAGACTTTATAAAAAGTATTTTCTGAATGTGGCGCATACAATAGACAGTGGTTTCACGTGTAAAGCTGCGGAGGCCAGGGCACTCTTCCCCTCATTTACATAGATTTAATGGATACAGCAGAAAAACATAATAAAATTTGATGGGTGGAAAGGGATGACATTCACAAACTAATTTTTCACATTTTCCTCTCTGCTTTCTCCTACCTATCCGTTTTCTTTTTTTTTTTCCGTTTAACCCAGCGAGTTCAACTGTCAGCTTTGGTCGGAGCCACTATACTAACAACCCAATGTTAGTACAGTGATCTCTCCTGCTGAGCTGTTTTGTGATCTGACAGGGCCCCGCCCCCCCCCGCTAGAACACTCCGATCAGCTGAGAGTGCTGATCGGGAGCCGGTCAGCTGCTGGTTTTCCAGCATGCTCGTCTGACAGAAGTCGGACGTTTTTTATTGAACCGGCTAATGTGGCCCCACAATCGTCCAGTGTGTACGAGGCTTAAGACTTTCCAAATGTGGAGTCTTTTCTCCAAGAATGAGCACTCAGAAATCATCTTTCCTTTTTCTGAATCCTTTTAGTTTAAGAAAGCATAGGGGCTCCTCACACGATTTCCAGTGCGAATTTGATCCGACTTTGCACTGGCACTCATCGAATTTACACTCAAGTCAAAAGTTGCATAAAAGTAGTGCAGGCACCTTTTCAAAGTCGCTACGATTAAGTCGCCCCAATCTGAACCGATGACATTGAAAACAATGGGCTGGGGCTTGTCATGCAACTTTTTGTCAAGAGTCCCATGACAAGTCGCACGAATGTGAATGGAGCCTAAATCTGATTAGTTGTTTATTCTTGCATGCAGCTCTTGGCACAGCTTGATCCTGGGGCAGTGTAATTGGAGTGTGCAGCAGAAGAAGGTTAATTAGTGTGAAGTTAGCCATACATTGTACAAGTTCTATTAATTCCCCTAAACAGTGTAGATGGACGAATCTTTCCTGCTGGCCATTATGTTTTGTCAGATCGCCACTGAGGCTGTCAGAATACCCAAGCAGTGCCTTCATCTAATTGGATGCAGCTGCTGTATGAATGACAATTTTCTGCCAGGCTCCTTCGATTTTCAGGTCAAAGGATTTCAGTTGGGCGAGTGCCGATAAGATCACCCAAGGTTCGAACTTTGGTTGCTCAGTACATGGCCAGCTTAAGGGGAATTAGGTTAATATTGGACTAAAAAGGGTTAATGCTGGGGACATGAAGTGCTAGGATTAGGGTGGGGTTGGCTGAGGATTAAAGTAAAATAAATTGCTGACATTTAAAAAAAAAAAAGCAGCAAAATATATTTTGATAAAAAAGCTGTACCTTGTTAGAAAGCAATTCTTAGCGTCAATCATGTGACCTTTCCTAGGATGAGATGACGTTTACAACCTGCTACAGGCAGAAGGAATTTCTTCAGTCTCTGTATAAGAAAAAAAAAAAAACAAATAGTGCGCTGTTCATCAAAAACATATATATATCTATCACATACAGTGCCTTGCAAAAGTATTCACCCCCTTGGCATTTTTCGTGTTTTGTTGCCTCACAACCTGGAATTAACATGGATTGTTTGAGGATTTGCATCATTTAATTTACAGAACATGCTCACAACTTTGAAGATGTTTTTTTTTTTTTATTGTGAAGCAAACAACAAATAGGACAAAATAACAGAAAAAGTCAATGTGCATAACTATTCACCCAAAAGTCAATACTTTGTAGAGCCACCTTTTTCGGCTTTCACAGCTCCAAGTCGCTTTGGATAAGTCTCTATGAGCTTGCCACACCTTAACACTGGGATTTTTGCCCATTCCTCCTTGCAAAACTTCTCCAGATCCTTCAAGTTGGATGGTTTGCACTTGTGAACAGCATTCTTTAAGTCTGACCACAGATTTTCTATTGGATTGAGGTCTGGAGCATTCCAACACATTTACATGTTTCCCCTAAACCACTCAAGTGTTGCTTTAGCAGTGTGTTTGGGGTCATTATCCTGCTGGAAGGTGAACCTCCGTCATAGCCTCAAATCACACACAGTGTATTTAGCACCATCCATTGTTCCCTCAACTCTGTGATGTGTTGGGTTTGCGCCAAACATAGCGTTTTCTTTGATGGCCAAAAAGTTCAATTTTAGTCTCATCAGACCAGAGCACCTTCCTCCATACATTTTGGGAGTCTCCCACATGCCTTTTCGGAAACTCAAAACATGTCATTTTATTTTTTGCTGAAAGTAATGTCTTTCTTCTGGCCACTCTGCCATAAAGCCCAACTCTATGGAGCGTACGGCTTATTGTCGTCCTATGTACAGATAATCCAGTCTCTGTTGTGGAACTCTGCAGCTCCTCCAGGGTTAGGTCTCTGTGCTGCCTCTCTGATTAATGCCCTCCTTGCACAGTCCGTGAATTTTTGGTGTCGTCTCTTGGCAGGTTTGCTGTTGTGCCATGTTCTTTCCATTTGGTTATGATAGATTTGATGGTGCTCTTAGGGATCATAAAAGATTTGGATATTTTTTTTTATAACCTAACCCTGAATTGTACTTCCCAACAACATTGTCCTTTACTTGTTTGGAGAGTTCCCTGGTCTTTTGGTTAGTGGTGCCTCTTGCTTAGGTGTTGCAGCCTCTGGGGCCTTTCAAAAAGGTGTGTGTATATGTAATGACAGCTCATGTGACACTTAGATTGCACACAGGTGGACATCCTTTCACTAATTATGTGACTTCTGGAGGTAATTGGTTGCACCAGAGCTTTTTATGGGCTTCATAACAAAGGGGTGAATACATACGCACATGCCAATTATCAGTTTTTTAGTTATGAAAATAGTTTTATGTATATATTTTTCTAATTTTACTTCACCAACTTAGACTATTGTGTTCTGATCCATCACATATAATTCAGATTAAAAAAAAACATTAAACTAAAGACTGTAATGTAACAAAAATAGGTAAAAAGCCAAGGGGGGTGAATACTTTTGCAAGGCACTGTATATGAATCCCTTTATACAATCAATGAGAAATATTCAGTGCTAGGTAAACACATATACAGTGCAAAATTATTATTTTTAACAAAGACATCCAATAATTAAATGAGTCTACCTCAATAATACTTCAATGGTGAAAAATAAAAACGTGGTATCCATCCATGCAGGGACAGCTATATGGCAGAAAGCCTTCACCAGCTACCTTTTGGGTGCAGTGCCCACTCACCTTACTCTATGAACCATTACAGGTTCTACTTCTCCTTTTGAAATCCTGTGTTATTGGCTTGGTGTGCCTCCAGATAGATGATTCCTCTTATGCTCTGCCCTTTGGTTAAGCAAGCTTGGCTAGGGACAGGCTACTCCTCTGCTACCACTGCTGGAAGCAGATAGAGCAGTGTGCTTTTATTTTTTTCTGTTTTCACTATGGATCACATCATGTGCATGTGTGAGGAAATGTAGCTGATGTTGCTGTTGCTAAGGTGGGTGGGCCAATGACAGTCCTCCTCCTCCTGGAAACAGGGACCGCCCCCCCCCCTCCAGCAGAACTGTACCCAATCTCTTCCCCATCACAAAAGCTGATGATCGCAGCTACAGCAAAGTTAGAGAACCAAACAATGTTTCCCATCTTTTACAATGTGTGGGGGCACAGTGCCTCCCCTCAGTGCAAGTGCGGCATGGGGAGCTCTGAAATTTGGAATGTATTAGTGTCTTACTAACACTTCCCTGCGCTGCTCTGCTGATGGGGAGGGATTCGAGTGCAGGCAAAAGAGGCTTGTGTGCCGCTTGCGGCACCAGTGGTGGGGGTTGCCTACCCCTGCTGTAAAGCATTGCACCAGCGATCAGAAGATCGCTGATGCTATGCAGGTCTCTATGCAGGTCTCTGCACACTGTCAGTGTATCTGCTTACCCTAGTAGATGACAGATTGAGCAATAGCATGCAACGTCAAGCTACAGCTACCAAAGCAGGCAGAATATTAGCATGCATAAAAAAAAGGGGATATACTCCAGAGATAGAACAATAATCCTGCCACTTTATAAAACATTGGTTAGACCACATCTGGAATATTCTGAACAGTTCTGGT
Organism: Lithobates sylvaticus; assembly: GCA_028564925.1. NCBI lineage: Eukaryota > Metazoa > Chordata > Amphibia > Anura > Ranidae > Lithobates > Lithobates sylvaticus. The sequence continues at coordinate 71,962,858 of CM053033.1, read as the reverse complement.
CACCAGTCCTCAAAAGGGATGTGCTGGAACTGGAGAGAGTCTAAAGAAGGGCAACAAAACTAATAAGGGGACTGGAGGACCTAAATTATGAAGGAAGACTGCAAACACTAGATTTATTCTCGCTGGAGAAAAGATGCTTGAGAGATATGATAGCAATTTTCAAATACCTCAATGGCGATCCCAGTATAGGATTTGCACGTTGGCAAAGTGGCACGGGTGCGCAAAATGATGTACCTGTACGTCACTCTGTCATCAGCATCTAGCGTGCGCATTCTGCAGGAGCGTGCCCGCGGATCCAGCGGACTCTTTCTCCGCCAGTCGCCCGCGATCGTGGCACGGAGAGGCAGAATGGGGAGATGGAATAAATGGAATATATAGGCTGCGCTAGCAGATGTGACTCACCACTGTGAGAATATGTGAAACATATACAAAAAACCTATTGTAAACAAGGCATTTCCCTGTTCTGCCTAGCAACATGACAGGGATCTACTGCTCCCAGTGATCGGGAGCAGTGATCTCTGTCATGTTCTAGTGAGCCCATCCCCCCTACGGTTAGAACACACCGAGGGAACACGCCTAACCCCTTGATCGCTCCTTAGTGTTTAACCCCTACCTGCCAGTGACATTTACACAGCAATCAGTGCATTTTTATAGCACTAATCGCTGTATACATGTCAGTGGTCCCAAAATAGTGGCAAAAGTGTCTGATCTGTCTGCCGCAATGTCGCAGTCACGATAAAAATCGCAGATCGCTGCCATTACTAATAAAAAAAAAATAATAATAAAAATGCCATAAATCTATCCTATTTCGTAGATGCGATAACTTTTGCGCAAACCAATCAATATACGCCCTATTGAGATTTTTTTATTTCTTTTTTACCAAAAATATATAGAGGAATACATATTGGTCTAAACCAAGGAAGAAATTTAGTTTTTTTTATGTATTTTTGGGGATATTTATTATAGCAAAAAGTAAAAAAAAAAATAGCTTTTTTTTCAAAATTGTTGCTGTTTTTTTGTTTATAGTGCAAAAAATAAAAACCGCAGAGGTGATCGAATACCACCAAAAAAAAGCTCTATTTGTGGGAATAAAAGGACCTCAATTTTGTTTGGGTACAACGTTGCACGACCGGGCAATTGTCAGTGAAAATGACGCAGTGCCATATTGCAAAAAGAGGCTTGGTCAGGAAGGGGGTAAATCCTTTCGGGGCTGAAGTGGATAAGAAACATAACATGCAGGGATATGGGAAATAATTATAGACACTGACACACGTGCACCTACACAGGTTGAACTGGATGGACTATTGTCTTTATTCAACCTTACCTACTATGATACATCCTGTACAGGTAAGCTTATACTCCTTGACAGGAAGACTCCATGATCTACCACAGCACCATGGTAGTTCATTGAGAACTACAAGCTAAGGATGTTGGGACTTGTAGTTCCATCATACACAGAGCTCTGTGAATGAATGACGCGGCCGTGTGGACGGAGCCCCGCGCGGACGTGCTGCTTTCAAGAGGTGACAGCCAGTATGGGGAACTTCTCCCCGTACTGCTGCCACAGGCAGAGGGGGGAGCGGCTGCAGCACTGAGAACATGTTACATGTTCCACCCTAAAATCGGGTGGAACTTGTAACATGTTTCCAAAGGTGAACTTATCCTTTAATAAACATACACCTTAGTGCTAGTTCTCTAGAAAAAGTATGCGGCACAAGTGGAAGAATTGCTGCTTCTAGCAAAGCTTAATCACACAGGTATCCCACTCTGTGACAGAATCACTTTACTGGGGCTCAGATGGGAGAACAAGATCAAAAGATATTAAAAATATACTTGATGAAATATTTCTTGATGAATCGGCTTTTTGATCAAATAATAGACTTCATTCTTTGATGCCTCTGGTGTGAATTGAATATTCTGAGGCAGTGTAGACAGGTAATATTATCTTTCATCTTCAGGATTTTTCCTCCTTTCATACCATTTTATGCCGTGTTGCTGACATTTTATTGTACACAGTCTCCCCCTGTGCTATTTTGCACTGACACCGAGAACCTGTAGACTTGGCTGGTTTAGGGCTGCAGACACCAAGGTCTTCATCCAGCACCAATACAAATCTCCAACAAGCTGTTCTCATCTGCGGTATGTAAACTAGCACTTCAGAAATCACGACTGTATGTAGCATGGGCCTGTGACATTATTCTAGCAAAACTACAACTTTTTGTGCCAAAAACAATATTTTAATGGAGAATATTTGTTGGGAATTTAATTACTAGGTAGCGGACTCAAAACACATCTATTCTCCCTGGCTTAGAGCAACATCTGAAAATTTATTTTTAGGCCTTAAAATGTTATTAAACTCACAACAGTAAAATCAGTCTGTATATGCAGTAAAGGATGTTTGTTATACTCACTGTGGAACCTAAGCGGTTAATCCGCCACATTGTGTAAAAAGGCTGTTTGATCCTGTATGCCCTTCTTCCGCTTACTCTTAAAAATGTCCGGATAAGACAGAGTTACTGGAGTCAGGCTGCACATGCTCAGTTTGGTCTGTATTGCTATTGAGTTTGTATTTAGTGATTTCTATTGTGAAGTTTGACACTTTTAGAGTCAACCATATTTTTTCCAATTTACACATATTCTATTGATTTTAGAATACAAAGTTGCAAAATTGGAATTTGAACATAAAGTGTGCATGATTGGTGCTGCACTTGAACACTGCAATAATTATAACAGGTCCCCCATTAATATTCAGCAGCTTTATCTACTGATTTAAAAAAAAATTTAAGCTGAAGCATGGGCAAAAATAATTTTATTATATTTAATATTATAATATTTTTTAATTTATAAAAAGCCTTGTATTCTTTTTAATGATTGCAAGGCACTCTCTAATTGGAGGAGGTACTGATGACAGACACAATTTCCCCTCCTCCAATCACAGAATACTTTGCATTCATTGAGAGGAATGCAGGGCTTTTTTATGAATGGAGGAGTTACCAAGTGGCTGGTTTACAGTGATTAGTGTACAGGTGTGTCATCAGATTTGGAAACCCGTCAGAATTTGTAAAGGAAGTGACATTCCATCGTCGCCATCTTGTTACACCCCACACTCCTCCACAGTAAGGATACACTGAGAAGGGGGCAAGCAGATATCTTCTTACACCCCCTGGATTTTTTTCATTTCACACTTATTTTTAACAATAAATGGAGCTTATATAGTGATATACAGGATTTAGAAATCCATCTGACTGTTTACATGTTGAATTATAAAAGCAGCGGTGTTCTGTCAGATTAGCAAACCCGCTGATTTTAAAATTGAACATCTAAACAGTCCGTCCGGATTTCTAAATTCTGTATTTGACCTTATAAGCTCTGTTTACTGTTAAAAATAAGTGTGAAATGAAAAACTCTGGTGGGTGTAACAAGATGTCCGCTTGCCCCCTTCTCAGTGTATCCTTATGCCCCGTACACACGGTCGGATTTTCCGACGGAAAATGTCCTATCGACCATGTTGTCGGAAATTCCGACCGTGTGTTGGCTCTGTCGGAATTTCCGACGGAAAAAGTTTGAGATCCTGCTCTTAAATTTTCCGACAACAAAGTCCTATCAGACTTTTTCCGATCGTGTGTAGTGAATTCCGACGGACAAAGTGCCACGCATGCTCAGATCACATTACAAGACCAAAGCTATTGGCTACTAGCCTCTACGTAGTCCCGTCGTACGCAACGAACGTCACCACATTCAGGATGATCGGATTTCTGCCAACTTTGTCCGACCGTGTGTATGCAACACTAGTGTCGGACAAAATCCAATCTGAAAAAATCAGACGGATTTTGTGGTCGGAATTTCCGACCGTGTGTACGGGGCATTACAGTTGAGGAGTGTGGGGTGTAGCAAGATGGCGGTGACGGAACGTCATTTCCATTACAAATTCTGACAGGTCCCTAATCTGATGAAACACTGGCAGTCCCTGGGTTACAAACCAGAGACATTCTATAGATTTGCTCTTAAAGTGAGAGTAAACTCCCATACATGAATTTTACCTATAGGTAAGCCTATAATAAGGCTTACCTATAGGTACTGTAAATATCTGAACTTGCACCATTTAGGTGCTATTTAGAGTACATGCAGCCGGTGACATCACCGGCACATGCACTCTGAAGGAACAACCACCCGGGCCATTCCTTCAGAGTCTTGTGTTGTAAATGGTGGCTCCCGCGCACATGCGCAGGACTGACATCATTGTGGCTCTGGCAACTCACACAGCCGAAGTCTGCAAACCCCAAAGGAAGTTGGGTGAAGGTGGAAGCCATGTCAGCGGTGACAGCTCGACACTGGAAGGGCTTCGTTCTAAGATAAGTTTCATATAATGTGCTAGTATGTGATGCATCCTAGCACATTATAACTTTGCCTTGCAGGTTAAAAAATAAATAAAAAATGCCAGCGGTTTACTACCAATTTAAGGTGAATTTGTATGTAAGTTGAAACAGGTACATTTTTTAAGTGTAACTCCAGCCAAAAAAATAAAAAAATTAAGTTTTTTTGGATAGCGCAGGGAAGATTTCACCTCCCGTTCTGTCCCTGTGACAATTGAATTTTGAAAATGTTGGGGTGTTGTGGAGACAAGGATTAGTGATAAAGGCTCAGTGGAGACACCTTTGTCCTATGATAACTCTCACAGGAGTGAATCTCCCTTCCTAGGGGTAGATTTCCTCTCACTTCCTGTTGTCTCCCTCTGTTTGTAAGTAGGAGTCGTTGCTTGTATGTAACTCAGGGGCTGCTGCCTGTACTGGGGCTGGAACCACAAGTCTCAGCGTGGGATGTTTGGCACCAACAGGAGAATGCAGCCAGAGATGGGGCACACAACATTAGAAAACACTTATTTTACAGTGCAAATAGCCCAGATTTATTTTGGCCATACTTCAGCTTTAAGAAGTTTGGTTATCAGCTTGCAAAAAACACTTCAGTAACAGACCAGCCTTTTGATCAGTTTTATACTGCTATCAGGGTAACACTGGGCAAATTGTGTTGTGTGAGCCTGATTCGATCTGCAGAATTTTCTCTGTCAGCAGTGTGATGGTGGAGCCTCTGATGCTGATTGCCAGGTTATTTATTTATTGCAGCATAGGATTGCTTTTTTGTAATAAACCCTTCTTAACTTCCTGTTGTGTTTTGAGATTAGGTCCTTTGCCCCAGCGTTGTTTGAAGGCCAGAAGAAACAAAATGACACTCCAAACAGTGTTATTTCTTCCCCTTTTAATGTTTTAAGACTTCATAAAAATTAACGGTCTTTTTGTTTCAGCTAAATTCTCATTATCGACCTCTTTCTCTGTATCTTTAATTAAGCAGTGGCAGTATAATTAGCCCAAACCAAATAAATGAACGTAAAGATTTGGAAATGGTGGAAAGATTTGTCTGTTTATGAAACCTTTTATGAGCAGCTGTCTGTATTTCAGTATAAATCGCATTTGGGAACTGACATTGCAAAGTGAATATCGGATGCTGCGTAATAAGAGATGTCAGATGTAATACCCCTAATGTTGTTTTCTGTTGGATAATAAGTGCAAATTTCAGCTGTACATTGCACTAATTGGGGAATGATCGCCAGCTAATTAACAGACTGTGTATGTAACGTTCCATCAAAATATCATAAATGCTGCCAGCGGAGTGCCAACTCTGGGAAAGTTTTCTGCAATAAAAGCCGCAATATCAAAATATTATTTTCAGATTTTAATTCTTTATTTTTGTATTTTTCCAAAGCAATTTACAAGTTTGGATTCTGCCTGCAGAGTGCTGTATTACTTGTAGACCTGCCTACTTTGTTCTTAGGTCTGCAAACTATACCATTTAACACAACCCCATTTCGTTCCCCTCTCAAACATTCATGGCTTATGACCATCACTGAGCATGTGCACACTTGACATTAGCTAAACCAATGCATTTTGATCAACATCATTTCAAATTACTAGACTGTAATGCCCCGTACACATGGTCGGATATTCCGATGGAAAAAGTCCGATCGGATTATGTTGTCGGAAAATCCGATCGTGTGTGGGCTTTTTTCATCGGAATTTCCGACTGAAAATATTTGAGAGCAGGTTCTCAAATTTTCCGACAACAAAATCCGATCTGACTTTTTCCGAACATGTGTAGGGAATTCCGACGGAAAAAGTGCCACGCATGCTCAGATCAAATTACGAGACCAAAGCTATTGGCTACTAGACTCTACAGAGTTCTGTAGTATGCAACGAACGTCACCACGTTCGGAACGAGCACATTTTCCGACAACTTTGTCCGACTGTGTGTACGGGGGCTAAGAGGTAGCTGGGGCTGATGCATTGTACGAAGTGAGGTCAAAATACTGGGGATTTTGTGTGCTTGTACGAGTGTGTATTGTGCTCCCATGACTGAAAATCTGGGAAAACCAAAGAAAACTTTCCAGTATACCAAAGAATCTCAGGAAACCGTAACAAAGATATAATACTAGAGAATTCTTTCTCGGCCCTCATAGTAGTACATGGTTAGGAAATCTTTCCAATGGAAGCCAATGTATCATTTTGCAACTGTAGTTTACTACTTTTTACAAGCCTCCATCTGGTCCATACACCAGCAATCTTATCACCTCAGTTATCATAAGACACCCTCCTGCTAACTTCACAGGCGTTCCAATGATTTGCTGGACACTAGAAAATATTTCACAGCAATTCCTGTTTTTTTGGGGGTTTGATTTTCCACAGTGGCGACAATTCGGTTTCATCTTTTCCTATTTTCCTATTTCCAGTGTACAAATTCTTGACGTTCTAAATCACGTATAAATTACCAGCTCTTTACTAGCATATAAAATCAGCAATGGCGGCAGAAAGGCTTCGGACAATTCTTATTATGGACTGTAGTAAAATGATAAGTGTATCTGTTGCTTGATTCATCACTTGCTATAAAAAAAAAAAGGGTAAATTTTCCACCACAAATACCCTAGAAATCCAAATTTTTATGAGAAATGAAAAAAGACCGGAGACTGGAAAAAAGAACAGCCATCCAAACAATACAGAGTATTTTAGGACAGAAAAGTTGAATAGTGTAAAGGATCCTCAAGCAGTGTTTCAGGAAAGGAGAGTTTGTGAATGGAGCAGAGTCCAAGAGCGCAGATTGTTCGATTGGGAATGGAGCGGAATCCTGCAGCAGCACAATGTGTATTAAAAAGGATAGTTCTACAACAGACGAAGCAGTTATCTATCAGCACACAGTGCTTTAGAAAGGGTGCGCAAGTTAGCGGAAAGAAAAGAGTCGTCAAGCAGCTCAGAGTGTTTTGGGAGAGGAGATAGTGGAGGAAGCAGAGTCCTGCAGAGTTTTTATATGGTTGTCACATTACTTGTGAGCTCTTTGCACATTTCAGGTGGGTGATTCCCCCCACCCTTTCCTTGCTGATAGTTTTTGCTATATTTTGACACTAGAAAGGTTTTTTTCAACACATACGAGCTCCTGACAAATACATTCATTATTTCTGTTTGATAAACAGGCGAGGACGAGACAATTCACAGTCACGTCCTTGGGATTATCCAGGCGGTACAGTAAATCCAGGAGAGACGCAGAACATTAGAGCGCAAGACACTGTGTGGAATATAGAAGAGGATGCAGAGAAATGAGAATGATTGAAATACCGTCAGGAATGATGTGGATGACAGACATTATATGTAACAGATAGAAACACTCTCAATGTGTCATTTATAAGTTTATTATGGATGGAGAAGTAGTTTTCTCCTTCATCTTTCACTTCCTAAGTGAAGACTGTGGAAAGCACAACTCCAACCTTCCGGTAAATTGATAGATTTTGTGTCATCAGATATTGTGTCATAATGAAAACATTGTACACATAATACAGTGTAATAGTATTTTGGAGACTTTTGCCATCTGTTTTGATTTGTGCAGGACACACCATGTTCTACACTAAGAAAATCTAAGGAGTATATTCCCTGCAGGTATATCTTCCTAGGGCATGTATTTTAAAGCAGAAATAAAGGGAGGATACTCACATAAACAATGCTCCTGCGCTGGCATCTTTTTCTATGTAAAAGTAAATATAGGAGCCAATAAGTTCCGAACCCACGCAAATCAATGACCAATAAAAACAAATAAACTACAATTAAAGCGGAGTTCCACCCAAAAATGGAACTTCCGATTTAAGCACTCCTCACCCCCTTACATGCCATTTTTTTTTGGGGGGGGGGAGTGGGGGCTTCATTAGGAGGGGGACTTCCTGTCCCACTTCCTCCTTCCGCCCAGGGACCACCAAGGCGACTCCTCCTTTCGCCTTAGGCGGCCCCTCCATCTAGGCGATCTCCTGGGACACGTGACAGGTCCCAGGAGATCGCCTGTCCACTCCGGGAGCGCAGCGCGACTCGCACATGTGCCATGCGTGCCCAGCCGTGAAGCCGAAAGCTGTCGTTCGGCCGCATCGCTGGCCGTGGAACAGGTAAGTGTCTGTTTATTAAAAGTCAGCAACTACAATGTTTGTAGCTGCTGACTTTTAATAAACATAAAATGCTTGGAGAAAAAATGATTCTGCGCTATAAACCGTGGCAATAAATAGAATAATGAATATAATCACATAAATATACAAAACTGAGTAATACCGTGCGCTATGCGCTAAAGTGCATATATAAAGTGAATGATGGTAATAAAGTGGTGTGAAAGATACTCAATATAAGTCAACCATTAAAAAAGTGCATAAATGATTATACATAAAATTAAAGAAATAAATAATAATTGCAAAAATGGTGTAAGTGACTGTGATTAAAAATCAGTGAAAAGTCCCGTGGACACATCAATGTTCATGGTAGCAATGATGATAACAGTAATATTAGTTAATATTGTCCATGCAATGAGGTAGATGAAATGGCAATAAATATATGTCCGTCAATCCCACCGACGTCCTGTATAGCCTGTCTAGGTCAAAGTGAGTGGGTATGGCGACTTGAAACTTGTTTTAAGAAAAGGCAGCAGGTGGGTGCAAACACATAAAATCCCCAACTAGTACTCCCTAGCCTCTCACCTTCGGGCCAGTATTTCAGGGCACTGAGAGTGTTAGTAGCTTAATCCAAACTCCTCTCCTCCACTCGGTCCCAAGGAATATCACCAATTCGATCGGTACTGCAATCCTCTCATGTCATAGAGATGAAGGGTAAGAGAAGAAGGGTGGGGGGGAGCCCAATAGTGAAGTATGTTTGGGTAAAATGCGTTTATTTAAAAAGCAAATTGCATCCTTACATCAAAGAAGATAAAATCCAGCATACACAGGCGAGCAGCGCCAGTTGCACATCACTTCCGGTATCCTGATGAAGTCACGAGACAGTGACGTAACCGGTAGGGATTGATCTGATTGGAGGATACCGGAGGATACCGGAAGTGATGTGCAACTGGCGCTGCTCGCCTGTGTATGCTGGATTTTATCTTTTTTGATGTAAGGATGCAATTTGCTTTTTAAATAAACGCATTTTACCCAAACATACTTCACTATTGGGCTCCCCCCCACCCTTCTTCTCTTACCCTTCATCTCTATGACATGAGAGGATTGCAGTACCGATCGAATTGGTGATATTCCTTGGGACCAAGTGGAGGAGAGGAGTTTGGATTAAGCTACTAACACTCTCAGTGCCCTGAAATACTGGCCCGAAGGTGAGAGGCTAGGGAGTACTAGTTGGGGATTTTATGTGTTTGCACCCACCTGCTGCCTTTTCTTAAACAAGTTTCAAGTCGCCATACCCACTCACTTTGACCTAGACGGGCTATACAGGACGTCGGTGGGATTGACGGACATATATTTATTGCCATTTCATCTACCTCATTGCATGGACAATATTAACTAATATTACTGTTATCATCATTGCTACCATGAACATTGATGTGTCCACGGGACTTTTCACTGATTTTTAATCACAGTCACTTACACCATTTTTGCAATTATTATTTATTTCTTTAATTTTATGTATAATCATTTATGCACTTTTTTAATGGTTGACTTATATTGAGTATCTTTCACACCACTTTATTACCATCATTCACTTTATATATGCACTTTAGCGCATAGCGCACGGTATTACTCAGTTTTGTATATTTATGTGATTATATTTATTATTCTATTTATTGCCACGGTTTATAGCGCAGAATCATTTTTTCTTCTTTCACTTGTGGTTCAGTGTTTACCATTAGGTTTTGCAGCTCCTTAAGAATTATATTCTATTATTTTGGCACCCCATTACACCCCTTGTGGGATTTTTTCAGTTCACTAGTGTCACCTGTGTGTTATAGTTCAATCAAGCGCGAAGGTCACTTCCCTGTCTTTTTTCATAAAATGCTTGGAACTCCCCTTAAGAGCTGCGTGTTGTAAAGTGTAAAAAAACATCTAAAATGTGAAAAATACCTTTTCATATCTTTTTCTATGTGCCGCATTAGCTGGCATGGGATGACTTCACTCCTTCACATGTGCCTGATCTAGTCTTCGCAGCACAGAGGTGCACTCGCACAGTTTAGTTTTCAGTTTGGGGATCACTGTGAGCAGGCAGGCAGGTATGTATTTTTTATCGCAAACAAGACCTTTCCAAAAGGTCCCTTGCCAGTGCCAGTATCCTCTTCTGTGTGCCTGTGTTTGGCCATCTTCATTGGCTGGCGTGTGATGATATCACTCCTGTGTATGCACAGGATCCACTCATCACCTCACATAGGGAAGGGATTGTCCCAGTGTTGTAAGCTGAGCTGTGCATATACAGTTCCGTGTACAGCACCGGGGAGGACAGCAGTCAGGTAAGGGCATTTTATTGTATGTCTCTTCTGCAATAAAAGCCTTACTGCTGACTGTTATAGCAGGATATCCGTTCTGCTTTAAGACCTAATCTTACTTGGCATACAGAGACAGGCAGAGTGCCAGTCTCTGTATGCAGTGTAGCAGGGCAGCATATTTGCCGCCACTACCCTCTCCTTGTCACTGGTTATTAAGGATGCTGCCGGCTTCACAGCCAACAGCCTCCTAGCAACCAGTGGTGCTTCAGTGGGTGGAGCCTGATGGGGTAGCTGAGACACCAGTTCCCCATTAGGTCAGCTCTAGCCTTGTAATTGGCAGTGGGCAGATTCTGTAGCCAATAGCAGGTTTTCTATTGGCTAAGGATCTGCCCGCTGTCAATCACAAGGAAGCAGACCTGACAAGGGAGCTAATGTCTGTAAATCCCCATGAGGGTCTGCCCCCCCCAGCGCTGCACTGTCTGACAGGAGCAGCAGCAGAGAGGAAGCGCAGTTGCACTGAGGGCAAAGTATGTATTGTCACTCTGGCCTCAGTATGCCTCCACACTTGGTGCATGCCCCAGATTCATATACCTGTCTACAACAGGTACTTGAATCTGTCGTCCGCTCGACATTTGTTGTGTGGAGGCATGACAGAACTCTACTAAGTGTCTTTGAATTCCCCTGATTGAGTCACCTGCTCAGAGGTCTCTGCAACACTACCTTCCTCACTGTATCTGAGAGCAATAAAGCTTGTTATTCTGATACTGCACCAATAAATGCTGGATCAGCGGCTGTTAAAGAGGATGCCACCTGTGATGGCAATTTTATGAACCCTCATACAAGGGCTAAAGCCATCGCTGACAAACGATAAAATAAATGTTCTCCTTTTTAAGCATTTCTGGAAAGGGTTCTTTGTTAATTTATAAAGTGCTGTCCGATATTTATAGCTCAACATAGCAAGGAGCTTAGTGGCTTCTGCACTTCGGATAGGGCATATTTGAGAACAGGTGGATATTGGCAGTGTAGGGGTAACAAAATGGCCAGTTGAAGTGTGTAAGGGTTAAAAAATAAATAAATAAAATGGCCCAGTTGAAGTGATAACATCTATACCTTCCATTCACAGCATCTGGAGAGCATTGTGTATGGAAGTGTCACGTCTACCCCAACGCAGCTGGTCAGACACTATAGCTAGCTACTGTGTGCTTCACCTATAGCAGCCCCAGTTTCCCTTAAGGCAAGCAGGCCTACCGGTACTTGGTTGCCCCGGGACTTATAACAATGCGGCCCTAGCGGTACTTGGTTGCCCCGGGACTTAGCGGTGAACACACCGCTCCTTCACCGCTCCAAAGATGCTGCTAGCAGGACTTTTGTTGCGGTCCTGCTAGCGCACCGCTCCAGTGTGAAACCACACCAGGGCAGATGCGAACTGAGCAAAGCAAAGAGTTACTTGCAGTTAGCAGACAGATAGCGTGGTTCTAAGTCCAAGTAAAAAGGCAGGCTAAGTTCAAGGAATAATCCAATAATCCGGTCGTCATATACAGGGAAATCCAAACTTGCAAAGCAGACAGACAGGGAGCTTGATCAGGAACAACACAGGTATCGCTCACCATCACAAGCAAGGGACTGAGCGTTTGGCTTGCTTATAATAGGCGCGGCGAGTGCATCTCTGATCGTGGTAAGAAGCCTCTGACAGAGGCTTCTTACCACGTGATCAGCTGTGACCAATCACAATCACAGCTGAATATCGCGTGAACCAGGAAGTGCTGGTAAAGGGCATTCCTTGGTTCACGCTGAGAGGGAGAGCCGATCAGCGGCTCTCCCTGTTGGGGGGGGGGGGCTGTGCTGATAATCAGCACAGCCCCATCAAATGTGCCACCACAGCTGCCAAAAAGGTGCCCATCAGCTTCCCCATCAGAAACCGATGTAGGTGCCCATCGCAATGCCAATCAGTAGCCAGCCTACAGTAACACCTGTCAGAACCTCATCCATACCTCATCATCAGTGCTGCCCATCAATGCCACCTTTCAGTACCGCCAATCAGTGCCCATCACAGCCGCCTGTCAGTGCCCATCACAGCCGCCTGTCACTGCCGCCTATCAGTGCCCATCATTGCTGCATATCAGTGCCGCCGATTGGTGCCCATAGGTGCTGCATATCAGTGCCACCTATCACTTCCCATCAGTGCCTCCTATCAGTGCCAACTCATCAGTGCCTGTCAGTGAAGGAGAAAAACAAATTTTATAATCGAAACGAAGAAAACATATTTTTTTTTTTCAAAAATGTCTGTCTTTTTTAGTTTAGCAAAAAATAAATACCCCAGAGGTGATCAAATACCACCAAAAGAAAACTCTATTTGTGGGAAGAAAATTATAAAAAAATTTAGTTTGGGCACAGTGTTGCATGACCGCTAATTGTCATTAATAGTGTGACAGCGCTGAAAGCTGAAAATTGTCCTGGGCAGGAAGGGGCGAAAGTGCCTGGTATTGACGTGGTTAAAGACAAACTGGACATCCAGCACATCCATGAGGTCAGGTTGGTTAGCAAGTGATGTCACAAGAGTCAAGCTGGATAGCTGAAACATGAGCAGAATGCAGAGAGCCCTGAAAAAAGGTTGAAAGCAGAGACCAGTGTTCACTAACACACAGCCACGCCCCCCACAGTTAGTAACATGCCCCTAGGACACACTTAACCCCTACACTGTCACCCCCTGGTTAACCCCTTCACTGCCAGTGTCATTTACACAGGAATCAGTGCATTTGTATAGCACTGATTGCTGTATAAATGACAATGGCCCCAAAAATGTCCGATGTGTCCGCCATAATGTCGCAGTCACAATAAAAATCGCTTATCGCCGCCATTACTAGTAAAAAAAAATTTATAATAAAAAAGCCATAAAACTATCCCCTATTTTGTAAACGCTATAACTTTTGCGCAAACCAAACAATAACCAAGAATATGTAGAAGAATATGTATCGGCCTAAATTGAGGAAAAAAAACTTTTTTTTTATATATTTTTTGGGGATATTATAGAAAAAAGTAAAAAATAATGCGTTTCTTTCAAAATTGTCGCTCTTTTTTTGTTTATAGCGCAAAAATTAAAAACCGCAGGGGTGATCAAATACCACCAAAAGAAAGCTCTATTTGTGGGAAAAAAAGGACGTCAATTTTGTTTGGGAGCCACATCGCACGACCGCGAAATTGTCAGTTAAACTGACGCAGTGCCGAATCGCAAAAAGTGGTCTGGTCTTAAGCCAGCAAAATGGTCCGGTCTGAAAGTGGTTAATGACCAGGCCATTTTTTGCAATACGGCACTGCGTCGCTTTAACTGACAATTGTGCAGTCATGCAACGTTGTACCCAAACAAAATTGACATCCCTTTTTTCCACAAATAGAGCTTTCTTTTGGTGGTATTTGATCACCTCTGCTGTTTTTATTTTTTGCGCTATAAATAAAAGAAGATCAACAATTTTGAAAAAAAACAAACAATATTTTTTACTTTCTGCTATAATAAATATCCCAAAAAATCTAAATAAACAAATGTATTAATCAGTTTAGGCCAATATGTATTCTGCTACATATTATTGGTAAAAATAAAAATTAGCAATAGGTGTATATTGATTGGTTTGTGCAAAAGTTACACAAAATAGGGGACAGATTTCTGGACTTTAAATTTTTTTTTTTTACTGGTAATTTCGGCAATCTGCAATTTTTAGCGGGACTGCAACATTGCAAAGGACAAATCTGCCCCCAAGTGTAACTTTTTGGGGACCAGTGACATTATTACAGTGATCAGTGCTAAAAAATGCACTGATCAATGTATAAATTACACCGGCAGGGAAGGGGGCGATCAAATGGTTAACTGTGGGGGGATGGGCTCACTGGGACAACACAGAGATCGCTGTTCCTGATCACTAGGAACAATAGATTTCAATGTTGTCCCCTGTCAGAACGGGGATCCGCCTTGTTTACATAGGCAGAGCCCCGTTCTGCCTCTCTGTTCCCGAGATCTCGGCTGGCCGGCAGACATCGAGTCCGCCGGACCCACAGGCCTCAGTATCTATTACACGCAATAGAGCCGCCCTGTCGCAGTATATGTGCGGTGGACAGTCAAGTGGTTAAATAATCACATTTTGTTGCTTTGCAGCCTGAAATGAAGACAGACACAGTTTTTGTTTTATCCAGCTGTATTTACCAGTGCGGCTTTCAACATCCAAGTGAAAGAGATAACACCAACATGTGAAAAAAAAATAATTCAAAAACAGAATCACTGAGTTGCAAAGAGGATCACCCCCCCCCCCCCCAGTATTTTGTTGAACCATCTTTTGCTTTAATTACAGCCTTTTGTCCCTTGGGATATGTCTCTTCTAACTTTACACAAATTATTATTATTTATATTTTACAATATTTGCCCACTCTTCTTTGCAGGACTGCTCAAGTTCAGTTAAATTTGATGGTGACTGTTTGTGGACTGCAGTCTTCAAGTCATTCCACAGATTTTTAATGGGGTTTAAGTCTGGGCTCTGGCTAAGCCATGCAAGAACATTCACCTTTTTTTCCCTTCAACCACTGTGTGGTCATTTTTGCTTTGGGTCATTGTCATGTTGGAAGGTAAAACTTCTTCCCAACTTTCTGGCAGAGAACAGCAGATTTTCCTTAAGAATTTTACTGTATTTTGTCCCATCCATTTTTCGTCTATCATGACAAGTGCTCCAGTCCTTGCTGCAGAGAAACATTATTTCTCTGCAGGAAGAGAATATACCACCTCCATGCTTTACTGTAGGAATGGTGTTATGTTATGGCGTTTGGTGTTGAGGCCAAATAATTTTAGTCTCATCTGGCCATACCACTTTTTCCATGTGGCCTCAGAATCTTCAAGGTGCATTTAAGGTGGTCAGATGGGACTAAAATGTAATTATTTGGCCTCAACACCAAAGGATATGTCTGGCGCAAAATCCAATACAGCTCACCATCCAAATAATGCCAATCCTACAGTAAAGTTGTCAATGGGAAGGTTGTTTACCCCCCAACATGACAATGAGCCAAAGCACACAAAAATGACCACACAGCGGCTGAAGGAGAAAAAGGTGAATGTTCTTGCATGGCTTAGTCAGAGCCCAGACCTAAACTCCATTGAAAATCTGTGGAATGACTTGAAGACTGCAGTCTACAAATGGTCTCCATCAAATTTAACTGAACTTGAGAAGTTCTGAAAAGAAGAGTGGGAAAAAAAGTTAGTAGAGACAAATACCAACAGACTAAAGACTGTAATTAAAGCAAAATGTGGTCAAAATACTGACATAAGGGGGGTGATCATTTTTCAAACTCAATGATTCTGTTTTTGATGTATTTATTTTTTCTGACATGTTGGTGTTATATCTCTCACTTGGATACTATAAGTGGCATTGAGTAAATACAGCTGGTAGTAAAACAAAAACTGTGTCTGTCTTCATTTCAGGCTGCAGAGCAACAAATGTGATTATTTTAAAGAGGGTGATTCTTTTCTATACCCACTGTAGGTTGTTCTTACTCTTATCGATACTTAAAAGATTTGAACTGGTCCGAATGTTTAATAACATCACACATAAACCCTCAGAATGTCATCCTGCCATCTATAGATAACAGACATGTCATTAGGGCACTGGATCCAAAGGTAAGTATAATCCGGCAACAAATCCAGCTTTTGGAGGCTACCCTCTGTCAGCCGGGGTGTTTGCATGGATCCCTGGAGCAGTCTGAAGGGTATATTAAAGGATAAGAGCTCTAGATCAAGCCCAGTAAATATGTATTTTTTCCAAGCTAGAGGTCAAAGAGTGTAGCCAACACATTTTGGGGGGTTGACAAATCCTTCTCCATCAGGGATTGGAGATAATACTGAAGAGGTAATACCAGAACATGAAGATTAAAGTAATAGCAGTGAGACTTACCTTTCATAGAGCACATATTACGTGGCGATAACCAAGAAATAAACTGCTGAGTGCAAAGTGACTTCTGATCAGTGATTTATTTTCCTAATAAAACTGAGAATTCTCTTTTCCCAAGGCTTGTCATCGAAGATGGCTTCCCAAAGTGTTGAACCGCAGGGCAAGAAGCAATTGCTCTCACCAAAAATTGTGACCTATATTTACTCACAAAGCTCTTTCTGGTTTCAATTTAAAGTTCCCCTTATCCAATTTAATGAGCGGAAGCAATTACTAAGCTGTAAAATGAGACTGCGTTATCTTGCCTGGTTTCCAGGCGATCACTTGGCGCACTGCAGAATACAGCTACAAATTGAGGTTTACAGCTTAAGACATCTTCCTGGTTATGAGATATGAATATTTGGGAAGGGGGACAGAGGAGTCCTAGGAGCATCATCCAAATAGTCCTGTAATACTTATAGAAACTGTATTTTATATGGCTGCCATGCATCTAAAAGCACAAAGTTTACCTGAATGACTGGAAGACATGGTAGGAAGCAGAAGGATGAGCAATCAGCCAAAGACCAAAAGGGATCAAAACAGTGTGAGGCCCATACTATTGTTTTGGTTAATATTATTCTGGTGAACAACTATGTTTAATGTCAGCTTTATGTTGTATTACCTTTGTTGCACTATTTTCATGTACGGTGCTGTTTTCTCTCACATATTTGTATAACATTTTCTTCAAATAAAAATTAAATAATAATTTAAAAAAAACTGTTCGATCCACCAACCACTTTAGTGAGTGAGGAACTAATGGCCCAAATTTTTATTTTTTTAATTTTGGATTGAGTGGAGAGGAATTAGAATTCCTGTCAATTTTTATTACTGTCTGTGCCCCCTTTAAGGAGATGCACCCTCTCTATTTGTCCTATTTATCATTTCATTGAAAGTGGAAGTAAAAGAAAATCCCAACTTATGGGTTATCCCAAGAAAATTTCATAGAGGGGAAATCTTCTTCTGATGGGGACATGGGTTCTGGTGACCTGGGGGTCCCCAAGGATTTCCCTTAATATGAAGGGATTTCCTTTCCCTTCCTGTTTCACTTTGGGACAGGAAGTCAAGGGAAATCTCTGCAATGGGACACAGATGGCAACAAAAAGAATATGATGGGTTATAACCCTCCCCCCCCCTTACTCTATCCAAAATGAAAAAAAAAAAAGTTTTGCCTATAGTTCTACTTTAATGTATTTTTCATCAATCTATTGGCTTAGCTCTACCTGTGTCTGTCCTTATCATCAGAGACCAATGGTAACCATGTTGTTTATACTAGCAAACTGTGCATGAGAGGGGGGCTTATTCATCAGATTCAAATATGCCAGAAAATATTGCCATTTTGTAGATGCAGAAAGAAGTTGTATTATTAATTAAAAAAAAAGTCAAACTCAGTATAAAGGATGTAAAAACCCAGCTTGCCTTGAGCTACAGCACATTCAGAAACTGTGTGCTGTGCTTAGTGGTATACTAAGGCTTGGCAGGTAATGATGAGCATCAGGATTAATGTTCAGAGTAGAGGCCTTTGACCCTCAGCATAGCTTTTGGTAAAACTGGGTGCCTGAGCCCTCAAAGCCCCATGCCACCCCCTCTACGCTGTTGGTCGGGTGCTTTGTTTTTGTGACGCTCTAGCGTCTGATTATCTTTTCAAATGGGACTCAGCGGTCTGCCGGAATGATCTCTGCGGTTTTAATGACACTCCGCAACTCTTCTCATCTGCAGTTATGGCTGCGGTAAAGTGCTTTGTCCTTGAATTTTAAAATCATTTTTATCTGAGCAGCAAATTAATAATTGGCTCTTCACTTCAATCAAACTTCTGTGAACAGACGATTGTTTCCTCTCTAACCTTGAAGCCCCACGGCGAATGGCTTCTCCGCTGTATACCTACACGCCATGATAAAAGGGGATATTATTCCCTTTTTTTTTTGGATGCGGTCAATCTCCCTGAGGCATGAGGCTCAGAGAACCTGACATAGTTCCATCAATGCCATTTAGTACCAGAGTGTTGGCATTAAAGTAAAGGAGAACTTATACCTGAGTGAAACTTTTATAATGTCATTACAAAATATAGTGAAGACTTTCCCTGCACTTTCCCTGCACTGCCCCTGCATTCTTTTTGCTGTCACTTAGCACAATGTAATGAAGGATTTAGGCACAAACTCATGGGGGGTGGGGGAATAACTTTATAACCAGTGAACAAAGATTCTGGTGCATCTGTGCATAGTAATCAATTAGCGTCTAGGTTTTAGGCTCGGTTCACACTGCTTATATGAGGATCAGGCTTGGAGGCGACTTCCATTAAAGTCTATGGGCACAAGTAGGATAGAAGTTGCCTTGACGTAGTACAGGAACCTTTTCTAAAGTTGGAGTGACTTCAGTACTGTAGTGCTAATTAAGACAACTCTCATTGACTAAAATGGGATTTCACATATCACGTGACGTGGGGTCTCACAAGTCCGATCCCAAGTCACGGCAGTGTGAACTGAGCCTTATTGGATAAGCTTAGTTGAACAGCTAAAGTTAGAACATACAGCTGCACCAGATTCTGTGTGCACCAGTCTTATTAAATTAATACCCCCCCCCCCCCCCATAGTTGCAAAGGTGCCAGGCACTGGGTTTTGATGATCTTTTAAAAAGTGTTGCTCTGTTGATAGCATTCTAATACTTGAATACATTCTAATGCTTCACTTACTAGTGAGTCACTGACCTACGGCCAGTAAAATGTGAACTCCAATTTTGCATGTTTGCACCAGGTAGTGAAGCCAGTATTGGGATGATAGCCTGCAGACTGCACTTTAGCAATGATCACTCTGAAGAGAAGTATTTGTTGTAGTGTCAGGGCACCCTTCCTTATCTGCTTTTGGAAAAGTCTACTGCTACAAAGTAATCTCAGAAGACAGAATATATCTTTTCCAAAGAAGACAAAATGTATAATGGGGATAAAGTTCTTCCACTTAAGCCCCGTACACATGGGCAGAATGTGTACCGACTCCCGATCAGCACTCTCAGCCAATGACAGCTGATCGGAGTGTTCTGGCTGAGGGGCAAAATCCCCCTGTCAGAACACAACAGCTCAGCGGGCGAAATCGATGACCTAACCTTGCATGGTTAATACAGGGGCTCCCAACCAGAGCTGTCAGTTTTTGGGTTGTACCCGGCTTTATTCACAGAGGGGGCTGCAATCCTTAGCTTATCAATTTCTACAGTAGAGTTAACCAGTACACATGGGCCGAACGTTGGGCCGCATCGGCCGGTTCAATAGAAACTGTCTGACATTCCGCCCATGTGTACTGCAGCCTGTCCTACAGAAGCTGGCCATTCGGCTGGCTTCTGTCGCAGGGGCATGACCGAAAAAGGTCTGCCAATTGGTTCCTGATTAGCTGATCATTGGCTGAGAGCGCTGACCGGAGTGTTCTGGAAGTGGGGGGGGGGGGGGGGGGAGGTTGAACAGAATAAAACAGCAGGGAGGATCGCTGTACTAATGTCGAATAGTTAGAAACACGCTCCAAGTATGACTGGCCTTAGGGCTGTATATGGGCTGAGCCCTTATCTGAGATCAGCCAAAACTGGGACAGACTGGCAGTTAGCGGAGGTTCTGCCATAGAACTGAATAGGCATCTTTGACATGGTCTTTCATGACAACCAATCTATCCCAGTATTGGATGACTTAAGATAAGGGCCAGATATTACATAGCTCTATGCTCTATATAGCCAAGGGCTATATAACACTGAACAGACGTCTCTATGAACAATTATGTCACGTACACACGGTCGGAATTCAGGACAGAAAAAGGCCGATGAGAGCTTTTCATCGGAAAATGCGACCGTGTGTAGGCTCCATCGGAATTTTGCTGGCCGAATTTCTGACAGCAAAGAATTGAGAGCATGTTCTCAATTTTTCAGACGGAAAAGGTTTCTATCGGATCGTCTGTAGCAATTCTGACGCACAAAATTCCTATGCGGCGTGCTCGGACCAATTCGACGCATGCTCGGAAGCATTGAACTCTGCTCGTTGTAGTGTTGTACGTCACCGTGTTCTTGACGGTTGGAATTCGGTGTGACCGTGTGTAGGCAAGACAGTTTGAGCGGAATTCCGTTGGGAAAACCGTCAGAGCTTTTTCCAGTGAGAATTCCAACCGTGTGTACGTGGCATTAGAGTTGAACCCTTTCCTGGAAGGCCTTTGTTGTTGTACTAAATTTTTGCTGAGCCTCTAATTTGTGCTAATAATTCTCATAGTCAGTTGGGTTTGTGCTTTCCTGTTTTCACTATTTTGTTTGTGGTCTATACTCTATAAACAGGGTGATCGCCCCCCTCCCCCACCTTCTCTTTTTTCTTTTTCTAGAATAGCAGCACATTTTCCTTACCGTCACTATGTGTGCGCACTTCATGGTCACTGAGAGTACATGGTAGACCTTCCATCTGGACATAAAGGTTTCTAATAAAGTGGAACGTGGTAGTGAGCATTTCAGAATAATAGAATTAACCTCCTGGGTGTGATTTGAAAATTTGTTGCACACTGAATTTCTTTAAAATCTGAGACATGCAGATTTACCGACACGGTCTGAATAAAAATTCCGCGTGAGAAGGCCATGTCACGTTCCTGCGTACTTTCACATTATTATGTATCAGTGCTGTAATGCCTGGGGCCTCATGGAATTGGCAGGGGGGGGGGGGGGGAGGCGTACGTGCCCTCCCCCTCTTCCCACCAGTTTGTAGCCCATTATTCTACAGGAGTTAATTACTAGCAATGTTTGTTTTGGGCTGATTAAGTTTAATTACCTTCTTCTGCTTTGTGTGAGGATGGAAGTGATGGCGGCATTGAAAGAAGTGTAATTAAATCTCTATTATATCACTTGGTGTGTATCAGTGTGTGTTTACCGTGACCTCCGCTCGCCGCTGACATTCTTCCCACTGACACCTGTCTAAAAAGGAGGAAGATGATTAGAAAGATGGATACAAATTACAGGCCGCTAATGAGCTATTAATAACCCAAAAAAGCACAAGTAAAACTTGCCTCAGTTATCTGCCACATTTAGGGGTTGGCTGTGATATGACACATTCAACAAAGATTGACTATTCTGTCTGATGTAGGGCCTCAGTATAATCCTCTGTGACTGCTGATGGGTGTCACATGTGGCTACAATTCTCATCTGTTCATTGGACATTGCTTCATGTCAGGCTCTCTTCAGTAAGCTGGAAAAGGACTTCCGGTGGTCAAAACTACAAAAAGTTTGTAACTCTAAAAAGCCTGATCCTCATCCGATAAACCTGTGTCTTGATTGGGCACCATGTTATCTGACTGTGTGTTCTGATCTTGTGCAGATATTAGGATTGATCGCCCCCTAGTGCCTCTGTACAGCAACGGCAAACATATCCGCCATAATTCTTTTCTAGAATTGACTGGCACTTAAGGGCTTGGTCAGTGTTTGAAATACAAACGATTTGTGTTGTCTTCTAGAAACCAACCAGCTTCACCATTTAGTCCTCTTGCGTGTAAAACTGGAATTTGATTGGTTGGAGAGACAGTCCTTATTTCAGATCCTTTCAGGATCTTATTAGCAGTGCTAATTGTCGCTATCAATAAGAATATACAGTATGTGGGAGTGTTTACCCCGGAGGACCCATCGACCTGTAGAGGTAAGAACTAAAAGCTTCAGTTTACCCCGCCAGAGTCACCTATAATTGTTCTTACTAAAATAAGAGATTTCAGTCATATTGAATATAAGCCTGATCTGTCACAATATAAAGAACAGGGTCATTTTTCAGCCTTTGTCTTTTATCATTAAAAAGCTATCCCTGGGCTCTTTTTTTTATTGATGTTGCCTAGGCTGAGATGATGTTCATGAGTCTTAGACCCCCTAGTGAAGACATTTAGAACACTGTTACTTTGTAGTAAGTTACATTGTAAGAGGCTGCAACGGGGGCTGATCTGTGTCAGACATTTGTGAACACAGCCACCACCGATTTACATGATTGTGTCATCTCTGGGCAGATGAAGGCATTGTAAGGGGATCTGTGTTACTTGTATACATTACTTACCATGCATGCACTTCACATAAGAAATATATCTGATACTGTGGATAAATCCTGAACAAGTGAAATGTCGGCCCCTCTGAGTCTTACTAATGACGTGTGTCTAATTACTTAAAGTAAAGTGCACAGTTCACAGAGTGGAGAAGCTTTGATTGTCCTCTACTATTAACATTTATTGAACTTTGGCCTCATCGTGTAACTCTAGATTGAGTTCTTTAAATGTCCAAAATGTCACCCTGGGTGAGCAGCGTGTGCCAAGCGGCATTTGTGTTGGGGAATGTTGACTTACCTGCCGTCTGTTATGCCATGTGCACCAGCACATAAAGAGGAAGGTTGTCCTGGCAACAGATGACAGCAGCGTGAACTTTGGACAGGAATGAGGGAATTTACAGTGTCTGTTGGCAGGCAAACAGCCGTTTTGTGTCAATGAGCCGGTATGCTCCGCCTCCTGCGTCACCTTTCTGACCAGACAGAGCTTATTGCAGAGTGTCTGTTAGACAATATGGAGTCAGAGTGACGAGCCAGAGGAATCATCTCGCTTTCTTTTCGGTGCTGTGTTTAACACATTATTGTGTGTCACTTTTTCTTATCTGTGGCAGGCAGATGTTACACAAAAACATAATCTCTAGCCAGCGCCCCAAGTTAGCAGTTGAAGAGTGGAGGCACACAGGAATAATCATTCCAGATTAAAGTGCATCTGTACCCAGACTATAGACATTAAAGAGGAACTGAACTCCGAAAGCGGTGCTTAAAAAAAGTTGAGGGGACAACTCTAGCCAAAAGTATTGCCTGTGGTCTCCCTGCAGCAAATGATACCCCCCTCTCCTCCATCATTACATGCTTACCACGCCTTGTCCCAGTGTAGAGGTGGCTAGCTTGGTAAAGGCAGAGCCTTGCTTCCCTGTGTTAGAGACTCCAGCAAGGAGAATGGTGAGCATCACAGCAGTGACATCACCAAATCAGCTGAGAATAGCAGTCAGAGACAGCAGTAAACCCATCGATTTGATAGTTTAAAAAAACAGTTATAATTCCTGGCATGCCGGAAATGCTAGCTGTCACATTGGTTGTGCTCTCAACCAAACTGTCAAACCATCCAATGGCTGGTGTCATAAAGGATCACATGTGCAGCATCATAGCAGTTGCACATTAAACAGAGGCCAAGATGGCAGCTTCCTTGGCTGAAAACGATAGGAGGGTTTACTTCCACTTTAAATTTCACACATACAGTTAAATACCTCCCAACAGTCCCAGATTGTGCGGGAATGTCCCACATTTTCACCTTAGTCCCACTGTCCCATGTACAGAGCCTTTGTCCCTCATTACCATGCTTGCTGTTTAAGTGCAACCCCCTTCATCTGTCACATTTATCTCCTCCCTCGTAGCATCTTGCTGTAGTCCCCCCTGCCCCAGTTACATTGTGTCCACAACAGATTTGCATGTGAATGAGAGGTGCCAGATTTGTATATGAAGGAACACAATAAGAATTGCATATAAATGTCCCAGGACTACTTACTGAATGGAGAAAATGAGAAGAGGGAGTGGGATAGTGCATCTTTAGGGAGAAATCCAGGTCTTGTTTTGGAACTGGAGCAGAGGAAGCAGTAAAGGAGCTAGTGAGAGGGAGAGATGCTAGATGCTGTTCACCCACACCATCCACACTGCAGCCGCATAGGGTTGCCAGTGCCACCTGTCTTTTTTTTTTTTTTTTTACATCATCTGTCCGGGTTTCAGACTGCCAGACACCAGGACACATTCTAAAAGTATACTTGCCAGTAAGACGTCCCCAGTGCCTACCACCAGTGTGTCTTACCCTCATCTCCATCCCCAGTCCAGACTCCAGAGACCACAAACTGCCCACACTTCTCTTCTTACTACTGCTGGCCTCTGTCCCCTCACTGATGTACAGCGTTTACACATCAAGGCTTTAAGTTCCCA
This sequence comes from Lithobates sylvaticus, assembly GCA_028564925.1. Classification (NCBI taxonomy): domain Eukaryota; kingdom Metazoa; phylum Chordata; class Amphibia; order Anura; family Ranidae; genus Lithobates; species Lithobates sylvaticus. The sequence goes on along the minus strand of CM053033.1, from coordinate 71,938,168 downwards.
AAAGCAGCAGGTACCTTTCAGGACAGCCCACCAGCAGCTAAAGGGCGTACCCAACAGCTTACAGAACGAGCAAGAGACAGGTATGCAGTCCACCACTGAGCACCACGGTCTCCTCATTGTACACTGCACCAACCACCTGACTACTGCCCCAGTCCATCCTGCTACCCTCCAGTCCACCCCGCTGGCCCCAAGTTCACCCTACTGCCCCCCATCCACCCCACTACCCTCCAGTCCACCCCACTGCCCTCCGTCTATTCTGCTGCCCCTAGCCCACCCCACCCCACTGCCCCCATCCACCCAGCTGCCCTCCCTGTACACCCTGCTGCCTCCAGTCCACCCTGCTACCTCCGTGTCTATCCCGCTGCCCCCCTGTCCATCCCACTGCCCCCCCCCCCTAGTCCACCCCTGCTGCCCTCCAGTCCACTTTGGGGTGCTGACGTTAGGGTGGTCCACTTTGGGGTGCTTTGGATATGATGGACTGATTTGGAGTGTTGTAGATAGAATAGGTCGCTTTGGTGTGATCTGAATGGTGTAGGTAGGGTGGGCTACTTTTGACTGTCAGTGGAAGGTTGGGCTGCTTTGGAGTTCTGTAGATATTGTAGTAAGGGGTGCTAAGGTAGGCTGGGCTATGTTTAGGCCCCTCCCACTGTTAACATAATTTGGCTATACCCACTGTTCCCTGTGCTGTGCACGCAACATTACTACTCTCTTTAAGCCACCCAAAAGTGTCCAACATCTTTTATGATCATATTGTCTATAGCAGGGGTAGTGATTTAAAATTCAAGGAGGTCCAGTAATTAAAAAATATTTTCGACCAAAGTTCGAATCACAAGTCTGTGGCAAGAAAGATTTTGGCTCAAGCCACACTCTCTGGCTCTTTTCTCACTGTTTCCTCCACGTACTCTGTACCTGTCAATGTAAATGTCTCCAATAGCGTTTCCCCTTACATCAGGTGCCCCTATCAGAGTATTTAATTACATTGGGTGCCTCCATCAGACTACCCCCATTAATCAGTTGCCACCGTCAGAGTATCCTCTTATATCAGCTGTCCCCATCAGAGTGCCACTTTACATCAGGTATTCCCATCAGAGTGCCACTTTACATCAGGTTTCTTCATCAGAAGGCCTCCTTACATCTGGTGTCCCCTTACATCATTTGTCTCCATCACATCAGGTGTGCCCATCAGAGTGCTCCTTTACATCAGGTTTCGCCATTACAGTGCCACCTTACATCAGGTGTTCCCATCGGAGTGCCCCCTTATATCGGGTGTTCCCCTCAGAGTGCATCTTTTTATCAGGTGTCCCCATCAGAGTGCCCCTTTACATCAAGCGTCCCCATCAGAGTGCCCCCTTACATCAGGCATCCCCATCAGTGTGCCCCCTTACATCAGGCGTCCCCATCAGTGTGCCCCCTTACATCAGGCGTCCCCATCAGAGTGCCCCTTTACATCAGGTTTCCCAATCAGAGTGAACCTTAACATAAAATAAGGGGCATGCTGATTGGGCAAATTTTATGTTAAGGGGCACTCTGATGGGCATATTTAATGTTAAGGGGCACTCTAATGGGTCCATTTTATGTTAAGGGGCATGCTGATTGGGCACATTTTATGTTAAGGGGCACTCTGATGGGCACAATAAAATGTGGCTTTGTATCATTTGACACTGCTATCCTGCTGATAGACTCTGTCCTTTCCACAGCAACTTTCTGCGGTAGCTAGAGTCTATAACGCACCCCTGTGTAGTCTTTCAGACTGAAACTAATGTAACTTCCTTCACAGTCACACCTATAAAAATTGTCCAAACCTCCCAAGTCTCACCTCACAGATCCCAGCATTATTCAGGAAGGAATTCATACATAGCCTGTTCTGAAAGCTAGCTTTGCTGCTGCTGGGCAGGATTGAATAAATCACAATTAGAATTCAATCCTGCCCAGTTATATATGCCGACCAGTGTGCACAGGGAGAGTCCCGCCCTCCCAGAGCCCTGCTTTCTGTGAAGTTATTCATTTACATAAGAAGGGACCGCCTCCATAATAACCTCCCATAGCCCTTCCTCTGTAGTCTTGCAGTGAGCCATTATTCTTTGGCATGCTGCAAGACAGGAATGACACAGGAGGATGTATTACACCTTTCACCACCCACATGAAGGCCTAGAACCCACCCACATCAACTCCCAGAGCTGCTACAAGTGACTCCCATAGCCCACCCTGAAGCTACAGAGGCTGAAAGGATCATGGGACATGTAGTACCAGGACTGGAAAAGGAAGGAAACAGGAAGTCAGAGAACTTTGAAATTTAGCTAAGAGGAGGAGTGACATCACAGACACAGAAACCTGCTGTATACAGCTAAAGGGAGGTACGTTACACACAAACTGACAGTGGTTGTGATTCATTTACATGCACAATGCAACTGTTGTTTTGGGAAGGAAAAGCTGTAGTTCTTCTTCTTTAATTATCCTTAGATGTGGTGGCTGTATTGGTTTTATTTTTTAGGCTATTTTTCCTCTTTTTTCATCTGGTGATCTGGCCAGGAACACACCACCTATATTAGAGTGCCTACAATCTGGAATGTGGAGCAACATTGTCAGTCTGTAGGGTGAGGGTAGTGTTAGATGGACTAGGTGATTTTATGACAAATTGAAGCTAAACACCAGATAATACTTTTTAAGAAGTTACAGCAATAGTTTTCCCTTTTGGGATAAAGGTTTACATAAATGAATAACAGCTGACTTCCAGGAATCCAGGAAGATGTAAAAAAAAGAGGACTGGCAGATAGGCAGAATTCACAGCATGTAAGGAGATTTTTTTTCATGTTTAATTGTCAAAAATAACTATTGTTTGCTATTACAATGTTAATGTTATAAGTATAGTATAGGAAAGTATATGCTGTGATTTTAGCTTTTCCTAAGGCCCCTTTCACATGAGCAGACTGATCAGGTCTGCCTGTCTGTTTTTCAGGCGGACCCGATAGATAGGACCCTCCATTATTCTCTATGGAGCAGCTGGTATAAACGGCCATTTGCCCGTTTACACCCACCAATATCCAATTGAATCTGACCTGCTAAAAACAGGCGGATGGTAGTGGATTTTATGGGATGGCAGTTGGGTGTAAACGAACATCTGTTTACATCCGCCTATAGAGAAGAGCGGACTGTGTCTGTGTCCGCTCAGCATAAGCGGAGCAGACACGGATCAGCCATCCGCCTGCTCATTGGGGGTCTGTGAACAGATCCTAGCAGAGCCCACGCCGTGTGAATGGGGCCTTAATCGCACAGAGCCACTCTGTGCATTTTGCCTGTGATCTTTGTTGTCTAATGACAGCGTGATAAATTGCATTGTGCACGCGCATGCTGCACGCAGATGTACCGCACAAGGGCTCTTCAGGGTAGAGCTACAGCGCTCTTGAATAGCTGCTTAAAGGGGAACTTTAACCCCTAAATATAATTGCAGACAGGCAGTTTTTTAATGCAGTAAAGCATCTGCTTATATAAATGTATGTGCGGGAGTGATATCATCTTGGCCTGGTCAATCAAAACAGACAAATATCGGAACCCAGAAGAAGACCATCCAAAGATGTCAGCAGCCAATGAGGGAGCACCGGGACACTTCAGTTCTGGAGTGGAGGTGAGTATAGTTCTGCTTTCAATTCAATGACTGCTCAGGAGGTGGTTGAAGTATTTGATATATTCTAATTCTTATCAAGTGGTAAAAGAGGTCTAAAATAAGGGTATAACATTACTTTAATAGAAAAAAAATTGCCTTTAATAACGCTTTAATACATAGTGTTTGTGTGTGTTTAGATATACTGTATTGTATGTCTTTGTGTGCGTGTTTATGTACATACATACACACACACATACATACGTCACTGTGTCTCATATAGCCTCTGTTTGCAGTTCCATCTAATACAGTTTCCGCAGATGAAGGCAGGATTTGCAGGTTATCGTATGTTTGTGGCATGCAATGGCATTCCAGATTTGTGTCATTGGTGTCATAGATGAGACTTTCACAGTTTTCTCCATTCTGGAATTCTGTCATGTTAATTATTAGCGAGTTGTCAGGTTTCAGAAGCAGACAAGTCAGTGTGACATCAGACTGTCACTTCCTTGAAATAAAAACTTCCACAGTTTAGACGTCTTGGGCCCACGCAGCAAAATCCTGGAGGGTTCTCGGTGACAGCAGTCATTTTTTTAATCTTGTTAATTATTGTCAGGAGGCCAGAAAGGTAGTCATGGGCACTTCAATTCAATTTAAAATCTTCAAAGAACAGCTTGGAGCAAGGCTGACCCTCATCATTGCCTTCATGAAACAGCAAATGATCAACACTCCAATCTATCAGCATCTCACAGGGTGCTGTGTGTATGATCCTCAGAGTGGCAAGCAGAAAATGCTTCATCGTCATATGTCCTATCGATATTTCAAAAAATTCAGAATCGCATTTGTGCCGCATTCAATTCTTGGGGGAAGACATTTTCCTGCACACAGCTGACTTCCTGTCTAGTTTATGTTCTGGTGACCCTCCTATTCTGTCATAGAGCAATGGTAATTTACAATTTACTTTGGGTGTCACCGTTTTGAATAAATACGGTACCTACTACACTCTGCTCTTTCAACTCCATGTAACTTTTTGAATAAGAGATTTAAAGAAAAAGTAGCAAAACCATCCTATTTCCCACTGCTGGTTACTGGGGAATTATTGGCAGCATCATGGAAAAACTAGACCGCATGGAAAAATTAAACAAGTAATCGCTCTAAAAACAATGCTGTACCTGTGTGGCCGATCTCAGTATTTAGTAAAGCCACACTCCAACCACAATGCCTTTTTTCATTTTGGATGAAGAGTGAGAAAGGTTTGGATCCTCTACCAAGCTTTATTGTGGGTTGTGCCCTTTAGGTCTCATGCACACAGACGCTTAGCAGCTTTTGTGTGCTGAAGCATAAAAACTCCTGCCCTTTCTGGTGCCCAGGGAGATAGATGTATGTGCCACGTACAGCCACCAATACAATTAAAGGGCTGTACTGTATATGGCCATGCTTGGTTAAATGCCAGTGGCTTCTCCATTCTCCCAGAAAGCACTGGGGATTTTCTGCCTCAGCACACAGGAACGCTAATGCGGCGTACACACGGTCAGAATTTCCGATGGAAACAGTCCGATGGGAGCTTTTCATCAGATTTTCCAACCGTGTGTATGCCCATCGGTCTTTTTCTGTCGGAATTTCCGACGGACTTTGGATTGAGAACCTGTTCTTAATTTTTCAGATGGAAAACCTTTCTATCAGATTTTCCAATCCTGTGTATGCAATTCCGACACGCAAAATTCCGACGCATGCTCGGAAACAATTCGACGCATGCTCAGAAGCATTAAACTTCCCTTTTTATAGTGCAGTCGAACGTTTTTTAAGGCGTGGTGTTATTGACCGTCGGAATTTGGTGTGACCGTGTGTAGGCAAGACAGTTTGAGCGACATTCCGTCGGAATTCCGACGGGAAAACCATCAGAGCTTTTTCCAACGAGAATTCCGACCGTGTGTACGCGACATAAGTGTCTGTATGCATGATGCCCAATAGGGAATTTTTTTTTCTCTTCCTGTTATGACAAGAAAACAAAGGGAAATCTTTGCAGCAAAAACATGAGCAAAATTTAAAATGCCTGAAAATGTTTTTTCATTGCTGTCTTTGGCTTCCTATTAGGTGCCAACTGCACCCCTCTATTGTATGGGTGTCACAGAGAGAGGAAGCAATGGGAAATCTCCCCAGTGGAGTCACAGAAAGAAATAAAAACCAGACAGAAATGTAAAATCTCCCCCCTCTATTCAAAACAAAAATATTTTTTAGTCGAGAGGGAGGCTGAGTGAAATGAAATAGAGAATTTATTAGGTGATCTAGAAATGTCCAAATTTATTGAAGCAACAAAAATATGGATAAAATAAAAAGAGTTCATTAAAAGTCTATAAATTCCAGTGCCAGAGCGATGTCAGTGAAATCTTATCAAACGTATCCCCACCGCCCGGGTGCTACAGTTAAACCTCCACATGTGACTCCACTACCACCAGTGCTCACTCCTTAAAGATTGTTAACCTTCAAACTATAAGCAGTTAAAAGCAGCATAAGAGAGGAGGAGGAACCTGGCTCCACGACAGCAGCAGCCTGATTCCCCACTATGTGGCTCACACAATGGCTCCACAGCTACAGTATACCGCCTCCCAATCAGCGGCGTGCGTGATGACGTCACTAACAGGCTCCACCCAATGCGTTTTGTGGTGGAACACGTCTTCAGGGGACAGAGAGCTATTTGTGAGTGCTCTGTGACTGTCACCAGAGAAACATAATGGTGCACATATTGGGAACAGTGAAAAACTGCTCAACCGCTTCAAAACAAATACAAAAGTCCGCCATCTTTCATCATCAAGACAGAGCGAACCATAAAATTAAAAAAAAGTTATAAATGATTAAATACTACTTTTACTATGATTACTATTAACACAATATATCCCAAGCTCCATCTAGTGGTCACAAATGTCTAGTTGATTCTCGTGGAACCTGGTAATCAGTGTAGTTGGCCCTGTTACAACTGTGATCACCGCTGTCTTCCAGGTCGCGTTCTGATTGGCTGCCCTGCAGCTTTGGGAATACAGGAGGTCGCACGCCTTCAGAAAATGTAAAGGGTATCCTACATGGTGCCCCTGCCTCCTGTGTTCACTAAGCAGCAGGGCAGCTGCTCAGCACAGGACAGCTATAGGTGATCCCTCTAGTGATCCTACTACAGTAATCGCTAGGAATGACATGTGCATACTTGAATTGGACCAATGTAACTATGCAAAAATATCCATACCTAGACTTCAACTTTTAGGGCTCGTTCAGACAGCAGATGATTAGTTCCTCCGTGTATATCCACCGCAAGAGCTAAGTGTAGGCAACCCATAGAAGTGGATGCACACGCAAAGCCAGCATGGACACAATTGCAAGTTGACATGTATACAGGAACACTACTGAGCATTTTGGATCCGTGCACCCACTCTTGCACACATGTCAAACTTTAAAATACTATTGTGTCTGTGCTGGCGCTGCATGTGCATCCACTTCTATGGGTTGCCTGCACGCAGCTCCAAGTTGGATGCACACATATCTGCCAGCAGCTCTGTATGGAAGACGGCACTAACCTGAATGAGCCCTAAAACAAATTAACCCAATATTGATTCTGCAGATTACCCTCTATTACACTGACTAAGCTTTCCTTAAATTACCCAAAATAATAGGTGTACTGTGCCTTTAAATGGTGATGTCACCATTTGACCTTTAATTCCTTGTCTGCACAAAACCGGAGCTACAACTTGTTTTTACTTTTCATTTATAAAAGATCTTTTATAATATTTTCCGACTCCTAGAGAATGAGAGGCGTGTCGGAATGGGAAGCCGCAGATTGTCCCAAGGGCTGGTTGATGTTAATATGCCTGTGTTCACATGTCAGGGCGACAATAACGGTATTTTATTACATTGTTTTCTTGGAGTCCAGCTGTTAACTCTTCAGTAGGTGTCGGCTTCTGCTGTTGTCAGGCGCTATGTAAGAGGTGATACATCCATTTCCTGCATCTGTTATTTTTGCTCAAGCACAGCAGGCTTGTCTTGAGAAAGGAAAACAACTGTAACATTTTCGGCAGCCAATTAGGTGTTTCCTTTCATTATTTAGCCTGCAGTGTAAGAGTTGGATCTTGAATCTGATTGGATTTTACAGGCAGCACACTCTATTACTGTCCAGATTTCACAGACTGGCCCTGCTCGGTAGGGTTCTTCCTCTGGTATATTTTTTAAATAGACTTTGTCTCTTATGTCCTTCAGTATTTGTTCTGCCACGATAATTATTATTTATTAATGGCGCCCAGTGAACTCCGCTGATGGGGGAGTTTATTCCACAGAAACTGTTTATGCTTCGGAAATAGTTGCATACCTAATTCTACTATTTAGAAAGCATTAAATTACCTCGCTTTTCTCTGAGATCGGCATTTCCATAATAAGGTGATCTCTGCTGTGGAAATTCACCCTCCAGTGCTGATCTGGCAGAAGTCGGTCAAGGTACCAACTTACCAAAAAAGAAAGGGTTGTGTCATCATTTGCAGTATCTTGTTATGTAAGCATGTACTATTTTCTACCAAATGTAAAATACTACCACAACCCGTTATATTACCTAACTGTGTAAGCCAGTCAGGACATCTCACTTAGTGGGGGGGGGGGGGTTGAATCTAGCACGCTATCAACCTCTTACCCAGTTCACCCGCAAGGAAATTAGGACAGTGTAAAATGAAAATTTGTCCCTGGCTATTAGGTAGGTTTATCGCTACTAATACTGGTATCTACCAAGCCAGCCATGTGAGAAACTTGACGGCTGCCATGGCCAACATCTGCTTCTGAAAAGTTTTCTGTCCCTCATACTGACCTTTTGGCTTCAATACATTGAGCAAGTAGACAGGCATACAGGTAAGAGCTTCTTGCTTTGCCCAAATGTCTTTATCCACACAGAGAAGGAACATGACTCTCACTAAGTTCAGCAGCTTAGGATCTTGTGGATGTGCAGACGCTGGCAGTTATGCTGAGATGCACCCATAGCGTGGCTTCCATACAGGTGACAATAATTTGAGATGCTGGGCAGTACAGACGTGATACTGTTACCACAGACATGATGTATTGCAGCCCCCCTCCCCACCTAACGATCCCCACTTTCTAGACTGTGACAAGACCGTGGCATTTAAGGATAAGCTCCAGCGAGTACGTGTGGCGGTCACTCGTCTTCAAACAAACCTGGAGAGTGCGCGGCTGTGGTGCGTTCAGATGTACGTCCCCCATGCTGGGAGATAATCAGGATAAATGTCGCCATCCGCTGATTAAACATGATCTATTCAGCATTTTAATCAGCCCCTTAGTGGGAGGAGAGGCGATGGCACCATGGTTGCAGTCTGAACCATATCCTGCCTGGAATTTTATAGAGGACAATATTAACATTATTATATCTGTACGGCTAACATATTCTGAATTGCTGTGTAATAGAGGGTTAAATTATTTATACAGTTACCCAGTGCTCAAATCCATCTTGCTCATGAAGCCCTTTTTTTCTGTTCTAAAATACTGACTGTATGATTCGTTTCGATTTTAAGAACATCAGCGACAAGTGCAATTTTGACCGGCCAGGAAGCCACTGTGTGTTCCGCATACTTATTAGCACAGGATACTTTGGCTTACCTCATTTGAGTACAGACATATTTCTCGCAGGCCAGCAGTAAAGTTGGGACAAATTGTGGTGCACTGCATTTAAGTACAGACATATTTATTTGCAGGTTAGCAGTTTGGTGAGGACTATACTAAGGGTTAGCAGGGGTTAGAAGTGAGGTTTGGACTAGGTTGAAAGCTAGGGACTAAGTTAAGGGTTAGCAGCGGGCTTTGGACTAAGGTGAGGGTTAGAGTATGAGTATAGATTATGAAAGATAGAGTAGTTACAGCGCCCACAATGGGGGCAACCCAATCCATAAACAGGATACACTCACAGGTGCCGGAGCTTAGTGTGTCCTTTTACACTTGAACAACATTCGCTAAGACTAAGGCTTCTGCCGAAACGCGTCAGAACTATTGTTTTATTGTCACTCCGATGTAACCAATAAATTACACTTCGATGATTTCAGTGTTGCTGGCTCTTCCTATTGTTTATGAGTATAAGTTAGGCTGAAGGTTGGAAGTACAGTTTATTAGGAATAAAGTTAAGTTAGACTAAGTTCAGAGTTAAAGGATGGGTCAGGGACTACTAGGTTGATGGTTACTGGTCAGGATTGATGTGGAATGAGGGACTAAGCTAAGGGTTTGTGGTTGGTGTGACAGGAGCCCTTTCACACTGAGCCATGGGCAGAATTAGCGGTAAAGCGCCTCTAGCGGGACGCTTTTATCCCCCGCTAGCAGCCGAAGAAAGGGTTAAATGGCAGAAAAGTTGAAGCTGTAAAGGGTGGGCCAACTCAATAATGAACCCTATGTATTGAGACTGGGATGCCATTAAAGTTCATGTGCGTGTAAAGCAGGGGTGCCCAACCAGTGGCCCGGGGGCCACATGTGGCCCGCAGAGCCCTTTGATGTGGCCCTCGACCTCCTGCTCTAAGATGGCAGGTTGGCAAGCTCATATCGTGGGTTGCCGACCCGCCATCCTAGAGCAGCAGTTTTGTGAATGAAGCCGCTGGTAATGGAAGCAAGTGGCTGTGGAGCAGAGCCACATAAGCCAACGCTTCCTGTATAGCGCCCGCTCCTGTCACGGGCGGAGTGATACCAAATGCACTCCGCCTGGGACAGCAACAGCCAGCGATGCCAGAATGGAAGACGGTTATTAAAGGTAAGTTTACTACTAAATTCACAGTATATGTCGATATATCTGTTTTGCAGTGGTTACTGGGCTGCTTTCAAACTCATCCGCAGGTGCAGAGTAGCTGCGGGTTACCTGCATTGAGCCATAGACTTCTGTTATTACCTGCGGGTTTGTTGCGCCTTCAGAAAGTGCACCACACCGGCAGGATATAATAGAATTTTACGGCAAAGTGCAGCTAACAAGGCAGGAAATCCACAGGTTCACTTCGCTGCACTGGTGGTTTGGGCAAAGCGCAGCGCATCAGTGTGAAAGCAGCCTTAGGCCCCTTTCACATGATTGGTCAGACCCAATCGGACTTACTATTCACCTCTATGGAGCAGCAGATGTAAACAGACTTGTGTCTGTTTACACCCCCCTACCTAAAAAAAATAGAAAGGGATCTGGGCAAATCGGATTGGATCAGAGGGCCCATAGAGTAGAGTGGGCTGTGTCTGTGGACACAGACCTGTCATCCTCCATCTCCGCTCATTGTGGCCCGTGACCAGTTACCAATTCGCTAAAGTGGCCCTCGCTCTTCAAAAGGTTGGGCATCCCTGGTGTAAAGGAAGGTGTCTCAATACTTTTGACAATATAGCGATGTCACCAACCCCAGTCAGAGAGTGTATACTTTACTAGACTGTTTACAAGCATTTACGACAGGGCAATTGGAACTGTTTTGCAGAACCTGGGCTGTAATTACTGTTTATGATACTGCTGTATTCCTTTGTAGCTGGCCTATGTTCCATAAGAGGTACTTTAAGCTGGTTGGTGGCTTATTAAATGCATCACTCTCTCTGCAAGTTGGTGTTTTTGTCACCAACTTGCACATTTTTAAGAAATGAGGATGGTGCTGGGTTCAGTATGTCTTTCCCATTCTACCCACATAGTTTGTGGTTTACCAGACCTCAATTGCATTGCATTAGATAGGACTAGGTAGATTAGTAGGTTGGAGAAGGGATTAGGAACTTGGTTGAGAGTTAATGATTGGGTTTGGTCACGGAAGGCCATTAACACATCTATAAAAGTACACTCACCGGCCACTTTATTAGGTACACCTTTCTAATACCAGGTTGGACCTCCTTTTGCCTTCAGACCTGCCTTAATTCTTCGTGGTGTAGATTCAAGAAGGTGTTATAAACATTTCTCAGAGATTTTGGTCCATATTGACATGATATCATCACGCAGTTCCTGCAGATTTGGCAGCTGAACATCCATGATGTGAATCTCCCGCCCCACCACGTCCCAAAGGCTCTCTATGGGATTGAGATCTGGTGACTGTGGAGGCCATTGGAGTACAGTGACCTCATTATCATGTTCAAGAAACCAGTTTGAGATAAATTGAGCTTTGTGACATTGGTGCATTATTCTGCTGGAAGGAGCAATCAGAAAATGGGTACACCCTAGTCATAAAGGGATGGAAATGGTCAGCAACAATACTCAGGTAGGCCGTGGCATTTAAATGCTGCTCAATTTGTACGAAGGGGCCCAAAGTGTACCAAGAAAATATCCCCCACACCATTACACAGCCACAACGTCTAGATGCCTAAGAGCCCTTTCACACTGAAGCACCGCTAAAACAGCCCTGGTGTTTTTGCAGTGCTTTTCAGGAGCTAGCGGGGCATTTTTTTTTAAGGTCACATGACTTTTTACAGCACTCCAAACCCGCCCCAAAGATGCTGCCTGCAGGACTTTTTCTAACGTCCCGCAAGCGCACCGCCCAAATGTGAAAGCACTCATGCAAATGAATGGGAGTCAGTTTTCAGGTGCTTTTCAGAGGCTATTTCTAGCCCTTAAACGCCTGAAAACGGCCTCAGTGCAAAAGGAGTCTAAATGCATTGGGTTGCTGCCATGCGTTTGGCTGATTAGCAATTTGTGTTACCAAGCAATTGAACAGGTGTACCTAATAAAGTGGCCGGTCAGTGTATATACAATGTTAAACTCCTGTCGAGATGCATGACATTTTACAGACAGTGCTTTAAAGAGTTTGTAACCCTAAAGAAAAATTGGATCCTGTTACTTTAAAGCATGTTAAACAGCATAGGGCTTGTGCTGTGTAATTTGGCCCCCTGTATCACCTGAAATACCTGGCTTATCATGCCTGGCTCTGCCCTCCCCCCTGTAAACTGACCACGATTTATCATGGCTGCTGAGCCCTGACACTGTGACCAGTTTACGTGCCTCCGTCATCCACAGCCCTGCTCTGTCCTCTTTCCCCCATCCTCTCCCCCTAGATTCTGTGGTAAGACAAAGGTGGTGTGCAGTATTGTGGTACAAGGAAAATAATGGCGGTCTTGATGTATTCTAGTGCAGAGGCTGTGTGTGGCAGTGCAGATCATAGGCACATCTGTACAGATCTTTACCATGTGACTCAATTATATACTGGTCAGTAATATGTCCACATATCAAAATAGCAGACACATGAATCACTGGCACTTGTTTATACAAAGTGAGGAAGTTTATATTTTACACTTGGCTAGAAGTGGGGGAGGGGTAGGGTCTTTACTGCTCATTTCTGCAGAGGCCCCTCCTAAAACTCTATTCACACCTGAGCGTAGCAATTTACTTGCATTTTTCTGGCGTTTTTTTAAGCATTTTTGCAGCTTTTTACAAGCTTTTCTACAGTTTTTTTGAAGCGTATTACAAGCGTTTTACAGTTTCAGACGTTTTTGTTTAGCCAGTAGAAAGCACTATGGGGAGGAGAGGGAGAGGTAATTGGGGGTGGAAAGCTGCTGTTTGAGAAGAAAATGTGTGACAAAACGCTTGTAAAATGCCCAAGTCAGGCATTTCTCGTGAAGTCTATGGAGCCCAAAACACTTGTAATCTGCCAAAAAAAACGCATGTACTTTTTTGAGCGTCAGGAATTTTGCTTCAGGTGACAGAACGCCCATATGTGAACAAGAGCCATTGAAATGAATGGGATTTGGCTTGTTGAGCGTTTTAGATCTACAAGCTTCAAGCAGAAAATCGCTCGGGTGTGAAGGGAGCTTTAGTGTCAGAACTCCAAATGTGCCTTATGTGAAAGCAGATCACATTGTTATATAGCAAACCAAGATGTTGCAGAGATTTATTTTACTCTTTAGAATAGCTGCACGATTAATCGTTAAAAAAAATCATGATCTCGATTCAACCCTCCTTACAATCTTAATCCGGCATTTCCACGATTCATTGTAATAAGTGCAGAGCCATCAAAAAAAAAAAAAAAGCCAACAAATGTTTATCAACATTCCTCGATGAGAGATAGAGAAGAGATACAATGTATCATTTGTGTTTTTTTAGATCAAAGGGATAAACTTCTGTCTGTAAGGCCCCTTTCACATGGAAGGCCCGTTCAGATCCGCCTGTCAGTTTTGACGGCGGATCTGAACGGGCGCTCCATGTTACTCTATGGAGCGTCGGATGTCAGCGGAGACATGTCCGCTGACATCCGATCCGGTCCGATCCGCCAAATCCAGACGTATGGACCACACGTCCAGATCCGTCGGATCGGGTGAGATCGGGTGAAAACGGACACACTGTCCGTTTTCATCCGATCTCTCCATAGAGATCAGCGGCGCTCGCAAGCCCCTCCCCGCTCAGTGAGCGGAGAGAGGCTTGTCATCCGCCGGCTCAGCGGAGATCAACGGACAGATCTCCCGCTGAGCCGGCGGACAGAGGCGGGCTCCGTGCAAGCGGAGTCTGCCTCGTCTGAAAGGGGCCTAAATGAGGTCAGTTTAACCACTTAAAGAGGAAGAAAAATTCCTCTGCAGACAAATGTCTGCAGAGGAATTTTTACCTATAGGTAAGGCTATAATGAGGCTTACCTATAGGTTAGAGCTGCACGATTCTGGCCAAAATGAGAATCACAATTTTTTTGCTTAGAATAAAGATCAAGATTCTCGCGGCGTAAAATTTTTCACATTATACAAAAAAATTGGACTAACTTCACTGGTTAGTTTTTTTAATTCAATAAAGTGTAATTTTTTCCCAAAAAATTGCATTTGAAAGACTGCTGCGCAAATACAGTGTGACATAAAATATTGCAACAACCACCATTTTATTCTCTAGGTTCTCTACTAAAATAATATATATATATATAATGTTTAGGGGTTCTAAGTAATTTTCTAGCAAAAAAAATGTTTTTTAACTTGAAACCAACAAATGTCATAATAAGGTTTAGTGTTTAAGTGGTTAAACTTTCCCCATTTAGGCCCCTTTCACACCGAATCGTTTTTCAGGCGCTACATCGCTAAAAATATAAAAGTATAGAGCCTGAAAAAAGCGGGTCCTTTCACTCCAGTGTGAAATCCGGAGGGCTTTCACACTGGAGCGGTGCGCTAGCAGGACGGTAAAAAAAGTCCTGCTAGCAGCATCTTTGGAGCGGTGAAGGAGTGGTGTATTCACCGCTCCTATACCGCTCCTACCCATTGGAATCAATGGGACAGCGCGGCAATAGCGCCAGCGGCGCTTTGCAGGGGTTTTAACCCTTTTTCGGCCGCTAGCGGGGATTAAAACCGCCTCGCTAGCGGCCGAATACCGCTGCTAAAACTACGGTAAAGCAGTGCTAAATATAGCGCTGCTTTACCGCCGAAGCCCGCACCGCCCCAGTGTGAAAGGGGCCTAACACACCAAAGTGTATTCCTTTGATCTAAAGGACAAATTGTTACAATGTTAATACTTAGTTCCACTGCTAAAGAATGTTGTGATACGTGTTTTTTTTTTCCTTTCTTTTGACGGCTCTTGGCTTCAGCAGAGCAGAGCGAATTCTCTGCATAGAAAGAATCGGGAAATACTTTGTCAAGATTGCAAGGGGGAAAAACGATTAATGATTAATTGTGCAGCTCTACTATAGGTAGTGTACTATAGGTAGTGTAAATATCTCCTAAACGTGTACCGTTTAGGAGACATTTACTTTACATGCAGCCAGTGACATCACTTGCCGCTCCTTCCAAGCCCTATGCTGTGAACGGCAGCTCCCGTGCGCATGCGCAGGAGTGACACCACCTCAGCTCCGGCCACTCACTAGAAAATCTGGGGGAAATGTCAGCCGTCTCAGCGGTGTGTGAGTGCGGCATTGGAAGGCTTAGTTCTAAGGTAAGTATTTCCATAATGAGCTAGTATGCAATGCATACTAACTCATTATGCCTTTGTCTTGCAGGTTTTTTTTTTTAGCAGGCGCGCGCTCGCCGCGTACAGCTTGACTGTGGGAACTCAGAACTGGGAAGTGTAAACAAGGCATTTCCCCATTCTGCCTTGTGTCATGACAGAGATCACTGCTCCCTGTCATCGGGAATAGTGATCGCTGTCATTTGACTGGAAGCCCCTCCCCCCAATCGCTCCCTAGGACGTGATTAACCCCTTTACTGCCAGTGTTGTTTACACAGTAATCAGTGCATTTTTATAGCACTGATCGCTGTATAAATGACAGTGGTGTCAAAAGTGTCCGATGTGTCCGCCATATTGTCGCAGTCCCGATAAAAATTGCAGAACACCTCCATTACTAATAAAAAAAAAAAATTATAATAAAAATGCCATAAAACTATCCCCTATTTTGTAGACGCTATAACTTTTGCGCAAACCAATCAATATATGCTTATTGCGATTTTTTTTTTTTTTACCAAAAATATGTAGAAGAATACATATCGGCCTAAACTGAGGGGAAAATTATTTTTTTATATATTTTTGGGGGATATTTATTATAGCAAAAATTCAAAAATAATGTGTTTTTTTCAAAATTGTTGCTCTTTGTTTGTTTATAGCGGAAAAAATAAAAACCGCAGAGGTGATCAAATACCACCAAAAGAAAGCTCTATTTGTGGGAAAAAATGGACATCAATTTTGTTTGGGTGCAATGCCGCACGACTGCGCAATTGTCAGTTAAAGCAACGCAGTGCCGAATTGCAAAAAGTGCTCTGGTCAGGAAGGTGGTAAAGTCTCACCTAGTTTAATGGTGACCTGACAGCCCTGTACACACAGGAGTGGCTGTGTCACTTTGCGTTGTTCGGAGCAAAAATGGCACCTCCTGTTACAGCAGGTAGGTAGTACCGCCTTTGAACTGAATGGGGCTGTGCCACAACAGCAAGCCAAATGCTGAGCTAACAGTTATGCCCTGGTAATCCCAAGAACAAAAAAGTATTTAAAGCGGGATTCCACCCTAAAGTGGAACTCCTGCTTTTCGGAACCCTCCCCCCCCCCCTCCAGTGTCACATTTGGCACCTTTCCGGGGGGAGGGGGGTGCAGATACCTGTCTAAGACAGGTATCTGCACCCACTTCCGGGCATAGACTCCCACGGGAGTTTACGCCACTTCCTGTCCTGGCGCGCTGTCTGCCGGGACACACACGTGTCCCGGCAGACAGCGCTGACGATTCTGATTGCACTGCGCGACTCGCGCATGCGCAGTGGGGAACCGGGAAGTGAAGCCACTTCCTGATTCCCTCACTGAGAATGGCGCCGGCAGCAGCAGAGAGCCGATCGATTGATCGGCCTCTGCTGCCCACATCGCTGAAACCAGGGACAGGTAAGTGTCCATTTATTAAAAGTCAGCAGCTGCAGTATTTGTAGCTGCTGGCTTTTAATTTTTTTTTCGCCAGTACCGTCCCACTTTAAGAGAGGGCAGTATTGTCTTCTAAATGCTTGTCAGCTGCTCCTGTTCTACTCTTTGAAAATAAATCCACCACGGTTTACTCACTTTTCAAGCCTGTCACATATGTAAATGAGTCCTTGTTTTTTTTTTTTGTTTTTTTTTAGGGCTTTTTTTTTTCTTTTCACCTGGTGATCCAACTAGTTAAGCAGAACCAGCTGAATTTCAAGTACTTAAAATTCTGATCGACTTCTGTACAACTGCCCTGTTGGATTTTCCCTGCTCGATCAGCGCTGCAGGCTATAGCCTTCAATGCTGATCAGTGTTTTATGGCAGCTGGGAAGTCTCATTGTTGTCGGAATACAATAGCTCAATGAGGATGATCCCCATTGAGTGTGTAAATAGGGGAATCAAGTCAGTGTTTTACATTCAACCCCCTGGTTGAATGAAAAAAAATAATTGCTCTATGGGCTGTTTAAATGAGAAGTTCGGTAATGAAAATAAAAAATCATACTCTCCTAGATGGCTGCAGCACTGATCCCAGCTGTAGCTGTCCCCTGCTGCCTCTAAACCGGGGTGGGCAAGCGGCACACGAAGCCTCTTTTGCTGGCACTCGAATCCCTCCCCATCAGCAGAGCAGCGCAGGGAAGTGTCAGTGAGACACTAATGCATTCCAATTTCAGAGTTCCCCACACCGCACTGAGGGGAGGCACTGTGCCCCCACACATTGTAAAAGATGGAAAACATTGTTTGGTTCTCTTACTTTGCTGGGGGGGTGGGGGGGGGGTAAAAGATGGAAAACATTGTTTGGTTCTCTAACTTTGCTCGCTTGGCTCGCTTGGTTGGCACTACCAATCTCAGAAAGAAGGAATTTCACTGTGATTGAGAAAACCACATCAGGTGACAGTTTGTGGAATTACTGTTGAGCTTCTGGGAACTTTGTTGAAATTATTTCTGAACCTTTGCGTCATTTACTACTGAACCCCGGCACTCTGTGTCTCTTTAACCCAGAGCCAGTATTCAGTGCAATGAAAATCACACCCAACTTTTCCTGTGGCGCAGAACACCGCACTTTTTCTCAGCTGAGGGGGCCCAACTTATGATCCTGCACACAGGCCCACTGCTTTCAGAAAATACCCCTGACCTGAGCTCATCATTGCACATCCATTCCAGATGCTTGTATGTGACATCACATACAAGCACGTGGGCTGGATTCAAGAGTTGGATCAGCAGGATGAGTGTGCCAGGACAGGTAGATGGGTCTCATCTCTGCTTCCTTTCACCACTGTGCATAAATGAGCAGGAGGGTACAGCGGTGGGACAGATGTGCAGGGAGGTACAGTGGTGGAAGAGATGAGAAGGGGGTTCAGCAGTGGGACAGAAGAGCTGGGGGGTTTAGTGTTGGGGCAGATGAGCAGGGGGTTTAGTGTTGGGGCAGATGGGAAGGGGGTTCAGTGGTGGGACAGAAAAGCAGGGGTTCAGAGCAGTGTGGAAGATGTGAAAAGAGGTGTATTGATGGGACAGATGAGCAGGGGGTTACAGTGGCGGGGCAGGAGAGCAAGGGGAACAGAGGTGGGGAAGAAGAGCAGGGGGGTACAGAGGTGAGACAGATGTGCAGGAGGTACATTGGTGGGGCAGATGAGAAAGCGGGTTACAGTGGTGGGGCAGAGGAGCAGATGGGTTCAGTGTTAGGACAGATGAGAAGGTGATTCAGTAGTGAAACAGAAGAGGAGGGAGGTACAGTAGTGGGGCAGATGAGAAAAGGGGATACATTGATGGGGCAGATGAGCAGGGGGGGTTAAAGTGGTGGGACAGAAGAGCAAGGGGGTACAGTGATGGGGCAGATATGCAGGAGGTACAGTGGTGGGACGGATGAGAAGGGGGTTCAGCAGTGGGACAGAAAAGCAGGAGGGTACAGTGATGGGGCAGATGAGCAGGGGGTTACAGTGCTGGGACAGATGAGCAGGGGGTGTTCAGTGTTGGGGCAGAGGAAAAAGGAGGTACATTGGTGAAACAGATGAGCAGGGGGTTACAGCGCTGGGGCAGGGGGGTACAGAGGTTGGGCAGATGTGCAGAGGAGAAAGAAGGTACATCGGTGGAACACATGAGCAGGGGGTTAAGGTGGTGGGGCAGACGAGCAGGGGGTACAGTAGCATGTAGTTTACAGCATTTTCTTTATAAAAAATCCTTTTCGTGATTGAAAGTGTGAAGTTGACAGTTTTTTGTTATAAAATAAGCACACTCAATTTCTTTGAAAACATTTTTCGGCACACTGTGCTCAAAAGGTGCCCTACCTCTGCTCTAGACTGAGAACTGAGCGATCACATAACCACCGGTCGCTTAGTTCTCGGTCTTCACTGAGCAGAGAGCTGGTGACTGTCAGTCACAGGAGAGCTTGACTGGTGGTGCCACCTAAAACTCAGCATGTAGTGTTGAAATTTTTGCACCGCAATGCATCATGGTGGTAGAAATGCATACCCATCTGAGTGTCACCATGTCCAGGTGTATCTAGGTGGTCTGGGGGAGGCGCAGTAAAAACACTGATAAACTACCTTTCCATTGCCCCCTTCCCGGTTGGTGCTGATTAGTAGATGTGCAGCAGCCCACATTATGACCCATTAATACTTGTGAGCTCCCTCTAGGTGATTCCACAGCAGTTGATACCAAAGGTTCCAGGGATGTCACAATCGGTGGTCCTTGTGAGGTCACAGGAAGTGATATCAGCTGCCCAGTGATGTCAGAAAAAGACATACCAGTGGTCCTTGTGAAGTCAGTTTTCCATGTGAGCCTGTGATAGGTGATACCAGCGTTCCATGTGAGAGGACAGGAAGGGATGGAAGCTGTTCTGACTGAGGGGGAATGGTGAGGTGTAGCAAGTAACAAAAATTGGGCAGCTATACCTATCGGTCAAGTCTTCTACAAATGCCCCTTGATTATTGTCAGACTCCAGTCACTGGATGAAATTGCTGGGTTGGGAATGAGCATTTTAGCGACAAACTGTAGTGCCCCCCGCAGGTGCTGTAGCAGTGTCGTTGCATCTCTTGGTAGAGAATGATTGCAGTCATTTCCTGAGCTGTGAACTTACGATCGATGCTGGTTCTATTATTTACCTCATCTAGTAAGGACAGAATGGGATGAAATATGGCTGACATTTAATTTTACCTCCCCTCCGGGCAACATTCTCAATCAGCAACTGCCTACCTGCCATACAGCATCAGATATGGAAGAACATGTACCGCACAGATTTCAGTGCTATAATATCCGAGTGCTATTTACAAAGGAAAAGTCACAAACTGTAAACATTATATATTTATATATAGTAGCTCTGCCATATTCTGCCATTTAGATAAGTCTGCAACAAAAGAGCTTACATTTTATTATGCCCTCCACAGTCACACATTAATATTATAGAACTGTCATATACAGTGCTGTATAGAGAACACTGAGCCATTCACATCAGTCTCTGCACCAGATGAGCTTACACTCCAATGCGTCCCCCTCCAGTCATACACTGTATACATGTATATACAGTAGCTGTGACTCACGGTTCTGTACAGAGTGCAGGCTTTGTCCATCTGTGCTCAGCCCTGGGAATTCATTCTCACCATTGAACCTGTAAAGCTTTTCTCGTCTTCACACTCTATACCACTGAAAGCAATTAAAAAGAAAACAGTGAGGGCCAGCAGCTGGGGGGGGGGGGGGGGGGGGGTGTCAGTGAGCGTGGCCAGGTGAGAGCGTTTTATGAGACAGCTAGATCGCAGCATTTCTCACACCTGACATCGGAGTAATAAATAGATATCTATAGTGTTGCTCTTTCTAGCTGCTCCCAAGTGGGTTACGTCAGACAGGGGTTGATCTCTTTGTGAAGTTCCAGCGACTCTACGGGATCTATTTAGAAAGATTGACCACATAATTGCTTTTTGCTTTGTCGCTTATCCTCCTGTTGGCTGCTAATTTTCACGTGTTTTTATTCTGTTTATCGAAGTGCCTGAGAAGCTGCACTGTAAAGATTACACCAATTAGATTGGTAAAACAAAAAACATTCCAGCACCTCTAGGAGGGTTTCGTCTCTGGCTTCTTTTACTAGAAACGGGTTTAGGGTAATCGATCAGCAGTACTTTTTAGTACAAAGGGTCACGTTCATAAACTGACAATGTTACCTTGAAGATATAGCAGGAATTCTCTAAAATATTTGTGACGTGTCTCCTGACCGTCCACGAATTATGTCCATGATTGCAGTAACCACTAGGCCCGAAACAACTAATCAATTATGGAAATAGTTGTCATTAGTTGGACTGCATACAGAAAGCATTATTTGTTTACATATAAGGAGGAAATACAGTGCAGCACACGCTCAGTACACCATCCATACATGTCAGAAGAGACAGTGCAGCACACATACAGCTCAGTACACCATCCATACATGTATGGATGGTGTACTGAGCTGTATGTGTGCTGCACTGTCTCTTCTGTCATGTACGGATGGTGTACTGAGCTGTATGTGTGCTGCACTCTCTCTTCTGACATGTATGGATGGTGTACTGAGCTGTATGTGTGCTGCACTGTCTCTTCTGTCATGTACGGATGGTGTACTGAGCTGTATGTGTGCTGCACTCTCTCTTCTGACATGTATGGATGGTGTACTGAGCTGTATGTGTGCTGCACTCTCTCTTCTGACATGTCAGAAGAGACAGTGCAGCACACGTAACGCTCAATACACCATCCATACATGCCAGAAGAGACAGTGCAGCACACATACAGCTCAGTACACCATCTGTACATGTCAGAAGAGACAGTGCAGCACACATACAGCTCAGTACACCATCTGTACATGTCAGAAGAGACAGTGCAGCACACATACCGCTCAATACACCATCCGTACATGTCAGAAGAGACAGTGCAGCACACATACAGCTCAGTACACCATCCGTACATGTCAGAAGAGACAGTGCAGTACACATACAGCTCAGTACACCATCCGTACATGTCAGAAGAGACAGTGCAGCACACGTACAGCTCAGTACACCATCCGTGCATGTCAGAAGACACAGTGCAGCACACGTACAGCTCAGTACACCATCCATACATGTCAGAAGAGACAGTGCAGTACACATACAGCTCAGTACACCATCCGTACATGTCAGAAGAGACAGTGCAGCACACGTACAGCTCAGTACACCATCCATACATGTCAGTAACTAATTTATTCCTCAGTTTAGGCCAATCTGTATTCTTCTACATATTTTTGTTAAAAAAAATCACAATAAGCGTATATTGATTGGTTTCGCATCTACAAAATAGGGGATAGATTTATGGCATTTTTATTTATATTTTTTTTATTAGTATTATCATCAATATGCGATTTTTATCGTGACTGCGACATTGCGGCGGACAGGTCGGACACTTTTGACACTATTTTGGGACCATTGGCATTTCAGCGACCAGTTCTATAAAAATGCACTGATTACTGTGTAAATGTCACTGGCAGGGAAGGGGTTAAACACTAGGGGGCGATCAAGGGGTTAAATGTGTTCCCTCAGTGTGTTCTAACTGTAGGGGGGGTGGGCTCACTAGAACATGACAGAAATCACTGCTCCCGATCACTGGGAGCAATAGATCCCTGTCACGTTGCTAGGCAGAACAGGGAAATTCCTTGTTTACATCTCCCTGTTCTGCCTCTCCATGCCACGTTCACGGGCCACCGGCGGACACGCTCGTGCGGCGGGTACGCGCCCGATAGCCACCGATTACGGATTGACGTACGGGTACGTCATTTTTGCTGACGTATATATGCGTGAGCAGGTCCGTAAGTGGTTAAAATTAATTTTTTTTTTTTTTTTTTTAAGGAAGACATTGTTTTTGTATGGCCAACAAGTAACAGCAGGTTCAAGTAGCTTTTATCAAGCCACCTGCCTATGACCAGGGAGTCATACATAATATATTACAGTTCCGTGACGCAACGCGTAGGGATTGGCCGGACAGACGATACCGGAAGTGCTGTTAGACAGGCGGCAGATTGCCATTGTGTTTGCTGTTATCATGCTTTTTAAATGTAAGGATTCAATTTTTTATTAAAATTTACTATTGAGACTTACTTCACGATTGGGCCCCCCTCTGTTTTGCTTAAATCCCCACTTTTGGCGAGTCATTACCGCGGGATCGTGGTCGCCATTTACATAGGAAGCTGGAGAGATATCCCCATTAGAGGCAAGTAGTGAGGGGAGACACTACGGAAGGAGTTCGATTGGATCCATTTTTGAGAAGCAGGAATCTTTGGAGCCATTTGAGAGGGATAGTGGAAGTGGAGCAGACCCCTTGTGCCGTTTGGATGCCCGTATATTCTCATTTAGAGGTGAGAGACTAGAGAGTACAATTTAGGATAAGGTCCTCACTACCCAACACCCCCCACTTTGGAGATAGATGAGCATCAACATCTCGGCTACCCCCTCTACATTTAGAGACGTTTCCTGAGCTTTTATACCATCTGGGCTATACGATTATTACTTTTTATTACCACATGGACTCCATGATTAATTAGTGTATGGAACTGTTCACCATCTCTCCAATGGAGTAGTCTGCACTTTTATTCCTCACCCACCTTATTGGATATTTATTAAGATCACTGTGTATTTATTGTTTTATTTTTTTTTATTTTTTTGTTCACAGCATATACTTTTAAAAGATCAGCATTGAAATAGCAATACAAATATTAGTTATATTTGACAATCCAATATAAGCTTAATTGAAAAATCTCCTTTCATGTTATGAATGCTGTCTGTCTGCTGGCCATCTCTTTCCAGACCTTCCTGGACTCCCTGCATGCTTTGCAGCTTCTGCTCTGCTGGTTACTTTCTATTGTTTTATTTTTACCTTAGTCCAGTCATTTAGGATAACTGGCTAATTAGGCACTTTATTTCGTTTAGTTATAGACATAACTTATTTATATGATTTATTCATGCAATTGTGATAGCCACTGTTCATTATCACCAATTTTAGCACTTGTTGCACTTTTAGTTTTTATAGAATTTGCTACACAATTTTACACATTTATTTTAAAGTGCATAGTGTGTATATATATGTATGTGTATTAGCGAGTGATTATTAATATGTAATTTAGCACTTGGTGCACCGTACACCTATTAATTTATTTCACTTGTATATCATATTTATTTCACTTTTATACCATATTTATTTATATCATTTTGGTGCATATCAGCGCAAAATCGCTGCTCATTATATGTCATTTGCGGGATTGTGTTCACCCTTAGGCCCCTTTCACACTGGAGCGGTGAGCCGCGGTGACGGTAAAGCAGCGCTATATTTAGCGCTGCTTTACCGTCGTTTTTACCGCGGTTTTCAGCCGCTCGCGGTGCGGTTTTACCCCCCGCGAGCGGCCGAAAAAGGGTTAAACACCCCCCGCAGAGCGCCGCCGTAGCGGCGCTTTGCGGCGGTATTGCCGCGGTTTTACCGCGGTCTCCCATTCTTTTCAGTGGGAAGGAGCGGTATAGGAGCGGTGAACACACCGCTCCTATCCCGCTCCAAAGATGCTGCTAGCAGGACTTTTTTTGTCATCCTGCTAGCGCACCGCTCCAGTGTGAAAGCCCGCCGGCTTTCACACTGGAGTTAAAGGGGCAGGATTTTTTCATGCGGTGAACAGGCGCTATTTTTAGCGCTGCAACGCATGAAAAAAGCCCCGGTGTGAAAGGGGCCTTAGATTTTGCTGCTTTTTTAGGTATTTGACCACACACAGCATTTGAGCTGGTACTTTATTGATTTCCACCTTTAGTTCTCTTTTATTCACATATTTATTTGTGCATAGTATCTAGTTTATCAACAGCCCGAAGGTCACCCACACTACAGTTCTGTGTGAAAATCCACAAAACAGTCTTTAATTTATTTTTTTCTTTAAATGACAAATTTGATCTCAGAGTCTGAAAATATTGACCAGATTCAACCTCTAATAGTATATACAGTATATTTTTTCTGTCTGTTATTCTCAGAGTGGATTAGAGATTTTTCTCCCTAACCATATAGTTGGTTATTTATATTTACCACTTCATAGAGATAGTTAAGAATAAATTACCTTTTTTTTTAAACTTTACTATAGTTTACAACACACTTTTTTTTAAGGTTATTCTCCAATTAATCAAAACAATAATCGGCTAACTAAGCGATTATGAAAGTAATCGTTAGTTGCAAGAATTTTCAAAAATATTGTATTTAACCACTCCCACTAATGCCCCTATTCTCTGTCAGGACTGCAGACACAGTGAAAACTAAAAATGTAAGCAGTATTAAATACAAAACCAAAAATGTAATGTAACGCCTCCCCATAGAAACAGCTAGCTAAAATGGGTCCTCTGTTGTTGGCCTCAGCCTTTTCAAAGACCTCAGCCATATCACACATCAGGCTGAGTACACAAACACACAATTTAAGGCCCGGTTCACACTTGTGCGATGCGAGAACCCTGCGAATCACATGTTATACTTACCTGCCCTGTGCAGTTGGTTTTGCACAGAGCAGCCCGGATCCTCCTCTTCTCGGGTCCCTCTTACCGACTCCTGGCCCCTCCCTCCTGTCGAGTGCCCCCACAGCAAGCAGCTTAGTATGAGGTCACCCGAGCCAAGCTGCAGCTCTGTGTGTCCATTCAGACACGGAGCTGCCATTCGCCCCTGCCCCCTCTCTCTCCTGATTGGCTAACTGACTTTGACAGCAGTGGGAGCCAATGGCATCGCTGCTGTGTCTCAGCCAATCAGAATGGAGAGTCCTGGATGGCCAAGGGACTGGTGGACATCACTGGAGAGAGATGGGGCTCAGGTAAGTATTAGGGGTGCTGGGGAGGCTGCTACACACATTAAGATAAAAAACCTTCTGCCTTCACAACTCCTCTAAGGAATCAGGAGCTCATAGAGTTTTGCTTTTGGTGGTATTTGATCACCACTGGCTTCTTTATTTTTTGCGCTACAAATAAAAAAAAGACTGAACATTTTGAAAAAAAAAAAAAAAAAGTTTTTCTTTGTTTCTGTTATAACATTTTGTAAATAAGTATGTTTTTCTCCTTCACTGACAGGCACTGATGGGGTGGCACTGATGGGTACTGATGAGGAGACACTAATATGCGGCAATAATTGGCACTGATCGGCGGCAATGATGGGCACTGATGGGCAGCCCTGATAGTCAGCACTGATGAGGAGCCAATGACGGGCATTACTGATGGGCACTGACTGGCATTAAATGGGCACTGATTGGCATATGTTGTGGGTACAGGTGGGCTTTACTGATGGGTCTGCACTGATAATCAATGCGCTGATTGTCAGCGCAGACCCCCCCCCCCTGTCAGGAGAGCCATCGATCGGCTCTCCTCTACTCGAGCCTTTTCAGCGCAAATGGAGTAAACCCGATAAACGGCACCTCCTAGTTACCACTGTGATCAGCTGTGATTGGACACAGCTGATCACGTGGTAAAGAGCCTACATCAGATGCTCTTTACCTAGCTCGGAGATGTGGTGTGTCGGATCGACACACTGCACCACCAATCGCCACGCCCCGGGGGTGCGCACAAGTGGCTCCTCCTGCTGAAAATATGAAGCCCAGTCGGGATAATGCAAGCACTTTCCGCCCATCATTCTGCTATTTGGTAGGTGGGAGGTGGTTAACCCTGCTAACAGCTGACTGTAAAGAAAAGAATTGCTGACATTCAAAAATTGCTGAAAAAAAGGCGTGGAGTCTATCCCCAATTCATACCAGGCCCTTCAGGTCTGTCTGCTATGGAATTTAAGGCGAACCCCCATACCAAAATTTAAAAAAAAACAGTGTGGGTCCCCCCAAATTCCATACCAGACCCTTACCTGAGCATGCAGCCCGGCAGGTCAGGAAAGGGGGCAGAGTAAGCCCCCCCCCACCTGAACCATACCCGGCCACATGCCCTCAACATGGGGGGGGGTGCCCCCCCAAAGCACCTTGTCCCCAAGTTGATGTCAAGGGTCTCTTCCCCACAACCCTGGCCGGTGGTTGCAGGGATTATTATATTCTATTCTCACAGCACTGTCAGGACGACCCCAGTCCTAGAGGGCAGCAAGTCGTCTATGAGATTATCCACGGTTTGACCGGGCACTTGTGACACTACACAGTCAGCTGACTCTAGCGCAGGAATGTGTTGTTCGTCAATGTAAGCACCCCTGTCAGTGGTAAATGGTTTGTCTAAACACTCTGCTACATTTGCCGAAGAGCGCGTTCTGTTGAAAAACAGACCTACTGGCCAGATAACCAGATGAAAATAAGGCCCCTTTCACACGAGGCGGACTCCCCTTCCACGGAGTCCGCCTCTGTCCGCCGGCTCAGCGGGAGATTTCTCCGGGCTTCCGCTGAGCCGGCGGATGACAAGTCCCTCTCTGCTCACTGAGCGGGGAGGGGCTTGCGAGCGCCGCTGGTCTCTATGGAGAGATCAGATAAAAACGGACAGCGTGTCCGTTTTCAGCAGATCTCACCCGATCCGATCTGCCAGCGACGGATCTGGACGTAGAGCCATACGTCTGCTTTTGGCGGATCGGACTGGGTCGGATGTCAGCGGACATGTCTCCGCTGACATCCGAGGCTCCATAGACTAACATGGAGCGCCCGTTCAGATCCGCCGTCAAAACTGACAGGCGGATCTGAACGGTCCGTCCATGAGAAAGGGTCCTAAAGGAGAGAAAGCTTTAGGCTGGGATCACACCTCCGACGGATGCGGCTCGCAGCAGGGGTTTTGCCTGAATTCAGCCCTGAAACAGAAGCCAAACAGCCGCAACGGAGATATGTGAACCGGCTCCATAGAGAGCCAGTCATAATCTCCTGTCATGCAAATTGGATGCGGAAAACCCACATCCAATTCGTACTAGTGTGAACCCAGCCTAAAAAAAATAAAAATAATCACAATTAAGAGTTGGTAACCTGCATATAATGTTTGCCTTTGGATTTAATAATTTTTTAATAACAAATGACATTCTATACAGTTTATAAAATGTCTTTTGTGTGACAGCGCATTTATCAGCATAGGACTGACATTGTTTGGTGCTCAGTTATAGAGTGTATTGTTGCAGCTGGTACAGCTTGGGTTAATTTTTTTGCACAAATTAATCTGCCATCCTCACCACCTCGAATCGAACGGAAGGACACGTCCAGTCTTGGTCGTCTGTTAATCAAGGAGATCTTATCTGTCAGACTTTAATGGAAACACAAATGTCAGCATTTTGATTGGGTGGAGGAGATTGGCAGATTTTTCTGACGTGGCTGTTTGTTTGGGATTCAAGGCATCAATCATACCCCTTTCTCACCTCCCTGGGGAAGCTGTGTATTGGCAGCTATCGCGTTGCTTGACGGCTATCTTCCAGAAATCTCGGTGAACATTTGTAATCTGGAGTAACACTCTGCAATCTAATCACTTTGTGCTGATGGTCAAAGATGGTTTCCAAGTATATGCTACCTGCAAGGTATTGAGACCTTTTTGGCATTGAATTATAATCACAGTTCTGTGGATGTTGCACACAATACAGAGGCAGAAGAACCCCCATCTCTTCCTCAGTCATTGTTAATATTCTATGTCCTACTACTGCAGGCACTTTCAGGTTTTACCCAAAATGTCATGGGCATGTCACTTGATGTGATTATATCCTCTGTTTAGCCCTTTCACTGCCAGAGCCATTTTATTCATTTTTTTTAACAAGCATTTTAAAATGCACATTTTAGGCTTGAAGATCACTTAAAGTGGTTGTAAAGGCTGAAGTTGTTTACCTTAATGCATCTATGCATTAATGTAAAAAAAAAACCTTCTGTGTGCAGCATCCCACCCAGCTCCCATCTCGATCCAGCATTGTGCACCAGAGCAGCAGCTCCCCATCCCCATTGGCAAAGAGGCAGCAGCAGCTGCTCCCATTGGCTCCCACTGCTGTCAATCACAGGCAATGAGGAGAGAGCATGGACAAGGCTGAGCCACGCTGTAGGTTTTATGGACACACAGAGGTGACCCAGGAGGGAGCATGCACCAGCGCCCCCATTTAGCAAGGGAGGGGGGCCAGAGTGCCGGCAGGAGGCCTGAGAAGAGGATCAGGGCTGGTCTGTGTAAAACCACTGCACAGAGCAGTGTCCCCCTGTACATATTTTCTAACAGCAGAACCCCTTTAAAATAAATTGGTGGCAATTACAATTACAATGTCCCACAATACTGTTTATCAAATCTAAATTTTCAGTAATAAATGTATTTTAGTGCACAGAAAAAACAATAATATAATGCCCATTTTTTTTTTTGTGGTTGTGTAGAATAAGTAGATACCAAATATGTCAACTTCAATTTTGCATGGCCATGAAATCTAGATTCAGTAGCTTTGCTGAGTTTCCAGCTACACTCAGTAGTTAGATTGTTGTACCAGTCTTCTCAGCTACACTCAGTAGTTAGATCGTTGTACCAGTCTTCTCAGCTACACTCAGTAGTTAGATTGTTGTACCAGTCTTCTCAGCTACACTCACTAGTTAGATTGTTGTACCAGTCTTCTCAGCTACACTCAGTAGTTAGAACGTTGTACCAGTCTTCTCAGCTACACTCACTAGTTAGATTGTTGTACCAGTCTTCTCAGCTACACTCAGTAGTTAGAACGTTGTACCAGTCTTCTCAGCTACACTCAGTAGTTAGATTTTTGTACCAGTCTTCTCAGCTACACTCACTAGTTAGATTGTTGTACCAGTCTTCTCAGCTACACTCAGTAGTTAGAACGTTGTACCAGTCTTCTCAGCTACACTCACTAGATTTTTGTACCAGTCTCAACTACACGCAGTAGTTAGATTGTTGAACCCGTCTTCTTAGCTATACTCACTAGATTGTTGTACTAGTCATTTCAGCTACACTCAGTAGATTGCTACATCAGAGCTCCCAGCTCCAACCACTATACCACTGTGTTCCCAGCTCCATCAACCAGTTAGCTTCTTGCACCAGAGAGCAATAGAATAGAGTGTTGTACCTAAAATCCCAACTCTGCACTAGGTAAAGTGCTGCACCATAGTTCCCAGCTATGGGCACACCAGACTTTAGATATCTGAGTGTTGGAATTACAGGTAGGGAAAGTGTTGGAGTTATAGGGAAGAATAGTGCTTAATAGGATTACAGGGATTAATGTGAGGGGGGCGTCTGTGTAGACATCGCTCTCTGCACCCTGAGACTACCTGCACAGATCTTAAGAGCTTAAAGCCAGCATAGCACTGATTTTATAATGTTGTTCCACATTATAACAATTCAAGTTTTATTTTTTACTCTGTTCCACGCACAGACAAGTCAGACAGTGTTAAAATCTCAAGAAACAAGATGGCTGCTGACATCCGCCTGCTGAGAGATCTGGTTGCTGTGGTAACAGTAATGCCGCCGTGTCAAGGAAGAGATAATATATATTTTTAGCCATGGAAAAGATTGATGTTGCATGGAAGAGATTTCAGTGACACGCATGAATCGGGACACTGTATAAGGCAAGCTTTTCTGGTATTATTACAGACAGAGATGAATCTTTGGCCCCTGTGTGGTGTACACCCGGAGGGAAGGTCTCGCTCCCCTCTTTTTGTGGGTGTTTATTTGGAGGTGCTCTGCCAGTTGCTGCATCTGGTTGAAGCAGGGAAATCATCCATTGGGTTGTGTCCTCTGTGAACAGGAGGAAGAAATCGAAATAAGGTTCATATACAATAGGAACTCATTTAAAATACACAACAGGTTCTCTTTGGATGTGTGTGTGATCCCTTATGTATTTAAATATCTAACATAATTAATAGAAATTCAGCTGTAACTGGCTAATAAACTCGATTGAAAAGCACAAACTATCAACAAGTCACTTTCAGTTATAGGTGGTGGTGACGGGATATATTGTCCCTGCAATAGAATGATGCATGCTCAGTGCGACATTACAAAACAGTCTCCCATTCAGGGCTGGTGCAAGGATTTTTGACACCCTAGGCGAACCCCCCCCCCCCCCCAATTAGCTCTGCCCCTAACTCCACCCCCTTTGCCCTGCCCATGTATATGGTGGAGGTGATGGGGGAGATTTTTGCAGCACTTCTCCACCTTTTCTTCAGCCGTGAACCACAGGCCCGCACCTGTGCCTCTGGATTCGGCCTGAAGACAAATAGTGGCGGCACCGGCCAGCCGTGGTACGCAGGTATATGGACAGGCTAGGGTAGTATAAGGACAGCCTAGGGTAGTATATAGACAGGCTTCTGTGTAACTATCTGTCCGTACGTGCAGACAGATACACTGACAATGCCTAAAATAATAATAAATGCACATTTTTTTACCTGCAAAAAGATCTGCATTTATTATTTTTTTGCAAAGGTGAACTTGAACCTCCACACCTCAAATCACCCCAATTCCTGTATTTTCAGGTCTCAGATCACCACAATTCTTCCACCTTTACACCTCAGATCACCCCAATTGCTCCATCAGTCCCCTGAACGCCTGTTTTCCGCTGTACCTCTGTTTATCTCTGTGAGGACAGGCGGGGGGGGGGGGGGTTCAGGGGGAAACAGGCTTTCAGGGGACTGATGAAGCAATTGGGGTGATCTGAGGTGTAAAGGTGGAAGAATTGTGGTGATCTGAGGCCTGAAAATACAGGAATTGGGGTGAGTGGGCACGAGGAAGCGAGCCGGTGCCACCACTATTTGTCTTCAGACCGGATCCAGAGGCACAGGTGCGGGCCTGTGGTTCACAGCTGAAGAAAAGGTGGGGAGGTGCTGCAATAATCTCCCCCCACCACCTCCACCATATACATGGGCAGTGCAAAGGGGGTGGAGTCAGGGGCAGAGCTAATGGGGGGGGGGGCAAAATTAGGTTTCTAGGGTGTCAAAAATCCTTGCACCAGCCCTGCCTGTCCTCACAAAAGTTCCAGATGGTCCAGGAGGAGGAGGGCGGGAAAATCGCACCAAGCCCGAACTTACATGCAGCCGGGCTTCCATCTCATCCGCCCCGGCCGGTTCCATGATGTATCCTGCAGGCACTTCAGGGCTCCACTTTGTTTGGGCTGTCTCCCCTCCCCTTCTCACTGCCGCTGCTAGGGTGGCACTGCAGGCTGGGAACATCAGAGATGGTGACATGACCGCGCACAGGGGATGTTTCCTTTTCTTCCTTCATAATGGATACAGTCCTCCGCCGCTGCTGCGCCAGCGCCTCTGACACTGTACAGAGGGACTAGGGAGTGGAGCGGCTGCTTGTTGAGTTGTTGAGGGCAGGGCCGGATTAACATAGGGGCTATTGGAGCTGCAGCTCCAGGCCCCTATCTCAAGATAGGCCCATTTGCCCCCCCCCCCAAAAAAAAAAAAATCTGAAAAAAATAAATAAATAAATAAATAAAAGATCGACTTCAAGGGTTGTAGCTTGGTGATCAGGAGTCACAGAGACCCCACATTTGGGGGGTAGGTAGCTAAAGACCGACTCCAGCACTGGTTAAAAGATGGGGCTGCTTTCATCTATGGTTCCGGAGATACAGGGCTGCTTGCACAGCCTGTCAGAAGCTACATACAGAGCTGCCAGTATAAATACAAGCTGGAACACTCTACAGCAGACTGAGAGGATGAGATCACAGTGCTTATAATAATTATTTGTATATTACTTATGATAATTAACCCCTCGCCACCCAGGCCAATTCTGACACTTCTCTCCTACATGTAAAAAATCATCATTTTTTTGCTAGAAAATTACTCAGAACCTTCAAGCATTATATATTGTTTTAGCAGACACCCTATGGAATAAAATGGTGGTCTTTGTAACTTTGTAACTTTGTAACTGGCTCTGATACTAACCAGTGCCTACCCAGCCACTGACTAGTATCTCTCCCCAGCCTGTCCCCACACACCCTCTCACCTGCTGACCTGGGAATGGGGGAATCACTCCCGCTGTGTTATTGTGTTCTGCCAGTGAATACAATTATTAGTGTTGCTAACTATAGCTGGCAGCACTGTTTGTTTTGGGGAAAACCTGACAGGCTGGTTGTACTCAAGTCGGTTAATAGGTTGACTTGTGTAAAACCAGCTAGCCCATACATAGATCAACTATAGCTGGTCTCTGCTTAATTGGAGTAATTTCAATCCATGTATGGCCCGCTTAACCACTACGCAGTCCCTAAAAATCCTTCCACAAACCTTTACATTTTTCCTTCCCAGATTACTTCATCCTCCTCTCCTATACATAGTGCCCACTGTCATACTCTCCACACCTCTCTCCTGTACATACTGCTCACTGTCATACCCTCCACACTTCTCTCCTATACATAGCGCCCACTGTCATATCCTCCACACTCCTCTCCTGTACATAGTGCTCGCTGTCATACACTTCTCTCCTGTACATAGTGCCCACTGTCGTAACCCTCCACACTCCTCTCCTGTACATACTGCTCACTGTCATAACCTCCACACTCCTCTCCTGTACATACTGCTCACTGTCATACCCTCCACACTCCTCTCCTATACATAGTGCCCACTGTCATACCCCCAACACTTCTCTCCTATACATAGTGCCCACTGTCATACCTTCCACACTGCTCTCCTGTACATACTACCCACTGTCATACCCTCCATACTCCTCTCCTGTACATAGTACCTACTGTCCTACCCTCCACACTCCTCTCCTGTACATACTACTCACTGTCCTACTCTCCACACTTCTCTCCTGCACATAGTGCCCACTGTTATACCCTCCACACTCCTCTCCATATTGCTCACTGTCAAACCCTCCACACTCTTCTCTTATACATAGTGCCCACTGTCATACCCTCTACACTCCTCTGCTGTGCATACTGCCCACTGTTATACCCTTCACACTCCTCTCCTGTACATAGTGCCTTCTGCCATACCCTCCGCACTCCTCTCCTGTACATAGTGCCTACTGTCCTACCCTCCACACTCCTCTCCTGTACATACTACTCACTGTCCTACTCTCCACACTTCTCTCCTGCACATAGTGCCCACTGTTATACCCTCCACACTCATCTCCATATTGCTCACTGTCAAACCCTCCACACTCTTCTCTTATACATAGTGCCCACTGTCATACCCTCTACACTCCTCTGCTGTGCATACTGCTCACTGTTATACCCTTCACACTCCTCTCCTGTACATACTGCCCACTGTCATACCCTTCGCACTCCTCTCCTGTACATACTGCCCACTGTCATACCCTCCACACTCCTCTCCGGTACAAACTACCTAATGTCATACCCCCCACACTCCTCTCCTGTACATACTGCCCACTGGCATACCCTCCACACTCCTCTGTTGTGCATACTGCCCACTGTCATACCCTTCACACTCCTCTGCTGTACATAGTGCCTTCTGCCATACCCTCCGCACTCCTCTCATGTACATAGTGCCCACTGTTAGACCCTCCACATTCCTCTCCCTCACCTGCACATACTTCCCACTTTTATACCATCCATACCCCTCCCCTATTTCTCTTACCCACAAAAACAGTTCTTTAAAGTTATACTGAATATCCTCAATGTTACCAGCTCTAGAATGGGCACACTTTTGTTAGTTCAACTAAAGGAAATCTTCTCCGTCCTCATATTTGTTCTGCCCATTATTAGTACTTATTTAATTGTGTAATTACTATTGTGATGTATAGAGGAACTTAGGGGATGTCAGCTACTGTAAATATAGCACTTGTAAAAAAAAGTGTCCATGAAAATATTTTTGAAATGTTGGCAACTATGCACTTAGGCACTGCCCAAGGGCCACAGGGTCAGTAGGGGGCCCCATGAGAGGCTCCTGTGATATTAAAGCGGTAATAAACCTTTCTAACATTACTACTTTTTAGAGGCCCTGAGGTAGGTTATGCCATAATGTACAAGTATGCATAGCATATTGGCACATTAGGGTACACTTAAATTGTCAGACTGAGCCCTCCAGTGCTGTGCTGTGATCAATCCGGCAGGGCGCTTCCATCTACACCCGGTCTTCCTTCCGGGTTCTGTGCCTTCGGTCACTTGCCTTGGCTGGGCTGCATTGATGTCATTCCCATGCATGCTCATGTGCATCCTCTTTCTCTCATCCCTCCTTTCTCTCTCATCCTCCCTCCCTTATCCCTCACACCTCTTTCATTCCCTCTCTCTCTCTCTCTCTCTCTCTCTCTCTCTCTCTCTCATTCTCCCTCTCTCTCTTAATTTAATTTGTTATAACAAAAAATGTTTGCATTTTTATTTATTTATTGTTTATAAAAGGCCTCACCAAAATCCTCAGCACCAGGCCCATGATGTTCTTAATCTGACCCTGGTTAAGGGAGTAGGATCATTAGCGGCCAGTCGCCCTAGGCGGCTGCCTAGTTTGCCTAGTGGCAGCACCGGCCCTGCTCCCATTCATCACTTGTTTTATTATTGAAAATTCAGCAGAAGGAGAGAGACTCTCTCACTTGGCTACCCTTTGGTTGCAGGAACAGAAAGCTACGGCAAAAAGATCTCAGTACTAGAGCACTTGACATATACAAGAAGGCACTGAGTGACTTGACCTGCCCACCTCCAACAATACAATATAAAGTACGTTTTGACTGCTTTTTAGCAAATAGTAATGAGCTCTAGTAGCCAGACACTTTGGATACATCAGGTGGGAGGTGCTGTGACTTGTATTGCCACCCTATTCTGATAGGATTTGTCTGTTTCTCTCCCAATAAATGTCCCTATTCCTGACGCCTCTTCACTGGGGGGTTCTGGGAAGTTTCTGCCACCATCAGATAACACATTAGGTTTGTTTTCTGCGCCAGAGGCTGCAGTCATCCTGCATTCATTTAAATTGAATTATTGGGAAGTTACAGAACGTATAGAAGTGGGTCAGTGTTTTCCCACTGCCTCCCGCCGCCCTGTGCTGCTCATCCCCGGGCTGTAGATTCTTGTCAATCGCCCATTAATTGCTTCGGGGGGTCTCTTTAGCAGGGTATTGTGGGTAAACAAGGTATTGAGGCGAGCAGCGCGCTCTAGAGATGTTGCCGGGGGAAACACAATCTGTCAATGTCTTATATTTGTTCTCCGTTTATAATGGGGGGAGTGCGAGGGATCTGGGCCGCAGCATTGTAGGTTTTAATGCAGATTTAAGTAGCTGCTTTACATAGAGCAATCGCTGACAGGAGATTGATGGCGTACCTGGAGGATAAATCAGACACTGAACATTTACAGAGCAGAGACTTGTAGACACACATTTTTACCAGCTGTACTAACCGATCATTAACTGTAATCAGGCAGTTTGTAGGGGTGAAAATATAATTTATACCGGAGCATGAAAGATCATCTACAAACGGGCTTTGACCACATTTATGAACGACCATGTTACAGCCTCTGACTATAGAGACATTGGGACAATGGAGAGGGGGTTAGGAGGAGGGACAATACCAAACGCACAGATGGCTTTCTACCTAGAAATACTTTATAAGCAAGGTACTGAAAGTCACAGCCAATGGCAGCTTAACAAAAGACAATAGGCCACACAGCAAAGTAAAATGAATGTGAAATGTCTTTCTGCGTGAATCAGATACTTTACATATATACAGTAGTTGTGAATATTATTGGGAGAACCTTCACACTTTGTTTTGTTTGGGTGGAATATGTGATGTACAGCACAGTGTATAAAGCAGAGTCTTGTAGGGTATATGATGTGCAGCAGAATGTATGAAGATAAACCTTTAAACAGCCATGATATGATTCACAGTATATACAGAAGAGTATTGTGGAATAAATAATGTACAGCACAGTTTATAGAGTGCAGATGAGTATGCCTGTGTCATGTATAGCATGGTATATAATGAAGAACAGCCTGGAGTATATAATGCATACCACAATATATATAAAACAGAGCAGCCTGGGGGGGCGTGGCTGACCATGGATTGCCGAAGACATGTGCTGCTGAGCTCCGTGATTGCTCGAAGCTGACAAGCTATCTTCCAGTCAATGCACATCTTTAAAAAGCATGTCTACACACAGCTCTCGCTCTGCTGAGTCC
Source organism: Lithobates sylvaticus (assembly GCA_028564925.1). NCBI lineage: Eukaryota > Metazoa > Chordata > Amphibia > Anura > Ranidae > Lithobates > Lithobates sylvaticus. The sequence continues at coordinate 71,901,256 of CM053033.1, read as the reverse complement.
ACAGAGCTGGAACAGGGCCCGATCCAGCTGTACCTGCTCCGCACATCTCAGTCGAAACCCCGTACTCCCAATGACAAGATGGCTCCTGCTCAAAACACAGGGAAGAGCAAACCTCCTCCCCCCGCTCAGCCGGCGACAGACAGCAGTGAGGAATTGGATGATCCCCAAGCCCTGCACTCGGACCCACCAGCTGTGGTATCCAGGTCAGTGACCCCTGTTGCCCCGCTCCCTAACACAGGTCCTGTGGATATGACCCCTCAGGAGGATCATCCAGATCTGAGGCTTCGGCCTTCTGGGAGGAGTTTGAGTCCTGGGTGGTCAAAATGGAGGCCTCACTCCACAAAGACCTCCAGACCCTCCAACAGCAGATCTCAACTACTGAGACCGCAGTGTCTGCCCTAACTGACACTCAAACTGACCATGCAGCCCGCATCACATCCCTCGAACAGGCCTCCAGGGAGCACTTGCACCGCATACGGAAACATCAATTGCGTATAGAAGATGGAGAAAATAGGAGCCGCAGGAGCAATATATGGCTACAAGGATTACCAGAGGCCATGGCTGGTACAGACTTAAAACCTTCTGTCACTGCCATCCTCAATCTAGTCCTGGGAAGAGAGGCTTCATACCCATCAAATTGGACCGGGTGCACAGAGTAGGAGGGCCGAGGAGGGATTATAGTGACCACCCATGCAATGTCCTCTGCAGGGTACATTATTACACCCTTAAAGAAGAACTTGTGCGCAAGGCATGGCGTTTGGGCCCAGTGGACTTTGACAGTTCTGCATACCATCTCTACCCGGACCTCTCTCGCAATGCTCTCCACATGCATCGCATGGTCTGCCTGCTGCTAGACCAGATACGTCAAGCCGGAGCAATTTATACATGTAGTCATCCCTTAAGGTGACCAGAGCTGAGAATAAATTTGTCCCTTCTGACGCAGATCAACTCCCAGCCGCCTTCCTCTTTCTGGAACAGAACCCAATTGATGTACTGAACTGCTTGAATCCACCAGGTGACCACACCAGGGTGCAAGCACATGACCCTCTCCCACAAAGCCGTAGGCATCCGAGGTCCAGATCACATCCTATGGGCCCTAGAATGTATCGGCCTACCTCACTGGAAGATGAATGTTTTGAGCCCCCCCCCCCCCCTTTTTTTGGGGATATGTTACTGTGGGCGACGAAATTACCTGCTCCATACTCTAATGCCTCGCGATAGTTGGTGGAACAAATTGTCGGGCCTTCTCCCTGCCCTTTGCTGGTGTGCTGTACCTAGCTGGGGTTTGGGAGAGACTATGGGACTGTAAAATTCTTGACTGGTTCCACCATTCCTCCACCAAATTATGGGTACAAACAGAGAGCCATCTCAATCCAATAGATCTCTGCGCTTTGCCGTGGATGCCTGCTGAATTCCTGAAGGGAGGGATACCCCTTGGCAATCTCACCCAACAAACTATACAAATATGGACCCAAATTAATTCCTCCAAGACCTTGTCTCCACTAAAGGGAACCATGACGCCTCTGTTTAGGACTCCGGCTTTTCCACTGGCCCTACAGGGGGTGAGTTTTGGACCTTGGTGTAAGGAGAGCCACAGACGACTTGCCCAAGTCCTTCGTTCAGACTCTTCTTTGATTAAAGACGTTCCCTCCGGCCCATTTCCTCATATGTCGATGCATTGGCTGCAGAGGCATCCAGTGATATCTTACATTCGTACCTTCCCATCCTTGCCTGATATACTAACTGTTTTAACAGACTTGAAGAACATGCTGCTTCAGGCCGACCCCCTTACGCATGTGGTCTCTCAACTCTACTCTCTCATACATACGGTTTCTAATCCCAACCTCCCCCCATACACACAGGTAGATTTGGGTCACTCCATTTCACCTGTTGACTGACAAAAGTGCTTCATTCTGACTCGCAAAATATCCTTAGCCTCCAATGCTCAAGAAAACGGGTTCAAATTGTTGACCTGTTGGTACAAATGTCTAAAGTGGAATGTCTCCCTCTTAATATCTACTTACCATACTGTCTTGACCCCTCTATTTTCATCTTCATTTAACCTCTTTTCTTTATATGTTGCAGTGATACAGGACCACCCAAACCATAATCTCTAGTCTCGTCAGCCGGGAAATTTGTGACCCACATATAGTTCCCCCCTACGAGAAATTGCATTTAGTACAATAACAAAAGCCCTAGCATATTTGTAATGTGTGGGCACCGTTCGTTGAGTGGATATTGGTGCTCACCGACCATAAAAATGTCATGATAGATGATATAGCTGCACAGGCTTATATACCAAATTAACTCAGTTGAAGCTAACAAATTCCCTATACCCTGAGGCTAGTATTGAAATTATATCTATTTCTATCTATGTGTTATTGAACGATGTATTTGTGTACTGTACACCTCCTTTCTCAATAAAATAAGATTGAACTAAAACAGAGCAGCATAAAGTATAGAATGTAAGGCACAGTTCATATAGCACTGTAGAGCAGTATGGAGTACATAATGTACTGCATAGTATATAAAGTGAAGCCACATGGAGTATATAATGTACAGCAAAGTGTATAGAGTGGAACCGTGTGAAATATATAGTATGCATAGTGTAAATGCCTAGTGCCCAACCTGCGGTGTACTGTAGCATCACATATACTGACTGTGACGGAAGCTTCCGTCAGTATACCGCTTCCTAAGTCCTGGAACATGAGTCCAATGGATCTGGCTATAGGAGCCCCCAAGAACTAGACAACATCAGTCTTGGCGTACATCAGGAATGATCTTTATTTGACATGTCACACAAATTTATACAGCCAGATGACTAAAACCTAACAATACACCTGTAACAACTTAACATAAACTAATTAACTAATCCCTTTAAGCAGCCGATGTGACTCATCAGGATTTCACTACAGGTCAGACTTGTTGTCACCGAGCTAAACACAGTTGATTATAAATTATCATAATTACGACCACAATACATTTTATCACAATAGCAGGAGACCACCAGTAACAGACGGACCGTCTACTACATTGTACAGAGGACAATGTGATCAGCTCTCTCAATTAACATCTTGAGTTCATGACACTAGCATCTGACAGTGTGTGTCCCAGCACACATTATATATATATATTCAGGAACAATTGAGAAAGAAAGTAATTGAGATCCATCAGTCTGGAAAGGGTTATAAAGCCATTTCCAAAGCTTTGGGAATCCAGCGAACCACAGTGAGAGCCATTATCCACAAATGGCACAGATTATTGATGGTTATTGATGGTCCTTCACCCTGTGCCCCTTAAAATCCAGGGCCCATAATCGGTTGGCAGGAGGCTCGCATTTAGTCCTCTCAAATAGCCTGTGTCCCGGCTAGGTCTGTCACACTGACTATTATGCGTTGAGGCCCACTATTTCCCATAAGTTGACAAGTTGTATATAAAATACAGCATATTGTGGAACTGTGTGGGTTATATAGAGTATAGCACAGTGTATTAAAGCGGAGGTTCACACAAAAAAGGGACCTCCACTTTTCGGAACCCTCCCACCCTCCGGTGTCACATTTGGCACCTTTCAGTGGGGAGGGGGGTGCAGATACCTGTATAATACAGGTATTTGCACCCACTTCCAGGCATAGATATCCGCAGAATCTGCGGGTATCTACGCCACTTCCTGTCTCCCCCCCCCTTCCTACCGAAGATGGCGGCGGCAGCACCCGAGTGCCGAGCGACAGATCGGCTTCTGGTGCTGACATCGCAGGCACGCTGGACAGGTAAGTGTCCATAATTTAAAAGTCAGCAGCTGCAGTATTTGTAGCTGCTGACTTTAAAAATTTGGCGGAACAACCGCTTTGTGGAGTGCATAATGTACAGCACAGTATATAGAAAGCACCTGAGAACAGTATGTAATACATGGAACTATGACTTTATGGGTCAGCTCCCTAATCACCAGAGCTGAGTGAGGGAGTTAAAGGTGGAAAAGTATTATAGGAAGCTAAATTGTTGAACCTAGATATAGTGGGGAGGTCAGCAATTTATACAAAGAGTTCAGCAACTGCAGCAGCTCCAGAAGGAGCAGTCAATAATGGCACCCTCCATACTTCTGTCATGTGACATTTCTTCGTAGACCTCTGTATGTTTCTGGAAAATATTGACACGAAGGTTTATATACTGGTGCAGGAAGGTGCATTTTGGGTTCCTGGAGCACTGCGCTGACTTTTTGGTTGGTCACCAGCTCTATAGCAGATATGGACTGCACTTAAATGGGGAGGGTGCAGCTCTGTTGGGGAAAAGATGGCCAAAAATTAGAGTAACTTTTAAACTAAATTGTGGGGGGGGGGGGGAGTCAGAGGGTGCTACTGTGGTCAGTGTTGGTAGTGTAGCTAGAGTGGCTAGGACCAGTGCTCATAGACTTACAGAATAATTTTGCAGCCTCAAAGTCAGAGCATACAAGGAGAAAATAATATGGGTGTCCCAAAATTAAAAGGCATGTTCACAAATGCTAGGAGTTCGGTGAAATAAATAATAGAACTAGAACCACTAATACATGAGGATTTTGACTTTGTGAGAGTATCAGAAACCTGGTTTGACAGCAAACATGCCTGGCTTGCAACTGTCCTATATCGGAGGAACAGGATAGGTAGAAGAGGGGGAGGGGTGTGCATGTACATCAACAGTGCTTTGTTAGTGAATATAAGGGATGACATTTACTAACGAATCAAGGGAGAAGGTGGAATCCTTATTGCTGGAATTTCAAGGGTAAAAAGAACAAGAATTAATAGCGGGTGTATGCTACAGGCCAGGGTGGATACAATTCAATGATTTAAAAAAATGAAAAATAAAAAATCTGATTTTTTGGATTTAAATCTGATTTTTTTTCATTTAAAATTATTTTTTTGATTGTTATCAAATTTATTTTAATAAAATGCTTTTGGAGTAAAAATCTATCTAAAGATAGTTTTCTATTTAAGATACATTATTAATTTAGTTTATTCAGCATGAAATTGAGCTTAGTTATGTAGCATGAGGCTGTATATTCTCATTCAATGAATCCAAGCTCTGCAAGCTGAGATAACATGCACTGCATTGATGCATTCACACAATTTCACAGTAACCATGAGATAAAAACAAAGTTCAGGAATATTCCTTTATCCCATTATTTTGCAAATCTATGTACCCTACAAACTCTATGATTGAATCGGTTCTGATATCGCTGTCTTACTAACCTGACAGCTTATTATTCTAAATAGGAAACCTTCATTTTGTTTGTAAATATTAAAGATTTCAACTACCAGCAAGAATGAGTCCTTACATTTAAAGAGCACCTGTCATTTCAGATCCCTCATGGCAGAGCCTGTTAGCGAGCATCCACTCACCTGGTGCCACCACATCCCTCACCTTGTTGTGTCACTGCCGCATCACTAGCCATCCCATTAAAGTGAATGGGACTTTCAGTGATTTAATAGCGGGTCAGAGGAGGCGCTGCTCTGGGACAGAGATGACAGTTGCTCTTTAAAAATTATTATTTAAATCAAGTTGATTTAAATCAAGCCTTTTTTACAAGTGATTTAAATCATGACTTAAATCGTGATTTAAATCGACTTGATTTAAATAAAATCCACCCTGCTACAGGCCCCCTAACCTGAAAGTTGAAGAGAAGACTAATCTCCTTCTCCTCTAACAAATAGAAATGGCGACCAGGCAGGGCAATAGTGAAATCTTCAGGGACTTCAATTATCCAGATATTAACTGGGCAGACAGAACTGATCAGTCAACTAGGGCTCATCATTACGTAGATGTCTTGCAGGATAATTTCACGTGCCAATTGGTGGATGCCCCAACTAAAAATAAGGCTTTGCTTGAGCTACTAATGACAAACAAAAAGCTGATTGCAGATGTGGCAGTAAGGGATAACTTAGAAAACAGTGATTACAGAGTAATTACCTTTATCATAAGTCATGGAAAAAGGAGACATAAGGGTAAGACAAGAACATGCAATTTCAAGCCAACTTTACCAAACTGCACTCCATGCTTCACAACATTAAATAGAATATTCTAGAAACCAAAACCACAGAGGAAACGTGGGAGTGCTTTAAGAATATATCAATTATTGGCACCAGCCAGTGTATTCTGATGGGCAACAGATATAAAGGAACTAAATTCAAACCTGGGTGGCAAAATCTGAATGTAAAAAGGCATAGTAAAGAGAAAAAAATATTCTTTTAAACATTTAAGGCTAAGGAGTCACCGTCAGCATGGCAAAAATAGACCATGAGTGACACATAGTGGAAGACAGTAAATATATTTAAATATATTAATTGTGTGACATACTAATATTATTAATTGACAAGGAGAAGGTAACTGTGTTAAATACATTATTTTCTTTGTTTTTACTAAGAAAAAGGATGGGTATAATAGGCAAGACTGTATTATTGTTAATACAGCGCTGAGTGTTCCCTTATGCCTAACAGAAGCCAGTGTTCAAAAAAGACTGAAAAAAACCTAATGTCAATAAATTACTTGCTGGTTTACACCCTAGAGTTCTCAAAGAACTTAGCCAGGTTATTGCTAGACTGTTATTCCTAATCTATAAGGACGGCTTATTGACCGGAATGGTACCAGCTGAAAACCAATATTTAAAGGCCCACGATACATACCTGGAAACTATAGACCAGTCAGCCTAACATCAATAGTATATAAACTATTGGAGGGGATGATAAGGGACTATATCCAAGAATTTGCTGATGAAAATAGTATCGGTAGTAACCAACATGGATTTATGAAGGATTTTTCTTGCCCGAACAACCTTTTAACAATCAATGAGGAGGTAACCTGTAATCTGGAGAAAGGAAGGCCTTAGGACGTGGTGTATGTGGACTTCGCCAAAGCATTTGATACAGTACCCCATAAACACCTAATTTACAAATTGGAATCTGTTGGCAAAGACAATAGTGTATGTACCTGGATAGAAAAAGATAGCGTATCTTCTGAATGATCTAGAGTTGTGAGTGTGGTGCTCCAGGGCTCTGGACAATTCTGTTTAACTTGTACATAAATGATATAGAGGTTGAAATAAATAGTTTAGTGTTTTCTGACGATTGCGAGCTAAGCAGTGTAATAACCTCCCAACAGGATATATAGCAACAGGAAGACCTCGATAAAATAAAGGAGTGGGCCACTCAATGGCAAATAAAGTTTATTGTGATACTAAACACACACTGTTTTATATACATTGTCCCATCTATTTCTGTATATGGACGATGGCCCTGTAATTATTTTAATAAAAAAAAAAAAACATCCAAGTACCTTTTTCCTAATTGGTATAGAGCTGTGACATGACCCAGCTCTTTCCCAGCCTGTCTGCAGGGAAACATAAGCAGGAGGAGCTTCTAGTCCTCTGCTGGTCACATTTTCAAGATAAAAATAAATAAAAATCAGGTGTTGGAATACAGAGTAAAAATAAATATTTAATATCAATAAACTGTTTTAAATTATCATACAAGTATATATATTTGAAATTAAATCTTTATTATTTTTTGGCAATAACATGGTGTGGGCGGATTTCTGCCAGTCATAGGCTGTGTCATGGCCCTCCAGCTGGTGTCTTAGAATAACCGGGAGGTGAAGCCTCCATCAATCTACATGTAATATCCCTGCTGGTTAGTGGGCATGGAGAAGGAGGGGAGGAATGGGCTGTCATTTACCACTGTGTATACTCCCACATGTGTGACAGTCACACGGGCTGCTAAGATGTGATATTGAGGAAATTCTCAGAATAGAAACTCACTGAAAACTGAGCATGTGCAGAGCTGCCAATATTGCTCTGCAAAGTCCCTAACTGCATTGGGGACCTGGACAGAAGGGGGGTGAACAGCAGGAGCAACCTTTTTTTTTTTTTCCAGAATACAGAAAACTAATCTTATAGTGACTGAGCGTGTATGAACAGCATGTAATACAGCATTTATTGATATTTTTTTATGATGTGGGTTTAGCGATACTTTAATATTGATAAATGTAAGGTAACACTAATGCTAAAAATATTAATGCATGTTAAAAGCTAGGGGAGAACCGCTGGGGAAATAAAGGATGTAAAAGGATCTGGGGGTCCTAGTAGACCACAGGCTTAGCAATAGTATGCAGTGCCAAGCTGCAGCAAGTAAAGTTAGCAGTAGCATGCATTAAAGCGGAAGTAAACCCATCGATTTAACAGTCTAAAAAAAAAAGGCATGCGGGAATGCTAACTGCACATTGGCTGTGCTCTCAACCAAACAGTCAAACCATCCTATGGGTGGTGTCATAACGGATCACATGTGCAGCACTGTGGCAGTTGAAGATTAAACAGAGGCAAAGATGGCAGCTTCCTTGGCTGAAAACAATAGGGGGGTTTACTTCCACTTTAACCACTTCAGCCCGGAAGGTTTTACCCCCTTAGTGACCAGGCCATTTTTTTGCAATATGGCACTGCGTTACTTTAGCTGACAATTGTCACGCTGTACCCAAATAAAATTGATGTCCTTTTTTTTTTCCCCACACATAGAGCTTTCTTTTGGTGATATTTGATCACCTCTGTGGTTTTTATTTTTTGCACTATAAACAAAAAAAAGACCGTCAATTTTGAAAAAAAGAAACAATATTTTTTATTTTCTGCTATAAAATATGCCCAATAATTTTTTTTTTAAAAAATCGAATTTCTTCATCAATTTAGGCTAATATGTATTCTGCTACATATTTTTGGTAAAAAAAAAAAACAATAAGCGTATATTGATTGGTTTGCGCAAAAGTTATAGTGTCTACAAATCCAAAATAGGGGATAGATTTATGACATTTTTATCATTATTTTTTTTTTTTTTTAGTAATGCCAGCGATCAGTGTTTTTTAGCGGGACTGCGACATTGCGGCTACAGATCGGACACCTGACATTCTTGACACTTTTTTGGAACCAGTGACATATTACAGTGATCAGTGCTAATAATATGCACTGACATTGTACTAATAGCACTGACAGGGAAGGGGTTAACATCAGGGGCAATCAAGGGGTTAACTGGGTTCCCTGGGTGTGTTTACTAACTGTATGGGAGATGGGCTGCCTGGGATAACAAAGAGATCCGCCTTCCTGCATAGCAGAAAGACAAGATCTCAGTGTAAATTTTTGTTTATTAAAAATCTTACGAACATAATAAAAACATATTTACATATATACAAAAAAATATATATATAAACAAAAATAGCTTACATCAGCATAGCAAAAACATAAAGAAAACTTTACCACCTAAAACACCCTCAGGCTAAGAAACCATTACACATGTAACCCATGCATGCAGCCTTTTTCCAAAAATACAATCGTATATAAAAATCTAGGGGACGTGAAAGGACAGAAAGAAAGCCGCACACCCAGAAACTGACAGAAAGCAGCTACGGAGACCTGACATTCCTCCACGTCTTTGTCCAGGCCCCCGGCCGCCACCAGTCCTTCTCAAGACCCAAATCTTCCCAACCTTCCTTCTCAGTGTAATCCCCTGTCAGAATGGAGATCTGCCTGGTTTACTTCGGCAGATCCCCATTCTGTCTCTGTGGGGCACGATCGCGGGTGGCCGGCGGACATCGAGTCTGCTTGACCCGCTGATTGGCTCCCCCCGCTGGACAATTGGCGCACGCGCCCACAGAAGCTAATGCACAAACCGCCGTACTATAGAAAATATGAGTTTCACTTTTTGAATTGAATTACTGAAATAAATTAACTTTTTGATGATATTCTAATTTTATGTGCTGCATCTGTATATTGTGGGGGGAAAAAATGCACTGCTATTGCCATTTCCCCATAAGAGAACCTATCATGGGAGTTTATTGCAGATACTTTGCAACCACTTTAACCACTTGCTGACCGGCTTACGCCGATATATATGGCAAAGTGGTTCGTTATCGCAAATCGCCATATAGGTATGTCTGTACCTTTTTAAGGGTGATAGCAGGCGCTTCACGGTGGGGAACCCGATGTGCGTGGCTGGCGGGTGCGATAACCGCCGGCCACCCGCGATCGCGTGCACGAAAGCAGGAACAGGAATTTGTATGTGTAAACACACAAATCTCTGTTCTGTCAGGGGACAGGAGACATATCGTTGTTTGTTCCTACTAAATAAGAACAACGCTACATCTCCTCCCCTAGTAAGTCCTATCCCCATACAGTCAGAAACACTAACTAGGAAACACATTTAACCCCTTGATCGCCCCCTAGTGTTAGCCACTTCTTTACCAGTGACACTTACACAGTAACCAGTGCATTTTTATAGGACTGATCCCTGTATAAATGTCAGTGGTCCCAAAAATGTGTCATAAGTGTCCGATCTGTCTGCCACAATGTCGCAGTACTGCTAAAAATCGCAGATCACCGCCATTACTAGTAAAAAAATAATAATAATATTAAAAAAAACATTTTTCATCATTCAGGAAAGTGTTACTGTATAAAAAAATAAAAAAAACACTTGCTGTTTTTTTTTTTTTTTCAGTCAGGCATATGCAGCAGAATAAAAAAAAATACGAATGTCAGAGTCTGAGCAATCGTCCTCAGCATGAGCTATATGAGTAGGCTTGAATTAAGGACAAAGAAACTCTGTGGTCCCAGGAACCAGTAGGAGCTCTGCATTCTGTACATCGTATACTGGCCATGGAGCTGCAATGGTAAGGGTGGAGCAAAGACATTGCACACCTCCCAATTGTATTAAAGCATGGTAGGCAAAGTGGAGATCAGCAGAGTGGATTAGATCAGCTGAGTTGCAGCTCAAGAAACTTGGACAATATTGTTACTAGGTTCTAGTTTGGCCTATTCATACTGTAGTGCATGGTAACATGTTTGTACAATACAGTGAGATTTATTTCACAGTAATGCACTAACATTGTGGTACATAACCTCACACAAAATGCTTTAGGTAAATTTTTCTGTGTATTCCTGACTCATTTTAAAGGAATAGACTGCGGTATCGCAACACACTGGTGTGAAGGGCGATGTATAAACAGCACTGCCATTAAAAAGTAAATAAAAGCTTTTTGTTTAGACCAGAGGTTTTTTTGGTCTAACACTATATTCACAACTATGTTTTTTTTTTTCTTGGATTAATTTTTCATTAAAATCAATGAAAAATCCTTAAAATGCATGCCAATAAACGCATCAAGAAGCACATTAACACACATCACACATTAATGTGCACCAGTGCGCATTGTGGTACAAGTTGACATTCAATACAAAGTTCAATGCTTACAAATGCGTAACCACGCATTTTAATGCTTCTTGATGTGTTCCCAGTAATTTCAATTAAGAAAAACACATTAGAGGAAAAAAATATAGGTGCAAATAAACCATCAACGTAAGGGCCCACCCACACTGGTTCCTTCTGACGCATATAAATGCACACACACAAACCTATTCATTGAATGTACCAAAATGGACCAAAAATAGGATAGGATGTGCACCATTTTTTCCAGTGCAGCTCACCATAACGCATGGTAATGCGTTGCCATGCATTTTGGTGAGCTGCAAGGCATGTGGTTTCGAGGTACAATGGGTTTGCTCATTGGGGTGCCATTGGAAATAAATAGCAATGCGCTAACGCATGTAACATACTGCTAATGCAATGTGCTGCACTGGATAGGTGTGAATGTGTCAAAGTGTTATTGGGCCCTTGGACTGCTGTGACCTAACAGCTCTGCGGTCGGTGTATAAAAATCATTATTTTTATTATTGCAGGAATTTACATAGCACCAACAATTTACGCAGCACTTTACATACTGAATGAATGAAAGATTTATATAGCGCTACAACTGCGAAATGAATCGCCTCTGTCCCTGCCCTCAAGGAGCTTACAATCTAAGGTCCCTAACTCACACGCATGCATACACCTACTAGGAGTGTTGGGGGACAGGGCACAAAAGTCAGGGGTAGAACATGCAAACTCCATGCAGGTAGTATGGTTAGAATTTGAACCAAGGACACCAGTGCTTCAAGGCAGAAGTGCCAAGTTCAATTTTCAGTATTCCTCTGTAACTTGTTCAGTGCCAGGAGTTCGAGGGATTTCATGTGCTCCCTCCCAGGACAGCTTGGAAATGGGGGGTGGTATACATGACCTGCATTGACAGTTCACACTCAATGTGTCTGGTCAGCTTGGTGTGCTCTGTTACTGCTCAGGGCACAACCCCTTACAAATGAGGAGGGGCCCCTGTGCTGGCAATGTGGGGCCCCAGAATATAGTCATCCTAGTGAATGCAGCACCTGATCCACACTACTGGACAAAGAGCAATGTGCAGAATGGGGAGGAATCTGCCAGAGCCCATCCCAGATCCCTGAGGTGGGGGGGATAGTGTGCTGTGAGATGTAGAGGGCAGCACTCCGCCCGCACACTGGGATACACAGATACATTGTAACACTGACTTCACCCTGATACAATCGGCTACAATGTAACAGCAGCATATCCAAGCTGCACACTGCTCTACACTGGCACCCTGTGCAGGGAGGAGACACTGGGGGATGTGAGCTCAGTTCCCAGGCTGGAGACACACAATATGATACTGCTGCTGCTGATCTGCTACACTGGAGCTGAGCCCCTGGAGGGGGAGTGGGGTAAGTGTAGGGGGGCTCTGATGTATGGGGGGAGATCAGATACTGAAAATGTATTGATTGTACAACTCCAGAATAATCTGAGCTGTGCATGGCTCATTGTGCTGTGTGCACCATTGTCTGGATTGTGTGCTGGCTGTGCACTGTGTACTCTGGAACACAGAATGTCAGCTGGGTGTTAGCTTTGTATAATGCAGATATTGTGTCCATTATATCGCCTGTCCTCTGTGTGCTCTCATATACTGGTTGTGTATTGTGTACCGTGTCCTGTACATCTGGCTGTTCACTGTACAGTATAATGTGGATGGTATATGATATACATTGTGCTGCTGGTATATAGTGTATACAGTGAGCTGGGTCTGGGGTCAGCAAAGTTGGTGCAGCAGCTGTGGATGGTTACGCTCATAGCTGACATGTCTCTGTAGCTCTCGTTAACCCCTTACTATCCCTACTGCAGAAGCCTTAGGGTCAGGATGGGGTGTATGATAGAGCAGCCAGTGACTCTGCATCACCCTCTGTATATGGAGAAGATGCTAAGCTGTGTTGTGTATATAGAAGGATGGCGCAAAGATGGTTTTGAGCTGTGCTCTGTATATCAGGGGATGGCACAGAGATGGTGCTGGGCTGTGTTCTTTATATGGATGGTATAGAGATGGTGCTGGGCTGTGCTCTGTTTATCGGGAGATGGCACAGAGATGTTGCTGGGCTGTGCACTGTATATAGGGGATGGCACAGAGATGGTGCTGGGCTGTGCTCTGTATATAGGGGGTTGGCATAGAGCTGGTGCTGAGCTGTGCTCTGTATAAGGCGAGATGGCGGTGAGCTGTGATCTGTATATTGAAGGATGGCACTGAGATGGTGCTGGACTGCCCTCTGAATATGGAGGGATGGCATAGCGGGTACTGGGCTGTGTTCTGTATGTTGAGGGGTGGCACAGAGATGGTGCTTGGCTGTACTCTGTATATGGGGGATGGCACATGGATAGTGCTGGGTTGTGCTTTGTATATGGGGGGGTGGCACATGGTTGGTGCTGGGTTGTGCTCTGAATATGGAGGGATGGCATAGAGATATTGCTGGGCTGGGCTATATATGGAGAGGATGACACAGAGATGGCGCTGAGTAGTGTTCTGTATAATGAGGGATGGTGCTGGGCTGTGCTCTGTATATGGATGGATGGCACAGAGATGGTGCTGGGCTGTGTGCTGTATATAGGGGGATGGCACAAAGATGGTGCTGAGTTGTCCCCATGTATATGGGGGGATGGCGCAGAGATGGTGCTGGGCTGTGCGCTGTAAATAGGGGGATGGCACGCAGATGGTACCGGGCTGTGCTCTGTATATAAGGGGTGGCACAGGGATGGTGCTGGGCTGGGCTGTGCTCTGTATATGGATGGATGGTGCTGGGCTGTGCTCTGTATATAAGGGGTGGCACAGGGATGGTGCTGGGCTGTGCTCTATATATAGATGGATAACACATAGATGGTGCTGGGCTGTGCGCTGTATATAGATGGGTGGCACAGAGATGGTACCAGGCTGTTCTCTGTGTATAGGGGGTGGCAGAGAGAAGGTGGGGGGATGGGCTGTGCCATGTACATTGAGGGATGGTACAAAGATGGTGCCTGGCTGTCCTCATCATATGGAGGAATGTCTGTATATGTTGTAGTGATCACATTGAATTCAGTTCTGTCAGTGTTACTATTGTAGTGGTATTTTGCTGTCTCGTTCTACACTATAGTGTTATATAAGCGCATGGCACAAGCAATTATTACTTTTTGGGGTGGAGAATCATATGGTTCTACAGAAGAGGCCTCAGTGCTTACCACGCTTGTACATTTAGTCTATTCACCAATGGGAGGCCTGGCTTAGCCAGTTAGTGATATCACATGCAGAACACAGGTGATCAGAAATTCCTGGACCTGGCTTATCATGTTGAAGGTTAATCATTAGACTGGGCAGGGTTGTGTGAATATAACGCATATAGGGAGGTGTGCAAAGTGGCCCACAGGAGGATGACCAGTGTAGGAGCCTCTATACAGACAATTACCATTATGATGTTTAAAGTCACTTCCATGACAATACGTATTACATTTTTTCTGGTTCTCATTTGGTATATCTAGCGGTGGTTTAGGGCCCAGCATATGGACCTGATGACACAATGAAATGACATTGGTCATATACAGACAGATGGACATGCACAATTGGATCACTGGCCATTGTGCTTTTAGTGAAACAGGAGGAAAGTGGATATTCTACACACAGACCAATCAAATTGTGACTGTGATTTTTTTTTTTTTTCAAGGGCAGAGTAGACAGTGAAAGCAAACATCTAATTGGCTGTTACTTTCCCCTCCTTGATATTTCAGTCTTCCCAGATAGTGTTAGCTGGATACACACTATACAACTTTTGTTGTTTGATTTCCTTTAGATTTACCTTCAACCATGGCCTGCCTGATTGCATACAAATTGAACGTGTTTAGGTTTGACCTTCATAGTATATGGTTTTCTAAAGAAAATTGTATAGTGTGTATCCAGCTTTATACTAACAACAGGGGTCCATGAGTTGAGTGCTGCTGTTTTCCCTCAGATGCTGTTCCAGCTTTTTATTCTGACATCCCAGTAGCCAATAGCAGTGGACACAAGAGTGTCTGGTTGTAACTGGAATTTCAGTAGCTTTTAAGGCTTCCACGCCATGAAGGAACATTTATGGGGACTGGCATCCTGGGAAGGTGAACAGATTCTGGGCTTCATTGGAGTGAATATAGAAACAATTCCTTATCAGAATGACAGGCAGACACCCAGTAACATATAGATATAATATATGAATACATTGCTGTCATGTTACCCCTGGCACAATGGCCTCCCCCTGTACTGAGTCTGTCCTGCAGACCTTTTCTCATTCAACGTTTTCTCCCATCCAAAGCAGCAGATGGCTTTTCTTGCTGGCCATAAAATCGTTTCCTGTTTCCTCTGAAATACTTTTGTGGCCCCTTAAATGTACAAGCATTATCAATACAAGACGCTGTGGAAGATGACAGGAAAAATTCCTACAGCAACTGCAAATTGCATTCATACCAGGATTGTATTGCATTGATCACTTTAAAATATTGCACTAAACACCAAGCCCACCCTCAACTGATAACTACATCATGAATGGACGCTGGAAGGTTAGATTATTTACTTCTCTCAAAGTCTCTTTTGGCAATACTGTCCCATTCCAGCTGGAAGTCTTATGCCGCGTACACACGGTCGGAATTCTCGTCGAAAAAAGCTCTCATGGTTTTCCCGTCGGAATTCCAACGGAATTTCGCTCAAACTGTCTTGCCTACACACGGTCACATCAAATTCCGACGGTCAATAACACAGCGGCATAAAACACGTTGGACAGCACTATAAAAGGGAAGTTTAATGCTTCCGAGCATGCGTCGAATTGTTTCCGAGCATGCGTCAGAACTTTGCATGTCGGAATTACACACACACGATCGGAAAGGTTTTCCAGCGGAAAAATTAACAGGTTCTCAATCCAAAGTTCATCGGAAATTCCGACAAAAAAAGGCCGATAGGCATACACACGGTCGGAAAATCCAATGAAAGGCTCCCATCTGACTGTTTCCATCGGAAATTCCGACCGTGTGTACGCGGCATTACTCTTCTTGCTGCATTGTTTTCCTTTGCTTTACCCTAACAATATTCCTTTCATCTGCATCACCTTGTATCATCCCACTTCTCTGCTTTAGCGTTATGCTAGTATCATACATGCTTCCTGCTTGGCACGCCTCCTTTCTATCCCTTGCTGTTCAATAATTTGTACTGGGCATTTCTACAAGGTCCGCAGAGAAGAGACGTAGTTCTGTCCGCTGGTGTTTATCTTGCTGGCAGACGTTAGCCTGGGCTGACAGTGCATGCGTTTGGGACCATTTATTTGGCAGCAGAGTTTCAATCTATGTTGTTCTCTGACTGTGACAGGTTCTCTTTTTTTGCAGACAAATACATTTGTTCAATAAGTGAGATAATCTCGTGGACGAGAGATGTAATCTTTATTTGTCCGTTGTCTTTGTCAACCGTATCGATATGATCCCTTTCAGCAGTGTCTTCCACTGCTTATGACAAATAGAAAAAGTGATTTTCAATAATCCTCTTTAGCACAGAGAGTTGTCATGTTGGAAAGACGGAGTAAAATATTGGTGCTTTGAGGGCCGTGTCCCCGCTGTGTCTGGTTGTCATGGGTTACTGCCTGCCGTGTTGGCCAATAAAGGATTATATATCCCGCTGAATGGCAGTGGATGATGTGTTTTGTCAGGTCACTATATAATCTTCTATTGTATCATTCCTAATCTCATTTCATTATAGGATGTGGATTGACAGTGTAAAAGATGCTTACTTCACACAAGCCACTGCGAGTGTGCAGTCCCTGAACACCCATTTGACGCTTTATGAAGTCCCGAGTCTCCAGGCCTCTGAATTATGGCTTATCAGTTCATTAACACAACCATAAATTTCCCACAGTAGAAGGAAAACAAGTTGTATACAGTGAGGGGTGAGACTTGCATGCAGCATTTCTATTGTTTTACAAGACGCGTGGCTTTATGGGAAGCTAATGACTCTGTAGGTAGCTTGTAAAACAAGAAGAGAAACGCCCACTACGCCACCAACATTAAAGGGACGAGAAGACTGTCATTTCTTTTACACATTGAGGAGATTTTTATAAAAACTGGAGGAGCCAGAATCTGGAGCAGATGTGCATAGCAACCAGTCCGCTTCTATGCCTATGCAGATAGGGGGTGTCTTAATATAATATCAGTATGCCCTTGCTATAGGTGTTGGCCATTTACGTACCTCTTGAAGCGAAATAATCAGGGCTTTGCTAAGTGAGGCCTAGAAGTAACCTCTGAAACTGTGTTCAGGGCCACTGCATCAGTAAGAGAAAGAGCATAAGAAGGGGTTTGAATGTGATGGTGGAGGTGAGCAGTAATGACTAGGCCTCATTTAGAAACATCCTGGGAGTATTCCAGTCAGGCTTTGGGAGGTATGTAAATGACCTACACCTATTGCAAGGGAATACCTTGCAATAGTTCAACTTTAGTCAGAGCTGCACAATTTGTTGTTATCTACATAAGAGCTCTTTCCATGCCACAGCGGGTCTAACTCCTCTAATTGCATCCCTTTGGAATGTAGACTCGCTGTGTGATGGAAAGAGCTTGTTGTCTGTTATCATTGCGGATTGGAATATTTTATTCTAATGCACAAGTTTTTCATACCAATGTGAGTGCAATTTAAGGCCTTATGCACACTGGATGTTTTTGCAGCTGCTCCTAGGGGTGTCAGATGTTTTTTGTTCCTGCCTCTAAACTCTCCTGCATGTTGGCCTTTGTGTTCATGCACACATAGACTTTTAGCAGCTTTTAGAGGCAGGAAAAAAAAAACACAGTCGGTGCGTTTAGGAGCAGCAACGTTTTGGCAGAAAAAAAAACCTTGACTCTTGAAAACACATATAAATGCTTGTTATTCCTAAGACCTAAGGAGCTCTGAGGAAGGGGATATGTCCCCCCGAAACACATCAGCCTGCCAACAACACCCACTGATTGTCAATCAACATGGTGACGAGTGTCCAATTGGAGATTGTTATCATGCGTATTACTTCTGTCCGTCCTTTTGTGTGTATTCATTTGGCTTCTTTTAATAAACCTTGGGTAATGCGCTAGGTGCCCTCTGTGTGTTCTTTTACAGTAGTTTATAGTTGGATTCCCCTTTGTGAGCAGAGCAGCACCGCTGAAGCATAGGTCCGGAGGGTACATAGACCCTGCATTACATCCCAGTCTGGCGTTTGTCCTTTTGAGCGAAATTGTTTGTTCTTGTGCTTGTTAGCGCTAGGTGCGTTTAGTGCTTGAGTGTTAATTCATTTAAATGGCCAGAATAAATTATTATTCTAGCCAATAAAATCAATTAACATCCAAGTGCTTGATGCCTGTAGATGTGCCTTAACGCGTTACACACTTTTACAAGCGTCAGGAGTTTTCTCTGCCAAAACGCTGCTGCCAATAGGAATGGCTTTTTGGAGAGCTTCCGAAATGTCCTGTGTGCATGAGGCCTAAAAGCCTTGTTTTAATAAATATTCAGTGAGCACTATGGAGCTTCTCTATATTTTCCTTAGGCCCCTTTCACACGGGCTTTCCGATCAGGTCCGCCTTTCACACGGGCTTTCCCCCATTTTCACTGATTCCAAGGGTATTAGCCAAATTCAGACTGGAATCCACGGAACTAATTCTGATAGCTCCTTGTTGGCCAAAGAAACCGTGGTTTGCAACCCTAATGAACCGCTCAGTAAAACCTCCTTGGAAGTTACCTAACAGGTCAGATCTACTGAGTCAGGGCAAGTTTTCTCAACCCGACAGCTTGGTTTCTGAAGAACAAATCCTAAGACAAAAGGGCCTATAATATAAAACTCATCTCTATCCTTCTTGCAAGTAGGAAGAAGGTGACAGACATTTATTTTAAGGTCTGGAAAGTATATAATACATGGTGTTCCAGAGAGGACTTTAGTTTGTCTAGTACAATTTCAGTTATAGAAATCCTTCAAGAAGGATTGGAGAAAGACCTAGTAGCTAGTACGCTCAAGACGCATGTAGCGACTTTATTAGGTTTTTTGAAAGAACCCTGGTAAGGGAGCCCCTGATAATTCGTTTTTTCAGAGCTATGGCTAAAGTAAAGCCTAGATCTGTGGTTATTTTTTCAAATGGGATTTATCTTTGGTTCTTCAAGGGCTAACAAAGCTTCCGTTTGAACCCATAGAAGGATCATCACTTAAGTTTTTAACGTTTAAAACTGTGTTGTTGGTGGCAGTAACATCAGGTCCGCCTGTCAGTTTTTCAGGTGGATCTGATCGGACGCTCCATTCACCTCTATGGAGCGGTGGATGTCAGTGGTGACATGTCCACTGACATCTGCCGATATCCAATCCAATCCTGTCCGTGAAATCCAAATGGATGGAGACAGGCGGTCCATTTTCATCCGATCTCCCCATAGAGGAGTGCAGGACTCTGACAGGTCCGTCTCTGCACAGAGAACAGAGAAGGACCTGTCATCCTCCGGCTCAGCGGATAGATTCCCCACTGAGCAAAGCGGAGTCCGCCGGCGGTGCGCCCGTGTGAAAGAGCCGAAATGAGCATCTGAGTTCCTCAGTGTTTCATGGAAGTAGATCCAGACTGGAAAGGAGGTGCATCTGAGTGGATGAAGTCAGCACACTGGGAAATTGTCGGTCTCTGATACTGGAAGATTTCCATGTTAAATGGTGCTTTTATTGTGATTCACAACTAGCGTGTTGGGACCTTATGAATGTTGAACTTTTTTTATTTTTAAAAGCGTTTATATTGGATTGACTATGCACATAATATGTTGAGTACAGGCAGTCCCCAAGTTACAAACATCCGACTTACAAATGACTCCTACTTACAAATGGAGAGAGACAACAGGAAGTGAGAGGAAATCTACCCCTAGGAAGGGTTATTTATTTTACTTATTATGGGAAAAAGGTACCTCCACTGATGCTTTATCACCAATCCTTGTTTCCACAACAATCCAACATTTTCAAAATCCAATTGTCATTGGAACAGAAAGTGACATGAAACCTTCTGAACAGGGGTGTTTCGACACATATGGCGACCCATCACATTTGGCTACCCGCTGGACTGTGCATGCGTGACGCCGCCATATGCGCTCCAACACTGTGGCGATCTGCGCAGAATTTTGTGGCCACACCCCCACCATCCAAGTGGAGACAGAGTTGGAATATAATTATGCCGAGTGAAGCAAAGCCGTGCCCGAAGCATGGTGAACGAAGCGAGCCCGTGAGGGGCCCTGTGGCAAAGTGCTTTCTTACAACAGTGTTGGAACGCATATGGCCTGGCGCATGCGCACTCCAGCGGGTAGCAAAATGTGATGGGTAGCTGAATGTGACGTGACAGGGGCACAGATGGCAAAACAAACGTTATAGGGGTGTTAATCCTTCCCTATGCTATCCAAAAAGCATAAAAATTGTTTTTTTGGCTGGAGCAATACTTAAAAAATGTACCTGTTCTGACTTGCCAACAAATTCAACGCAAGAACAAACCCTACAGACCCGATCTTGTTTGTAACCCAGAGAGGGATATCTATATAGAAATCGCGTGGGGAATGGGAATATATTCTTTGTTTTTTTGTTTACTTTAATGAGGTGTCTTTCTTTCTTTACATGCAGCGGTTTGTACATTGGCTACACCATGATGCATTATATGCTTGTGGCTGTATCACAGGTAGAAAAAGAGCACCGAGCTGAAATTTGCATGCTGATCGCACATGACATCGCTGCCTTATTGCACATGTGCTTGATTTGAAAATAAACTGTCTTCAGCTGAACTGTCCTGGCAGGATTAATCTTATCCAAAGCATCCTTGTGTTGAGAATTTTCATTCAGTGCTCTGAAGTCTGGGCGTAATATTATTAATAACCCTCATCTTCCATCTCCACTATTACCCTGCTGCACCAACCAATGTTTGTGTGGAGGATTTAAAGAGCTATTAAAGTCTCATTTATTTGGATGCAGAGGGTCGTACACCATGAAAAACAAGCATACCTCTGCACAGAGGAGTGACAAGTGTTTGTGTACAGCTACCTGTACAAATTAATGTCAGGCTGCGGCTGTATGCTGATAACCACACATCTGATTGTTTACTTGTGTAGAATGAGAGATATGTGCCCCTGGAAGCAGACAGCTTACATCCAGGCCCACTAGTCAGTCCTGGTCTGCAAGTAAACACTCAGATGTGCAGTTACCAGCGCACAGCCGCGGCCTGTCATTGGTCTATACCAGTGTTTCTCAACTCCAGTCCTCAGGGCACCCCAACAGGTCATGTTTTCAGGATTTTCCTCAGATGAAACAGCTGTGGTAATTACTAAGGCAGTGAAACTAATAAAATCATCTGTGCAAAAAAATGGAAAGCCTGAAAACATGACCCGTTGGGGCGCTTTGAGGACTGGTGTTGATAAACACTGGTCTATACAAACTGCTGTAGGCAAACGCCTGTCTTTCCCGAGCTCTGAGATACACTCGCTTTTCACAGTGTACAACTCTCTGCGCCCCTGTAAATTAACCCCTATTCAATATCTTTTTCCAAAAGTAACACAATAAATTATAATAGTTATTGTTACCATTGAAGTTCATATTATTAGTAATATTTATTACTTTAATAAAAGGGCAATTTCCATATACTTGTCAGGAGAGAAGTAGGGAAGCTGCCATTGCTGGTCTGCTAATGAAAATGCTATTTGTCTGACTGTCAGGATCATTCTTCGGCTTCAGTACTTCTAGTCACGGTGTCAGGACAAGCATGCAGTGAAAAGTCATTACTCCTGATATCTATACTTGTTCTGGGTCAGGGACTCAAAAAATTGAAGCCAGAGGATGTACATGGCAGCCAGGCAGCATCCTCCGAAAGAGGCCAGCAAAGGCAGACTATATATATTTGCTGCAAATGTTTATCATCTTTCTCCTCTGTGTTCTTTCTGTCGGGCCTGGCACACAAGGGGTGTCATGGCAGCTCTCCGCTCTCTGGGCTGAGTCACAGGCTTATCCTTGTCTTTGTGTAATAAAGGCTCGGTGTGTTTGCATTCTTCTTCTCATGAGTTGGAACATGTCAGTGACTTCCAGCTGCCGGGGCCACACTTAAATTCATGGCCTGGGGCCACACATTTCGCACACGGCCAGGAAGGAAAAGCTGATGCACCTCCCGCTCTCTTTATAGCTTACTGTGCATTGTGACACTGAGGGAAAGTTGTGCATTGTTTCAGGTTTTCCCTTTAATCCACCCATCCGCGTAGTCGGAGCGTTAATGTTGGCGGGCTGTTTTTTTTACAACAATGAAACCAACCAAATTCTTTTGCATCAAATACAGATATTTTCAGCTACAGAATTTCTGCCCTTGTGTAACATTTTGGCAGAAAAATACTAGCGAGCCCAGGAACAGGTCGATCGTGTGGGCTCACAGATTTCCATAGGCAACAATCAAAATGTTTTTTATTTTTGTATATTGAACAGCAGCATGTGTAACAATATAAGCCTGGCCTCAGTCCATCATACATTTCTTCCAATCCAGTGTCTGCCTCCCAGCAATGGATGCAGAATGGGAAAAGTAAGGGTTATTTCTACATTGTTTCCCTGTGCTGTACAACACTCCCCTCATATGACAGGTTCACTTTTTCACTTCAAAACATCCCTGTGTCGGCAGTGAGGGCAGGCGACAGTGGAGTTTTGGAAAGGTTTAGCTTCAGGCTAATAGGACACTTATAATATGAATCTTTCGGCTTTTTCTGCTCAGGAAGTGAAGGTGGGGGGCATGGGAGTAGGGTCAGGGAACCTTCCAGCTGCCGGGGCCACTCCTCCTCATTTTCCCCCTAGAGGGTCATTTTCTGTCTCTTGAATGGTGCTTCTCTCATAGGAAGTCATAGCTACAAGCATCTTATTCTTGTGTTTATGATGGTTGAGGTTTGTCCCTGAGGCTCCATTGACAGATGATGAACATTTTTATGATGGATCAGATATATCTTGGCCTTGTTTGATATCCCCTTCCGGGAATTATTTTGTGATTGGGGGGTAAAACACAATGGTGGTTGGACCAAATCTTTTGTTTGAGAGAGATGGTCTTTACGTGTTGTGATTTTACATATCACATTCACAGGCTGATAGTTGGGTGATTGATGCCATAGACAGGCAGATGATCTGACAGTCTGCTCTGGAACAAGCTCCTCCTTGGTTCACATACGATGCTGTGTGGGGAAAGTGCAGTAACTGAACTCTCAGGGCCCATTAACAGCCTTTCCCAATGCAGTCCCAACACAGCAGTTTGCCTTAGGTCCAATTAGTTCAGTTCACACCACTACGCTGCAGTGGTGTACATTGAAAAAAGTAGGACAGTAAAGGGTGCTGAGCTTTCTAGCAACACATTGTATTGCACCTTCACCGCACGCGCAAGCAGCTACATGGTATCACATGCTGCAGGTGTGAATGGGCCTCAATGAACATGCCTGAACTGTCACTTTGGTATGACCAGCACTGTCTGCCCAGAAAATCTCAGACTCTTTGGTGTTAGTTTGCAGTCACCCTAATCTTGTTAGTGAGTTTGGGGGGACAGTTGCGGTTCTGGTTTCCGGAATGTTGGAATATTGGCGTTTTCTCTCTGTCCTCTTGCTGAACTCTCCATCTCTTGCTCTCCGTGTCAGGGACTTTTCTAGTCGGGTAATTCAGTTTATTGCTCTGTGCCTCGGGGAGGAAAGTTTGTGGTGGGTGACATCCTGGGCACAGCGAGGAATCCGAATTGCTTTTCTGTAGATATTGACGCTGTGGGAGTCGCAATGAAGCGATCACAATGGAAAAAGCTAAAATATATTTCTATCACAATTACTGTCTTAGCTGGATAGATATGCAGTTTATACAGATGTTTATGAAAGAGAAGGTCTGAGAATATTCATTCCTCACATCTGATGCCAGCCACCACTAATGAAGCTAAAATGCCATGCTGGCACTTCTAGTTCCACAGCTGCTGTAGGCCTGCCATCTGCCCTCAGTTATTCACTGTGGCACAAATTGTTTTATCAGATGACAATAATATTGTGAAATCATTATTCCACACCTGTGATTGTGAGTATTCCAAGATGGCAGGAAGAACAATGATTATCATGGATTATGAAGCCAGGGTCTACACTGATTTATGGCTCCTATTTTACTTTCTGTAATTAGACATATTCCAAAGATGGATATTGTAGGGGGAAGGGTTAGAACTGTTTTCAAGTTTTCATTGCTGCCTGCACTTCCCTTATTTTTGTCCCCTCACATTTTTCCTGTTGACGGGTGTCACAGGGACAGAAAATACAGGAAAAAATCCTCCACTTTTTAGTGGAATGAGGAAAGAACATATGTGAGCGGTGGTTGCGTCTGCTTTCCTGTCCTCATGACCTCAGTGAACACCTATTTTTGACCTGCAGCCACTGGGATGAAACATGAAGCATGAAGGGAAATCTCTCTGACATAATTAGTAACCTTTCCCCACAATAGTCGGATCTAAAAAAATAAATAAAATAAATCATGGTAGAATGTCACAGATACACGAAATTAGATTTCCCCGTGTTCATCACACATGAAATTCTAGGCCTGTTGTAGGACATGAGACCTCCCTGTGACACACGACTGCTCCTGTGTACTCATAACTCCTCCTAGCCATTACATATGATGAAGTTTGAGCAGGGACCAGGTAGTGGGTGCTATACTGCATGGGGTGTGCAGCCTTTTAGGGCAGTGAGACCAGTCCAGTGGCTTCTTGAAAACAGTGATACATTTTATTGGTGCCATTTACAAAGGTGCTGTACAGTGCTCCACATGAACAAAAAACACATCAAAACCTACCTGGATACCTGGGATTAACTTGGCATACTGAACAAGCCTAGTTCTGGTCACACACAAACATGTACACTTTTCCCATTTCCAATATTGACAAACCTTATCTCCAGCAGATCCAACCTGTCTGCTCCCCAGGATACAGGACCTGCCTGTCAACATGCCCAGGTCTAAGGAATCCACTTGGCTGTTTAGTTGCAGTCAGAGGCAAGTGCATTGCTGGATCAGATGCTCCAGGATTGGATTTCTATCAGAGAATGCTGATTAATGTATAAACCCCGGATAGTACTTCCAAAAGAGAAACACACCAAGTGTGCACTGCTCCAAACAGCCCAGAATTGCATGGGTGCCAGCCCAGTCCGCAGCCGTGGTCCGTATTGAAGGATCAGAAAGGTGGTGGTGGCACTCCAGACAGAATAAAATTGAAACTTCTTTATTAAATATATCCAAGTTGAAGTAACAGGAAACACACACTATCCTAGGACAGCAAGGAAACGAGTTTCACACAACCGTGCTTAATGATTACTTGATGATGAAGCACTGATGTGTGAAACGCGTTTTCTGGCTGTCATGGGGTAGTGTGTGTTTCCTGTTATTCTTATATTTTATATTAAAGACGTTTACATTTTATTCTTTTTTGAGTGCCACCACCTTCATGATCCCAGATAGGACTTCTCTAGGCTCTCCATGGGACATTCTCGGGACACAAGAAATGTCTTCTATCAGCTCCCAAATTGTCTCCTGCAGTAAATATTGTGACTGAAGAAAAACTAAAGTGTTTTTAATCATTAATTGTTTTAGCAGGCAGTCCAAAAATCAATCCTAGGTTACAATGGGTAGATGTGGGGCTCTAGTAAAGGCTTTTGGTATAAACAGTTAAAGTGGTTGTAAAGGCAGAAGGTTTTTTATCTTCTTGCATTCTATGCATTAAGATAAAAAGCTTTCTGTGTGCAGCGATATGCACAAGTGCCTGGACCGTCTGGGACTCTCCTTCCTGATTGGCTGAGACACAGCAGCGGTGCCATTAGCTCCCACTGCTGTCAAAGTCAGTTAGCCAATCAGGAGAGTGAGGGGACGGAGCCGAACTGCGGCTCCATGTCTGAATGGACACGCGGAGCTACGGCACGGCTCAGGTGCCCCCATAACAAGCTACTTATTGTGAGGGCAGGAGGCAGGGACCCAAGAAGAGGAGGATCTGGGTTACCCTGTGCAAAACCACTGCACAGAGCAGGTAAGTATGACATGTTTGTTATTTAAAAAACAAAAAGAGACTTTAGTATTACTTTAACCAAAAATTGAATATATTGCAGCTTATCAATCCTTAGATTAGTTTTCATTTTTTAGGCTTTTATTTTCACCTGGTAATTTGTAATCACCCCTTTCTGTGTAAGTGGTTTGTCTCATCCCTCTAATTGACACTTTTGCTGAACAGCTCGTTCTGTTAAAAGAAGATGAAAAATAACAGACTTACTGGTTGGATCACCAGGTAAAAAATAAAGCCTAAAAAATAATTGGTAAGCTACAATATAATACATTTTTGCTTTTGAGTTTATTACCGCTTTAGGAACAGAAAATACAGGTCATCTTTATACATGGTAAGATTGTATCACAAAGTGAAAAGAGTAATCGTTATGTGCAAAGGGCTGTAATCCACAACAGCCAATCAGAAACCTTAGATTGACTCTCCAGTCTGGAGTGAACTGAATTGTGGTTGGTTGCAGCTGGTCTGCATACATCTTTAGTCACCCATATATGTAGTGCATAAGAATGGGCTCGGGCATGTTCGGATCGAACCCGTCAGGAAGCCAGCACTGCACACCGGCAATCATAGGCAACGTGTGTATGTGCAGCTGCCGGTCGGGAATAGCCTTACTACCTATGATTGGTGGTGTGCAGTGACGGCTTCCTGACAGGTTCAATCCGAACATACCCAAGCCTATCACTAGTAGTGAATGGCCCCTTTGTGGGCCTTTGCTCCTCCATGGTGGTCAGAGATAGTAGGAGGGCTCCAGGTGTGTCTTACTGCATTTTCCAGCCTGCCCCATTATCCTTCTAGCAATGGTGACCAGATAACTATAAATCACTGCAGTCTTTCTGAACCATTTCCTCTATGATTTTAGGTTGGTGGTGCAATGTCTTTGCAGTTATAGCAGATTGTACAGACATAGATCTTGGCTCATTTCTACACTCCATTGAGTCCAGACAAGAAGTGGTCAGCCTGGCCCAACATCTGTATCCCAATCTGAGTTCTCCAGCTCTCCCAGGTAATTGGACTTTCCAGAGAAATCTTTTTTGAGCTTCTATCTGAGTCTCTAGTCTATGGCCCCTCATATATGGACAAGAGGGAGCAGGGAATTCTGGGTAGAGCTGTGGAAGTCATTGTTGTGTTTTGCTTCCTTGGTCACTCAGATTAGTCTGCTGTCTGCCAGCATTCCGACAAATGCTTCCAGATGTTGCTTCTCTGTGAAGAGGCTTTTTCCCACAGTTCCACGGCACTCTTCTGGCCCCAGACAGGAAGTCTTCATTCTCAGGCAACAAAAGGCAATTCATTATATGATCACTTGTATAACTCTCCTATCTGATATGTGACTTTTATATATGACCGGTTTATTTCTCACTATAGCTAAGGAAAGCAATGGCTGACGTTGGAAGGGAAAGCATCCAGCATGCTGGAAATCTGTACAGCTCCCTATTGACACTAAACAGTCTGTCCCCTCCAATGTGTGCAATAAATATCTCCTGATTTTTGTTTAGAATATCAGTCAGTTATGGACAAGACCAGCACAAAGTGGATGGACTTCCTCTGGTCACACAGACATGTTATGAATTACCAGTATTCACAATCCTGCTTTTTTTTTTTCCTTTTGTTTCTAATTACCAAGTGGAGTGCTGAAGCTGAGGGTAATATGGTGACATTCCCCGACGTCCTGTATCACAGCGATTGTAAGATGGGCTTTATAGCGCAAAGAGGAAACCACCACATGCTGTACAGAGTGCATTAACTGCAATCAGTCATAGCCCATTGTGGACTGGGCTGGCCTTGAGAGTAAATTTAATGGGTCAATATGGCTCTTTTACACGGGGCGGATCAGTGCAGATCCGCCCCGTGGATATCCGCTTGCTCAGCGGGTATCGCCGGAGCGATCTCCGCTGAGCAGGAAGATGACAGGTCCGTCTCTGCACACAGCGCAGGGATGGACCTGTCAGAGCGCCGCTCTCCCCTATGGGAGATCGGGTGACGAAGGACCGTAGAGTCCGTCGTCATCCGATCCGCTCTGCAGACGGATGAAAAAATAGGGTTTTCCTTCATCTGCAGAAACGGACCATAGCGGGCACGGACGAGATCGGGTGTCAGCGGATGTTCATCCGCTGACACCCGCTATCCCATAGGGATACATGTATGTCCGTTTTGCATCCGAAAACAGAGGGATGAAAAGCGGACATACGGACCGTCTGTGTGAAAGAGCCTTTACTGCACTTTGCAATATTTATTAGTTATCTTATCCAGGTTTAATGTGAAGTGAAATGTTAAACTGCCAGATCTTTTATTTCATCCTTCAGATTTAATAGCTAAAAACTGATTGGTTAGATGTGGGGTCGTTATATTTTCAGCCATGTGGCTTTGATTTCAATCTTCTGTTGACTCTCATTGCTAATCGCTAAGCCTTAGTGAATTGAGCCCCCAGCCTCTATCAATGAGTCGCAGATCTTGTCGCTGCAAACAGTCGCACCCCGAGCTCCACTTTCGGCTCTTTTGCCTCTGTGATCCAATGATAAGTTATCGCCATCGTCTGCCATTCATTTACCCGCTGACATCACAGCAATGTGCCCATAAATTTATGAAAAGATTTTTTCCCATCCTTTTTACAGCAACAAGCAGATGAATATTTTCCCTTAGAGGATCATTTAGTCGATAAGTGATTTCTGGATTTTTTATTTATTTCTCTCCATCGCCTGCGGCAGTCAAAACCACAGATCACCAGTGAAATTGAGGATGCTGCCGGGAAACTGCCTGACTGATTGTTGCATTTCTGTAAATGACCGCATCCCGGGGATGGGAACACAATGAGCCAATACAAAGACATGATAAGGAAATTGCAGATCGCCGTCCGCAGGTTAAGACTCATCATGGCAGGCTGTAGGGCTTATTTGTAACACTCAGAGGTAGGCAATGTCTTCTGCGAGGGATGTTGCTCTGCAGTCCTCAGTTCTGAGCAGAAGGCCTTGGTACATGTATACACAAGCACATGGCAGTGTTCATTTTACTGTGACCCTGTGAGATATACTGCCTAGCCTAGCCCACCCCTGTACCCAGACCAAGCAGTG
Source organism: Lithobates sylvaticus (assembly GCA_028564925.1). Taxonomy (NCBI): domain Eukaryota; kingdom Metazoa; phylum Chordata; class Amphibia; order Anura; family Ranidae; genus Lithobates; species Lithobates sylvaticus. Next base: position 71,871,915 of record CM053033.1, on the reverse strand, counting down.
TAAATCAGGAATACACTGCAGGACTCAGCCCTGAAGTTGAAGGACCCCTAAGCTTTGGAAATATTTTGGCATCATGGTTCCTTAGTAGTTGGACTGCTTGACTTGTAGCACAAATAGCGCTGGGTCCATTTACCAACAGAACTCTATGTATAGTGTTTTGTATTCTGTGCTGCAGTATGCATTTGCTGTATTTAATACACAAAAATAAATGCAACTTTAAAGAGGAGACCTTCCACAACAAAAAACATTTTTTTTGCCAATCACCATTGACATCTGGACTCTGATTGGCTGTTGGCAGTGCAGACATTTCCCTGCCTGGTGTAAATGTATGCCCTGTTTGTTACAGTCCCTGGAGCTGGGTGGCACCTGTGCCCCACCACTGAACTATGATCAGTTTGGCAATGACTTTTTCTTTCTTTTGGCTTTCTAAAGTTTGTATATTGGATACTCTCCAGATGGGAAAGAATTCCCAATTTCTGTCTCCACAGATTCGCAGTTTCCTGTTCAGCTTTAAGGAAATGAGAACATTGAGAGAGCTGAGTCACCAGACCTTGGGTGCAGAACGGGGGGGGGGGGGGGGGGTTCTCAGGCTCAGCACACCAGATAGAAGAGGTTTTGCTGTAAGGTGATACAGCTCCTCGGCAGTAAATTGGTTGGTCTGAACACTCTTCATGTTTCCCTAAATACAAGCATGTGGCAAGCGAAATAACTGCCAACAGTTCCTAAGTTCACTAATAACATACAAACAGCAACTTGTGCTGCTTGAAAAAAGGATCCAAGAGCTGCATGTTCCATCAGTGAACACCATGAACTACTCTCCCCACCATAAACTTTCCAACATGCTGGCAAATGTCTAAAATAATATTGCTTTTTATTGCTACAAGGCACCCCTTCTTCTTTCTTGAGGCTCTGTACCTAGAGAGAACTTTTAATGTGTAAAACATTTTCTGAATGAAGTGGGAGAAGAAACAACTATTCCTTTCATGCAATACATAGTTTAACTTTGTAACTACAACTTAACTACATAGTTTAACTTCAACTTGCAACACAAGTTCAACAATTTATTAATAGTGAATAGTAGACGTAAGCCTTATGCCGCGTACACACGAGTTATGCTGCGTATATACAGCGCTCCCAAACCACCCCAAAGATGCTACTTGCAGGACTTTTCTTAACGTCCCGCAAGCGCACCGCCCCAGTGTGAAAAGTCACACTGAAATGAATGGGAGGCGGTTTTCAGGCGCTTTACATTCACTATTTCTAGCAATAAAATGCCTGAAAACCGCCTGGGTGTGAAAGGGGTCTTGCAGAGATCATAAGTGCATTCTCACTCCACAGAGTAGCTCTATGACCCCGCCACTGGGATACAGCAAGGATGTCCCCACCACAAGAAAGCATGCCTTAATTTCTTTCTCCAAGAAGCACTCACCAGCAATCAAATTATTATTATTATTATACAGGATTTATATAGCGCCAACAGTTTGCGCAGCGCTTTACAGTACAGTTTCAATACAGGAGGAATCAGATACATTCCAAACTCAAAAAAGGAGAAGCTTCATGGTGTAGTAAATTATAATGCTCTTTAAAGTAAAAAGTATTGCACTTACATTTAAACAATAAAAACATGCAGTATGCACAAGCCAAAAGCATGGCTGAGGGACTAGCCAACGCGTCCGTGCATGATGACGTCTCACTCTAGCTCTGCCTGATGCATTTCTCCATAATAGGCCTACTCTGGGATTAGCACCACGGACCAGCTGCCGCCCACACACGGGCAGAATGTCGCCCGGTTTCTATGGATGCGGTAGATGCCTGATATTCGGCCCGTGTGTACGTCCCCTAAGGGCGTGAAGGCAGACATATTTTAGACAGGAACCCATCTATTTATGCATGAATAAAGGGGTTGAAGTAGACCTGTACAGTGCTCTCAAGTGTTTATGAAATGTATTTACTATATTTGATGAATTACTAGTGGGCCCGATTACCATTATTAAGGCAGATGGGTTTTAACAAGGTCTCTGAATTGCACACATAATTGGCTAACATTGAGTCTGGTTTATTATCCTTAAGGTAAAATTAAATTTTATACCAGCTAATCTGCTTATCAGCTTTATCAGTCAAAAGAAGGTCAAGTTGTGGCACTTGTTCCAATTGTTTAGATCAGTGGTCTCCAAACTGCGTCTTAGGGGCCAGATGCAGCCTTTTGCTTTCTTTTATCCAGCCCTTGAGCCGTTATTTCATCCACTCATACCAACAATGAGGCACAATTCCTCCCAATGACACCAATGAAGGGGCACAATTTCTCCCAATGGCACCAATGATGGGGCACAATTTCTCCCAATGGCACCAATGATGGGGCACAATTTCTCCTAGTAACAACAATGATGGAACACAATTTCTCTCAATGGCACCAATGGTGGGGCACAATTCCTCCCAATGACACCAATGATGGGGCACAATTTCTCCTAGTAACAACAATGATGGGGCACAATTTCTCCTAGTAACAACAATGATGGAACACAATTTCTCTCAATGGCACCAACGATGGGGCACAATTTCACCCAATGACACCAACAATGGGGTAGAAATTTCTTTCAATGACACCAACAACACAAACAATGGGGCCCAATGGCATCAATGGTGGGCCATCATTCCTGCCAATGACACCAACAATGGGGCACAATTTCTCCCAATGACACCAAGATGGGGTACAATTCCTCCCAGTGACAACAATGATGGGACACAATTTCTCTCAATGACACCAACGAAGGGGCACAATTCCACCCAATGACGCCAACAATAAGGCACAGTTTCTTTCAATGACACCAACAGTGGGGCCCAATAACACCAATGATGGGGCAAAATTACTCCCACTGAAACAAACAATGGGGCATTCATTTTTCCCACTGAAGTCAGGACTTTTTCTGCTCCCACTGACCACTGTCTGGCCCCCGTAAAGTCTGAAGGACAGTAAAGCGTCCCTTTGTTTAGAAAGGTTGAATATCCCTGGTTTAGATGTAGGAGTAGGGTGCTATTTTATATTGAACCGTAATTTGAAGATGAGGTGACTCCAAATCCGCCAATTGGACCATCCTTTGTTTTTTCACTAGTCAGGTTTTAATAGCTGTCCATGTCCCCTGGGGAGACTTTCCCTCACTTTCTGTTCTTGTTAGAAAATCATTTCTGGGACGAAATTCTCTTGACCGGGAGAATTTGACTGAAAATAGGCTTTAAGTAGACTAGAGCATCAGTGTGTTCCATAGATGATGCCTCTGGCAAGCCAACCCATCTCTGTGAGTGCCGACATCTGGACTGCTGAGCAAAATGTAAAGCATAATTGCTGCTGTTCATGGGAGCCCAAATATGTGCGCTGTCCAGTTATTGCCGGCGTATTATTTGATCAATATAACTTTTACAGTCAGCATTCCTGTGATGTCACCAGCAGCAGCGCTGGTAGAGGAGACTGCGGCAGTCTGTGTGCAACATGTCAGAATGATGCCAGCTCCCATTTTTGTAGATAAATATCTAATGTTTATTTATCACCTTCACATGGAAGAAATTGTCTTATTCTGAAATTCACCTTCATTTTATATTTTAGCACTTCACATCAGCTGAAGCTCTTCTAAACAACAAGATGGCTTTCATATTGCGCTAATGATGGGCACATTTTCTGCTCCAGGGAAGAATATTTAATTGGTTTCCGAGGGATTTCGTCTGGGAGGAGGATCTGCACACAACTTGTTCCGTTTTGGCTTTGATACCAACTGATTTGCCACTTTTTGTTGCTGGTCTGCTGCTGCTTGTCTTTGTTGCTGGAGACTATTTGGTTGCTTGAAGTGTTTAACATAGTGGTTTGGCCTCTGAGGGGCGCTGTGTGCGTGTTTGTGCTTTGCATTAATTTAACAGAAGTTTTCTTTAAAGCTGAACTTGGAAATGCACAGCTGGGACACTGGCCGCCTCTGATGTTCTTTTGGGATTGGATTAGCACCTCTAATGTTAATCTGGGGTTGGCTACCTTGCACATTATATTCCTATGATTACCGCTATCCCTTCTGATTGGATTGATTCTGCAGCCTGGTTCCAGCTGCCTCTTTGAGCCCACTGTAGTAAAAGGTGGAGGTTGCACAGAATCATGTGACAAGAGGCTGTAGAGGGAAGAGCCTGTTGTGGATTGTATTATATTTAGGTGAAAGAAGTGAACTGTTTGCCTTTGGCACAGTTGCAGGGCTTGCTAGATTTATTGTTTCTCTAACAGGATCCACATTGTTAAGGTCCAACTTCAAATCCTGTCCTCCTGTGTCACACACTTCACCAGTTTTCCCACCTGCAGACAGCAGAAGGTTTTTGGATTATCTGACGCTGAAATTTTGGCTTTTCTTTTCTGAAAGGACAAATTGTAATTAATGTAGAAATTAGCCCCATCTGCATATTGTTAGGTTTCCTGTCTGCTACGATATGAGTAATTAGGTGTATCGGATGTGCTGATTAGCGCGTCCTCTGTGTCCTCCTTGGAAGTGATACAAACTCCCTCTGACTCTATAAAACAGCAACTGAAATAAAAGATAATGTGGATGGCTGCTGATTGAATTTAATGGCAACCACTGCGGTCATTGGTTTTGTTCTTGTGCTTAAATTCTAACATTGGTACAAGAGTCATGTGTATTCTTCCTTAAATCCTGGCCTTCTTGGTGTATTTCTTCCAGTTCTGTGCACCAATCCAGTGTGAACCGTTCATCTGTGCAGGAACTTCATGTCACTGCTGCTCTCTCCTGGTGCAGGGTAACCTGTCTTGTCTCCGCCCCCCTCCTGTATTTTCCTGCAGGCAACCAGTAGTGGGTTTGGCCAGCTGGGTCCCTCCCACAACTCTGCTCAGGCTATGTACAGCACAGTGATTATACCACAGACAATTTTAGAAGGTAATATCTGGGTATGTATAGGCATTTGTTGCACACAAGGTGAAAACAACAAAACACCAGCGCTAAGTAGTGGAAACCTGTGCTGCAATCCTAAATAATGAGGAAAAAAGTCAATGAGAAGGGCTCTATACCCAGTGCTGCTGAACAAAAACCATGACTGGTAGAAATGGATCAGTCAAAATACCAAAAATTCCAGCGCTCCAAGGGTTAGAGAATAATGGTCTCTAACCCTTGGAACCCTGGAATTTTTTTTGTATTTTGATGCACACAAAGTCGATCTCTTTTGTTGCGATTGAGAATTATTTTTAAATAAACGTTTTTTCACCAGAGTTCAGCTTTAAACCATGTACAAATGAGCACCAAGATATGGGCATTCTACAAGCATTATTGGTGTACAAGCTTGGGACACAGATGATGTCCTGAGTGAAATGGCTCCTCAAATTAGTGGTACACCGAAATAAAAGAAACTGGACCGAAACTGAAAATTCAGGATGCACTTGGCAAAGAACCAAAACCAAAATGGACAGTTTAAAAAATATATATTTATATAATATATATATAATTGTATTATATTCAGCTTTCTAATTTAATCGTTTTTGAAGTGCTTTTGTGTTATAAAAAAAAAAAAGCACAAAAAAAGTCACAAAAAATGCATCCCTTTAAATTCTATGTATGTCTTCATGCTGGTCCGCTGCGCTTCTGTTGCATTGTTAAAAATTCTGCTTGCTGCATTGTTGGTGCATGTATGGTCAGTTACAAAAACGCACCTGCCCACTGAAATGCTTTGAAAATGTGGCAAACACATCAAAAACTCACCTGTGTTGTGGTTTTGATGTGTTTTTGAGTCACATGACCTATGAAAAACGCACAAATCGAGGCAAAATCGTGCAGGTTTTTCAGAGGCCATTATTGTCTTTTTTTTTTTTATCGTCAAAACATGAATAACCCTATTTTCGACCGATAATATTCGGTAGCCAATATATTGGTGCATCCCTACCTCAAATGAAAAGGACATTATCAAGGTGATCACACATTGGGCCAAAATAATATATAAAACACCATCTCCTCCTATAATACTGTTCCAGCAAGGTATATGAATTCATATACAGCTATAATGATACATAGTACAGAATGCCCTCCCCTCCTGTAAGCTACAGTGTGGTGCTATGATATACAATATAAGATATCTGGTTTTGTATGATACTGCTACTGTGGGGTGTATGAATAGATACATTGCTGTAATAATACATAATATAGGATAGTCTATTCTTGTAGAATACCATTAGAACAGGGTGTGTGTGACATACATTATAGGATATTGTGGTCTCCTATAATACTGTTACAGTGGGATGTATGAATTCAGATATATTGCTCTAATAATACATGATATGGGTTAGTTTATTCTTGTATAATACCGTTACAGTGGAGTGTATGAATTTATATACTGCTACAACAATTCATAATGTGGCATGCTCGGTTCTATGATACCAGCACAGTGTGATATAGAAATACTACTATAAAATATATTTTTTATAGAATGCCCTCCTGTCCTATAATACACTTACAAAATGGTTCTATTCTATTCTATTCTCATATGACACCATTATGGCAGAGTCTCGGCTATGAAAATTCTGCACTAATCTTTTGTGTAATGTATGGAGGGACAGGAATGTAAAATATATGAGCCTTTCCTCCAGGAACTCCCCAGCGTAGACATACTGTATTGACACTACAGAGGATGTCTACTGAAAGGCGGGTGGAGGTGCCTCTTTTATGATGGTGGTTGTTGCTGTTAGATTCATAATTTGTAGAGTCAGAAAGTGAAATGTCATGAAGTGTGGATATTTTATGCTCCGCAACCTGTAAAGTACAGAAGTCGCCTGTATATGTGTATGTGTGTGTGTGTATATATATATATATATATATATATATATATATATATATATATATATATATATATATATATACATGTCTGATTTTCTGAGTCACTCGTTGTACTTCAATGATGAGATGTCACCGCTGTAGTTCCTGGATGTGTTCCCATCCAGCTTAGCATCTCACCGATGCCACCATACAGTGCGACTTCTATGCAGTGCAGCAGGAAGAGTACTCTGCCTTATAAAGCTGGCCATACACCAGGGGTCTCCAAACTTTCTAAAGTTTATTAGAGTAAGGCCAGTTTATTGTCCTTCAGACTATAGGAGGGCCAGACTGTAGCCAGTGGGAGTTGAAAATGCTTGGGGCTTGGTAATCAGTGAAAGTAAAAAAACAAAGTGTGCCTGTGGTCAGTAGGAGGAGGAATAGTGCCCCATCCTTGGTATTAGTGGCAGGAATAGTGCCTCATTATTGGTATTGGTGGGAGGAATAGTACCCCATCAATGGTGTTAGTGGGTAGAATAGTGCCTCACCATTGTTATTTTTGGGAGGAATAGTGCATGGTCACTGTGAATTGGCTACAATGAGCCTTCTATTCATGGTAGTCCAATAAACATTCTTTACATGATAGTGCAATGAGCCTTCTATCCATGTCTGTGCAATGAGCCTTCTATCCATGTCTGTGCAATGAGCCTACTATCCATGTCTGTGCAATGAGCCTTCTATCCATGTCTGTGCAATGAGCCTTCTATCCATGTCTGTGCAATGAGCCTTCTATCCATGTCTGTGCAATGAGCCTTCTATCCATGTCTGTGCAATGAGCCTTCTATCCATGTCTGTGCAATGAGCCTACTATCCTTGGTAGCGCAATGAGCCCTCTGCTCATTTGTATGTGCCATTACTGGGGCTGTGATGTCTTTGGGTGCAGTATAGCAGAAATCAAAGTAAGCTGCAGCAGACATAAATTTTGACTATAATCTGTAGACAAGCCGAGGATAAAACTTTGTGCGATGTATTCATCATCCTGTGCCAGACATACCTAGGGAGGAATATTTTTGGCCTTCATGTCCTTTTAAATGAAACATTCATACATCTGCAATTTTCTTCTCATTATGCAAAAAACAAAATGCCATATTGCTGCTGCTGCAATGTCAGATGCTCCACTTTAGCGGCCCGGGCTGTGTGAAGACAAAGGCCTGTGATTTAAGAAGTATGCGCCATTGTGTCAGTAGCGGATTGTACATTGTGTTGCTATTGTTTGTGTCGTGTTAATGATAAAAAGCAGAAAGCTCTGGGGAGGAAAGTGGCTAATTTACCGTAATGGTTTCTAGAGTTGTGTATATCCCAGCAATTCATTTATTTATTATTTGTTAATTGTATGACACAATTCCACAATGGAGAATTCTTCATTGTGAGAAAGTTCTGCTGGTCGGAGGTAATAAAGGTATTGTGGTTTCTCTTCTAGAAGCTCAGAACCAGGACTTGCTGGAACTGGTTTGTTGTTTGCCTGTCATCTTGATTTCTCACTTTGATTGGTTTATTGCTCTCATACGGATTCAGCGAGATGTTTCTCTGATGTTTCGCTTTTAAAGTTGTTATAAATTCTGCAGAAAGCAAAACGTTGAGATCCCTATATACCTGATCTAGGGGAGTTCAAGATGTGGTCCAAATGGGTGACATATAGGATTTCCAGCAATTAACCCATAAAGGTGATCCTCAGAATATTTGCCATATGGGCGCTATAAGGGATCCTCAACTCAGATAATGTATAGGACCCTCAGTGTATACCCACTGTAGGTAGAATGTATGGTCATCACAATATACCCCCATATACTGGATGTGATGTGTACAATATAACTCATGTATGTAAAATATAGGACCCCACAATATACCTCATATAGCTGATCCTTAAAATACTGTATACCACTACGTATATGTGATGTGTAAAATCCTCACAGTAGACCTCATATATGTGATGTATAGGATCTTCACAATACATCATATATATGTCGTCATGTGTATAATCCCCACACTATACCTCATAGAGGTGTTGAGTAGGACTCTCACAATACACATCTTATAAGTGATGTGTAGGATCCTCACAGTACACCTCATTTATGCAGTGTGTAGGATCCTCACAGTACACATCATTTATGTGATGAGTAGGATCTTCACAATACACGTCATATAGTTAATGAGTAGGATCCTCATAATATATTGCTTACGTGTAATGTGTAGGATCATCACAATTTACATCATATAGCATATACCCCATATAGGTAATATGTAGCTTCCTCAGCATATACCCCCATATAGGAGCTGTGTAGGTTCTTCAGCATATATGGCATGTATAGAATAGTCACATGTTTAGTATATGACTATATGAATGAGTATATGAGTAATTACTATATGACCTGTATAGATGATCATGTATAGTGTCCTCACAATATATCACAGGTAGAAGGGTTCAGATAATAAGGCCCAGAGATGTGTCACTTTTGGACAGAGCCCTGGTGGAATTGGAGTCATGGTATGGCTGATGGGGATGCAGAGCGCCTCACTGCCCCCAGGCACACATCCTCTTGTATAGCGGGTCTGGGATAGATTGTACAGTATGTATTTGCCATCAGACTGACTTTCTAGGGAATGTGAGATGCTTCTGTGTATGGTGTGAAGTATTTCCTGGGCACTCGAATTGTGTCATGTTTGTTGACTCGCATCCTGTGGCCAGCAGTAGAGCTGTAATCCATATTGTCAGAACTTTAATCCTGTGTCATCCTCTGGATCCCTTTTCTGGGGAGGTTTCCAAGTCAGGATGAGGTCATTATTCATTGTGAGACTCTGATTCATGCCCACATCACAGGTGATAAAACCTCACAGAACACCCTGCAGCATCAAATGGTACATAAAGCTGTGGATCCCCAGAGCAGGGATGGGCAGGGATGGGAGGCCTTTTGTCACTTAGTATGGTTGAAGGCTGAGTTGACGAGAGGGCTTCCCTTGCGGCTTTGATCCAAGCATCCCTGAATGTGATGACAGAGGTACAAGGCTCAAAGAAGCTTGAGTGCTGGTAGCGTGGCAGCAGGTGATTGCAACAGATAGAGATGTAGACAAGGTGAGGCAGCAGCATGGACAGGAAGCAGGCAGAGCAAGGTCCAGGAGCAGGCCAAGGTCAGTACCAGGGAAGCAGGGAGAGATGAATCAGAAGAAAACCAAGGTCAGTATCCAGAATCCACAGAGCAAGGTCGGGAACAAGCCAGGTCAGCAACGGAAGTTCAGTCAGCAAGCAGGAACATGGGTCACAGGAAAGCTGAAGAACATCCAGCGATTAGCACACACCAGAATCTCTTTTAAATGGTCAGCTTGGTGCCAATGCACGTGGATATGTGCGATGGGGCACAGAAATGCTCCTACATGTCAGTGCACGCTGGATATTAAGCCCAAGCTTGTCTGTATGCTGGTACAAGTGCAGGAGTACAAGCATTAGCTGCATGGGAATGAGCAGTAGCTGCATGGAAGCATTAGCTGTGCAAAAATGTGCATTAGCTGCACAAGAATGAGCATTAGCCTTATGCCGCGTACACACGGTCGGAATTTCCTATGGCAACAGTCCGATGGGAGCTTTTCATAGGATTTTCTGACTGTGTGTATGCCCATCGGTCTTTTTCTGTCGGAATTTCCGACGGACTTTGGATTGAGAACCTGTTCTTAATTTTTCAGATGAATAACCTTTCTATCGGACTTTCCGATCGTGCGTATGCAATTCCGACACGCAAAATTATGACGCATGCTCGGAAACAATTAGACGCATGCTCAGAAGCATTAAACTTCCCTTTTATAGTGCCGTCGAAAGGTTTTGTATGCCGCGGCGTTATTGACCGTTGGAATTTGGTGTGACCGTGTGTAGGCAAGACAGTTTGAGCGAAATTCCGTCGGAATTCCGACGGGAAAACCATCAGAGCTTTTTCCGACAATAATTCCGACGTGTGTACGCGGCATAATACTCATGGTGGATGTATATTACTTTTCTATGCTTTAGCCCTCCTTGGAACCAGATATTCCTCAGTGCTGAGTATAGGGTCTGGGGCAACATATAACAAACATTACAAATCACACCATACTTCAAAAAAGACAAAGAAACGTTCTCAGTCTGAGATCTTATCACTCTATATGTAGTCCTGACATTTATATATGTATATAACTGATCTATATATACAATTTTATACATTTATAAAGTGTGTATGGTATAATGTCTCCAACACCATGTTCGGAAAAGTCTTAGGTGATCTATAATGTTTGTATAACAGTTATTCACTATTCTGTATATTCTTACCATGAGTTACCTCTCCTACACAAGGTATAGAGAAGTCCTATATGTCCTACCTGTAATGTATGTTTTGGGGGCTATTTACAGTTCTTTACATTTATACAGAATGTACAGTTTGATACGTCTCCCACACAAGGTTAAAGGGTAACTCTACTTTTGTGGGGAAAAAATGATTGGAAATTATAAACAAAATATTCTCGTGTATACAATTGTAGCACAAGACTTATTGTAATTGAATGTTATTAAAAATGACCTTTCCTTTTCAATCTGCAGTGCTGTGATTTTCTGTAAAATCCAAGGTAATGTGGCTACCTAGAGGCATTATGTACACAGATGGTGTACAGAACACCTCTCAGAAATGTGATTTCCTGCTTGTGGGATTGGCTCACTGATTTTTTCAAAAGGCTGCACTAAGATACAATTCAAATTTTGGCCATCCCCTGCAACAAAAACATCCTTTTTTGTGAGATGCACCCAAAGAGAATTACGTCTAAAGGGATGCAGATCCTGCAATTTCTTCAGTTAAACCACCCTGCAGCAGCTGATTAATAATTATAAAACCACTCCCATACAAATTCACTATTCACATGGACACAGACAAACAAATAGGTAGTAATCTGCATCAAAGTTTGTTAAAATTCCTTCAATGTACATATATCATCCAGAGGCTGCTCTTAAAAGAATTCCTATATGTCCTAGGTGACGTGCAAATGTATGTATATTGGGTGTTTTACCATTCTATGCATTCACACAATATATACAGTGTGATACTTCACCAACACAAGTTCCAAAGAAGCCCTATATATCCTAGTTCACTTGTAACGTGTATATAAAAGGTGTATATTCCATTTCATATATTCCCACACTGTGTACGGTGTGGTACCCTTTTCCATGTGGTCTGGAGAAGCCTTATATTTCCTAGGTGTCCTGTAATGTATGTAGAAAAGGTATTTACCTTTCTATAAAGTAATACAGTGTGTAGGTGATCATTGTAAAGTGAAATCAGATTCTGTAGAATAATTGTGCTCAGCTCTGGTTAGGGATGGCAGTGGCTGCAGTACCAGCTTACAGTATATAAAGAGTCATTTTTTTTCCCCCAGAGGACTTCGTTGAGATTTTCCTGGCGGCCCCAGGGGACCTGGGCAGGGGGCCAAGATTCAGATTGCAGGAGACCTGGCCATACAAGGAGGAGGAAAGCCTGCAGCCATGGACGGGCTTTCAGAGTTAACAGTGGCTGAGTGCCCTCCCTTCCTTCTTACTGTTGGGATAGAGCTGACAGCTCGCTGATTTCCAGGGAACAAGCCAAACTGTCCGTGGTTTGTCCCTGGAAATATCGGACTACATTTTTATTACTATGTTTTTGGCAGTGTTTTGTTGGTATGCAGTGGAAGTATAATATGTATATGTGACCCAGAGAATATTTTCTCAGTTATAAGGCTGCCAATACATTATACAATTTTCTTATTCAATTTCTTAAGATTTACCTACAACTATGTAGTGCAAGGGCTTACCTGATTGCACCAATTGGGACGCTCCTATTGCCGGCAATAGGCTTCGATTTGACATGCAATTTTACCTGTCAAATCACATGTCGCATTGCGCCAATGTGAACGGGGGCTAAGGCTCGGTTCACACTAGCGCGATGTGGGAACCAGCATGACTCCATTGCCGGTTCCCGCATCGCATAGAACTCGCAGACAGTTGACACTGCCCTATGCGAACCGCTGCAGGTTTCAATAGAAAGTTAATGACATCCCCAGATCGGTTTGCATATCTCAGTGCGAACTGTCAAATGGTGCAGGATTCGGATCACAAGGGTGTGAACACCCATGTGATCATATTCTAGTGTGGATCAAAAAAAGGATCCTGCACCATTTTGGTGCGAATGTGATGCAAATTAAGCCATACAATATCTATGGCTGAATTCGCATTGCACAGACATTGCACGTGATCTGCACCGCAGGGCGGTGCGAATCGCATTCGATGTCTAACGACGCACCAGTGCGAACCCAGCCTAAATGGGGTGAGAGATCGCAATATAGGCAGGGAACAAACCTTGTGTGTTTGGAGTGCTCTGTAAAAATCAGGTGAGAAATGTATGTTTGTATATCTCTTCTCTGTGGCTGGTGTCTTGATATTTCTCAGTTATGGAGGTGTCATATGCTGGTCATACATGGAATCTGATTGTTTTATTAACATTTTCGGTGCCTTTATTTGACTGTCTTCCTGTGCAAAGCATGAGCAATCATATTGAAATGGAGCATTGGAAGGAGTAGTGTGGGTTTGAAATTTTCACCATATGCCCCATTCTGCTGAGCTGATAAAGCAGAGATGGATGCAGAAATGTGGAGATTGTGTAGTGCTCTGAATATGAAATAGAAGCTTTAGCTGAGCTTTTCTGAGGAGCTTGTCATTTGTGTCAGGGGCAGCAGACTCCTCTCTGTCTCATAATACAGCACGGCCTGTTTTTATTGTGTCAGCTCATTAGCTGTTTTCTCCCTGCTGGCAGCAAGGCTTCGTTTGTTTCCAGTAATTATTTGCAGCGGTGGAGAGTCACGGAAGTGATGTGGACTGAGCCTGGCAGACTGACATTTCCCAATCTCTGCCTCCAGAACTGGAGCCGTGGCCGCTTCGCTCGGTGCCGCTGTCAGATCTAGGTCACTGCAATGCCCAATGTCACACAGTAAAGAGTGCCGGGCCTGGGAACAGAACTATGTACTGTACAAATCAATTCCTTGGCAACCAGAAAACAGACTGAAACAAGATGGCAAAATGTCTGTGTTATTAGATGCTTATGTAGACACTTGTGAGCTGGAATGACCTTAAAGTGTAAGTCCAGCCAAAACATTTATTTTTATTTTCGATGGAATGGGGAAGAGGTAAAACCCCTATCAGTTTTTTTTCTCTACTGCCTGGGGCTCTGCTAGAGGAATTCCCCTTTCACACAGGCCAGATCTATTTTTGCTCAGTGGGGATCTGTCCACTGATCCCCTGGTGATCTGAGAGGAGTTGGGCATGGACCTGCCATCTGTCTTATGCAGGGTGAACACGGACACAGTCCGCTCTGCTCTATGGGCAGCCTGATGTAAATGAACTGGCTGTCCGTTTACACCCGGCTGATCCGGCCCGCCAGAGGGGAGTGGATTCCCATTCTTTTTACAAGTCCATTTACATCTGGCACTCCATAGAGGAGAACGGAGAGTTTCATAAGGTCCAGCTGAAAAACAGACAGCTGGACCTGATCAGATCTCTAGTGTGAAAGGGGCCTAATTTTCTTTTCCAGTGGCAACACTTTTACTTGACAGAAAGTGAGGGAAAACGGAACATAGCAATAAAAAGCTGATGGGGTCTTACCTTCTTCTCTACTAAAAAAGATCCTGTGGTGCTGTCAGAGACTCCCTCACTTCCTGGCAGATGACGCTGTTGGTATGTGCCCTGATCTTTGTTGTACAATAGAGAGATGCGTTCACCCATTTCCCTCTGTTCAGTGACTGGTATCATTACCTAATAAAGCAGAGCTCCTCAAAGTGACATCTCTCTCCTTATTACAGATACGGTACCCTTCCACAAAAAAAAGAAAAACCTGTGATTTTCTCTGAAATGAAAACAGAATATGTTAAATTATAAAACAAATGAAAATGGTGTGCAAAAATGATGGGACATTAACCTAATGTTGGGTTGCACAACCTTTAAAGGTCCATCACTGCAACCAATCAATTTCTGTGCCTGCAAACAGACTACTCCAGCCGTCTCAGAATTGAAGTTGCCTTCTGCAGACTGCATGTTTTCAGTTCTTTCCGTAGTTCCGCCAATAAGCTGCTTCCCAAGTCCTGGAACACGAGACCAATGGATCTGGCTATAGAAACCCCAAGGACCAGACAACACCAGTCTTGGAGTACACCAGAAAATGAACACTTTATTTTTAGAAACACGTTGAATTTATAAGCAAACCATCAGATAAGGGCTACTCCCATTATCTCAGACAAAGGTCACCTTAGGCCCCTTTCACACGAGGCGGACTCCGCTTCCAAGGAGCCCGCCTCTGTCCGCCGGCTCAGCGGGAGATCTCTCCGTTGATCTCCGCTGAACCTTAGGCCCCTTTCACATGGACGGACCGTTCAGATCCGCCTGTCAGTTTTGACGGCGGATCTGAACGGGCGCTCCATGTTAGTCTATGGAGCGTCGGATGTCAGCGGAGACATCTCCGCTGACATCCGACCCGGTCCGATCCGCCAAAAGCAGACGTATGGCTCTACGTCCAGATCCGTCGCTATCGGATCGGGTGAGATCTGATGAAAACGGACACACTGTCCGTTTTCATCCGATCTCTCCATAGAGACCAGCGGCGCTCGCAAGCCCCTCCCCGCTCAGTGAGCAGAGAGGGACTTGTCATCCGCCGGTTCAGTGGAGATCAACGGAGAGATCTCCCGCTGAGCCGGCGGACAGAGGCGGGCTCCGTGGAAGCGGAGTCCGCCTCGTGTGAAAGGGGCCTTACACAGTAGAGCTAGTCCTATTATCATAACAATGAACTCGTTAGACGGTCCGGCTCCCCAGATTAACTTGCATAAGAAGCCACAAGCAATTAGTGACCAGCACATTAGAACACAGAGTTCTCCAGGCCATGGTTCTCCTGCAGCCCAAAGTCTGTGACATTCAGTATGATTCAGATTAGGGCTAATAGAAGGCCACTTTAGAATTTTCCAGTAATTTGTCCTCAGCCATTTTTGGGTGTTTTATATGTACGTTTTGGGTCATCATTCTGTTGGTAGACCCATGACTTGCAACTTAGGGCTTTCTGACATTGGACAGTACGCTTCACTCCAGACTTCCTTGATAGTCTTGAGATTTCATTGTGCCCTTCAGAAATTCAACCCCCCCCCTCCATGTTTCTTTTCTGTAAAGCTATATTTCTTTTGAACTGTGACACAGTTGTGTCTCATCTGTTCAAAGGACACTCTCCCAGAAACCTTGTGCCTTGTCAATATGCATTTTAGTAAATTTCTGTCTAGCGCTTTTGTGTTTTCTTTTAACAGTGGAGTCCTCCTAGGTCTTCCTTCCCCACTCTCGCTCAAAAATTATGGATCGTGTGACCAGACAGTGATGTACCTTGACCTTGAAGTTCAGTTTCTATTTGCGGTTTGTTTACCATTCACACTAGACTTTTGTCAATGGTTTGTGAGGCCTCTGGTTATAGGGAAAGAGTAGGGGTGGGTATCATCATCCTGATTAATTAATAAGAGAAAGAAAGTGGATTTACATGGACTACTCCATTATAATACCATACAACACCTGTGGTGGTTAATGGATCTAGACTTTTGTTCGATCCAAGGTTGATTTTTCTTTTGTAGCCAGGTCCAGGGAGATTGCCTTCTCTCCCATGGACCTTACAATTCCCAATAATATTTGCAGGTATACTCACAGAAACACCAAGTGGCTTAGACATGGTCTTATAGCCTTCACCTTCCACATTCTGGTATTTGTGATCCCCTTTGCTTTTTCTGATCCATGTTAAATGTGGTGCACACAGCGATAACAGACAGCAGAGTTACTACTTTTCTCCATTTAAATAGACTGACTTATTACCAGATTGAAGATGTGTGATACTAATTACAGAAAGAAAGGAGTACCAGCAGATCTGCCCAGGAGATTTCAAAATATATTTGTACAATAAGTACAATCCGACATGCTGGTTGTACCCAAGCCGATCAATGGATCGAATTGGGTACATTCAGCCTGCCAGTAGCTTGTTTGTATCTTAGCCGGTCCCTGCTGAACCTGCCAAAATTCGAACCATCTATGGCCATCATGCAGCCTGTTCAACTGCAGCCAGATCATTTCCCACCTCACAGCTGCTCGTATACAAAGGGATGAGGATGCTTGTGATATTGTTGACCTAATATGACCAAAATATTTGTCTAGCATAGCAGAGCTCCTCACAGCAACTAGTGGCAATCAAACACTTGCGACTGCCTTTCAGCAATTCTTCTGCTTTCTAAACACCATGAATTGCACAATGGCTGATCCTATTGATGCCAATAGGACAACAGTGAAAATCTGTGTCACTCCTGATGTTTCTGCTCTGCTGGGATTTGACTTTTCCCCTGGGTAGGAAGGCCACTTACCTTCATTTGGATTGCATAGAGCAGGGGTAGGCAACCTGCGGTCCTCCAGCTGTTGCAGAACTACAAGTCCCATCATGCCTCTGAGAGTAATTTTAACTGCCAGCCTTGCAATGCTTCATGGGAAATGTAGTTCCACAACAGCTGGAGGGCACCAGGTTACCTACCCCTGGCATAGAGGATATACTAAGTTGCTCATCATATATTTATAAATGAATATAAAAAAAAAAAAGTGTGTCAGCCTTTATTTGTATAAATGGAGTGGAGCTCGGCATGGCAGTTTCCTGGCATTGCGCAGGTTTTAGCATATGAATGCCTATTTCTAAATGATCTGAATCTCTCACAAGCCGCTGCTGCAGGTTGGCTTATTTTCCTTAGTAAGTATTATTTAGCGATGGGCCCCTCGGGGACGGCGACCTTTCATGGCACTCCACAATCTGTCTCCATTCCCAGCTGGCCATGGTTTATGGGGCAGATAATATACAGCAAGATGGTGGCAGTCCAGCGTATCATCTGCTGTGTCTCTCATGTAAGAATATAAAGAGCTATGTGCAGACTGCTGTAACCCAGAGCAACCAATCAGCTTTCCCAGTTCTGACTTCTCTGCTTCAATGAGCAGTATAATCTGTTCCAGACTCTTTCAGGCCCTAGTGCTCCTATGAAATGCCATCATCCAGATCACATTAATAGGACCAGTAAAGAGGAAAGTGAAAGCTCTATGGACCGGTCCTGATCACGGTCTTCATAGACAGAGACAGTCATTAGGCTGTAGTTGCAGCCACTTTAGCTGCCATATGACCCACCTTGTATGGAGGCCGCAGTTTGCAGCCTAACATGACGACACCTTTAGCTTATGTAGCTTTAGCGCTGATAATTTTTGTCCTTGGAAATTAATCTAAAATGTTGGCAGCTGCAGGTATCTCATCCAAATTCAGCTCAGGAACGCTTGGGCTGTGATCTGGATTATTACACACTCTTTATTTCTATCAGACAACTCTTCAGCGTGGAGCTTAGTATGTCGTTTGTCTGTCCAGGAAGATGTAAATATGTCCTCTTGTTTGCGGTGTCTCTAGGAAGTTTTACACTGGCTTCTATATTTTAACAGACGGCCACACATCTGCGGTGATAAAAATCATTCTGCCGCGTCAACGACTTTTATTTAAATGTATAAATTGTGAAAGAAAGCAAAAAGTAAATCCTGAAGCATATCGCTGGGGGAGATGGCGGATTTAGTATGTAATAAGATGACACACTGGAGAATTGTGCTTGGTGCAGCATTCATGAAACCTTTGCTGTCGTCGCCCATGTCAGCCTACCAAAGTGCTGCAGAACTACAAGTCCCAGCATGCCTAGCCACCTAACACTTTATTGTCTGTCTGTATAACCTCGCTCTGAAACCAGACCCATGTTTCCTACAGTCCTATCCTCTTTTACTCCCATATATACCTCTTTTTGATCATTCAGGGCTCATAATAATTAGACTGGGAGGAGTTGGGAACTCTTGAATGATAGGCCTATGATTAGGAGTACCCAGATCTCTAGGTCACTGGTCATCAGCAGGTAAATTGAAGCAATGTCGGTAGTAGAAGCCCAGGCTGGTCAGGTTGTGTGTGTGTGTGTGATTATAGGGTTTTTTTTTTTTTCAGTCTAGTTAGGGCACAGACCACTGATTACTATTATATGAACTATTTTGATTAGGTTTCTTTATTGCCATAGAGGGAAATGAATATGGATCCGCTTTGTTGGGAAGGACAATGCCACGGTCACACAGCCAGCTCTCAGTTCTTTTAATTTTTTTACTTTTTATCCCTCTTTTATCTCCCATCCATCGCTCTCTGGCAGGAGAGGAGACAGCAGCCAATGAACCGTGATGGTATAAGTAGTTGCGCGCTGCTTCGCAGAAAACGAGTTTTCTAACATGACAGAATCTAATCCGTCTGATCAGACACATCCCGCTCTTTATTCCCTACAAAATTTACTCTTCTACCACACTTCAGCCCAGCTTAAATATCGTTTTACGCTCCTTGAGGTCTATGACAAATCTGACAGATATTGATTAAAATCCAGGAAATATGCAGATGCTCGACGGCTGGGCGGATTAAAGTTTTAGGATTTTTGACACTCCCCTGCAAGCTCAGGGTAACATTTGGATCAAAGTCACCAATTTATAAATCCCTCTACTTCTTTCCTAAAATTCTTCTCACTTTTTGTCCGTCTGTCCCCATTCTCTCTCTCTCTCTCTCTCTCTCTCTCTCTCTCTCTCTCTCTCTCTCTCTCTCTCTCTCTCTCTCTCTCTCTCTCTCTCTCTCTCTCTCTCTCTCTCTCTCTCTCTCTCTCTCTCTCCTTCTCTCTCTCTCCTCTCTCTCTCTCTCTCCTTCTCTTAATACCCTTTTCATCCTCTTCATATGCAGTGTATGTAATGTATGGATATATACAATATTTGTCAGGCAGAGTGAATTAGGATGTTTATGATTTCCTGGGTGGATTTGGCAGAATGTCGTGTGCTTCCATTTTTCCCTGAATAGAATATATATGTCTTTGCATATTGTAAAAAAAAGATTTGAGAGCTTCAAAGTGGAGCAAGTCACATTTATATACTAAAGGCCCGTACACACGATACGAAAATCGGAAGTAAAATTTCGTCCGATGAACAATCTGATGATTTTCGAATCGTTAGTATGGTGCTTTCGACAGCCGATTCCGATTTAAAAAAAAAATATTTGACAAAAGCTGGATGTGCAGACTATAACATTTTTGCCGTATGTGAAGTCAACGTCCGATTTTCGTTTTAATTAGTACAGTTTTCGTCCGGAAAAAAATCGTAGGAGCAAGACTACGCATGCTCAGAAACGAAAGAACACATACAAAACTATTATTCAACACATTAGATCACTTCTGAAGTTGTATTCAGTCGTACGAGAATTTTCGTATGGTGAGTAACCTCTTCACTTTCGACATGAGACTAGTATACAACAAAAAAATGGACGGACGGTTGTCCGAAAATCTGATCGTGTGTACGAGGCTTAAAGTGTTACTAAACCCAGTAATATGAAAATAGTTCATCTGCCCCCCCACAGTGCACACAGCTTATAAATCTTCTTTTTACATTAAAATATTGTCACTATATACCTTTTTGGCTGATCTGTATACCACGGTCAGTGATAAAGTGCACAGTTTCTCCAGTTCTGAGAGTTCAGGTAGGAGGAGATTTCCACTGCAGCCTGTATACACGCCCACATGTGTGATCCCAATATCATGTGACCTGGCTAGCTCTGAGAACAAGTAAATGTTCTCTCCAGCATAAAAGACACAACTGAGCATGTGTAGGTTGGCTACCCTGCCTGTGTTAGCTGGCCTTCCCCCGATAGACAGTGCAGGAGGGAAGGATCTGTGCATACAGGATCGAACAGCCTTTTTACACATTGCAGAGGATTAACCTCTTACGTTCCACAGTGAGTATAACAAGCATGCTATGCTGCATATACAGACTGATTTTACTGTTGTGGGTTTAGTAACAATTTAACAGTGAAGAACAAAGAAGTGCAGAATTGGATCCGTGGTCCCAGCACATTGCCCCAGCCTGTATCCCGGTCTGTACAGGACTTTCTGACATTGTCAATCTTTTTTGTACATTTTGCTCAGACACCAGTAAGATCCAGACATTGGTTGGTCACTAGTCAAAATAAGAACTCGGTCAGATGCTGGCACTTTACCACCCTGCTTCAGTAATGGTTCCTGGATTACAAGGACTGATCAAAGGTTTATTGGCAGGGAGGGACAGCTTATTATTCATAATATTACATCTTTGTTTCTGATAGAAGTGTGCTCTCTTGTTTTCCTGGTTTCTCTCTGTAGCACCATGTAATCTGGAAGGTTCTTAGATGTAATGGCTGTATTCGTTTTTCTTTTTACTTTCTTTCCGTTATTTTCACCTGCTGATTTAGCCAGAAAGCCTGATATTTTTCAAAAAAACAAGCTGTCCTGCAGATGTAGCAGTTAGGGGGTTGTGGCAAACCATTTAACACATACTCCAGTGCCCTCTTCATATCTCCCTTTTTATATTCCTCTCCTGCCAAAGCCGGGCAGGAGAGGAATGTGGACGTGTATACAGGCTGCAGTGGAAGCTTGACATTTTCCGAGGCTCCGTCTGGCCGCACATGCGCAGAATGGCAGATGGTCCAGGCAGAACGGCAGAGGGTCCCCGCAACACCTAGTTCGTAAGTAGGAGTGGTTCGTAAGTCGGGGACCCCTGTAACCTGAAATCTTCCAATGAGTACACTAGTTCAGGTGACCTGGGGGTCCCCAAGAAATTTCCTTGATTTACAGGAATTTCCTCTCACTTCCTTTTTGGCTATGGGACAGGAAGTGAAGGGAAATCTCTGCAATGGGACACAGATGGGGGGGAAAAATCTGACCGTGGGTTAAAAATCTTCCTAAGTTTTGCCTATAGTTCTACTTTAACCACTGTCACTGGGATGTAAAGTGAGGGAGAATCCAAAAAATGTAAGTTGTCACCTAAACCGGAATAGAAGAAGAATCTTCCAATAGGGACGTTTACTCTGACAAGGGATCCCCCTTTTTAAGAGAGATTTCTTTCCTTCCTGTGTGTTTTATAGAACAGGAGATCAGAGTTGTTCTCCCCAACAGGAGAAAAAAAAAAAATGACATGATTTAACCATTTCCTACTTCCTACTTCCTAAATGAAATAAGTTTTGGCTTTAGAGACTTTAAAGTCTTGTGCGATATAATGTTTTTTGCAATGTTTTTTCCCCCAGAGGTCCTTTGGATTTTTTATTTTATTCTAAATTTGGAAGTATAGCTATCGCCATCAGGAGGGACAGCACAGCGAGGACAGTTTTCCACACTTTTTTAGTTCCACTAGTTTGAATATTAAGTGCCCTGAGCAGAGATATCACCAGAGATTCAGAGACACCAGTCAGATGTATTTTGGACCCAGTGTAGAGTGTCTTCTCCTCTGAGAGCGCCCCTGTATCCTGGCAACATCTGTGCTCCGATCTGATTGGTGCTCTGCATTGGAAGACATAAACACACCTGTCCATGGGGCATAATGCATGAAAACCTAGCAGGTGTTCCCGCAGGGCATCTGTGAAATCAACAGACTGTTTATATCAAACACCTGGATTATTACTAGGCAGGGAAATCTAAAAAATATTAAATTTCTTGTCTTTGACACAAAGGGATCTGGCTCACATAGGGTGTACAAATTCATTGTCTGTGTTCACAGCAGTGACACTGACATCATCCTGGGTCTCTGCTGCCTCTGTGTATATGTCACTTTGCTGTGTTTTTATTATTTTTATGGTCAGCGCGGAGGACCGGAAATCCAGGAACCGGAAGTCACAGCCTACCCCAGCCAGCTCAATACCCTATAGGGACACAGGCTAGCGAGATAGAACATATATAACAATTCTTATATACAATGGCTATAATGGGATAGGGGTTGCCAAATGCAAAACTCCACCTTTAAATTATAGCAACATCAAATTATATTACGAAAATAAAAATGGACGAAATGAAAACCCTCAGCCATTTCTTCACATAAAATACTTAAAAACAACCTGAGCTCTTATCTATTTGTCTGATATAAAACAATTCAGGTCAGATTCAATGTTTAACCTTCCGGGAACCAAAACCTGTGTTTCATGGATCCAGAAGGATTCTCGTTGTCTTAAATGGTGTATGAATTTATCTCCCCTCCAGTGTTTATATACTCTTTCCAATCCCCAGAATCTTAGACTGTTCAGTCTCCCCCAGGCAGACCTATAGTCAATGGCATAGACTCAGTGACAGCCTGTTTAGGTCAATACATTGACTATTTTTTAAAACCGTTAGTGTCAACAACTACAGCATATCTGAAGGACACTAAACATGTCATTCAGATTATTGAAACCTTACCGTGTAATAACAGCCTTCTAGTGACAGCAGATGTTGGTTCATTATATACAATCATTGGACATCATGATGCACTGATGTCTGTCAAATGCGCCTAGGATAAGTCAGACCTCTCTGACCTACATAAAAAATTTCTTTTGAAATCACTAGAATTTTGCTTAGCCAAAAATTATTTTTGGTACGATGGAAAATTCTTCCTGCAGATCCTTGAAGTCGCCATGGGTGCCCGTTTTTGTTTTGCTCCAAGCGTTGCAAACCTATTTGTGGTGTTATGGGAGGACGAAACTATTTTTTGCAACAGACCTGCACAGCTGAGATGGTACCAAAGATATATTGATGACTTGGTTATGGTCTGGGAGGGGGATCTTGTGAGTTTACAACTGTTTATGTCCAAACTCAATGGTAACAACAAAAACATTAGGCCCTCTTGGAATGCCGATGCTTCCTGCATGACATTCCTTGACTTAGAGAGGGAAATTCCTTTAAAACTAAAAATGTTTTTAAACCTACAGACAGGAATGGCTACACACCTCTAGATAGTTGCCATCACCAATCCTGGCTGTGCAATATCCCAAGAGGCCAGTTAATTCGCCTACGATGAAACTGCACCCTTGAATCTGACGATTATGCGCAGTCTAACGTACTCGCTGAGCGTTTTTTTCAAACAGGATACAAAAAGGAACAGATCGCTAGTGAGATTCAGAGTATTGGGAACCTGCATCGAACCTTGTTAGTAGCAGATACCAATAAGAGTAAAAATAAAAGAGATAACAAGTTTGAATATAAAATAATTTTGGATTATAACATACAACACAAAAAATTTGAAAAAATTATCATGAAACATTGGGAAATTCTAAAGAAGGGATAGTGTTTTAGGCACAGTTTTACCCCCACGCCCGAGGTTCATCTACAGACAGGCTACAACCCTTAAGCCCCATACACACAGTCGGAAAATCCGACCACCAAATCCATCTGTCCTAGCCCCAAGTGTTGAGGATCCCCCTGTGATTAAGGATAATAGAATACTGGCTTTTATGCTGTCCTCCATGCAGGCAATGTAAGCATAACTTGAAAAGACGTAAGGATTTTGTGTCCTCTGCCACCAACAGAACATACTACATAAAAAATCTCATTACATGTTACACAATGGGGGTTGGGTATATGCTGGAGTGCGATTGTGGACGTCGAGACCCCTGAGTGTATGCATTGCTGAACACATTAATAATATTAAAAGAGGCTTAAGAACACATTTTTCTAAACATTTTAGAAATTTTCACAATAGGGATCCCAAATGTCTCAGATTCTGGGGATTGGAAAGGGAAAATAAACACTGGAGGGAGGTAATTTCATACGCCATTTAAGTCAACGAGTATCCTTCTGGATCCATGATACACAGGTTTTGGTTTCCGGGAGGGTTAAACGTTGAATTTGACCGTAATTGTTTTATATCAGACAAATAAGAGCTCAGGTTGTTTTTAAGTATTTTATATGTGCAGAGATTGCCACCAGTTTTCATTTTGTCCATTTTTATGTTTGTAATATAATTTGATGTTGCTATAATTTAAGGTGGCGTTTTGCATTTGGCAACACCTATCCCGTTATAGCCATTGTATATAAGAATTACAATTTTTACAAATTTTTTATATATGTTCTATCTCGCTAGCCTGTGTCCCCATAGGGTATTGAGCTCGCTGGGGTAGACTGTGTGACATCCAGTTCTTGGATTTCCAGTCCTCCGCACTCTCTAGGGGGACCAGGTATGTATTTAAGCATCCGGGTGACGTGATGGCTCCGCCCTGGCTGACAAAGTCCCGTAGAACGTAACGCGTATGGGGGTAGGAGCTATCTTATGGACGTCACCCGCTGCCATCTCTGGCATTCCACTGTGTGTTTTTTATATTGGTCATATGATCGCTACACGTAGCATTATTTTATGTTACTGTCACAAGAGCGTTCATATTGTGGATTGCTCAAATAAATTAACTTAACGGAGAGCACTTGATCGTGTTTATTTTATCTACATACTCGCCCTGGATGATCTGGTTTCTTTGTTGCACCGGCCAACCGTCTTCATCCCACTGTGGATACAAGCGTATTTGACCTTCTGTTAGCTCAGAAGTCCACCATATCTGATAAGAATATTGACTTGCTGGTGGAGGGTCTGTCACTCAGAACATTCAGTGGATTGTAATCTTTCTTCCCACGAGGTGTCTTCGTCTTCTAATGGGAATGCATTGGTCCCTTTATATTTGTTTATGGACTTACCGTGTTTTATTGCGCTGCACTAATTTTATCTTTTAATATACATTGTAGGTGTTGTAATAAGCCTATAGTGTTCAGCTTGCATTTTTCTCATACCCAATAACTGTTTGCGCTGATTGGTTACTGTGAAATAAAGAAACAATCAATGCCTAACTTCAGCTTGTTCATCTAAAGCAGAGCTGTACCCATTTTAACAATGTAGCCATCCGCAGTGCATTTCTAAATGGCAACTTTTTTTTATGTCTAAATACCTTGTTTTGATGTCTTTATGCAGCTCTTCTGGTCCGACCACCTAGGCTATGCTGATTCCCCTGGACTCCGGGGATAATGGTCTCTACTATCCCAGGAGTCCATGGGAATGGCCTAATACTGAAATCTTGCATTATTTGAAGACCAAAACCAACCATTGCTATGGAAACCTGTCATGAAGAAACTGTGTGTCATTACTGCACAGGCGCTAGATCAGGAGGTGTATGCTGGGTAGCCAGCTGCACTGAATCCCAGAGATAAAGACAACCGGGCTTCAGATATCTGCCCACAAACTCAATGGCCCCTGCCTGCTTCTGAGATCAGGTTAGATGTTATTGATTTTAAAAGAAAGAATAGGGAAACATTAGTAATATTATGCCAATCTTACATAAGAAGTGCTAACAATGATGGGGGGGGGGGGGGGGGGCATTTAAAAAAATGTATTATAGGGACTGGAGCTCCGCTTTAAGCTTTGACAATAAAACCTAGAAGCTGATTGGTTACTATACACAGCTGCATCAGATTCTGTATGCACCAGTTTTGGTATTTCTCCCCCAGTCTGTGTCTCTGTAACACTTTTTTTCTTTCTAGTATTTGTATTTATAAGCCACAGATCCTTAGTGCTCCGGGTGAAAAATGCTAAATGTGGTGGGATTGCCCTATTGCACAAGCCTTCTGAGAGGAAATTTTTAACATTGCATGTAAATTACTCAAAATGAAATTACATCTGGACCCTACAATGGCCCTACTCAATTTAAAACCAGAATTCTTATTGCATACCCGCTTTAAATTTGTTGATACAGCTCTTCACGGCGGCGAAACAAACGATGGCGAAAGCGTGGAGATCCTCGACTTTGGAAGTCAATGAGACTGTGAATAGAATGTATAATACTATGATACAAGCGAAAATGTTAGCGCTTGAAATGGACCAAATCCCTAAATACGAAAAAATATGGCAACCTTTGGTAGAACATTTTTTGCCATCAACATTTGATAAGAGTACTATTAGCATGGTAGTAAATTTGATAGGTTTTGTTTCAAATATGGTTGTTCAAGGACGTTGTGGTGGCTCCCGACCGAACCCTGCGGAACTCATTACCCTTTCTGTATACATCCCTCTCTTTCCTTCCTCCCTTCTTATCTTTATTTATATCCATATTTACTTCTTGAATTTGGAAGCTCCCACATATGCTACCTATGATCATATAGAATTTTTACAGTTATAATTGTAACTGTATAAATTAAGATATTTCATTCAAATACAGATCAACAGTTGCTTATAACTTTATTACTTTTATTTAATAATATCTAATAGCAATCTATACTATTCTTTGCATTTATATAACTGGGCCATTTATATAAGAGCTGTGAAAATGTGGAATAGACTCCCTGCAGAGGTGGTTCTGGCCAGCTCAGTAGATTGCTTTAAGAAAGGCCTGGATACTTTCCTAAATGTACATAATATAACTGGGTACTGACATTTATAGGTAAAGTTGATCCGGGGAAAATTTGATTGCCTCTCGGGGGATCAGGAAGGAATTTTTTCCCCTGCTTTAGCAAATTGGAGAATGCTCTGCTGGTTTTTTTTTGCCTTCCTCTGGATCAACTGTGGGTATAGAATGGGGTATATGGGATTGTATGATATATATGTATATATATATTAATTTTATTTTATTTGTGGTTGAACTGGATGGACTTGTGTCTTTTTTCAACCTAACTAACTATGTAACTATGTAATTTGATTGATAACAGATTATATTGTACAATTGTATAATTTACCTTTGAATACATAATAAAATATTTTGACAAAGAAAAATGCTAAATGTATACTTCAAATTCCTCAGGAAGTTTAGTATTTGAGTAGTCATATAATTCAGTGGCCTGTGGGTAGTGCTTAGTTAGCAGTAATCCACCCCAGTCACGGTGGCAGACCTGAGGACGGATGAAAGAATCCAAGGACATTTTAATTGTTGGTAAATAGGTCATATAAAACATCCTCTGCCTTTTATCAGGGTTTCAACACAGGAAAAAACACAAATGGACTTAGAGGAAGGGTGACCTCACAGTTCTATATTAGGACTGGAAGTAAACTCTCCTTGTGGCTTAGCAATGATAATGTATGCAATCAACACTCAGCAACTATTACATTGTTAATCCAGAAGGAGAGTTTCTGTGTTTATATGGTTTAAATGATGTGCACATCTGTCAGTTTTTGCTTTTCATGTTTTTTTACTTTTTAATTATTAATCATTCTGTAGTGGTTCCTAGCGATCGTCCTCTGAGAACCCCAGTCACCTGCTCGGTCCCACCAGGCTCTGTATTGCTATTAGTATTTGAAATATAATAAATCTCCCTCTGGTACATTGTGATACTTTTGTCTTGTAGTGTTTATCTCCAACTTTGTGCACTCAGGTTTGAGGTAACAAGGTTCAGGTATGTCTCATCTAAACTATACAGCAATCACATTGTTACATTTTATTTCACATTTTTTTTCTGCTCCTACTTCCTAATAAGTCTTTTTTTAATTTTCTCCTGGTGGCTGTACAATTCATATGTGAAGGTTAAACTGCTACCAGTGGGTACACTGGGTGCCTTCTATTGTCTGAATGCCATTTTAGGTAATCTGTTTTGCTGATTCAAATTGTAAACTTCTCTCTTTGGTCATACTGTAAAGTGTCCATACACCATACTGGCTTAAAAAACGTTTCTTCTAGATGAGTTTAGCGTTTTGCCTGTAGAAGCAGCTATTGTTATCTTATGTGTCCAGAGCTCCATCTTATCTTATGAGCTCCACCCAAAAGAGGATGCTCTGCTTGTTTGCGCCCTCCACTTTTGGCACTTTTTTTGGGATCAGGTACTTGGTTTTGACAGGTACCCGCTCCCACATCTGGGTAAGATCACAGCAGCGATCTAAGAGTATATCTGGCCCTTCCTCCTTTCCCCCGCTGCCTCCTGGGACACACATAGGTTCTAGAAGATGGCGGGACCATTCACAAAGCGCCGCGCGACTCACGCAATAGCAGTAGGAAACCGGCTGTGAAAGTAATGCACAGCTCACAGAGAGTTCTGGGTGTTGTAGTTCTCCAGGTTTGTACCTTCAGGGAAACATCAGGGCATTGTTCTATACCATCACAAACTCTATCTGCAGAACGGTATTTTGTTATGCACTTGTTAAAGTACACCAGCCATGCTGGGCTTGTTCTTCGGCTGGGTAAGTAGCAGAGGTTTGGTGTCTAATTTATTGCATAGACATTTTGCTATCATTGTTTTCCTAAATTTCCACAAACCTTTCCAGGACTGCAGGATCTTAGTACAAATAATCAAGATGGACTTTTAATGTCAGTATAACATCACTTACATTGTGGCAGCATATTCCACAGGAACATCACCGACTGCCAATCCACTGAACACAGTGCTCATTTCTAGCATGTCAAAAGACCGTTCTGTCCTCATTACATCCCTGCCCTCACGTTGTAAAATCAGAGAGGAGGGAAGGCTGTGGGGAGATGTGAGTCACAGAGGGGAAAGATCATATGTCATGCAGCCTGTTCATTCTGTGATGACAGGAATTCTTCAGTCTATTATGTTGAAGGTTAATGCAATTATTATTCTTTCTGGGGCCCTATATACTCCTTACTTGTTAGAAACTTATTTCAGAAGGACACATAAAGCAATCTTAGATTGTCAAAAGTATTATTACCTCTCTGCGGGCTGGAATGGGGAGCCTGGGTTGGACTAACTGGCAGTTTATACGGTGCCTTTTGCTTCTGTATATTTACAGATGATTTGCAACTGATGGGTCATCTGTATGAATATCACAGCTAGCAGCTATTTTGCGAGCTCCACTGCTTTTAAATGCAGTAGGACTGTGGTGGCATGGGGCACTCTAAAGGAAAAGTGCCCCATCATTGGTGTCAGTGGAAGGAATAGTGCCCCATCATTGGTGTCAGTGGAAGGAATAGTGC
The DNA here is from genome assembly GCA_028564925.1 of Lithobates sylvaticus. Lineage (NCBI taxonomy): Eukaryota > Metazoa > Chordata > Amphibia > Anura > Ranidae > Lithobates > Lithobates sylvaticus. The sequence goes on along the minus strand of CM053033.1, from coordinate 71,842,289 downwards.
CCCATCATTGGTGTCAGTGGAAAGAATAGTGCCCCATCATTGGTGTCAGTGGAAAGAATAGTGCCCCATCATTGGGGTCAGTGGAAAGAATAGTGCCCCATCATTGGGGTCAGTGGAAAGAATAGTAGTGCCCCATCATTGGGGTCAGTGGAAAGAATAGTGCCCCATCATGCCTATCAGCAGTTCCTAGTGAAGAACAAAATGCCTGTGTTGTAGTAAAATCACAGGGAGGCGTCTGCTACTACTGTACACAGCAGAGGGAGTATGTTGTGAAGGGTTACCAGTGCAGAAGATGTGGATGTTTGACTTTAAACACTTTACACAATCTGTACATGACATCGCTAAATAGGACACATAATTAACAAACACCACTTACTAAGCAGCAGCTGCCACATATGTATCAATGGAAAACTGCCTTAAAATGTTCCCCTGACCATGATCTGAGAACAGCGATGCTTGGTTTTCTCTGTGCTCCTCTGCGCGGTTCAGGCTGGCTCATCAGTATTATGATGAGGAGGAGAAGCTGCAACATACAGGTCCTTTTGTATTCTTTTGCATATTTTTGACTGTTATAAATGGACAGAACATTGGATGGAGCTGCGGTTCCCTGCGAGACATCTGATGTGGAAGAGAGCTTTGCAGGGAACGCGCATTTCACACTCATCTCAGATAGAAATTGTTGTGCTGCTGATTCCACAAATCTCGCACATGGTGTACAGGCAATGGAAGGCACCCAGCGTAACCAACTGTCACCAGGAGAAAATGATAAAAAAAAAAAAAAAACAATACAAGGAAATAAGAGCAAGAACTACATTCCTAAAATAATATACAGCACACTGATAGCTGTGTGGTTTAGAGGAGACATGGACCTGCTGTTGTACTCCTATGTTTCCTGTATCTGGGGGGGGGGGTCTGGATTTAGACTAGACTATGGATGTGAGTGCCTGGACGTGTGAATAGAGGTGTTCACACGTTTTATTCCTTTGATATAACCGTTCAGGTTCTCGTTAGTTGCCAGGTTACTGCGCACAGATTTCAGCATCACCAATTAATCTGGAGAGTTACGGAACGGTAGCAGATTGTGGCAGAATTCAGCATCATGGAATGACAAATATGTGTGTGTGTTTAGGATCAAGTGAACGTGAATATAGCTCATTTGTCAGACAAATGCTTCGTCCGTTATAGGCTGGTGTGTGTGGTATACCGGGCGGCCATATTCGGTTGTGCCATGGGGCCCGTAGTTCATAGCTACATCCATGGGCGTCCGCAGAACTTTTTTCAGGGGGGGGCATCATTTTAGGGTCACCCATGCACCCCCTCTTTTTGACAATGTCATTATCACATTATTATGGTCAGAGTCTGCAGATGTATTACAATCCCTAGGATAAGTAATGGATAATGGCCAACAGGCCCTCTTACCAGACCCAGTGATCCCTCCGGCTGGACGATCCTTCACTCTGGGTTCCCGGGGGCGACTCTGTTCAGTAGTGTAGCATGTCTGTATCCTGATAGTGGCTCAGTCTTTCTCTCTCTGGTGGAGCTGGACAGCATGGCTCTCTCTTGTGGCGCTGGGCAGCGTGGCTCTCTCATGACTCCTCGTTCTTTGTCCTGTAGAAATCTCTCCCTCAGCTTTTTTCCAGGCTGCAGTCTCGCAATCTCTCTCTTGATCGAGCTGTAGCCTCCTCCCTGTGGAAAATGAGGCTGCCAATCTTTTGGGACTACCTGTACCATGAAGCTTGCCTCTTCTAGTCGCCTTTGATTGGCCCTCAGTTATGGCCAATAGGGAAGGAACAGAGCAGACAGGAAGCTGGGCGGGGAACCTGGTGAGAGCCGCCGTCTCTTCTCCCTGACAGGAGAATGGGTGGGGCAAGCGGGGTGACAGCTCGCCTTTCTCCTGTCACAGCACTGCTGAGTTCTCTGCTGGACTGAGCAGGGAAAAGAGCCCAAAGTCGCACTACACTGCTGGGGGGCTTGACAGCATCTTAATGGTGTCACCCCACTGGCGGGTGGCACCTGAGACGCAACTGTGCTGAATTTAAGAATTTAAGATCTGATACCTGATTCCAGGGGGGGGGGGGGGGGGCGGGGCACTTGACCCCCCTTGCCCCTACCTGCGGATGCCCATGGCTACATCCATGATGTGAAGTTCACAGTGAATTTTAGTCCTGTCTTGGCCTCCTCAACATGCCCTGATCTTTTGGTCTATTTCAGCAATGACCGTCAACTGATCTGGTCTGCAAAGGCGAGACAGATATTTCAGTGAAAACATTTCTATTATTCCTGCCGCAAGAGACAGTTCTGTATATGTCATAGAAATATTCTTATCTGGTACAGCGCCAATGTTAGAAGGGAAGTCTCATCCCAGGCGGTGTATTTTGGGCTTCCACCATCTTCTGTCATCTGCTCTCCTTAAATGAGTCGTGTTAAGCTGGAGATGAGCAGAAAGTGCAACAGATGGCTGTTGGCCTGTCTGCGCCCAACCAAAATAATTCCGGCATGGACCAACACTCTCCTGCAAGTTATCGCCTGTGCCTGTCCAGCAGACATCTATTACACCCTGCCAAGCAAAATATATGGCGGAAAATACAAGCAGCCCAAATACGTTAAATTAGAGCAAACTATGGCACTGGACTTCTTTTTGTGTTTGTATTTACATGGTCCCAGTATTGGTGGGGTGGTTCTTTTCATTATGTATATGCATTTAGTTTTATATTATCCAACACTGTGCTTCACCCTGATTTCTTCTTGATGTGAGTTGTAGCATCTAGCATGGAAGAATATCCGCCATCATGCTTCCACACCTGGCTGGTTCCCACTCCTAGCTCTCCCTCTCCCAGTCTGAGCTCTGCTGTACCAGAATTACAAGGGGCTGATGTCAGCTTAAACTCAGCTACACCGCTAGTATTTAAAAAAAATCACATTTAATGATCTGTGATCCCAAATCTGCATTAGACCCCTTTCACACTTATACAACTTGTCCCACGATTTGGGACTGCAAAGTAGCATGACAAGTCTTTCCCCATGATTTCCAATGACAGCCATTCATATTAGTACGACTTCAAGTCGTTCCGACTTCAAAGTAGTCCCTGCACTACTTTGGTCCGATTTTGATGCCACTTACACAGGCATTCCTTGAAATTGCAGAAAAATCGCGCCCGCGATGCGCGATAAAATCGCACGACTTTGGAGTCGCCCAAGTGTGAAAGGGGCCTTAATTTGTGTTTTTTATACCTGCTCAGAGTCCAGCTTTAATAGCACTTCAGGGCTCTGAATTCAGCAAAGCACTATTAAAAAGCACTTGATAAATTTCTGTTTTATTGTAAAAGCAGCATTAGGTTGTAGTGAGTTTATAAGGGGAGATTTCTAGAGAGTTGCAGTGATTTCTGTGCAGTCTTCTCATTTTGTCCACCGCAGATCATTTACAATGTATATTATACATGTTCTGCTTCTTGGAAATCGTGAGAGTTTTTTCTTTCTTTTTATTCTTTTTTGCCATTTTCTTTTAAATTGCTTCTTTCGCTGTTTAGTGAATTTTCTCTGATAGACTCGTCCAGTCTGCCGGACTCGGCGTTCTGAATTGTCTACAAGGAGCCGAAGATGGATTCTGCCTAGCTGAGTAAATTGTTTTGTCTTTGAACGGTGTGGTGGCGGTGTTGTTGCAGAGAAAACAACACATGTAATGAGCCAGATGCCGCCTCAACAAAGTGGCTTTTTTTTTTTTTGCAAACTGTTTTTGCAAATAGCAATGAGCCGAGCTATCTGCGCGGAGGGGCGAGGAGGTGTGCAGCTCTTCTTCGCGCCTTCAGGCTCTTAACTCTTTCATGCCTTTGATACCTGCTATACTGACTCTCAACAATTCACTGTATGTAGCTGGAAGTTGTCGCATAGATCATTGCAGTAATTGCTTGACTGGATTTCCTACCATCTATTCTGTCGCCATCTGTTGTGGGTTGGAAGCAGTGAAGATTTTAAGCTGGCGATGCATTTGTCAGATGAACACAAATTCCTATATACTGCAGTCACTAGACAATTCAGATTTATCCCTCCCCCCCCCCCCCTCACTTAAACACACACACTAACTTACTTTGAACTACTTCCGCCCCTGCTGCCCCATTCCACCCTGGAGCACCCCATTTATTGACATCCACTTCTACTGCACAGCACCTTATTCTGTGAGGTTCCCCCTGACCCCACAGCACCACATTTATTGCTGTCTCCTCTTTACCCTAGTGCACCCCTGCCACCCCACTCTACCCAGAGTACCCATTTCTTGCATTCCCCATTACTTCAGGGCATCTCTTTATCTTTTGTCCCATCTTCCCCAGAGCACCCCATGCCCTGCCACCTACTTCATCTGCTCAGAACCTCAGTCAGAGGTCCCACTCTAGCCCAGAGTACACCATATCCTGTCATCCACCCTTTTACTTGCTGTCTGTCTCTACTTATCTATCCCTACTCCGGAACACGCCACAGCCTATGAAAATAATGCCAGCTTACAGAAATTGACTGTTGGCAGGGGTCTCCAAACTTTTTAAACAAAGGGGCAGTGGTCAGTGGGAGTAAAAAAAATTACATAGTGCCTGTTGTCAGGAGGCGGAATTGTGCATCATAATGGGTATTTGGGATAGGAATAATGCCTTATCATTGGTACCAGGGGAGGAATAATGCCTCATAATTGGTGTCAGTAGGAAGAATTGTGCCCCATTGTCCATATCAGTGGGAGGAACATTGCCCCATAGTTGCTGTCAGCGGAAGAAAAATTGCCCATCATTGATGTCAGAAATGGTGTAAGAAATGGTGCCCCCCTCATTGGTGTCAGTGGAAGGAATAGCACCCTATCGTTGGTGTCAGTGTAAGGAATAGTGCCCCATCAGCCATATCAGTGGAAGGAATAGTGCCCCATCATTGGTGTCGTGGAAGGAATAGTACCCCATCATTGGTGTCAGTTGAATGAATATTGCCCCATCATTGGTGTAAGTGGAAGGAATAGTGCCCCATCAGCCATATAAGTAGAAGGAATAGTGCCCCATCATTGATGTCAGTGGAAGGAATAGTGTCCCATCAGCCATATCAGTAGAAGGAATAGTGCCCCATCATTGGTGTCAGTGGAAGGAATAGTGCCCCATCATTGGTGTCAGTGGAAGGAATAGTGCCCCATCATTGGTGTCAGTGGAAGGAATAGTGCCACATCAGCCATATAAGTAGAAGGAATAGTGCCCCATCATTGGTGTCAGTGGAAGGAGTAGTGCCCCATACTTGGTGTCAGTGGAAGGAATAGTGCCCCATCATTGGTGTCAGTGGAGGAATAGTGTCCCATCAGCCATATAAGTAGAAGGAATAGTGCCCCATCATTGGTGTCAGTGGAAGGAATAGTGCCCCATCATTGGTGTCAGTGGAAGGAATAGTGCCCCATCATTGGTGTCAGTGGAAGGAATAGTGCCCCATCATTGGTGTCAGTGGAAGGAATAGTGCCCCATCATTGGTGTCAGTGGAAGGAATAGTGCCCCATCATTGGTGTCAGTGGAAGGAATAGTGCCCCATCAGCCATATCAGTGGGAGTAATAAGGCTTCATATCTGTGGGAGGAATTCCCAAGCGCCGGATGAAGGCATGCAGAGGGCCGCAGTTTGGAGATCAGTCGCTGCTCTAAAGGAACAAAAAATCTGGGAGATGTTCATAGAACAATTCACAGGTATCTATAGTCACTTCTCTTACCAATGAGAACTGAATAGCTAGGTCTGAGCTTCAAGATGGCCAAGTGTGTTTTGTATTGTGAAGGTCAAAGCAACCTTTTCTTGAGTTTGCCTTGTGCCAATATTTGTAGATGTAAATCCTTCCGCCCCCATCACAGTGGAGTCATGCTCCATCAGGTGAAGCAAACTGCATGCTTCTTCCACAGAACTTCCTTGGTATCATGCTGGGACATGTGCTGGAGTCACCACATTCAGTTAGATGTACAAAGTCCCAACTTGTCTGGAATTCTCTCCCATATACAGGAAATGCAGCAAAGTGTGTACAGATTCTGCTGCATTTCATATGGGCAGTGTGTGACGTCTCTCCGTCTTTGATTGCTAAACACAGAATATATCATTACAGCCGATCAGCGCAGAGTATTCCAGAAGTGGAGCATTCGATAACGGAAGGGCCTCAAGTAGCACAGAGTATTTTAGGAGAGATGAAGTGGCCGAGTCCACCAGTAGTGAGAACATTTCCGAAATAAATATGTAATATAAACCACCGTGTACGTAGAATACCAGTCACACAGCTCATAAAGGTGACTATTTGCAGACAGTATGGTGAGTCTTGTTGAAGTTTTAGGTTTCACAATTTTGGCTTTTATGATGCATTAGGTGGGTGTTTGGGGTCATAAAGGGTCTGTACAGGGAGCACATCCTGAAACAACCCATTCCTTCCAAGTGAAATATAAGACGATGACCTCATAGCGTGCTGCAGGCGCTCATGGGCCGAAAGTGCTGTATGTGCTCCTGACAGTATTATTTGGTCAATGTTTACATCATTTTTGCTCTTAAATCTTTTGCTAACATGATTGACATTTGTAAATAGCTATTGATATCTGTAGGCACAACTGCTATCTTCAGTGTTAAGTTCTCATCTGATTCTAAATTCTACTGGGGGATCTCATTTATCCACTTAAGTCCTATTTAATTAAAAGAGAGCGCTGAAGATGGGTCACCTATGATAGCAGCCGGTTACTGACTGAGCAGTGCTGTATATCTCGCCCGTCACGCCACCATCAACCTTCATTCACTCTGTACAAGCACTACTGATAGGATGGAAATTGGATTTTTTTCCTGGGTACAAAACTGCCATTGTGTCTTTATTGCCTTCAAACTCAATAGACAATTTAATGTTCATGGCGATTGCAGCCCATTCCCTACAGAGGGACACCTTCCGTGTATACATTGAGCTGTCAGTGCATGTTTGTCAGGAATCACTGATATACTCTGTGGCTGTCAGTGCGGCAGTGAATCTCATTGTGATTTTGCGTTAGGAAGTTGAATGCGGATCTATGTAGCATTTCAATGAAAGATTTCAGATCTGGTCATGACTTTAACAAAAGTGCTGTGATTTCTTTCTCTGTTTTACAAACTTTACTTTTCCCTTGGGAGATGCAAACTTTTTCCAGCGTGCTGAACCACACATTGGGGTTTATTTACTAAAGGCAAATCCACTTTGCACTGCAAGAGCACTTGGAAGTAAAGTCACTGTAGATCCGAGGGGGACATGAAAGGAAAATAAAAAACAGCATTTTAGCTTGCACATGATTAGATGATAAAATCAGCAGAGCTTCCCCTCATTTCAGATCTACCCCTTAGATTTAGAGCGACTGCACTTCCAAGTGTACTTTCAAGCGCAAAGTGGATTTGCCTTTCATAAATAACCCCCATTCTGTTTTCATTCTCATGCAGTCATTTCTAATCTGTACTTTCATCCAATGCTGAATGATCAGATCGGTCCCATCACTAGAGAGATTGCACAGTGTGTGAATGTGGCTAGTGCCGTCGGAGATGCTCGTGTTTGTGTAGTTACATGTAGATCTATACTGCCATTATTAATGGCCTGGTAGCAGAATTGTTTAGTATTTAAGTAATTTTGAGACCTAAATAGCTCACGTGATGGTGGAACAGGTCACGCTGTATCTCGGGGTTGGTGATATCAGACTTGCTCCAGGAAGCCAAAAGGCTGTCACTGCTTCAGTAAATGAATGCAAGTGATGGATCTGTGACCACCAATGCAGTTATGAGTAACCAGATTTACAGTGAGAACAATTTCATATGTTGGTGTTGGACAACTGTTGTGCTCCTGAATCCTCCCACTGCAGCTCAGTGATATACTTATAACTGTAATGAATTACTGAACACATAAATATTTCCCCTAGATAACCTGTATCCACATTGTTTGAAGTGCCCTTTGAAAATCTCCTTTAAAAGATAATTCTTCTGTGCCTGTAGAGGGGGCTATTCTCCATACATTTCCTACCTGATGTTTTCATTAATAGGTCTATTGAGTCTAAACAATTCAGAATCATCATGGATCTGAGGCTGCGTGCCAAACATTGCCATTAAAACACCAACCGTGTGCATAATTCATTACCCATTTTATTCTTATACCCTTAAATGTTCTGACTGGCTGAGATAAAGAAAAATTAAGCTGTAAACGTGTCCCTTTGTTTTATATGCCTTTAGTGTATATCAAGTCATTATATATGTACAGAGAGGGCCATATTAGCTCATTACATGTGCAGATTCTGTTTTATTCTTCGTCCTTCCTTGCAGGACTGCCAGACAGTTTAGACTGATAAAATCTTTAGGTGGCCTATTACATAAAGTGATTCTATTTCTGCAGTTGTTTAGCAAGGATGATGGCTGTGCTGGCTGACATAAGGGAAACACAGGAGGGAGCTTCAAGAGTTGTCCTTCTGGAAATATAGCTCAGCAAAAGCAAGTTACATTGAAGGTGACAAACACTAGTTGCAGGGAATAAGCACAAGTCTCACAGAAGTTGACCAGCACAAGTTGCACAGAAGTTGACCAGCACAAGTTGCACAGAAGTTGACCAGCACAAGTTGCACAGAAGTTGACCAGCACAAGTTGCACAGAAGTTGACCATCACTAGTTGCGCAGAAGGTGGACCATCACAAGTTGCAGTCAAGTCGCGCAGAAGGTGACCGAGTCAAGTCGCGCAGAAGGTGACCGAGTCAAGTCGCGCAGAAGGTGACCGAGTCAAGTCGCGCAGAAGGTGACCGAGTCAAGTCGCGCAGAAGGTGACCGAGTCAAGTCGCGCAGAAGGTGACCGAGTCAAGTCGCGCAGAAGGTGACCGAGTCAAGTCGCGCAGAAGGTGACCGAGTCAAGTCGCGCAGAAGGTGACCGAGTCAAGTCGCGCAGAAGGTGACCGAGTCAAGTCGCGCAGAAGGTGACCGAGTCAAGTCGCGCAGAAGGTGACCGAGTCAAGTCGCGCAGAAGGTGACCGAGTCAAGTCGCGCAGAAGGTGACCGAGTCAAGTCGCGCAGAAGGTGACCGAGTCAAGTCGCGCAGAAGGTGACCAGAACAAGACGCACAGAAGGTGATTGGTACAAGTTGCATGGAAAGTAAACCAGCCTAAGGCTCCATATACACTTGTACGACTCCAAAGTTGCATGACTTTGGAGTGCAATTTTGGTGCAACTTTAGATAGATGTGACTTGTCCCAAGTCAGACCGACTGTTGCACATTGTTGCTTGTAAAACATTTAGGTATGACTTTCATGCAACTTTTGGGGTTTAACATTAAAGTCTAAGACCCTCAGCTTGCATTAAAGTCAGACCAAAGTAGTGCATGAACTATTTTGAAGTCGCACATATATCAATGGTTATCATTGGAAAACATGGGGTATGACTTGTCATTCGACTTTGATGTCCAAAGTCGCACAAGTGTGAATGGGGTGTAAGTCACAATCAAGGTGACCAACTCATACAGAAGGTGACTTTGCAGGAGCTGCTAGGTGCTCAGAACAGGGCTGTCCGAAAAGACAGCACATCTTCCCTTTGCATAGTTATGATTAAAGTAAAAGTCCAGCCTGAGCTTTTTAGGCTGGGCTTTTCCTAAGGGTCACAGGAGTGCAATTTGTTTTGCACTCCTGTGACCCATTTTCAGCGGAAAGCCGACTGAAGTCTGCTCTCTGCTGATGTCACTGCCATCAGATGAGGCATCGTGTCATCCCGACTTCCAAGTCTGGATCCGCCAGCTGCCTTGACTGATAGCAGTCTCAGTGAGCCGTTGAGACGGCCGCTCCCCGTCCCTTCACAGCCCAGCGATCCAATGAGAGTGGAGAAGCAGAGCAGGACCGGTGCTTACTGACAGTCAGCATCGCTCTGCTTGGGGAGGAGTGAGAACTGAGCCGTCGGGGGTGTTCGGTGGCTCGGTTCTCAGTGCAGAGACGTCGGGGGACAGCTGCATTCATCTAGGTATGATTAGCAAAAAAACAAACAAACCCATACTTCTCTTTTAGCATTGTGTGCGCCGATGTAACAGTAAACAATAATCTGTGCTCCTGAATGCCACCATAAACAATGCAGTTACCTGGCAGAAGAATGGACAGTGTGTTATTTTATATTTTCAAGCTGGATTCGTATGCTCTGTGGCTAGGTCGCCACTCATGAAAATAAAGTATATGTTGACAAGAACCTCCGGAGAAGAGAGATCAGCTAAGTGAAATCCGCCATAATCCTTCCAGTGGTCTCTTCCTTCTGATTTTTATGCAAATGTGGCGGCTGGCTGAGCGCTTGCTATTCATCCCACCCATCCCCAGGCGTTTAAAGGCCATTTATAAATTCCTTAAACATTTAGTCCTATCAGCAGCAGGCCTGCTCTCCACACACCATTCACTGAGCCTCTGCAAAATGGGATTAACGTCCCCAATGTGCACAAATGGTGGCTGTATACGTGACTGCAATATGTGACTACTGCCTTATTTTTCCTATTTCCTCTCTAACTTTTTTTTTTTCAATATGAATTTCCCCCTGCTTGTATACAAATTTGTGGTGTAGTTCACCTGATAGATTTGACATGTTATCTGCACTGGTATTGTATAGAATATGACATATGACAGCTCCATAGAGAACAGCAGACCTGTCACCCGCCTGCTTAGCGTGGAGATCCCCTACTGAGCAGGCGGATGCGGACTATGGAGAACGCCCGTGTTAAACCAGCCATATTCTCTTGGAGTAAAAATCTAATAACATGTTATTATTTATGGAATTAAGGTTTGATCATGCACTACAGACACAGATTTAGCCATTGTAATATAAAACCAGTATTAATTTTGACTTTAAATTTTGATTTATTTTAGTCCTAGTCTTTTGACTAAAATGCCATTTTAGTTTTAGTCATATTTTAGTCATCTGAATTGTTAGTTTCAGTCGTATTTTCGTTGACAAAATTAACACCAGTTCTCTGAGTCACCCTGGCTCTCTGTCATCCCAGCTCCCTCCTCACCCCTGCTCTCCTGTTCTCTCCCTCACCCCAGCTCTCACTTACCCCCATCCTCTCTCACGCCGCCTCTCTCACTCATCTCTGCTCTTACTTACTCCCATCCTCACTCACCCCTGCCTTCGCTTACACTGGATTTCTCAAGTCACCCCAGCTCTTACTAATCCCTGCCCTCCCACTCTCTCCCTTACCCCAGCTTTCACTTACCCCCATCCTCACTCACACCAGCTCTCTCCTTTATACCAGCTCTCACTTCGACTCTCTCACCCCAGCTCTCACTTACCCCCATCCTCACTCACGCCGGCACTTTTCCTCACCTCAGCTCTCATTTACCCCCATCCTCCCTCACCCCAGCTTCATTTACCCCCATGTTAACTCACGTTGACTCTTTCCCTCACCCCAGCTCTCACTTACTCCCATCCTCACTCACGCTGGCTCTCTCACTTACCCCCATCCTCACGCCGACTCTCTCACCCCAGCTTTCACTTACCCCCATCCTCACTCACACCAGCTCTCTCCTTTTATACCAGCTCTCACTTACTCCTTTCCTCACTCACATTGGCTCTTTCTCTCACCCCTGCTCTCACTTACCCCAGCTCTCACGTACCCCCATCCTCACTCACGCCGGCTCTTTCCCTCACCTCAGCTCTCACTTACCCGCTTCCTCACTCACACCAGCATTTTCCCTCACCCCAGCTCTCATTTACCCCCATGCTCACTCACGCTGACTCTTTCCCTCACCCCAGCTCTCACTTACCCGCATCCTCACTCACATCAGCTGTCTCCTTTATCTCAGCTCTCACTTACCCCCTTGCTCACTCACACCAGCTCTCTCCCTCACCACAGCTCTTACTCCCATCCTCACTCAAGCCGGCTCCCCCTCTTAACCTCAGCTCTCATCTTTATCTCCGCTCTCACTTACCCCCATCCTCATGCCGGCGCTCTCCCTCACCCCAGCTCTCGCTTACCACCATCTTAACGCCGGCTTTCTCCTTTAGGCCCCTTTCACACTTGTGCAACTTTTCCTGCGACTTTGGACATCAGCGTCACATGACAACTCGAACCCATGATTCCCAATGAAAACCATTTATATTTGTGCGACTTCAAAGTAGTCCCTGTACTACTTTGGTCTGACTTTGATGTAAGCTGAGGTCCATAGACCTCAAGTTTACACAGGTATTCTCTAAAATCGCAGCAAAATCTTGTGACATTCAAGTCGCGGCAGTGTGAAAGGGTCCTTACCCCAGCTCTCACTTACCCCCATGCTGGCTCCCTCCCTCACACCAGCACTGACTTACCCCCATCCTCACTCATCCCAGTTCTCACTTACCCCCATCCTCACTTACGCCGGCTCTGTTACTCACCGAAGCTCCCTGCATTCTTTCATTTTAACAGCCCAGTACATTTAACAATTTGCAGCCACTACATCTATGTATATGAAGGTGTTTTTGATCCAACAGAATTTTGCAGTGAGAATCTATTTTCCTCAGTCGGAAACTTTCTTGGGCTTAATTTGTATCCCATTTAAATTCAGTATGTGCACACCTCATTGTTTTGTGTCAAAGCTTTTTGTAAGGATCCCCTGAAAGGCCTCTTGTCATTTGCGTAGTGAACATATGTTGGTGGTGGTTGTTAGGGTGACCTGCAGTGTGCACTACCAGAAATGATGTCTCTCTTATCGGCAGAGTGTCAGCTGTGCTGTACAGGAGCGTGACATCCTCTGTCTGAATGTTGAACAAGTCTAAGCTGCGGAGAGCGGCCGTCTCTGCGTGACAAATGGCGCCGCTCAGAGCTGTAACGCCAGTGGCTACTAATTACCATCACGCAATCCAACAAGGAAAATCATACTCCGAAAGCAAGCCTTTTCAAATTCCAAAGTCTATTCCTTTAAAGATCTGTATTGTCAATGAAGAGGAAATGCTGCTTATTTATGGGGTTCCGTGCCTCACAGTTAGGAACATGTAGAAGATTTGTAAATGAAAAACATTCAGGATCTGTGAATATTTTTCCTCCTCAGAACGCCATACCTGGTTTGAATTGGAAACAAAATGCTTTGTTTCCACAAACCAGTTGAGTCTTTCCTCCCTGCGGTTTATAAGCCAGTTCTGATGATACTGCAGTGGGGGCTGGCACTAATACAAAATTATTCTGTGTCTTCTCAACCTCCAGTCTGTAGAGGTGACTGGAGGAATCCACAAACCATTTTTCTGTGTGAATTAATGGGGGCAAAACTGACCCCCCGTCATTGTGGGAAGCAGTATTCATTAGTCCAGTGGTGATCACGCAACTTTCACTCCTGGCATCTTTTTTGTCACCTGGAGATCACAGTAGACATTTGTGTCACACCTCTAACAGCTCCTATGCAGTGGTGGCTGGTGCTCCATCGTTCGCCAGCTCACTCACCCTGTGCTGACAGGCGGCAGCTTCCCCCTCAGTCTCTGTGTCCCAGGATGCTTCTCTTCCGTGTCCCGGGATGCGTCTCCTCAGCAGTACATCTCCTCAACAGCCAGTAGGATGGCTTCTCCTTTTGGCCAATCGGGCAACGGGTCTCATGACCACATTTGCCGCAGAACTGGGTGGGATTGGAGCGCAGTGCTCTAATCACGTCCTTCCAACCCCCCCTCCCCTATTGGAATCCATGCTCCCCTAATGGATGGGCCGCAACTGCCCCTATGTAAACCACACACCCAAGCATCGAGACACCAAACCCAGGGCAGCACCAAACTGAGGTGTGAACATGGGTGGGAATGGAGACTGTCAGTTGCAGTGAGGGTGGGAAAAAAGGTCATAATAATGCAGACAGAATACAGTGCATCCAAAAGTATTCGCAGTGCTTCACTTTTTCCACATTTTGTTATGTTACAGCCGTATTCCAAAATGGATTAAATTCATTATTTTCCTCAAAATTCTACAAGCGATACCCCATAATGACAATGTGAAAGAAGTTTGTTTGAAATCTTTGCAAATTTATTAAAAATTAAAAAAAAAAAAAAATCACCAATAACAGCCTCAAGTCTTTTTGAGTATGATGTTACAAGCTTGGCACACCTATTTTTGGGCAGTTTCTCCCATTCTTCTTTGCAGGACCTCTCAAGCTCCATCAAGTTGGATGGTGGGCATAGGTGCACAGCCATTTTCAGATCTCTCCAGGGATGTTCAATCGGGTTTAAGGCTGCGCTTTGGCTGGGCCGCTCAAAGACATTCACAGAATTGCCCCGTAGCCACTCCTTTGTTATCTTGTGTGCTTAGGGTCGTTGTCCTGTTGGAAGATAAATCTTCATCCAGTCTGAGGTCCAGAGTGCTCTAGAGCAGGTTTTCATCAATGATGTCTCTGTACATTGCTGCAGTCATCTTTTCTTTGATCCTGACTAGTCTTCCAGTACCTGCTGCTGAACAACATCCCCACAGCATGATCCTGCCACAACCATCACTGTAGGGATGGTATTGGCCAGGTGATCGGTTCCTAGTTTCCTCCAGACATGATGCTTGCATTTCAGGTCAAAGAGTTAAATCTTTGTTTCATCAGACCAGTGAACTTTGTTTCTCATGGTCTGAGAGTCCTTCAGGTGCTTTTTGGTTAAGTCCAGGTGGCCGTTATGTGCCTTTTACTGAGGAGTGGCTTCCGTCTGGCCATTCTACCATACAGGCCTAATTGGTGGAGTGCTGCAGAGATGGTTGTTCTTCTGGAAGTTTCTCCTTGCTCAACAGAGAAATGCTGGAGCTCTGTCAGAGTAACCACCGGGTTCTTGGTCACCTCCCTGACTGAGGCCCTTCTTCCCTGATCGCTCAGATTGGCTGGGTGGCCCACTCTAGGAAGAGTCCTGGTGGTTCCAAACTTCTTCCATTTACAGATGATGGAGGCCACTGTGCTCATTGGGACCTTTAATGCTGCAGAAATGTTTTTGTCCCCTTCCCCAAAGTTGTGCCTTCATTCAATCCTGTCTCGGAGGTCTACAGACAATTCCTTGGACTTCATGGCTTGGATTGTGCTCTGATGTGCACTGTTAACTGTGGGACCTTCTATAGACAGGTGTGTACCTTTCCAAATCATGTGCAATCAACTGAATTTACCACATGTGGATTCCAATCAAGTTGTAGAAACATCTCAAGGATGATCAGTGGAAACTGGATGGACCTGAGCTCAATTTTGAGTGTCATGGCAAAGGCTGCGAATACTTCTGTACATGTGATTTATTTTTTTGTTTTTTATTTTTAATAAATTTGCAGATTTCAAACAAACTTCTTTCATGTTGTCATTATGGGTTACTGTTTGAAGAATCTTGAGGAAAATAATTAATTTAATCCATTTTGAAATAAGGCTGTAACATAACAAAATGAGGAAAAAGTAAAGTGCTGTGAATACTTTCCGGATACACACAGATGGAAAATGGTCTTGACTGATTTTGGCACAGACTTTCCTCAATTTTAACTAGGATTTTATTAGTATAATAGGTGATCACGCCGAAAAATGTGTTTATCTCACCAGATATCGCGAGTCACTTACAGATCTTTAACCTCAACATAATCTTTAAATGTAGCCTAAACCTGGGGCAAATCCCTTATAATATCTCAGGCTAAATCCAGTAATATTATGGTGCGGACTACTATATGCTGTAGACTGCAGTCAGTCAGTGGGGTTCGTAAATTGAGCTGGGTGTTGGGCGAGGTAGGAGGAGAAATGTGTTGATCTATTGTGTATTGGCAGCAGAAGAGTCCTCCATACTATCTGCAGACTCTGTTTTTTTTTTTAAGCTGTGGTACGTTGTCTTCTTCTTAGGGTCCATGCAAACTGGCTTTAAATACTCCTGCCTTTTGCCTGTAGAAGCAGCTCAATGTTATCCTATGTGTCCATGTACATTAGGATGTTTAGAGGCATCTTATAAACTCCTACCGCAGATGATGTCCTAGTGGACGAAACACGTTGGGTCGTATTGAGCTAGCTCCGTGTCATTGCGCTCCCTGGATTCATTTGTGATCACATTTTTTCTGTCATCATCATGGATGTAAGTGTTCTACCTTTTACAATAAATACATAGTTTATGGTTTTACACTATGTGGCGGCCTTTTTCTTTTATGAATGGAGGAGTTCAAGGTTTTATCTGTTGACAAGATGGTGTGAAAGCTGACCCTCTATGCTGTCCCCTGCGAGTGACTACATTCCCATTTTTCATGCCTGTTTCACTCTGCCGCTGGCATAGGGTCCACTCAGTCCAGTAAGAGTATTCATTCTCCCTGGTTGGTGGTGGATGCACAGTGGATGGTGGTCTATCTCTATAGATGCCAAACAATTAATTTCTACCTCCCTTTATGGACTGATTTTTCTGTTTTTTACCCTCAACGGTTAAAAAAAAAATTTCATCTACAGTTTTGAGTTTAATTCTTCACATGTGGACTTATTCATTTTTTTGCACAGTGCACTTTATTTATTGGTTATTCATTTATGCCATTTACA
Organism: Lithobates sylvaticus; assembly: GCA_028564925.1. Taxonomy (NCBI): domain Eukaryota; kingdom Metazoa; phylum Chordata; class Amphibia; order Anura; family Ranidae; genus Lithobates; species Lithobates sylvaticus. The sequence continues at coordinate 71,825,849 of CM053033.1, read as the reverse complement.
TGCACAATCAAGTTTTTATTTGCACAGTTATATGTTCATTGTTTGCATATTTGCACATTTTTGCTTGTTCACACATGCAATATTGATTAGTGCTGTGCTTTATTTTGATCCATAGTATAAGCTCAGCGTTTAGAGACCTAAAAAAAAAAAAAAGACCCCTTCCGGATTCCTTTTTTGAGAAGAGTTTCCTAGCAGAAAAAAACGCGAAAGGCTCCTAAACATTCCTAAATGCTTGACTTGTACAAAAAAGCTATATAAGCTTTTTTTTTTTTTCTGCCAAGGGATTTGCCGTTTTTTTTAAGCAGTGTTCATGGACACTTATAAGGCGGCCTGTTACACCTCCTGCTATATTCAAAGGCCGACCCCATGTAATTGGAACACTTTCCAGAATTAAAATAAGGTTAGTTGCATTGTGCGCCTTTCGGTCTGTAGTGGGAACGGTTTACCGCCTCCTCTAGGCCTGTTCTCTTCCTTGCAGCCCTGTGGAATGATGTTTTTTTTACCACATGTGGTTGCAGGACAATAGGAATGAACTGATGTCTGATGGACTACGATGTGACAGTCCTTCGCTTCACGACTTTATCTATATTAATATGCATTAAAGAGCCCACAGAAGCAGAATGGATGTGTCTAAAAGATCATGTGTGGCATTGTGCTGGGAAGGTAGTCTGTGCTTTTCATTATAGATGTTCACAAAACATCACAGAATCAAGCTGGTCATGTGATTTCTGTCACATTCTTCTTATGAAACTATATAGCAGAGCTCCACACTGGCCGATCTGTGTGACATCGCTCTCCGCCTTATATTGTATAGCAGAGCTCCTCACACTGTCTGTATTGGGAAATAGCAGTCGATTAGGTGATCCTACATGTGACATTTCCTATTGCACTATACAGCCAAGCTTTTCACAGTGCCTGTAGTTTGAAATGACAGCAGATCATGTGATCTTTGTGTGACCTCTCAATTTATAGGGTAGCAGAGCTCCTCACAGTGCCAATAGGGGTAAATTGGCCATGTAATCTGAGTGTTACATATCTCTCTTTATAATGCATCTTGCACATGGATACCTAAAAATTGCAGGTTTTTAGACATCCGGGCATCTTTTTTTACTGAATGAAAAATCCCAACACCTGCGCAAACCCAATAATGAAATAAATAAAATAAAATAGAAATTAAACCCCCACACATAAAAGGCAAAGGTTAAAATATCAAAATATGCTCAAAATACAATTGTGAACTGTGTATGGGTTAGGAGCTGCTCATCATAAGAGTTAAAGTTAAGCCTAAAGATCAAATAACCATAGAAGATGAACCGCGCTCTCACAAGCCCCATAAAAGGATTATAGTGTCATCAAAACATAAATATACATGTAACTAAAATGTCCATAAGAAAGTCCAATTGAAGTGCTCAGTGCAAAAACTCTAAACATGGTAAAAAGTGACACAAAAAGAAAATAGTGATCTTCCTCTCCACCAAATAAGTGCACAGCACACTCACCAGAGACTTATGACCCCTTTTACTTAAAGGAAGTCACAAATCGCTTTTTATATTCCCAACTGGCGGTCTTTTACAGGCCAGGCAATGGAGTTTAGCTCTCTGTTCCATCCAGCCTCTCATAGTGTAGTACATTCAGTTTATTATATATAAGATTACAATAGCATTTTGTAGAAATAATACTCAGGCATTGAAAACTTGAAGTGACGTGTTGCGGAAAGTACCGCCCAATGCATTTGTCAGCAATGTCTGACATCGTCTGGGGTTACCCTGGTGACGTCAGGCGTTACTGACCAAACGCGTAAAGAATTTTCATTAAAAGTATATTTATGTTTTGATGACACTATCTTCTTCTCTGGTTGTTAGATTTTCTTTTTATACTGATTTAAAGGTAGCCTATTGTTTCAAATGACAAACATGTGGAAGATGCATATAGATCAGTAAAAAAATATATATCTGAACAAGTATGCTCATATACACGCTACACTGTACAAAGCTGACATTTTTTTTATACATGCCATTAGCTGCATGTGCTGTATGCCGCCTCCTCGCGTTTTCTGTTGCAGGAATATCAAATGTTCATACATCAGCACCGCGTGCAAGTCCCCTAACATAGTATAACAGAACTCCTCACAGTTCCTTTAGTGTGCTATCAAGTGATGTCTTTCCTCATTATATAGTACAGTAGATCTACTCACAGTCCTCACTAATGTTATGTGTGTATCAAGTCCCTCTCTGCTCATTGCATGGTGAATACAGTATCATGCAATTGTGTGTCACATCAATAAATGTATAAGCTTCAGCCAAGTCTATCAATGTTATTTATTAGCAGTGATTATTGGCTCTGGTTTACTTTACTGTTCACATTCTACCTAGTAACAAGTGTTTAACCTCCTGCTGCTGGCAGTGTGGAAATCATTTTCACAATATGGTTTCAGCTCATGTGTTTCTTTCGTATATCTGCTGTAGTCACCACCTATTACCAAAAGTGCTCCGCGGGGAACCGGCTGCCATTTGTAAAGGTTAATGCCAGGTTGCAGCGTTTGTTGGCTGAAAAATAATGCTCTATTGGGCATTGTGCGTATTTTCCTCTGAAAACGTTGTGCGCTGGGAGAAGATTGGTTCCAGGCTGTAAATATTTCCGTTAAGTGTTCGTCGGCCATGTACAGCGGTGGAAAGTGAGGCAGAAAATAGATATTTGCCGCATGGCGAAAGGTCAGCATCATTTAACTTGTTTTCCCAAAACATTCACCGTGATGAAGATGTTGATGTTCTTCAGCAGAGATCAAAGTGTTGGATTTCTATCACTAACAAATTAGGTTATTTTCCAGTTGTTGATCTTTGTTTCTACGTATTCAAGTTCTCTGCAGGCCGAGCAGACCACATCTTGTCTCTTGTGTGGACGGTGAGACCTATGAATCTCCGGCTGGCCACAGCTCAGTAACCGATCTGAAGAAAGGCAAATAATTAATCCTAAATGGTGCACACAATGGGGAGCAATGTCCTCCAACAATGGGTCGCCCTGAGGAAATGTCACGGCAATCGATCAATAGAATAATTTCCTAGCAGGGGGAAGAGGTGGCAGCCGGCGTATTCATTAAATTAAATCCAACTTCTGCTGTAATACCTGAGGAAGAAGCAGTTAGAAAATCAGCAACTGCTTTGCCATTCTTCTGAGTGCTGATTAAAAACCGACCGGTGCATTCTGGGCACCTGGGAATTGCTCCTCCTTTTTATTTCCCATTTCTAGAAATGTTCACACAGCACCATACACTGGGCATTGTGGGGTACAACCTACATTGGCTCATTTGCATGATGTGCAGCCTCTCCTTCCCATTCATATGAGGAAGAACAGCCGCCCAAGCTGAGCACGTGTTTATGTTACAGTGATTATGCCTAAGCCGGGTCAGATTGCTCCTCCATGTTCAAATGCACTATGATATCCCTTGCCTTCTTTTATCGTATTATTGTTCAATAGTGTTTATTATTCTTTGTGATGGGTTTTGTGAGCCTCTGAGTGATTTGTATTGATTGTAGTGCAGCATAGAAAACAAAAAGGAGAATCTGATTGGTGACTGCAGACAACACAGACAGTCCTACATTAGTTACAGTTAAGGCCCATACACACGATCAGACTTTTTGACAACCAACATGCAAATTAGCTGGTTTGGACCAACATCTGACCGTGTGTACGCTCCATCGGACCAACTTTTTCCAGGTTTCATCTGACTTTTGTTGGCTGTGCGAACGGACCAACTTTCTGCCAACAAAAGTCTGATGGACCAAAGTCCGACCGTGTGTACGCAAAACCAACAGACTTTTTTACAAACCAATGCAGAACCAATGCAAAAGATCAGACAACAATACAGAAGTTGACCAAAGGTGGCGGTAAAGAGCAGAAAAACCAAGTGATTTGGTGAAAGTTGGCTGAAAAAGTCCTGCCGTGTGTATGCAATACCAACTTGGGGCCAACGCCCTTTGGACAAAAATCCACGGAAAAGTTGGTCCACGGTCCGATCGTGTGTATGAGGCTTTAGAGTTGCCACCTTATCCCTTTAAAACCAAACATATATTAATCACACAGGTTCTGTGGCTGATTAAGGTGTTAATTAAACTCACTTGGTGCCTTATCTGAATTCAATTAGCCACAGAACCTGTGTAATTCATATGTGTTCGGGTTTAAAAAGGGATGAGGTGGCAACCCTAGTCATGGTGACAGCAATGAAACTCCTGAGTTATATCAATGAATGGAGTCACATGAGCTTCATCAAAATAATTCACTACTACAACTAATTGTTCTTTTCTATTGTTAGCATTATGAGAATGTTTTCACTGAGCGGGTGGGGTTGATGGCATTACAGTTGTCTACGGGATACAATGGTGTGAGTAGGTGGATTTACAGGAGTCTCATCTATGTCTTTTCTTTCCCCAGGTCACATCTAATGCCGAGATTGAAGGAATCACGCTCACACGAATCTTTACTTAGTCCCAGCAGCGCGGTCGAAGCTCTTGATCTCAGCATGGAGGAGGAGGTGGTCATCAAGCCTGTCCATAGCAGCATTCTGGGCCAGGACTTTTGCTTTGAGGTGGGTTGTTTCCCTGAACTATCAACCTATTTTTGGTGGTAGAAAGATAAAATTTAAAATCTCCCCCTTTCCAAAAATTCTAATAGGACAGTTCAAGGTTTGACTTAAAAGTGTATCCCTAGCCAAAACTGCTTTTTATTTGGCTTTGGGTGGAGTATAGAAGAATTAGAACCCCTGTCAGTTTTTTTTATTTCTGCTTGTATGGTGGAGAGACTCACCCTGCCAATTTGTCCTGTTGATCACTGTCACTTGGATGGAAACTAATAGGACATCCAAAAATGTTATCAATGCAACCAGAACAGAAGGTGAGGAGATGCCTTCCTATAGGGGTTCTCTCATATAATCAAAGGAGGGTAAATTTGCAAGTGTGAATGCACCCTGAAGTCTCGTACACACAATGAGATCGGACCTTTTCTTTGGAAAGAATTACTGTTGTGCTTGGGACAGGAAGTGAATAGAAATCTCCAATAGGATACAGGCAGCAAGAACATAGACTCTAATTGTTCCCTACTGTATCCAAAATGAAAAAGAGTATTTGCTTCAGATATAGTTTATTGAATAATATTTTTATGCCCGTGGCATAAATATCCTGGTGTTAGCTAATCAATATATCCTTCTATATCTATACATTATTAGGAGTTTCTACATTACAATTCTCTTTTTATTATCTAATTTTAAAATACGACAAGACACCACATAGCCCACTATCTGCCTCTATGGCACATTGTATGTTGGCAGTTATCTCCCTTTACTGCGCCCCTTTCATTTAACCACTTCCCGCCCCGCCTATTGTAATATGACGGCTGGGCGTGACATTCGCTATTCTAGGTGGACATCATATGACATCCTCTCGGAGTATGCGCCACGCTCCGGCACAATCTGTCATAGCGCACAGCCTATGACTGATCACTGTACTGGCCCACTACCAGTACCATGTGACTGCTGTGACCAATCACAGCAGGTCACATGATAATTGTACACAAGGGATGGCTTCCTTTCATGTCATTCATTGTGTACAATTGAGTTGCTAGCAGTGATTGGTAACTTTGATCCCATGCTACAGACAGGGCCAATAGCTGTGGCCAATCACAGCTAATAACAATAGTAAACACTGAATGAAACTGTTTCATTCAGTAAAAATGGTTGCTTATACCAGTAAAATGCATTGGTATAAGCCATACTAATGTGTAAGAAAAAAAATCCTGATCACTTCCCCAGAGTAGTACAGTGTCACTATGGTAACACTGAATTGCTGTGGTCACAGAGTAAAATCATACAAAAAAAGAAAAAAAAGGTGAAAACATTATTTTATTTTTTATTTTTTTAACATACCAGTCAGTGTCCCTGATCACCATCACACCATATATGATATATGTTATATGATGATGCTGTACTGCACAAGTGACCTATGTAAAAAATATTTGTGAAAAAAATTATTTTTTTTGTTTTCTTCATTTTCTAAAAAATTACAACTTCAAATAACGCGCCATGCCTATTACTAAATACCTTGGACTGTCTACTTTACAAAAAGGGGTAATGTGGGGGATATATATACTGTGCTGGCATTTTCCGGCCTCAAGAAATTAGATAGGCCATCAGTACATAAGGATCGATCGATTTTCAAATATATACCATAGTTTGTAGCAGAATACAGTTTGGCCTAAAGTTATGCATAAAGCAAAATTTTATAACAGAAATTAAGATTTCATTTTTGTTTATTTAGCAAAAAATAAAAAACACAGTGGTGATGAAATACCACGGAAACAAAGCTCTATTTGTGTGAAAAAAAACAATACAAATTTCATATAGGTACACTGTTGCATGACTGCACAATTGTCATACAAGGTGTGACAGCGCTGAAAGTTGAAAATTGGCCTGGGCAGGAAGGGGGTGGAAGTTGTTAAATAATTTTCTGACATAACCCTTTGAAAAGTGTATATATATATATATATTGTTTGATGAATTTTGTGTACACTCTTTTAAATGATTGAAGCTGAAAAAAAGTGCTTCAACATAAATGATGCAGGAGATGGTTCTCCTGTCGGCTCTGGTGATATGGTCTGGGATACCAAGTTTACCGCAAAAAGCGATCAGTCATATTCAGCTGGGAAATTTCTGCAGATGGACAGAGCTGCCTGCTGTCTATTTGCTGTTGACCAGAGCATTTCCTCTTCCACTGTGGATTGTAGGAATCCTGCACTGTAATCTGGCAGACGAGATGAGGCGAGAAGTTTCCAGGTCACTGGTTATGTGACAGTTCCTCGAATAAACCAGATACAATCCGACAGCCGCAGCTACAGGCGGAAAAATTAGTGTCACTCGCTTTATCATAGAAATGTCTGTCTATCACTTGCAAGGTCAGAGCGGACAGGCATCTGGGAAGAAGCAGAACTGGATATCTCACATAGTGAGACATTGGAGAGATTTACTAAAACTGGTGCACACAGAATCTGGGGCAAATGTGCGTAGTAACCAAACGGCTTCTAACTTCAGCTTGTTCAATTAAGCTTTGGCAAAAAATCCTAGAAGCTGATTGGTTACTATGCACAGCTGCACCAGTTTTAGTAAATCCTCTGCATTGAATCTTACAATCTATAGAGCAAATATCCGACAATCACCAGAAAATGCTGAGACTCACAACAACCAATTCAGAATTCAGCATGACGTAACTCCGCTAAAGCTTAATCGAAATCATTTTTATTTGTTCCCAATGATTACTGTTCTCATGAGATGTCTATGTATATATACAGTGTTGTTGATATAATTTATGAACAGTGCAATCGGTTTTCTGATTTAAAAATCGTGTTATTTTCATCTATACCAACCATATTATATGGCCCCAATGAAACATGCAAAAACAACATCTCCCTCTATGTTAAAAATACAACATTTCTAGGGTGTATTCCTCCCAACAGTTAGGCATTTATGATACAATTTAAAGAATCAGGAACTATATTTGACTCCTCCACCGCATATCATAACTGAACAAGTCTGAACCAGGATAAAAAAAGTAAAGCTTCCTAGACCAGATTAGTTCTTCTGACTTTCCTCTGTGTGCTGTCAGCCAGTATGATTTAGAGGAGATAGGCTGAGCATAGGCACGCCATTTGTGAGGGTGTTAGGTCCTGTTCTCATACTGTTGGCTAGGAAAGTGACAATTGTTGTTCAGTAGAAGGATCAGTGTTTTGTTTCAGATGGAGATTTAGAATCTTGTTTTTCTTAAGTAACATGATTTTTTTTCTTGGCAGGTTACAGCATCCTCTGGAAGTAAATGTTTCTCCTGTCGCTCAGCAGCTGAACGCGACAAATGGATGGAAAACCTGCGTCGTGCTGTTCATCCCAATAAGGTAATGTGTGGTTCAATATCTTTATTCCCCTCCATCCACTCCCACCCACTGAATAGTCATGTGACAACTTAAAGCGGTGCTCTGGACGAAATGTAACTTTTTAGATAAATACCCCTATAATACTGATGCTTAGTGTAGTGTACTAAAGGTATGCTCTAAGCTAAGGGCCGTTTTGTATATGTGCAGAGTGTTTTCTTACTTTAGGAAGTCCCAGTACGCTGCAGCCATCTCCTGCGTGGGCATCTGAAGCCGCAGTGTATTACTTCCTGGATTTCGTACATTATGGCTACCCAGCATGCACCTACTGATCTCGCACATGCGTAGTGCGGCGCGAGCAGTATAATAGCTTGTAGTTCGGCTTTGCCTATTGCCTCCTGGGATTGATGACACACATCTCCCAGGAGACATTGCAAAGCCTGTAAATGACGTGCAGGGCTGTGGCCACTAAGGAGGAAGTGAAAAAAAATAAAAGCTGAAATAAAGTAAGTGATCCCAAAAAAATTTAAAAATAAATTACAATTGGTTTAAAGGGTACACATTAGTGCTGGATGGTGAGGAGTGTAAAATGTGGATGGATTATGGGAAACATAAAAATGGCAGCAATAATGGCTCTGCTTTATCCCACCACAGCTGTCATGTGACATCTCGGCATCATGTGTCCAGTAATAGGATTATGGGAAAGAAAAAGGTTGGCAGCCACAATGGCTCAATTTTATCTTGGCACAGGACGGCTGTGTAACCACTCGGCAACATTTGTGCAGCAATTGTATTATGGGTAAAATAGCGAGGTGGTGGTCCTAATGGCTTAGCTATATCCCCACCACAGAACAGTCATGTGACCACACAGCACTGTCCAGTGACAGGATTATGGGAAAAAATAAAGAGAAGGCAGCCATGATTGATTAGCTTTTTTCCCTGAATTGACTACAGAGCTGTGTCCCTGTACTGTATGTCAATTATACTGAATGCACCTTAGTGGCCCATGTGCACCATATCCTACTGACTTGTACACAGGGTCTCTAGAGCGTCTCCCACAAGAACTGAGACTTGTTATTTGTGTATTTGTAGGACAATACCCGCCGAGTGGAGAATATGCTTAAATTGTGGACTATTGAAGCCAAGGACCTTCCTGCAAAGAAGAAATACCTATGCGAGCTGTTTTTGGATGATGTCCTTTATGCACGAACTACCTGCAAGCTGAAAACGGACAATGTCTTCTGGGGGGAGCATTTTGAGTTCAATAACCTGCCAGCACTGAAGAGCATAACGGTGCATTTATACAAGGAGACAGATAAGAAGAAGAAGAAGGATAAGAACAACTACATGGGACTGGTCAATATCCCTGTCGCTGCGGTGACTGGGCGCCAGTTTGTGGAGAAATGGTACCCTGTGGTGTCCACAAACACTAGCAAGGGCAAATCAGCAGGCCCCATGATTCGAATCAAGAGCCGCTACCAGAGCATCAACATCCTTCCCATGGAGATGTACAAAGAGTTTGCTGAGTACATCACTAATAACTACATGAACCTGTGCTCCACCCTGGAGGGTGTCCTCAGCGTCAAGAACAAGGAAGAAATGGCATCCGCGTTGGTCCATATACTGCAGAGCACTGGGAAGGCCAAGGTGAGATTGATGCTGCTTGTCTTTTTCCTTATATATCCCACACTGAGTATTTTCCATGTCCTTTATATATGTGAAAAATTAGGTAGACCCCATGGAAATCGGTGACTTTGTCAACATATTTAAAGAAGCAAACATTACATCTTTGTCCAAACAGTCTCTAGTGATAAAGTTGATATACTTGATTAAGAAAACAAAAAAGCCTATTCAAAGATGTATTTAACAAAATATCAATAGCTGTAATAAGTTTACTGTGGAACGATAAATACACCCTTGGCAACAAAAGCTGGTATTTTCCCTGTATTAGAAATCATTTCTTATTGGCATTTTCTATAACTGCCCACTAGTGTCTGACTGTCTGTAAAGGGTCCCCCACCAGTGCTCTTGGTTCCTCCTCTTCTTCATGGCTTCTTGTGCTGGCACACCTGCTAGCTCGATCCCAAGCTGGTTGCCTGTGTCCACAGACAGACAGTGCGGCTCTGCCCCGCCTGCCCCCCCACTCCTTTGTCACAGGATTTGATTGACAGCAGCCAGTGGTTCCTACTTCTATCAGTCTGCAAACTGTAATTTTGCTTTTATGTCCACTTTAGAACAGCAAAGTCCTTTTTTTTTTTTTTTTTTTTTTTATACATCTCTCATGCAGGTTGAACTGGTGCAACCTCTTTCTGAATGTAGATGCATGCATTTTGACCCCATCTGTTGCAAGAGTTACCTGGCAGCAACGAAAGTTTGTGGTTCTTATAGACTTTTTTTTAGTATCACACAGTCAGTTCTTAAATTTGCTGGACCTGTCATTCCTGGGCAAATTGGTTCTTGGCTTGATGACATCACACATCTCAGTAGCAAAAAGATAACCAGACCCTAGATATTTAAGTTATAAAGGGTTATTTCACCAACACCATCCGCGCCTGCCAGATCCATGCTGTACCCATCTCCTTGGGTGATAAAGTTTCGCCATCCACACAGTCTGGTGCAGCAGTCCTGGGGTTTGGAAACCACACTGTTCTTCTCCTTCATTCCTAGAACGTGACCTTATTGACAAATCAGAACCAATCTCATCTGTCCCAGCGTCCTCAGGCAAAGAAGAGGAAGAACTGTGCAGTTTTCAAACCTCAGGACCACTGCATTGGACTGCATGTACAGTGATCACCCACAGAGGTAGGTGCAGATGGAACCAGGGGTGAGGAGAGTGTGGAATGGTAATTAACCTTTTCATTTTTTGCTGAAAAGGTGAACTTACATTTTAAATAAAACATATTCTGCCAACATACTCCATATGGAGCTCTAATCATAACACCTAGTTTGGAACACTAGACGCCGATTTCATGGATTTGTGGTAAAGTGGTGGTAAATGTAGGGTGGTACGTAATGCTTCCATATGACAAATCTGCATTTGTTATTCATTTAGATGAGGGGTCTCCAAACTTTCTTAAAAAAAGGCCAGTTTACAGTCCTTCAGACTTTAGAGGGTCCAGACCATGGCGAGTGGGAGTAGAAATGTTCCTGTCGTCAATGGGAGTAAACAATTCATCTTTGATATTAAGGGAAGGAATAGTAACCCATCATTGATGTCAGTGGGAGGAACAGTGCCCCATTGTTGGTGTCAGTGGGAGGAATAGTGCCCCATTATTGGTGTCAATGGGAGGAATATTGCCCCATCGGGGTGTCAGTTTAATGAAAATTCCCCCATCATTGGTGTCAATGGGAGAAATAGTGCCCCAAGGGCCAGATAAAGGCAAGCAAAGGGCCACATCTAGCCACCGGGCCGCAGTTTGGAGACCCTTTTTTAATGAAACCATGACTATATTAGGTGCCAATGGTTCAAGTATGTGGAGCGTGACATCACTTCCGCCTTCCTGTCTATACAATAGACAGGAAGGGGAACCTTTTTTAATGAAACCATGACTATATTAGGTGCCAATGGTTCAAGTATGTCACCAATTACCTGTTGGTACTATATGAATCAAGATCTAGTGTGCACCTTTTCAAATATGTTGAAAAAGTCAACAATTTCAGTAGGGTGTGCTTAGATTTCACATGACTGTATATCATTGCTCTGGACATTTCTCTTGTCCTCTATTTCACACAGGATATTTTCCATATTCTTATATAGTTTCTGCTAAATATTTCCCATGGCCTATATTCAGCACTGGATATTTTCCATGAACATTATGTATTTTCCTTTTTCTTACATAATATACCTTGGATATTTCCCAAGAATTTTTACATCATACATTGTATATTTGCCATATCTTTATATATCTCATGCTGGTTATATTTCCCATGCTCTAATACACCCACTGCAAGTGTCTGATGTTTGTATAACCAGTATTAGATTTGTGGACCTTTTCACACTGCTGGGCCATCCTGAAATAGTGCTTCAGTCATCATATGCTGGGACTTTTAGTACCCCAGTAACTGGAAGGTATAAATCTGGTTATCTTTGTTGTGAATACTGCAGTAATTTCTAAAGCAGTGGTCTCCAAACTGTGTCCGGGGGCCAGATGCAGCCCTTTGCTTGCATTTATCTGGCCCTTGAGGCACTATTTCATCCACTGACACCAACAGAAGGGCCTAATTACATCATTGATGTGGCACAGTTCCTTCCAATGATAACAACAATGAAGCCCATGTGAAGTATGGTTTGTGGAAAGAAGCGCTTGGTTTGTACATTAACGCTGATATAACTGCAAGCACAATAATTGATGTTTTGGCCCGGGCCAGGCTGACTCTATTTTTTTGGGGGAAATTCGTAAATCTACCTCTTTATCTCTCCCCATTCTAATGCCTCATGCACATGAAGCTTAAAAAACGCCATTTATTCAGGCGTTTAGAGGTTTTTGGGGGGTTTATTTAACCGCTTCCTGACCGGCGCACAACGATGTACGTCGACAGAATGGCACGGACAGGCATAAGGGCGTACAGGTACGTCCCCTTTAAGATGGCGCCGCACCATCGAGCGCGCGCTGGTCGGGACCCCCGTGAGTCTGATCGCAATCCGTGGACTCGATCGCTGCGGGGACACCTGCGATCGTCTCACAGGATGGCTGAACGAGGAAATGCGGAAGTAAACAGCATCTCCCCGTTCTGCCTAGCAACTAGTGACAACGATCTCTGCTCCCTGTGATTGGAGCAGAGATCAGTGTTCACTAGCTCACAGCCACGCCCCCCACAGTTAGTAACACGCCTCTAGGAACACTTAACCCCATACACTGCCACCTAGTGGTTAACCCCTTCACTGCCAGTGTCATTTACACAGGAATCAGTGCATTTAAATAGCACTGATTGCTGTATAAATGACAATGGTCCCAAAAATGTCCGATGTGTCCGCCATAATGTCGCAGTCACAATAAAAATCGCTGATCGCTGCCATTACTAGTAAAAAAAAAAAAAATATTACGTTAATAAAAATGCTATAAAACTATCCCCTATTTTGTAAACGCTATAACTTCTGCGCAAACCAATCAAATGCTTATTGCGTTTTTTTTTTTACCAAAAATATGTAGAAGAATACGTATTGGCCTAAACTGAGGAAAAACATTTTTTTATATATATATTTTTGGGAGATATTTATTATAGCAAAAAGTTAAAAATAATGTGTTTTTTTCAAAATTGTCGCTCTTTTTTGTTTATAGCGCAAAAAATAAAAACCGCAGGGGCGATCAAATACCACCAAAAGAAAGCTCAATTTGTGGGAAAAAAGGACGTCAATTTTGTTTGGGAGCCACGTTGCACGACCGCGCAATTTTCAGTTAAAGCGACGCAGTGCCGAATCGCAAAAAGTGGTCTGGTCTGGTCTTAAGCCAGCAAAATGGTCCGGTCTGAAAGTGGTTAACCTGTAAAAGCACCTCTATGTAAGCCTATGTCTCCATGCACACATAGGCATTTATAGGCTTATTAAAAGAAGAGCATTTACAGGCAGAAATAAAAGGCGCGTTCTTGAGAGGAGCGGAAGAGCAGAAAATACGCAATATGCTCCTAAACGCGCATAGACATCTAATGCTTCTGTGTGTTAATGCATTCCAATGGCTAGAATAAATTAATATTTTAGCCAGTAGAATGCATTTACGCGCAAATGCTATACGCGCCTAAACACGCATAAATGTGTGTGCAACATGCGTCTTTTATCGCATGTTTTTAAGATGCATTTTCCTGCCAGTAGTTCTTGCATTCAAAAGGGCTTTTACAGATGCCCCATGTGTATGAGGCCTTTGAATATCATGAAAATATGTTAATGATTGCTCTGATCCGAGGTCTGTTATAATTTAGTGTCATCTATGTATCTGGGTGTATATCCGATCATAATCATCAGGGTGCGTTGATGGAGTGTGTCATGTCACAGATCAGAATAATATATTGTACATACCTCCCACCTTTTTGAGATGGGAACGAAGGACACCTATTATCAAAAGTATATAGGTATAGGACACACCCCTTGCCACACCCCCTTAAAGGAGAAATAAAAAGATCAGTTAAACCCAAAAGTGCTTTTTTACCACAATAATTCCTTTATACTGGCTTTTGAAATTTACAAATGCAACAATTTAGAAATTGTATGAAAGGTTTAGCTCTGGGAATCAGTTTTTTTTTTTTTTTTTTTTTTTGAAAGATAATTTGTGCTTTATATATACACCTATATAGATCAGACCAAATGAGGGACAAATGAGAAGGAAAGAGGGACAGAGGGACAGCGTGACTGTTCCAAATCAGAGACAGTCCCTTGAAATCAGGGACAGTTGGGAGATATGTATTATGTGTTTTACAAATATATGTATAATGTGCTTGATTACTATGCAATACCCAGAATTCCACCTGGGCAGGGTTGAGAATATGCAGGTATCTCTTCTATCACAGGTTTGTCCTTGGAAAGTGTAAAGAGAGCTGTAGTAGTGGATTGGGGGTCAGTGTGCAAACTTCCACTTCAAAAATAAAACTTTTTTTGATAATGTTACATGCAGGCCTCTATCTGATCATATTATATTGATTCTATCATGTTACTTCTGCCGGCTAGTGGGGCTGGTGCAGAACAATTACTATGATAAATTATTCTTAATATGTATTAATTATAAATACATCCTCTCCCCCAAGGTAAACTAGCATATACAAATATATGTAGCACTGTTAAACTTTGAAAATGGTGGGAGGGTGAGTTTATAATACTATAACATGATAATAGATTAATTCCATTGCACACCAGTGAAGTGGTGCCGTGTCCTGGCCGTGTGCAGTTCACACTCTATCACCTTATGCTGTGTGGAGTGTCATGAATACCTCTCACTGTCCTTACCTGGAAGGCTTGCAGACCGCGTTGCTGTCGCCATGTTTATTTTAATAAAAATCACAGTTTATATATCGGATGACTCAAGAAAGGTCACACCGTGGCTTTCACTGATTATTAAATGATACATAATGTAATAAGGACAATGCACAATTTACTTTGACATCAGCTCAGGACTGTATACATATCTATATTCAAATGATCCCATTACTGCATGTCATTGCTTTTATCTATCCAACTAGAAAGTTACCAATAATATAAACATTCATATACTCCAGTCACTGTTCCTGTAAGTTAATCTAAAGCCAATCTGAAATTCCTAAACTATATACACTTTCATATGATCCTACTACTTCTTCCATTGTTTGTTACAGCCTATCACAGAGGTCTATGTGCATTGATATGATTCCATTACCACCTCTAGAGGTTTTGATACAGCCAACCAGAGAGGCCTAAACTATATACATAGGAATTTGGTCAGCCTTCGTCACTAGATTTACCATTTAGCATTTGTGTCGATCAAACAACATGGAGCTCTTTTCTGGCGAACACTGGCAAAAGAAGTTCCCGCTAATGATCAGACATAAACAGGATCTGTGTGCAAACACACACGTGTTAATTGCCATCATTCCCGTGTCCTCACCGCCTTCCCACTCCCTGTTTAGAGATTGTTGGCAGCATTGGGATGATCTGTGAATTGTATGATTCACAGAATGCGTTTTCTGGCAGACACTCTGCTTTGCTCATTTTACAGGAATCCACTTTTATTGGACTGGCAGGAGCGTGATATGGCTAGCCAATTCATTCCTGAGATAAGAACCGTAAATGTGCAGCGCGCATAGAATCTGCCATTCTCTTGTCAGTAATTAGAAGTGGGGAGACAATTTATCAGCACACACTATGCACAGAAACTAGCTTTATAAATCATTAGCACACACTGAGAGGATCATTTACATCAAGCTGGTCTTCTTACATGTTTATCTAAAGCAAACCTAAGAACAGGCTATAAAAACCACGCAGTCCTATTCAGAAATCTTTTCTCCATGTTTCTGGGTGCAACTTCTGCCAGTTGTTACATGAATCTGTGCCAACTATCTTTAAGGCTCGGTTCACACTGATACAACATAGGATCCGACTTGTGAGACCCCAAGTCGTATGACACGTGAAATTCAATGTTTCCCTGTGAGAGCTGCCTTAACTGATACTACCCAAGTCTGTCCAACTTTAGAGAAGGTTCCTGCACTTTTTTGGTCCGACTTTGACACAACTTTAATGCCACAGAGTGTAAAAAGTCACTTCAAAGTCGTATCAAAGTCGGACTCCAAAGTTGCACTGAAAGTCGCACGACTTTTGAGTTGGGCTAGTGTGAACTGAGCCTTATACTGCAATGTGTGGGCCCGTAGCTACTTCCGGAAGATAGGGCAGTCTCATGTGCACCTTGTATGTGGGGTATGCGCCTTGTATTTGGCATGCAGGTCTTGTTTGCAGAGTGTGCACCTTATATGTGGAATGAACACTTTGTATGTGGTGTGGTGTTTTGTATGTGGGGTGTTTGCCTTGTATATGGAATGTACACCGTGCATGTGCAATGTACCCCTTGTATGTAGAATGTACGCCTTGTATGTGGAATGTACTCCTTCCTTGTATGTGGAATGTACTCCTTGTATGTGGAATGTACTCCTTGTATGTGGAATGTACGCCTTGTATGTGGAATGTGCTCCTAGTATGCGTAACTTAGGCCTCATGCACATTGGACACTTTGGCCATCTCTCCAAGACACCTTTCCCCCTGGTAGTGGTGATTTGGCAGAATGTGCACCACGTTTAGGCGCGTTAAGCGCATGGGCGTTAAATTATTTCCTTGGCTAGAATAATAATGTATTCTGGCCATTGAAACGAATGAACGATCAAGCGCTAAATGTGCCTAGCATTAATATATGTGTAATATATGTGTTTTAGGCGCATCAAGCGTTTTTTTCTGGCAAAAGGGTCATTGCTCCTGGACCTGCTGCCAGTGGATTTTTTTTCTGCCTCCAAATGACCTTGCCTCTTAATGCCTACATGTGCATGGACACATTGGCTAACATGCAGGGGCGTTTAAAGGCAGGGGAAAAAAAGCCAGATGCCCCTAGAAGCAGCAATTAAAACATCCAGTGTGCATGAGGCCTTACACCTTGTATGCTTAACATATGCCTTGCATATGGAATGTACGCCATGTATGAGGAGTGTATGCTTTATATATGGAATATGCACCTTGTATGTGGAATGTACAACTTTATTTGAAATGTACACATGAATGCAGAACATTTGCGATGACCTAACCCTGGTATGTGTGGTATATAAAAGAAAATTGCATTGCAACCAATGCTATGTACACCTTACTGCAAAGGCTAGTTATAGGTTGGAGTGGTTGCCATTTTTTTTTGTACAGTTGGTTGAATTGGACACAGGAGCGCATCGCATGCCTTCGCTGCCATTGTGCTGGACCACAGAGTTAGGACCGCAGTATATACAGAGGTCCCTTGACGTGGGCACTGTGGCTTACGCATATATTTGGAAATGCGTGCAAACAAAACCTTCTGTTCAACGCAAACTGTTAACCATGCCAATTTGGTTGTTTGCAAGCTGGCTGGTAGGTTTGCTATGTGTGATGTATCCCTTTCGTGAATGGCGTGTTTGCTTTATATTATGTGGGTGCCTGGCAATGTTTATGTATTGCAGTTGGAAGCACTCAAAAGGCCTCTGGCTGAGGCCAGCCAGATTAAAATGACGCCACAGATATTCTCGGCCTGATGATGAATTTTCGTATGTCTGCTTTTCTTTACTTACCGTCAAAAGTCTAAACATTATAAAATTCCCCCTCCCCCCCCCCCTTCTACTGCGCTCTGTTCCCGACCGTTCATGCGTTGACAATGAATGGATGTGATATCCGATAAATGCCTCACCTTTGCCGGTGAATTAATCTGCAGACATCTGTTGGATGAGCTGCTGGCGAGGAGGTTTGTAGAACTTGTGTCGCATTATTATTTTGTCCTAATTAGCATAATGCTATGTAAAACATGGCTTTAAAGTTCGTTTTCCGAGCATTTCACAAACGGATTTCAAATCTTGTTGGAATCAATCATGTAACGTTATTTGTAATGTCTAGAGGATTGCAAATGCGCAGGGCCCATTTTTCGAGGCAAAGGAAAGTGCCAGCAACCAATCACATTGTCGGAGATATTCAGGGTGGATGCTCTGTGAGCTTTGCCATTGGTGTGGGTTATTTTTACTCCGTGTTTGTCTGGATTTTAGGATCCTATCAGAAAAAAAACTTTGTGTAGGTCCCTTAATCCCGAATTAAAGTAGAGGAGGGATGTTCTCTAAGCCCCTGCATCTAGGATGGGGAGGGAAAAATCTCCCCAGTGGAGACATAGACATATATAGGTATCTGCAAGAATACCCTTTCACCATGCCATTCAATGTAAAAAAAAAAAAAAGAAGATCCACTTTGAGCAGCAATTCCTTTACAGCAGGTTACAACAGGTAAACCTAGTCAATAAAGTGGTAGTAATCTCCAGCCAACACTGCAGCTGTGCTAAGCCAGACAGTTCATAAGATTTACCTTCACCTTGAGTGGTAATAATCCACTGTGGACCGATTCAGCAAGACATTTACAGTGCCTTTGTAGGAGCCTATGACTACTTGTTTCCTGAGTTTCTATTGGTAAAGACCTCTCATGCTTCAATATGTGTATGGGTAGGACAACCATGAGCTTAGAAAAAGGGCATAACTGGAACTGGGGAATACAGTAGCTACATTTCCAATGTCCAGGAACTTGGCAACTACACTATATTACCAAGAGTATTGGGACGTCTGCCTTTACACGGACATGAACTTTAATGGCATCCCAGTCTTAGTCAGTAGGGGTCAATATTTAGTTGGACCTCCCTTTGCAGCTATAACAGCTTCATCTCTTCTGGGAAGGCTGTCCACAAGGTTTTGGAGTGGGCATTGAAATGTTTGACCATTCTTCCAGAAGCAAATTTGTGAGGTCAGGCACTGTGGTGGACGAGAAGGCCTGGCTCGCAGTCTCCACACTAATTCATCCCATAGGTGTTCTATAGGGTTGAGGTCAGGACTTTGTGCAGGCCAGTCAAGTTCCTAAACCCCAAACTCGCTCATCCATGGACCTTGATTGTGAACCTTTTTCTGACATTTGTTGGTTTCAAGTTAAAATTATTTTTATTTTTTTTTGCTAGAAAATTACTTAGAACCCCCAAACATTATATATATTTTTTTAGTAGACACCCTAGAGAAAAAATTGGTGGTTGTTGCAATATTTTATGTCGCACTGTATGTCGCAGCAGTCTTTTAAATGCATTTTTTTGTGGGAAAAAATTACTTTAATAAATAAAAAAAAAAAACTAACCAGTAAAGTTAGCCCATTTTTTTTTTTTTTGTTTTTTTGTATAATGTGAAAGATTTTACTCCACGAGAATCATGAGAGAATTGTGATCTTTTTATTCTAAGCGAAAAAATGTGATTCTCATTTTGGCCAGAATCGTGCAGCTCTAGGGATTGGGCTCCGCTGAGCAGGAAGGCCATGTTCCTTGTCCCATGTAAGTGCCAAATATTCATTCTCTAGCCTATAATTTGATATCTGGCATCATCCTTTGGACAGATGTTGTGAAGTTCGATTTTTTTTACTTTTTTTTCACTAGTGTATGAAAAAAAAAAGAGGAATTTATAAGAAAATACATTACAAAAACTAGTTGTTGAAGTCACGAAGTACCCGATTTGTTTCAAACTAGAACGTTATTAAATATTTATGAACTTTTCATGAAGAGGGAAAGGAGCTTCATATAGTCTCTGACATCCTGCAACCTCCAGCAATCATTCCTGTGTATTGTGCACTGTATACAGTATATCTTCTTCCCATATAGATGACATCCACTTAGACCAGGGGTCTCAAACTGGTGGCCCTCCAGATGTTGCCAAACTACAAGGCAGAGGCATTATGGGACTTGTAGTTTCACAACAGCTGGAGGGCCGCCAGTTTGAGACCCCTGACTTAGACACTCAGCAATTGTGCTCGCTACTGCAGGAAACGTTCAGCTCTCTCCACTTCCATAGCACCTCCAGCACATTTCTGACCATTTCTGACCATTCTCTTCATTTGTTAAGTGCCTCCCACTCTTCATCATATGAGATTTCTCCTGCTGGCCATTTCTGATTTGTGAGAAGACATCAGATCTATTATTGAAGCAAATGTGCATCTACACCAAGCATGATATGACGACCTCAGCTAATAGTGAGGCCAATGCATTTGTATGAGGTGCACCTGCCATGTCACTGTGAACCGTAGAGCTCTGTGAATTCTGGGGTGACATACCCAAGTCCTATGAAGTCAGTATTTGTACTTGATAGTCTTTAAGTGGGGTTTTGATTGGTTTTACCCTTTAAAGTGGTAAGAAAGAACTGACACCCGATCAAGGGAAGTTACTTTTCCAGCTTTCATCTGCTGAAAATAATGTATATGCCTTATTTTGGGGTGGAATAAATAAATGTTGAAACATTCAGTAATAGTATAAACAAAGGCATTTAAGAATTGATTGAGAGTCGATTATTACCTTTATTTTTATTGAAATCTGAACTAGCTGTATTAACAAAAGCAGTTAGGATCTTTTGGTATTCCCTGAGAAATACCCATGTCAGCACTTTATAATGGTTTATAAATAAAAGGAGAAGAGTTTCGGGGGCGGGGGGGTCACCCACCACAAGACATCACGGCGACTCCCTATCAGTTCTGAGATTGGTTGTCTGCATTTTCACTGTGTACATAGCATCATAGAAAATTTGCACTTCCAGCAGGTTTTCATGATACAGGATGGTGACCCCCCATGGTTTGCCGGTTTGGTTTCTTCACCATCCGCTCTGTTATGACATTGCAGAATTATGTGGATAATTTAGTGGCCGCATAAACTTTTTATAGGCCATTGTTTCTCTAATTTATGATATTTTATGGCGTTGATGTCCAAAATTCTAATTATATTAAATGTCAAGATTATTCATCTACAGCTGCACCGGCGAGGCATTCAGCAGTGTTTCAGCTACAGAAAAAATGTGCAAATTACCTGGATCTCATCACCTACTTCTGCCAGTATGATGAAGGAGCTGAAACTGCAGTGTGTGCACCTCGCCACGTTGATACAGTGCATGTGTACCTCATATTTCCACATTATACGTAGCTCTCTTCTGCAATATGCATATGTATGTCTGTCTAGGTGTGTGTGTGTGTGTATATATATATATATATATATATATATATATATATATATATATTTATCAATTAACACAATAGAAAACAAATGAACAGAAGCGAAATTCAAATCTAATCGATATTTGGTGTTCTTCTATATACACACCAGTGCTTGTGCACACAGTTTTTAAAGGAACTCGGCAGGTAGGTTGTTCCAAACATCTTGGAGAACTAACCACAGATCTTCTGTGGATGTAGGCTGCCTCAAATCCTTCTGTCTCTTCATGTAATCCCAGACAGACTCGATGATGTTGAGATCGGGGCTCTGTGGGGGCCAAACCACAAATTCTAGGACTCCTTGTTCTTCTTTACACTTAAAGCGGAGTTCCTGGGACTAGGGGACAGGATGCCTGCATTTATAGGCTCCCTCTATGTGAATCCTGGAGCTAGAGTCCGGGTTAACGGCCACCTATCGAACGCCTTCCCTCTCCATAATGGCACTAGGCAGGGGTGTCCTCTCTCGCCCATACTCTACATTTTGACCTTAGAACCCCTGCTTCGTTGCATCAGGGAGAATCCAAACATAAAAGGCATTACGGTCCACCAAAAAGAATACAAGATTGCGGCTTTTGCGGACGACATCCTGCTCTTCCTTTCCTCACCATTGACATCCCTGCCCAACCTTATGCCAATCTTAGACATCTTTCAACGTATCTCAAATTTGAAAATCAACCTCGCTAAATCGTATGCCCTAAACATTTCCCTACCGAATAGCCTAGTGACTCAATGCCAGGCAAACTTCCCATTTAAATGGGAGACAGAGGCCATCACGTACTTAGGCATTAAACTACCAACTGATCTCCAAACGCTGTAGACTACGAACTTCCTAACAGAACTAAAACATATACAACAGGACTTGCTGAGGTGGAACGTGCCAACTCTCTCATGGTTTGGACGGGCCGCAGTCCTTAAGATGACAGTCCTGCCTCGCTTACTATACAAAATGCAGAACATCCCGATACACTTGCCCTCTACCTTTTTCACAACATATAAGAGAATGTGCAGGTCCTTTCTATGGGGTGCAAAATCCCCTCGTATCAGTTGGGCAAAGCTAGTGCTACCGAAAGCAAAGGGAGGAATTGGTCTCCCAGACATACAACGCTATCATTGGGCTGTCCACATGACCAGGGTAGTGGACTGGAATGTTCACGACCGGTGCAAAAGTTGGGTGAACCTTGAAAAGCGAATGACGGGTACTGAACTGGACTCAATACCTTGGGTCTCCAAGCGATCTACACCACCCAAACTATACACACACCCTTTAGTGGAAGCAACTCTTCAGGCCTATGAGAAGACGTGCAAGACCCATGCAATGTCAGCAAAGGAATGCCCGATCACCCCCATTAGAGGCAACCCAGACTTCCCCCCCAGGTCTACCGAAATCTTACCTGATAGAGGAATAGCCCTACACGCAGATACAGGCTAAACACTTTTTTCGCAGAGGCAAGTTTCTAAGGATACAAGATCTAGCAGCATTGTCCAACACTAAATCTTTCCCCTCTTGGTCTTATCGGCAACTCAAACATTTCCTAGACGTGCCAACTAAAATAACCAAATTCACAAGCCCCCCCACAGTGTTCAAATCTCTATGCTCGAGCTCATCACCCTAAAGTCACGTGATATCGGCCTTATACACCTCCATGTTCGGAGAACCGCACTCCTCCCTACGCTTAGACCATGCGTTTTGGGAATCGGCTTTAGACAGGGAAATAGGAGAGGCCGAATGGGACCGTATCCACTTATACATACATAAAGGATCTCTTAATGTCCATACACAAGAAAATGGGTATAAACTCAAGACGAGATGGTACAAGACCCCACAGGTACTTCATAGGATTTTCCCGACAGTGCCTGACCAATGTTGGAGATGTAAAACAGAGGTGGGTACCCTCCTTCATGTCTGGTGGTCCTGCCCTCTGATCCAGCCTTACTGGCATAAAATACATGAAATGACTACAGCCATCTTCTCTCTTCCGTTGGAATTTACTCCAGGACAATACCTATTACACTTATCCCAGATTTCCCCAAAAAAATATCGCAAGTCAATTGCTATGCATCTAATAAACGCTGCCAGGCTCTGTATACCGGTACATTGGAGGTCCGCACAACCGCCTTCGTTAAAAGAGTGGGCCCTTTGGGTTGACCGCATAGCTACGATGGAGGAACTAATCCTCACTGCACAAGATAACATTACTAACTTCTCAGTTGTTTGGGAAGCATGGATCACATACAAGAATTCTCAGTCCTATCAGGATCTATTGCAATAAACTTGATAATCTTTTATACTTAAACAAAGCTATTGTGGCTGGATCTGTCCAGGGATCCGGATTACCCAATGGATAAGACCGGTAGACGGAGAGTAGCAGGTGAGTTCCCACCCCCTCTTCACAAACCTCCCCACCCCCCCCCCCACCCCTCTTTACCCCCCCCCCCACCTCTCTTTACCCCTCCCTCCCCACTTCCCCTACCTCATTTCTTTTATTCTTCCTAGCTACAATGCAAACCTTGTAACCGCTGGACGTGGTGCCTGGTTAGGGTAGCGATACCTGATACCAGGATCCACGCCCTTGACTACAGAGAAGGACAAGTGGGTAAAAGTTGAGTTAATGTTCTTAAGCTCTAGTAGGTGGCTCTGGAAAACTGATGGAATAGCTATTAACTTTTTTGAAACGCGTCCTAATACCCCGAGAAATACTTACACCCTAGAGCATTGAGTTATTTTTCTTATGACGTAAATAAGTTATGTATGGAATTTGTTTTTGTGCTGGATTATTACTATACTCCGAACATGTGAATTTATGCTTTGGAAAGCTTCTAATGGAACCTGTTACCCATTGTTGTTATATTGTTACACTATGCTGTAATTATTTTGGAATACACAATAAAATCTTTATGGATAAAAAAAAATCGGAGTTCCACCCAAAAGTGGAACTTCCACTTTAAGCACTCCTCGCCCCCTGACATGCCACATTTTGCATGTCATTTTCTTAGGGGGGTGGGGAGTGTGTACCCTTTTTTGGTGGGACTTCCTGTCCCACTTCCTGCTTCCTATCTTCGGCCGCCTAGGCGACTCCTCCTCTCGCCCTAGGCAGCCCCTCCCTGCCAGCAATCTTCTGGGACACAACTCAGGTCCCAGAAGATCGGATGACCAATAGGAGAGCACAGCGCAACTCGCGCAGTCACACTGGAGCGGTGCGCTAGCAGGACGGTAAAAAAAGTCCTTCTAGCAGCATATTTGGAGTGGTGAAGGAGCGGTGTATTCACCGCTCCTATACCGCTCCTACCCATTGAAATCAATGGGACACCGCAGGGATATCGCCGGCTGCAGCGGCGCTTTGCGGGGGGTTGTAACCCTTTTTCAGCCGCTAGCGGGGGTTAAAACCACCCAGCTAGCGGCCGCATACTGTGGCTAAAACTATGGTAAAGCAGCGCTAAATATAGCGCTGCTTTACCGTCGCCGCCCGCACCGCCCCAGTATGAAACCGGCCTCACAGAAAATATGCCGAATCAGAGTTTAGTGGATTGTAGAAAAAAAATCTAGATATTGAACTGAGTGGACTCCTTGATTTTAGCACAGCTGCAGTATTTCCTGGGTAGCATCAGAAGTCCTCTGATTGGTGTCACTATCATTATTTTTTATTTCCAGAGGCAGGCCAGTCGGTATCATTAGTGATTTGTTTCAGGCCTCAGTTGAGAATATTACGTGTGATCTCATCAGCAACGGGCACTCTGGAGGTTTCTGCCTAAGAAGATTCCACTGATGATGAATAGAACATTCTCTGGGCATAATAATAAGAGGTGGATATCGTACATCACACCCGCCATCACTGCTTAGCCTGACCGATTGTGTGTCATCCGCATGTGTGTGTCTGCTTCATCCATCTGCTGCAGGAGACCCTGTGTGAGGCAGGAAGATGGCCAGCAGCACAGAATATAAAATGTAATCTACCCTGTGTCAGAGAAACCCCCTCCCTTCTATATTGTGCTTTTTGCTAGGGTTTCAGTCTCCAGTTTTTCTCTTAGGCCTATTAGACACGTCCATGTTCTATATGGTGAATGCACTCTGAAGACAGTAATGCCCTCTTACCTGGTACACCCTTCAAGTGAAAACAAAGAAAGGAATGTTTTACTTCCACTAAGGGATCCCCTCTGAAGCCAGAAAATGACAGTTCCTCCCCTGATACACCAGTGGAAGAAGAGACGCAAGAGAGTGACAGTGAGTGTCTCCTCATTCTGTATCTGCACATATGAGAGCAGAGCTGGATGATATATCACATGACTAGGGTAGCCAGATGACTTACTGCCCAGAACCACACATGTACCACATATCCTTATACATCTAATAATAATAACAAAAGACACTGACACCTGCTGGATGTAAATGGCCTGTTCGGCCTTTTATTAAAATAACTCAAACAGTAAACTTTATTAAACTTCTGAACCATTTAAACCTTAACCTTAACCTTTTATTTAACTCCTCATCCAGCTCATCAAACTTATTAGTTACTGATCCCTGACGACCACTTACTACTGAGCCTGTAATCCCATTTGTTGGCATACATCCCCAGCCGCAGACTCGCCTCGGGGACTTGCTAACTGACCACAGACCCCCAACTGATTAACCCGTGAGTCTGGCCAACTGTCACACCACCCGGGCGGACTCCATACCTGTGATGGGTCCTACATTTTCAATAACTCCTCTTAACTGAGTAACTTTTTAAACTGTCGTCAAGGAAACCAAAACGCCAACCTTTTCCTAAAACAAAACACAACCCCCTCACCCTTCCAATAGGGCGGGCGGCCGGGAACGTTTCTCCTTGCCTGCTGCCTCTGGACTGGTGATTTTTCCTTGATCCCCACCACACCAATCAACAATACTCCACCCACTACTCCTGGACTCCAATCAGGTAAGCCCCGCTTTATCAATATACCAACCCATTTCTTAACCTCCCAGTAATACTTGCACCCTGTCATGTCTGCACTACGCTTACCTTTCAATACAGCTCCGTACATGTCTCACCATATAGAACATCACAAAATCCCATTCTTTACCTGTCCTCTCCTACACTGGACTGAAGGGATCCTGAACTCTGAAAAGATTTAAACCTGTCCTGTAACAAGGAGCACGTATAGAGATGGGGAAGACAAAGATAAGTCAGATATTCTTCTCTACATACAGTACTTGCTCTAGTTCAGTATCTTAAATTACTGAAACTAGAAGGTTAAAATTACATGCAGGTAACAGCAATTGTGGAAACAGAGCTCAGTAATGGTATGTTCGGTGTACAAGAACTGTATAGGAAGGTGTCTATATGCATTACATGTGATATACAGGCTACCTCCACCAGCTCTAAGTACTGATATGCAAATGATGGATGATTGCATAACCTTCCACAGCGGAATGTTTATGAAAATGCACTATTTTTTTTTTTTCATATTTCATAAGGCGCACACAGCCAGAGAGGAAATCTTAGTTTGCTAAAATTAAGAAGCGAAGTTCAGACAGCACAAGTCTCTACGGAGGACCCTCCACTGCATATTCTCTGCAATGAAGAAACTCCAGGCGTTTTCCACCACTAGAATCATGTCCGCTCAATAAGCTTCCTGTACAGGAGGGGGAGAGGTGCTGGCAAAGCTAATCAATGTGCACAGAGTGTACTGATGAGCTTGCTAACACATGCCGTACATGACCAGTGATACACAATCTGGGCGCACAGCACAGCTGCCACAGGTCTGCCATGCGAGAGAGTCCTGGTTGCCAAGCAAGAGAGAGACTGCCAAGACTGGGCAGATCTCTGGGTGTTTACCATGAATGGTCAGATTGATGGTCTATGGTCCCCAATCTAAGACTCTTCCCCCTGGATTTTATAATAAAAAAAACTCTCAGTGGCTGTGACAGATGGCACCCAGTATGAAATTTAGAGTAAAGGTTTCTTTGTGAAGTCTCTTCTCTTGCTTGATGACCTCACATTATGTGCGTTTTGATTTTGGACAGAGAATTCTGCTAAGCTGGAGTAGCCCACCATGTTCGTAGTGGATCAGTTGATTCAGACACTTACCTAGATCTAATTTGACACAAACTGACAGCTGGGTATACCACATCTGATTTGCCGCCAGAATATAAAGCGAGATTCAGAGAGCTTCAGGTCACTAAAGCCAATTAGTTATGGTTACAAATCTGATACACGGAAATTACCAAAATCCTGAAGGGATTACTAGAATTCACCATTCCTTCAATGGGCAACTCCTCTAAACACTAAAAGAAATTATGTCTGTGTCTATCCTGACCAATCGGATTCTTCTGGTTTAAAGCACTGTTTTCTGCTTATTTGGCCTGAGAATGAGATGTAAGCTCACAGCTTGGTTTTCAGTGTTAATTTCTGTGTTCTTCCTGACCCTGAGGTTTATATTCTGTGTTACCATTGGCCCTGTGGTAGCTGTGGTCACATGATGAAATTCATATGGAGCAAATCTCCATCCTTCTCTTTCTTCACATAATCTCGTAATAATCTCATAAAACTGCTTTCATTTTAGGGCTGGACTACCCATGTCCATACTATAGGGGGGACAACAAGATCTGGCCGCTACAAAAAAAATCTCTAATTAAATTTACCTTTATGTGAAAACATCTCTGTCTGGGGATTCATCGTCCTATCATCCAAAGATCTAGAAACCTTATTTTGCATTCCTCTGGATAAACTGGAGTTTGGGATCTGAGGATGTTGGGGTGGGGGTGTTTTTGATAGTGTAGCTCAATGGTTATGGCCCTTTTGCAACCAAACTATAGTTAATATGCATCTGTCATTAATGTGGGCCACACTGCTAATTGCAGGCTGACCCCTGGGAATTAGTGACATCTGTAAGCATAAAGCACAATTTATTTCTTCCTATATATTTCCACATTCATGAATTCGGGTTTCTGCACACCACCATTTACCGACGTCGGCAGAGTGACATTCATTCTCATCTCTCGCTTTCCATCCTCCTTCAGAATGTTATTGTCTTCTAAAATCTCCCGAGTCTCCAGAAACCGTGCAGGTAGAGGCAGGGTCCTTTGGTGTGCGTAAATCGCCACAGGCTCTAGAATAATTGACTGCGGGCAGAAAGATTGATGGATGAGATGGACGCTTCTTTCTGAAGATAATCTGTTTTTCTTCACCTTTTATTTAATTTGTCTTCGCTAAAATGTAATATCATATTCCGGGTCCCACCGACAAAACAAATCTACTTTTATAGATTGAGAGCCTGACGGATAAGCCTGATGAGGCAGAGTCAGCCAGAGACGTCTGCCACTGAAAATCAAGTATTGGCTCCATGTTATTACAAGCTGGACCTGCTGTAGAATTTGAAGAGAAACTCTGGGCAAATGGGTAACTCTTTATATAGTTCCTATAACTAGATACTTAGACTACTAGCTCATTACTGCGAATAACAAAACAGTCATGGGGCTGCATCTCATTGCACAATGCATGCAGATGTGGCCAATAAATCCAGCTGTTCAACCAAAACTTAAAATGCAGAGGATACATGATCTACTTCTTATGGTCTGCTGCCCATATGCAGATGGTGGGTCAGAATTGGGTGCACCCACAGTGAACCCATTCACTCTAGTGTCAGCTATTTGGTGGCAATGATATAATGGTGCTGAGGATGATGTACATATACAACCCCCTTAATATTCACAGATCATCACACGAAGGACATGAGACCTCATATCCCTCCAACGAGATAGCTGTACCTATCAAGGTTGCTGCTGGGTGTATACTGTATTTACAGTTAGACATTAGTCTATACCAGGGATCTCCAAACAACGATCTTCCAGCTGTTGTGGAACTACACGTCCCATGAGGCATTGTAAAACTCTGACATTCAGAGACATGACTAGTCATGATGGGAAATGTTGTTCCTGAACAACCGGAGGGCAATAGTTTGGAGACCCCTGGTCTATACAATATAATATTTCCAAAAATAATCTGACATAGCTTTAGTATACAATTAATTATTATTCACAGATCATCACATGAAGTACTTGAGACCTCATATCCTTCCAATGAGATAGTTGTACCTATCAAAAGTAGCTGCTGGGTATATACTGTATTTACAGTTAGACATTAGTCTATACAATATAGTATCTCCTAAAAGAGTCTGACATAGCTTTAGTATACAATTAATGGCAGTATTCTAGAATAAGTCTCGTTGGTCAAAGAAAAGCAGCCATACAGCATGGAGGATACTGATAAAATGCAGCAACTGTAGAAATCAGAGAGAAGATTGAAGCAGGGGTGACTGGCCCTGAACTGGCTGCAGATATGGACGCAAAGAGGAACTTCACAAATATGTTTTCTTACCTTTTTTTTGTTCTGTGTTTATTGAGACGATGGCTAGACACTGTACACTTTTTCAGCAAAAATTATTTAAATACATGAAAAAAAACTGTGTTGGCTATAACAGCCATCCTTCACCATTCATTTTCTGAGAGGGAAGATGGTATATCTATTATTGTTGGAAGAGTAATTCTGTGCTGCCCCAAAACACTGGGGGCCATATCGGCTGCCCAGTTTGTCCACACAGCCTTTTCAGTTATGTTTCATTTATTTTTCTTCCCCTTCCAATTCCAGCTGGAGAAGAGAGTTATTCCACCTGGCTGTGTATGTCTGATATTGCTGCTGATTTGAGGGGCCTGTTCACTATTGATCTGAGCGTGCACGTTAATCTTGTCCGCAGACCAGGGAATAAAAGCGCGTTGGAAGCGAAAAGTATTGTTTTCTCAGTAATCAGAGGTGATGACGATATATATATATATTCCTCGGGCTTATATAGTAAATTTTCTTTTATATGTGGAGTCTTCAGGGAAGCCGATATTGCTCATGAAAGACGCTCCGCTTTGTAATATTCAGCAGCGCTTAGTCTGTGCGGAGACATAAAGCATCACACAGAAATTCTCATTAAAATCCTATTCCGCCCAAATACTCACCTGGGATTTCCCATCCCACAAACTAATACATAAAGAATGCAATAAGCGCTTCCCCCTCAGCCACCAGATGAAATGCAGTATGGTACCCACTGCAAGGATGGTGATTTTATTGGGACATGTCATATTTTGTTTGACAGCCTTTGGTCAAGGCATATATGTGCATTCAGGTAGAAGGAGAGGACGTTTGTTATCCTTATCCTCACAGATTTCCGGTGATGCACGGAGTATTTTACACTAACTTCAGAGAGAATCCCCTCTCTTTGTAAAAACTGTTCTTTAATATATACAGTATTTGTAAAATCAATGAATGGAATATAAGCAACGTGTTGTATTGCTTTATAAAGGTTATTTAGGTTACGCATGTAACTGCAAGTATAGGGGTGTCAGTCATGTTCTTATTACAAGTTAAAGAGGGGGGGGGGTTGGGACATTAAATGAAATGTGTAGAAACGCACCTCTCCATCCCTATTCAATATACAAAAGAGAAAAGTTGGGACTTTAATTGACGTATGTATAACAGTCAATGTTAAAAAATATATATTTATTTGTTGTCCTGAACAATAAATGTCATAGCATAATGCAGTTGGTACATACATGCTATATAAACATATCAACAACAGTCTGCAGACCATATATACATAGAGAAAGAAACCATAGCAACAAAGCGCATTGCATTGTGTGTTAAAGGACAATTGCCCTTAATGTCATAGATCAATTAAAAAACAAGATAATAAAATGAAATCTGGATGAAAATTAATTTATTGAACCGGGAACATGATGCATACAAAAGAGCCCGACGTGTTTTGTGGATTCGCTCCACTTCCTCAGGGGCGAATGCATCAGTATCTGCAAAAAGACATAAATAAACCAATATAGTGTAATATTGTACCCAAAACATGGGGGGAAGTTGGGCTAGATAAGGGAGGAAACCACCCATCCCTTTTAAAATACTCACATATAGGTTAGGTCTGGAACTTGTAAACTGAAAAATAAGGGCTCCCTGAGAGGTCTGTCCCGGTAACTGTGGTATAAAAGACCCGCAGAGAAACCAGGCGCACAGATTGGTCCCAAAAGAAAAGAGGGGTCTCAAATCCAAGCAGTGGTCTGTAAGGGCTCCAATTCTGTAGAGTTAAGAAACATTGAATATAACTGTGGGTATTTACTAGTATTCAAAATGTTATAAAGTGAATGAGGCCCAACACCAGAGTGTGGGAAAAGTATCGGAAAGTGTGAGAGGACCGTGTATGTCCAAAGGAACATAACCTGAATGTGAAGGAATTAGAAACATAGGGCAGATGTGTGATGACTATTGAAAAAGCAGATGTCCATAACACCAAAGGAGGGAACAATGAAAAGTGGTGTTAAAAAGCCTTAGAGAAGAAAAGAATTCCCAGAGTGACCATTACCTTATGGTGTTGTTGATATGTTTATATTATTGTATATAATTTTATTATGCTATGTTATATCTACTGTTCGGGACAACAAATAAATATGTTTTTTAACATTGACTAATTTTGTTAGCCATGTTATACATACCTGAGTTGTATATTTTCTTCTTATAAAGACAAACTGTTTCCTTATCACTAGTGTTAAACAGTGACTGTGCTTTATTTGTGCTTTTCTGCCCCTCTCTCTGTCTTTGGAAATCTATAAACACTACTTGTCAGCAGCCTGTAGGCGATACTTCCCTCCAGGTGTTTTACTTTGTAATTCATGGTCTTAAAAATATAAATAAGGCCTCAAGGGTGATATCCCCAGCACTTTCCCGTGCCCAAGAAGCCACTGGTGCCACATACAGCCGCCAATGAAAATGAATTGCTGTATGCAGCCGAACTTGTCTAAATGCCAATCACTTTTCCATTGGCGTTTACCTGCGCATGCATTTATAGCATATTTCACCGAACATGAAAGTGGTACATATAGGGGAATATACTGTATGTGAATGTGTGGGTAAACACTGATGCAGAAGGGATCGACATTTACAGAAGTATGGCCCTGTACAGCCATTCACTTGTTTTGGCAGCTGTATGCAGCACCTTTTACTCCCTGGGTGTCAGAAAGCACTGAGGATTTTTATGCTTAACCACCTTAATACAGGGCACCTACACCCCCTTCCTGCCCAGGCCATTTTTTTCAGCACCGTCTTCACTGTGTGTGTGTGTGTGTGTTTTACTGTGTGTGTGTTTTACTGTGTGTGTGTTTTAATGTGTGTGTGTTTTACTGTGTGTGTGTTTCACTGTGTGTGTGTTTCACTGTGTGAGTGTTAACTTACTTTTCACTAACGCTGCAGCTGCAGCATGGAAGCTCTCCCTCCACACACGCTGTCTCTGTGTGAGGAGGGAGAGCCAGCAATGAGAGATGATCTCATATGTTTACATATGAGATTACCTCTCATTGGACACACCGATCGAGTTCTAAATGGCCGCTGTGATTGGCCATTTAGCACGATCTGTGATTGGCTGTGTCTAAGGGACACGGCCAACACAGAACTTCCCCCGATGCGCGCCCGCAGTGGCGCGCAGAGGGGAAGTAAACAGGAGGACATTCAGGGATGCCCTCCCGGCACTTAGCGTCCATGCGGTAGCCGTCTTTTGGCTATAGCGCGGGCACAAAGTGGTTAAGGAAGATAGGTGGGTGGTTGAAAATTACACAGTTATTTCTCCCGCAGGAGTGGAGGGGCAGGCACTGTCACGAGCTGACAGACAGGGAGAGGAGGACAGAGGAGAGACAGCATGAGACAGAGGCACGCAAACTGACCACGGTCAGCAGCCATAATAAACCATGGTCAGTTTACAGGGGGAAAGACAGAACCAGGCAGGATCAGCCAGGTATTTCAGCTGATAGAAAGGGCCAAATTACACAGCACTGTGCTGTATAACATGCTTTAAGTGAACAGAATCCATTATTTTTTTGGGTAACAAACGCTTTAATTGCCTGTCTGAATGAGCCCTTAAGCTACAGCTTGCGTTTCCTTTTCAATAGAAATAGCATTATATATAATGCATTAAGATAAAAACAACTCCTGCCTTTACAACTCCTTTAAGGATTTTCTTTTTAATGTGTAAATGCATGTTAACCCCTTCCCGACCAGCTGCCGCAGTTGTACTGTGGCAGGTTGGCTCCCCTGTGTGAAATTACGTAACTGTACGTCGGTTCGCCTTTTGACCACTACAGGGCACCACGCCAGAGCTGATGCGGGTGCGATGACTGTCGGGCACCCGCAATCACTCGTGACAGAGCAAGAACGGGGATCAGTGTGTGTAAACACACAGATCCCGGTTCTCTCAGGGGAGAGGAGACAGATCGTGTGTTCATACCAAGTATGAACACCAATCAGTCTCCTCCCCTAGTCAGTCCCACCCCCACCCCCCCACCCCCACAGTTAGAATGAACACTAGGGAACACAGTTAACCCCTTGATCGCCCCCTAGTGCTAACCCCTTCCCTGCTAGTGACATTTGTACATTAATCAGTGCATTTTTATAGCACTGATCGCTTGTATAATGGTCCCAAAAATGTGTCCAATTTGTCCACCGCAATATCGGCGTCCCGATAAAAATTGCAGATCACCACCATTACTATAAAAAAAAAAAATTCTACTAAACATGCTATAAATCTATTCCCTATTTTGTAGACGCTATAACTTTTGTGCAAACCAAACAATATACGCTTATTGCGATTTATTTTTATTTTTTTTACCAAAGAAGATGTATGTAGAAGAATACATATCCGCCTTAAGGCCCCTTTCACACTGGGGCGGTGAGCCGCGGTGACGGTAAAGCAGCGCTATATTTAGCGCTGCTTTACCGTCGTTTTCACCGCGGTTTTCGGCCGCTCGCGGTGCGGTTTTACCCCCCGCGAGCGGCCGAAAAAGGTTAAACACCCCCCGCAGAGCGCCGCCGTAGCCGCGGTATTGCCGCGGTAACCGCGGTATTGCCGCGGTTTTACCGCGGTCTCCCATTGTAATCAATGGGAAGGAGCGGTATAGGAGCGGTGAACACACCGCTCCTATCCCGCTCCAAAGATGCTGCTAGCAGGACTTTTTTTGCCGTCCTGCTAGCGCACCGCTCCAGTGTGAAAGCCCGCCGGCTTTCACACTGGAGTTAAAGGGGCAGGATTTTTTCATGTGGTGAACAGGCGCTATTTTTAGCGCTGCACCGCATGAAAAACGCCCCAGTGTGAAAGGGGCCTTACTGAGGAAGAAATTTTTTCTTTCTTTTTTTGGGGGGATATTATTATAGCAAAAAATAAAAGATTGTGTTTTTTTCAAAATTGTCGCTCTTCTTTTGTTTATAGCACAAAAAATAAAAACCGCAGAGGTGATCAAATACCACCAAAATAAAGCTCTATTTGTGGGAAAAAAAGGACTTCAATTTTATTTGGGTACAGCGTCGTACGACCGCGCAATTGTCAGATAAAACGACGCAGTGCCATATCGCAAAAAATGGCCTAGTCATTGAGCAGCAAAATTTTCCGGGGCTGAAGTGGTTAAACTGTTACCAAATTGGTGTTGGTCTGCGCATTGTGCATTCGCATATACATACAGTATATACTTTAGGGCTGAAACAACTAATCGCTTAATCGATTATGAAATTAATCGATTACTATTTTCATAATCGATTAATCGGCCAGTAACATAATGGGGTTAAAAATAAACTAAAATAAGCCCTTTATACTACAAAAAGAGCAAATAATCGCTACTGTATATATTACTTTCACAGTTCTACAGTAAAAAATGAACCCCTTACAGTAGTGATTATTTGCTTTTTTTTTTGTACTATAAAGGGCTAATTTTAGTTTTTTTAACCCCATTATGTTACTAAACGTCTTAGGCCTGGTTCACATCTGTGTTTTTTGGTGCTTTTTGGAGAAACGCACTACAGTTCATTTACATGGTTTCCTATGGGACACGTTCACATCAATGCTTTTTTCAGCCTCTGCGTATTTGGAAAGGGTCAGGTACGTAGTATATACAGTATATCTCTTCTGTCTGTTATTCTCAGAGTGGATTAGATATTTTGCTCCCTAACCATATTGTTGGTTATTTATATTTACCACTGCATAGAGATATTAAAGAATAAATTGCTTTTTTTTTTTAAACTTTACATATTAACTAAATTATACACCACGCTTTTTTTTATGGTTATTAACCGATTAATCTAAACAATAATCGGCCAACTAATCGATTATGAAAATAATCGTTAGTTGCAGCCCTAATATACTTCTGATCATACAAATACCCAATAACTTACAACAACCAGGAGTCCATCTTCAAAAAACCCAGACATGACTTCATTATTCCCTCCAAACTGGTCTTTTTTCACAATCTATACAACTCCATACCAAAAAACCTACAACAAAAATCTTCCTCCCTCACATGTTCATTGTTGCCAGAAGCTGCATACCTGAATTGTGGAATAAAACTATTGCTCCTCCGATCTCACTATGGATGGGCAAAATGATTGAACTATATATTCGGTATGTATACCATGACATTCCATGTGTATGTGCCTTTTATATACAATCCTAATTCCCCAAAAGTTTGAGATGCTGTATTAAATCCACATAAAAACAGAATGCAGTGATTTGCAAATCTCATAAACCCATATTTTATTCACAATAGAAAATAGAAAACGTAACAAATGTTTAAACTGAAACAAATGTACCATTTTAGGAAAAATATATGGTCATTTTGAAATTGATGACAGCAACATGTCTCAAATAAGTTGGGGCAGAGCAACAAAAAGCTGACAAACGGCTCTTTCACACGGGGCGAATCAGTGCAGATCCGCCCCGTGGATAGCCGCTTGCTCAGCGGGGATCGCCGGAGCGATCTCCGCTGAGCAGGAAGATGACAGGTCCGTCTCTGCACTCCGTGCAGGGACGGACCTGTCAGAGCCCGCTCTCCCCTATGTGAGATCGGGTGACGACGGACCGTAGAGTCCGTCGTCATCCGATCCGCTCTGCAGACGGATGAAAAAATTGGGTTTTCCTCCGTCTGCAGAAACGGAGCAGAGCAGGAAAATGACAGGGATACCTGTATGTCCGTTTTGCATCCGAAAACGGAAGGATGCAAAACGGACATACGGTCCGTCCGTGTGAAAGAGCCCAAAGTATGTGGTAATAACAATGAAGAACATTTTGCAATCAATTAGGTTAATTGACAACAGGTCAGCAACATGATTGATTAAAAAAAAAAAGAGCATCTTAGAGGGTCAGAGGGTCTCAAAAGTAAAGATGGGCAGAGCTTCATCTAAAAATTTTGAATTTCTGAATAATATTCCTCAACATAAAATTTGAAAGACTTTTTATATATATATATATAATCACCTATGGTACATAATATCATCAAAAGATTCAGAGAATCTGGAGAAATCTCCCTATGGGGTTAGGCACTGTGAAAACAAGATAGACTGGAAAGAGAGCGCACAGCCTCTAGTGCTATAAACTGTTTAATAAAGACACACAGTAAAACATAATAATATTCACTTACTACAGGGGTGCTCAACCCAGGACCGGCAGGCCCCATGTGTTTTGTGGAGCCCTCTGGTGTTGCCTGTGACCTTAAATCAGGGAAGCACATGCTCTGGGATGGTGGGTCAGCAAACTCAGATGTCGATTAATGGGTTGCCAACCTGCCATCCCAGAGCATTAGAGTACATGAACCCAGTGTCGGCTGCAGAGGGAGCAAGAGCTGCATCAACCAAATCACGTACACTGCACTTTTGCAATGGGCATATTATCACTTATAAAAAAGGGTTTATTAGGCTGCTTTCACACTGATCAGTGCAGTGCACCTGCAGCTTTCCTGCGAGTTAGCTGCACTGAACCATAGACTTGTAATTGTATGCTGTGGGTTTGGTGCGGGTTGATGCGCTGTGGCTTTCTGAAAGCCACAGCGCATCAGTGTGAAAGCAGCTTTTTGGGGGGCTTGGGACAGTAAGGACTTGTTTACATTTACAGTTTAGGGGCTGTAAAACCCCATAGTTCATTGTGGCCCGCGACTGGTTAGCAAATCACTTAAAGAGAAGGTCCAGCCTCCTTCAAAAAAAATATTACAAATACAGTACTGTAGCTGCTGACTTTCAATATTAGGACACTTACCTGTCCAGGGATCCCACGATGTTGGCACCCCAGTCGATTTTTCCATCGGCTCTCGGGTGCTGCCGCCGCCATTATTTGTAAGGCAAACCAGCAGTAAAGCCTTGTGGCTTCACAGAAGGTTCCCTACTGCGCATACATGAAGTGCACTACACTTTGTGAATGACCCAGTGGCGGTGACCTGCAGAGCGCACATTTGGCTATGGTAGGTAGAGTAAACATGGTTGGGTAGGGGCCATCTCCAGCTTCACATGGGAGTCCAAGGTCTGGCAATTGAGAGAGTTTCTCTTGGGGAGAAATAAAAAATGAAAAAAGGGGGGGGGGGGGAAGGGAAAGGAAAGTGCAAACGTGAGGGTTGAGTTAATCCATCAGTGTCTTGTGGGGACCGGACCTGTTGAGGAATAAGAGGGGTAACGCCTGCGGTCTCGTCT
Organism: Lithobates sylvaticus; assembly: GCA_028564925.1. NCBI lineage: Eukaryota > Metazoa > Chordata > Amphibia > Anura > Ranidae > Lithobates > Lithobates sylvaticus. The sequence goes on along the minus strand of CM053033.1, from coordinate 71,788,217 downwards.
GCGATTCCTACGCTTGGTTGTCTCCCATAGATGGGGTGGCGGTAGCCTGGTGGCTGGAAAGTCTGATGATCCCCGCCAGTCCGGGAAGTCCACTGTGTCTAGCTCAAGAGAGGACAAGAAATTCGGCAAGTCATCTTTGGTACGGAGAGTCACAGTTTTGCCATCTTTGGTGACTTGGAGGAAGAATGGGAAGCCCCAGCGGTACCGCAGGCCTGCATCCTGAATGGCTGCCAGAAGGGGGCGAAGTGACCTGCGCTGCATAAGGGTGCGCCTGGAGATATCCTGGCAGAAGGCTAAGTGCGCACCATAAAAATCAAAGTAGGGCTTGCCACGCATTTTCTGCATAATGCGTTCTTTAAGCGTGTATTTGTGCAACTTGCAAATGATTTCCCTTGGGTTATTCACATCTTGGGAGGGGGGTTTTAGGGCTCTGTGCGCATGATCTATCTCAATGGTGGTTGTGGCAGGTAACCCCAATATTTATTTAAAGACACCTTCCAGTGGGGCATTACGCTGGGAAGGAGGAAGACTGGTGAACACCCCTGATCTCATAATGCAAACACTGGTGGGGTTCTACTCAGTTCTGTACAAGTCTCGGGTGGACTACACACCGGCCGACCTGCATGAATATCTGCAAGGAATAGAGCTACCTATCTTAACGGACACAGAAATCACTGCTAGTTGTCCCTATTAAGATTAATAAGCTACAGGAGGCAATTAGCCTTTTCCCTAACTTTAAGGCCCCAGGGGATGATGGGCTTCCCATAGAACTATTTAAACAATAGGGAGGTAGCATCCTGCCACGCCTACTTAGGGTACTCAACGCTCCCAGAGAGAGACATTGTTTGCCAGAATCTATGACTAGGGCTAATATTGTGCTCATCCTTAAGCCTGACAAGGATCCCTTAGATCCGAGGTCTTACAGGCCAATATCCTTATTGCAAAGTGATATAAAAATCCTGCAATACGGCTTAATGGGGTCATCTCCAGCATCGTTCACTCAGACCAGTCTGGATTTATGCCCCAAAAGTCCACTGCCATTAATCTTCGCAGACTTTTCCTAAACCTGAAGACAAGATCGGACAATGAGGGGGACAGGGCAATTCTATCATTGGATGCACATAAAGCTTTTGATAGCATAGAGTGGCAATACCTTTGGGAAGTCATGGGCAGGTTTGGCTTTGGCGAGGGGTTCCTTTCCTGGGTCCTGTTGCTCTACTGTTCACCGCAAGCAGTGATACGGGAAGCGGGACATGTCTCCCTACCATTTCAACTACATAGAGAAAGCCAGCAGGGATGTCCATTATCCTCCCTCCTATTCGCCATCTAGCCCATGGCTGCCCAGATTAGGGCCAACCAACAAATCAGGGGCTTCCAATACAAAGAAATCCAGAAGAAACTCATGCTATACGCAGGCGATACCATGCCGTTTCTCGGGGACACAAATGAATCACTTGAGGAAGCTATGTCTTTGATAAGACGCTTCGGAAGGTACTCGGGGCTTGTGATCAACTGGTCCAAGTCCTCTCTCATGCTGCTGGACGCAAGTCTGGACAGCGGGATGCAAATGGTCCGGGAGATGCCGGTTACACCCAGCTTTAAATATCTGGGTGTGCAGGTCACTCCTGACCCTAGAGACTGTCTCACAGAACTTGTCCCCTCTCGTTAATAGGATTCGAGATAAAGCCAAAGTCTGGTTCCGCCTTAATGTCCCTGGTAGGATGGGTAAACCTTATTAAGATGGTGTTTATGCCACAGCTTTTATATATGCTCCACAATACCCCTATGGTGATCCCCCTCAAAGTGTTTCGTATAATCAACTCTATTTTCAGGGCTTTCATCTGGCTTAATAAACCCCCACGAATTAAACTTGAACAACTACAGAAGCCCAAGGAGAGGGAAGGCCTTGCACTCCCCAACCCTTGGATTTATTACTTGGCCGCACAGCTACAACACATTGCCCGCACCATGCTGGACGGGCAGGAGGCAGCGGGGGAGGGGGTAGACTTTGACCCCATTAGAGCCCTTATGTGTCACGCTACCGGAACTACGGATGTTGCGGTGGGGCTGGAGGCTCTGGTTTATGCTAAATCCAATAAGAGATATCGATGTGCTCATCCAAAAAGAATGGAATAAACTCAGGAAGCTACAGGATGTAGAGGGATTTACCAACTACAGCCCGATATGGGCCAATGGGCACTACGAGGAATTATAGAAACTGGAGTGTGGGGGTCGGTGGAGGAGTCACGGAGTCACACTCCTGAAGCATATTTTTGCTGACGGGAAGTTGCAGCCTTTTTCTGCTTTGAAGGAGCAGTATGGCCTCCCTAACTCAATGCTTTTTTACTACATGCAGCTGTAACACGCAGTGCGGGCGCAACCCGATAGAGCTCCGTGGGTTCTTTCGCCGACTCCTGTATTCCACTACATGGCGGAGGTGTCTATATTTAGGGGCTTCATATCCAGATGCTACGCCATGATCCTACACACCCATCTGGAGGGCTTCCCTCAGGGGGCGGCGAGCAGGTGGGAAAGGGATGTAGGAGCTTTCGAGAAGAATCAGTGGGAGGCGGCACTACAGGCGGTACAGCTGTGTTCCCTCAATGTGGTCCAAAAACTGTCCCAGCTGTATATTGTCCGTAGAGTTCACTATACACCGGGCAGATTGTTTAAAATGGGGACGAGGACGGACCCGCACTGTCCCAGATGTGTGAGGGACCATGGCGACCTCATACATCTACTATGGCGCTGTCCCAAATTACTCGGTTCTGGACAGGGTTGGTGTCCACGATTAATAATGCCTTTCAGGTCACAGTACCGCTGGAAAAAAAATAGACCAGAAAAAGGTCATTGCTAGAGCATTGTTTCAGGCGTGCAAACTAATCCTTAGACACTGGAAGGCGGTTGACCCTCATGCGTTGAAGGAATGGTTGGCACAGATATGGGACACCCCCCCCCCCCCCGGCTGGAGAAATATATATATCAACAACCCAAATAAATATGAAAAATTATGGTCGCCCTGCTTAGACACCCCTGGCATTTTGCCTGTTGACTTGGAGATGGGCAGGCTTTTAACATAATTTGATCAAGTAAACTGGAGGTAAAGGCAGGAATTAGGAGGAATGTTGAGCTACACTGTGTGTAGGTGATAGACCTCATTAGTGGTGATGTGGCAGGGAGAAGTTTGGGGTTAACGGGGACTTCTACCCAATCCTACTGTATACTGAATGGTGTGTACACTGATTGTACTAAATTAACCATATGTGCCGGGACTCCATGACAGTGGATGATGTATCTCTGTATTGACTGTAAGGATTGTTGCTGGTTTTTCAATGTAAACTGTACGTTTTTTCTTTGGTTTGTTACAATAAAAACGTTATTTAATAAAAAGACGCCTTCCAGGGTATGAATAATATCATCAGCACCTGTTCCTTCAAACAAGCCTCTAATCCTAATGTTAGCACTGCGACTGCGATTCTCCATGTCGTCTAACTGACAAAGCAGGGTCTCAATCTGGTGGTCTTGTGTAGTACACTTGTCCTGCAGCATGGATATGACTGGGAGGGCTTCCTCAAATCTCTGTTCCAGGGATTCCATTCTGCCCCCAGGTGTGAGGTGTCTGTTTTGAGCCGTGCAATGTCCTCTTTGAGGGCCTTCTCTACCCTCTCAGCAAAGGGCTCCAGGTCAGCTTTAGTAGGGAGAGACCAAATATGGCGTCTAATGTCTGCCTCATCCAGAGGGTCTGGGGCATCAGGGTCTCTGTCTGGGGATGAGGGGGGGGTCGATTCACTCACCGACCTCAGGGATGGTATAGGGGAGCTTGCAGGCTGTTGTGACCGGGTGGCGGCAGTGTTCTGTGCGGACTTTTGGGCCTTTGCGGCCGGCGCCTTCTTTGAAGCCTCGCAGCCCTGCCCGCGACTCCCGGGGAAGAAGGAATCCAGCTGTCCCTGCCTGGTGCGATCGCTCCTCGGTGGCTGTGAGGACGCCTGGTTTCTCTGGGACATGGTAGGAGTCTTCTGGGACGAGTAAGTGCTGCGGTGGGACAGAGCTGCAGCAGCACATGTCCTCACTCCTTCATAGTTAGGACACGCCCCCTGCAGGACTTTTTTTTAACGTCCTGCCAGTGCATTACCTCGGCTTTCACACTGAGACTGCAGGGGAGCCGTTTTTTAGGCACTTTACAGGCGCTATTTTAAGCCCAAAACCCCCAGAAAAATTTCTCTGTGAAAAGGGGTCTCAGTTGTCACTAGAATTTGAGCTGTAACTGTGGCCATGACATTGTATATTAACTCCTTTCTGCATAGCTCCCAACTATCCCCGATTTCGAGGGACTGTCCCTGATTTTGAACAAAATCCCTCTGTCCCTCTTTCCTCCTCATTTGTCCCTCATTTTAATCTGATCTATATAGTTGTATAAAAAAGGCACGATTTATCCTATAAAAAGTGTTTCCCAGTGCTAAACCTTTTATCCAATTTCTAAATTGCTGCATTTGTAAATGTCAAAAGCCAGTATAAAGGAATAAGAGTGGTATAAAAAAAGCACTTGTGGGTTTAATCATTTTTTTTTTTTTTTAATACTCCTTTAAGGGGCATGGCTGGGTGTGTGTCCTATGCCTACATACTTTTTCCCATAACACTGTCACCTCACCTTGCAACCCCCCCCCCCCCCCCCATATTCCGCAGCATCCAGACATCCACCTGCCAATGTCAAAGGAGGCTCCATGGTTGAACATATTTCAAACACAGGGATTTCTTTTTTAATTATAGCTTTATAGCTTTTAATTATCTGAATAATATAAACATTAATATGAAGGTCACTTATGAGTATATAGCTTTTCTGACATATTTAACTGTAAGTGATTCTTAAGGGGAGGTTTCAGTGAGGACAAAAGTCTCCACTGACTAGTAAAGGTTACAGTGCATCTGGAAAGTATTCACAGCGTTTCACTTTTTCCACATTTTGTTATGTTACAGCCTTATTCCAAAATGGAATACATTTTTTTTTTCTCCAAATTATACAATCAATATCCTATAATCACAACATGAAAGAAGTTTGCTTGAAATCTTGCAAATTTATTAAAAATAAAAAAGGAAAAAACGTACGTAAAGTGTATATAAAAAGTCTAAACACCCCTGTTAAAATATCAGGTTTCTGTGATGTAAAAAAATTAGACAAAGATAAACCATTTCAGAACTTTTTAATGTGACCTATAAACTGTAAAACTCAGTTGAAAAACAAACTGAAATGTTTGGGGGGGGGGGGGGGGGGGGGGGATAAAAAAAAACTAAAATAATGTGGTTGCATAAGTGTGCACACCCTCTTATAACTGGGGATGTAGCTGTGTTTAGAATTAGGCAATTACATTCAAACTCATGTTAGATAGGAGTCAGTACTTGACATCATTTAAAGTGCCTCTGATTAACCGCAAATAAAGTTCTAGCTGTCTTTCCTGACATTTTCTTAGTCGCATCCTACAGCAAAAGCCATGGTCCGCAGAGCACTTCCAAAGCATCAGAGGGATCTCATTGGTAAAAGGTATCAGTCAGGAGAAGGGTACAGAAGAATTTCCAAGGCATTAGATATATCATAGAACACAGTGAAGACAGTCATCATCAAGTGGAGAAAATATGGAACAACAGTGACATTACCAAGAACTGGACGTCTCTCCAAAATTGATGAAAAGACGAGAAGAAAACTGGTCAGGGAGGCTGCCAAGAGGCCTACAGCAACATTAAAGGAGCTGCAGAATTATATGGCAAGTACTGGCTGTGTGGTACATGTGACAACAATCTCCTGTATTCTTCATATGTCTGGGCTATGGGGTAGAGTGGCAAGATGGAAGCCTTTTCTTACCAAGAAAAACGTCCAAGCCTGGCTACATTTGCAAAAACACATCTAAAGTCTCCCAAAAGCATGTGGGAAAATGTGTTATGGTCTGAAGAAACCAAGGTTGAACTTTTTGGCCATAATTCCAAAAGTTAGTTTGGCGCAAAAACAACACTGCATATCACCAAAAGAACACCGTACCCACAGTGAAGCATGGTGGTGGCAGTATCATGCTTTGGGGCTGTTTTTCTTCAGCTAGAACAGGGGCCTTAGTCAAAGGTAGAGGGAATTATGAACAGTTACAAATGCCAGTCAATATTGGCACAACATCTCCAGGCTTCTGCTAGAAAGCTGAACATGAATAGAAGCTTCCTCTTTCAGCATGGCGACCCAAAGCATACATCCAAATAAACAAAGGAATGGCTTCACCAGAAGAAGTTTAAAGTTTTGGAATGGCCCAGCCAGAGCCCAGACCTGAATCCGATTTGAAAATCTGTGGGGTGATCTGAAGAGGGCTGTGCACAGGAGATGCCATCGCAATCTGACAGATTTGGAGTGTTTTTGCAAAGAAGAGTGGGCAAATATTGCCAAGTCAAGATGTGACATGCTGATAGACTCATACCCAAAAAGACTGAGTGCTGTAATAAAATTAAAAGGAGCTTTAACAAAGTATTAGTTTAAGGGTGTGCACACTTATGCAACCATATTATTTTATTTTTTTATTTTTACTTCCCTCCACCAACTGATTTGTATAGTTTATAGGTCACATTAAAGGTGAAAGTTCTGAAATAATTTATCTTTGTCTGATTTTTTTTTACATCACAGAAACCTGGCATTTAAATAGGGTGTGTAGACTTTTAATGGCCTTTGCACAATACTTTGATGAAGTACCTTTGCCACCAATTACAGCCTCAATTCTTTTGGAGTATGATGCCACAAGCTTGGCATGCCTATTGTTGTGCCATTTTTCCCATTCTCCTTTGCAGGACCACTCAAGCTCCATCAGGTTGGACGGGGAGCGATGGTGCACAGCCATTTTCAGATCTCTCCACAGATGGTCAATCGGGTTCAAGTATGGGCGACTCAAGGATATTCAGAGTTGTCCTGTAGCCACTTCTTTCTTATCACGGCTGTGTGCTTAGGGACATTGTCCTGTTGGAAGACGTACCTTCTCTGAGGTCTGAGGTCCAGAGCGCTCTGGAGCAGGTTTTCATCAAGGATGTCTCTGTACATTGCAGCATTCATCTTTTCCTCGATCCTGACTAGTCTCCCAATTCCTGCCACTGATAAACATCCCACAGCATGATGCTGCCACCACCATGCTTCATTGTAGGGATGGTATTGGCCAGGTGATGAGCGGTGCCTAGTTTGCTCCAGACATGATACTTGCCATTCAGGCCAAAGAGTTTAATCTGTTTCATCAGACCAGAGAATTCTGTTTCTTATGGTCTTAGAGTCCTTCAGGTGCCTTTTGGCAAACTCCAGGTGGGCATCCATCTGGCAACTCTGCCATACAGGCCTGATTGGTGGAGTGCTGCAGAGATATGTTTTCCTCTGGAAGGTTCTCCTCTCTCCACAGAGAAACGCTGGAGCTCTGTCAGAGTGACCATCGGATTCTTGGTCACCTCCCTGACTAAGGCCCTTCTTCCCCAATTGCTCAGTTTGGCCGGGGCGGCCCACTCTAGGAAGAGTCCTAGTGGTTACAAATGTCTTCCATTTATGGATGATGGAGGCCCTGTGCTCATTGGGACCTTCAATGCTGCAGACGTTTTATTGTACCCTTCCCCAGATCTGTGCCTCAATACAATCCTGTCTTGGAGGTCTACAGACAATTCCTTGGACTTCATGGCTTGGTTTGTGCTCTGACATGCACTTAACTGTGGGACCTTATCCAGACAGGTGTGTGCCTTTCCAAATCATGTACAATCAACTGAATTTACCACAGGTGGACTCCGATCAAGTTGTAGAAAGATCTCAAGGATAAATCAATGGAAACTGGATGCACTTCAGCTCAATTTTGAGTGTCATGGCAAAGGCTGTGAATCTACTTATGTACATGTGATTTATTTTTTTTCATAAATTTGCAAAGATTTCAAACAAACTCCTTTCACATTGTCATTATGGGGTATTGTTTGTAGAATTTTGAGGAAAATAATGAATTTAATCCATTTTGAAATAAGGCTGTAATATGGACAAGGTGAAGAGCTGTGAATACTTTCCGGATGCACTGTATATGCATTCCATGCACATTTCTTTAATGTTAAATATCTTTTGGGTAGTGAACAACTGAGCGGTATACTTAGATCGTCAGTGCTATCCCCTGATTTCAAGCAGAGCTGGCCAATAGCTTAGGTAGCCAAGGGAGAAACTCATGCTGACTTCAGTGATAGTGTAGCATTTCTGGTAGCTAATGCATGACTAGAGGTAGTCGCTTCTTTCAGGGAAAATCCATTATACTAGTGGCAGTTCAGACTGAGCACAGTAAAAACCGCAACATGTTGATGCCTCTAGGATTTGTAAATTATGATGAATGACATTGGGATTTGCAGTGAATGAGCACATTTTTATGATCTATGTGACTTATTAGCCATCAGCTGTACATTTTACAGTATAATGAGCCAGCTTTAGTCCTCGATCCATTATCCCTTCTGCAAGTTGAAAGAGTCTGGGTTCTCAGCCTGGCACCCCAGCAGCATTTTCCTCATATGATTATTTGTTTCCTTTCCTCAGGACTTCCTCACTGATTTAATGATGTCTGAAGTGGATCGATGTGGAGATAATGAACACCTGATATTTCGGGAAAATACACTGGCCACCAAGGCCATCGAGGAGTACTTGAAGCTAGTGGGACAGAAATATCTACAGGATGCTCTAGGTAAAATTGTTACATCTGTATTTTTAATGGCTGGCAATCTGCACACTTATAGTGTTAAAAATTGCAAACAGTCCATAACAGAACTGGGGTGACCAATAGGGATGAGCCCGATGTTCGAGTCGAACGTAAGTAATCGGGTGTTCGCCGAATAGCGAACAATTTTGGTCTGTTCGCAGCAAATTCAAAAGCCGCGGAACACCCTTTAAAAGTCTATGGGAGAAATCAAAAGCGCTTATTTTAAAGGCTTATGTGCATGGTGTTGTCATAAAAAGTGGGGACCTGGGCCCTGCCCCAGGGGGCATGTATCAATGCAAAAAAAAGTTTTAAAAAAGGAAGTTTTTTCGGGAGCAGTGATTTTAATAATGCTTAAAGTGAAACAATAAAAGTGAAATATTCCTTTAAATTTCGGGGGGGGGGGGGGGGTGTCTATAGTATGCTTGTAAAGTGGTGCATGTTTCTCGTGTTTACAACAGTCCCTGCACAAAATGAAATAAAATTCTAAAGGAAAAAAAGTCATTTAAAAATACTCGCAGCTATAATGAATTGTCGGTTTCGGCAATACACATAAAAGTAATTGAAAAAAACGACATGGGATTCCCCCACAGTCCATTACCAGGCCCTTTGGATCTGGTTTGAATATTAAGGGGAACCCCCGAACCAAAATTAAAAAAAAAAATTGCGTGGGGGTCCCCACAAATTCCATACGAGGCCCTTCAGGTCTGGTATGGATATTAAGGGAAACCCTGCGCCAAAATAAAAAAAATTATTGTTAAAGGGGGCTTCCAGATTCCGATAAGCCCCCCGCCTGCAGACCCCCACAACCACTGGGCAAGGGTTGTGGGGATGAGGCCCTTGTCCCCATCAACATGGGGACATTGCTTTGGCTACCCCAAAGCACCCTCCCAATGTTGAGGGCATGTGGCCTGGTATGGTTCAGGAGGGGGGCTCTCTCTCATCCCTCCCTCTTTTCCTGAGGCCTGCCAGGTTGCGTGCTCGGATAAGGGTCTTGTATGGATTTTTGGGGGGACCCCACACCAATTTTCTTTTAATTTTGGCACAGGGTTCCCCTTAAAATCCAGGGTCTGGTATGGATTTTGGGGGGACCCCACGCCATTTTTTTTTTACATTTTGGCACGGGGTTCCCCTTAATATTCATACCAGACCCAAAGGGCCTGGTAATGGACTGTGGAGGAATCCCATGCCGTTCTTTTTCAATGACTTTTATGTGTATTGCCAGGACCAACAATTCATTATAGCCGCGAGTACTTTTAAATGACTTTTTTTCTTTAGAAATTTCATTTTGTGCAGGGACTGTTGTAAACACTGGAAACATGCACCACTTTACAGGCATACTATAGACACCCCCCAGGTATGAAATGTAAAGTAATATTTCACTTTTATTGTTTCACTTTAAACATTATTAAAATCACTGCTCCCGAAAAAACGGCCATTTTTAAAACTTTTTTTTGCATTGATACATGTCCCCTGGCGCAGGACCCAGGTCCCCAAACACTTTTTATGACAATAACTTGCATATAAGCCTTTAAAATTACCCCTTTTAGATTTTTCATGTTCGTGTCCCATAGACTTTAACAGTGTTCGCGTGTTCGAACAAATCTTTTGTCTGTTCGCATTTTCTGCTGCGAACCAAACCGGGGGGTGTTCGGCTCATCCCTAGTGACCAGCAATATTACAGCCCTTTTCTTGTTTATACTATGGAAGATTTCTTCTTCATCGTTGTTTGGATGTAGGCAGCTCTGCTGTCTGGCAGTCAGGTTGCTGTTTCATTTTCCTTCTTGCTCACCAATTCTGCCTGTTAATGGTGCATTAATGGAACAAAAGCAAAATATGTGTGTCATTACTTAAATCGGAAAGTTGCAGACCTCAAAGAACAGACCCTGTTTTTAAACATTTGTCCCTAGAAGTATTTTTCCTTGGAAAGGTCCCTATAACATTGGTTCAGTTCTTCCCGTCAATCAAAGTTTATTTTTGATTATGGTAACTAATTAACAACATTAAGAATGCGAAAACAAATGATACTATATCATACAGGTTGTCATTGGGTATATTGTAACATGATGAGTTTTCATAACCTTTGGAGGAACTTTGATGCTGGAATCTATGACTATCAATGGAATCAGTGGATCAAATTCAGTACAACCAGCCTGTCCATAGACGGATCAATATTCGGCCGGTTCCTGCTGAATTTCGTTCCATCTATGGCCCACATAGATAAAGCAGCAATGATATAGGTTCCAGAAAAATGTCATCAAGTTTTCTTCTAAATAAATTACTTCAGAAATATATCACATTGAGGTAAGAAAGAAAGATCTGAATTTTTTCGTCACGAAAAGCACAGAAACTTCTCAGCTTTATGAGATTGGGAAGAGTGTCTTTCATGACCATAACTGGTAAGGAAGAGACGATCCCTGCTAAACCTTCTGGACACACGTTCATCAATCCTACATGTAATTAGAGACACTGGCAACCATGAAATCTCTTCCACACACTGGTGATCATTTTATAACTACGGCAGCTGTAGTGGCTGAATCGGTATAGAAGGTAATCCTGCGCTTGCACAAAGAGTAGTAACTAATCTGATGCAGCGCACACTGGGGGTAATGTCTGAACCCAGAAATAATGAATGGAAAGAAGAGATAGTGGCGCGCAATCAATTTAAACTAAATTAAGTGAATAAGGAAAAACAGGTAACGAGGAAATGTAACCAATGGCTATAAATATAGCAAATATAAAGTGGTTGGAATAAAGTGCATCAAAAGGGGATGATGATATGATGATTCAGCTAGTAAACATAGAGTGATGTGCCAATAAATGAAAAAATAAATAGCAGATAAATGATAAAATATCTAAACAACATCAGAGCAAATGTTTAAAAGAAATGTTGCATAATAAACGCAGTGAACAATAAATACAGTGAGTTCGTGACAGGGTGATGGTGATGGTTCACAAGGATAAATAAGGTAAAAAGTGTCTGGAAAAAATCCAGTAAGTAAATAAAAATATAATCAATGAGTAAAATCGCAGAGCAACTGCAAGCAAATCGCAGATGGAAGTCGCAGTTGAGAAATGACTATATACCCTGTTTCCCCGAAAATAAGACCTAGCGTGATTGTTGGTGATGGCTGCAATATAAGCCCTACCCTCCAAATAAGCCCTACAATGTTTCCCCGAAAATAAGCCCTGCCCTGAAAATAAGACCTACAAGGACTTTAACTAGGGCTTATTTGGGGGGTAGGGCTTATATTGCAGCCATCACCGACAATCACGCTAGGTCTTATTTACGGGGAAACAGGGTAGTGGTGGTAGTGGGTGCGTCCCACATTAAAATCGTGACTGAAGTGAAAAGATGTTTCAAACGTATAAATATGACGAATAAAAACAGATCACAGCAGATATGTAACAATAAAAAAAGTCCATAGATATCATAGGTGCATCAAAAAAGTTTGTTTCCAAGTGCAGTGCAAGTGGTAGTAATAGTAGATCTTGGTCTTGATCTTTTAACTGTGGCTATCTTGTGGCTATCCTGTGCTGTTATCCTGGTCACGTACGGTCCTAGTGGGGAGAATTTGAGTGGCCCCTTACCTTACGGCTGTAAGGTTACAGCATTAGTGTATGGGTCTTTGTGGTCCTTGGTGACCTTCCTCCTGTCGGTCCCAGCTGGGTGTCCTAGGTCCTGTTAGTACTATAGTAGTTAGAGGTGTATCCAGGTGTGGGGGCTCACATCAATGTATATGGAAGGAAGGAAGGAAGTAGCCTCTTAGTGTAGTAAGTTTAGTATAAAACATTTATTTCAAACAGTTAAAATCAATTGCAAGGGTACTCACATTTAAAAAAATGTGCATACAGAGTACAAACGAGCCTCGAGCTCGATAGCGTCACTTCCGGTGTGTCAGAAGGCTAGAAACCCGACGCGTGTTCATCACTGGTCACGTGACTTCATCAGGAGTGTGGTCAGTGTAGTGGCTGAATCTTATACTGTTTCTGCAAAAAAACTTTTTTCCCAAACATTAATTTTAATTTTTTAAACATTAACGTTATTTTATGCTCTGATCACAGATTTGATGTCTTGTATTACAGGCATATCTTGTGTTAATAACTGAATGAAAATATAATCAATCGCTAATTTTCCAGATATGTGTGTATATGCTGACCATAAAAATTAGAACATCTTCAAAGAAAATGAAAGGAAACATTCAAGTGAACATTGAAGTATGGGCAACAATACTTCTTACACTTTATTCTGCATGTGAGATTTAGCTGCACATTTATTTTCAGGGCGGCTCCAAATTGCATGGTGGGCAGTCATGGAATAATGTTCTCATTGTCTGATGCTCCCAGGCTGGTGTGCTTGTATTGCTGACTGATGTATATGCATTTGTTAATATTTCATAAACATGACTCTGACCTTTATGCATTTCTTCTCAGGCGAATTCATCAAAGCACTATACGAATCAGATGAGAATTGTGAGGTCGACCCCAACAAGTGTTCTGCCTCTGACCTCCCCGAACATCAGGGCAACTTGAAGATGTGCGGAATTGATAAAGTGGAAGAGCATTGGAGGGGTTCCAATCTTAAACGTGCAATCTCGCAGAATGAAACACAATGGATCCATAGATTGTCCACAATGAGCCCATTGGGTATCAACATTGACCTTGATTTGAATTGTTTTCTCTCTAACTGGTAATATTTGGGTGCCTATGTAGGTTAAAGCTTTGAACGCTTTCTGCCAGTAAAATGATTGGCGTCCCCTTTGTTTACTCCTCCTTGTCAGGAGGAGTACTCCTACTGGTTAGTGTTGTCAGCCAGGAATGGGGTACCTCTATACTTGAGTATCACCATCTTGGAATATGGGGCATTTATACTATAAGTGATGCCAGCCAGAAATGGGGGACATTTAACCTGGCCTTACATGACTTCGGTTTTTTTTTCATCCAGCCAGCTGGACAAAAATTAACTCAACCGATTCCCTCATCCACAATTAGCACCCTAGTCCTAAACAGGGCTGCTAATAAAAAATTTTAACAGAAAAGTTTATTTAAGTTTCAAACAAAACAGTAAAAAACAAAAATACAGTGGTAGTCTCATCAACCGTACATCATGTATCGATTTACAATATAGGACTTGTGGTATAAGGTTGTAGCTTGGTGATTTATACAGCAGTGGAAAGGAGACTGTTTCCTGGGGCACATTACATCAACCAGGGGTTTGTATGAGGAGGAAGAGGAAGTGTTCCGTACTTTCTAGAGGGGGGGGGGTGGAAGGAGAATAGGGAGGGGTAGATAAAAGGTTGGGGGGGAGGAGTTAGGGGTTGGGAGGATCAAAAAGGGGGGTCGGGGGAGGTTCCAATACCATCTCAGCTGTGTTTTTATTAACAGTATCAGTATACATTGTGTGCAGTTTTTTCCCACTTTATATTGCATGCCGCTTTACTCATTGCCTATCAGCTATGTTACTGTTTTCCGAGTCCTGTCCCAGAGGCAACCATCTCTCATGGACCCATGATGCCCACAATTTGTCAAACTTCTTAGGGCAATTGTGTCCCATGTATGTCAGTTTATACAGCGGCAGTGCCTGATCAATTAGCAACTGCCACTGATGGACCGTAGGGGTGGTAGGTCTATTCCAGTTGATCAGGATTGCCTTCCTGGCATAGAAGGCTGCATAGAATACAAATCATTTTTTGGACTGAGGGGCCTCCAGCGTGTCGCATTCACCTAGCAGTAAATGTATTGGGTCACAGGGGACTCTTAGTTTACCTATGTTATTTATCACGTCTACTACCCCCGTCCAGAATGGCCTTAATTGTGGGCAAGACCACACAACATGGAAAAGGGTACCGATCTCAGCATTACATCTGTGGCAAGTCGGCTGTCTATCAGGGTATATCCTGGCCATTCTTTCAGGGGAGTAGTAGACCCGATTAATGAATTTCAGTTGTGTAAGGCGGTCCCTGGCCGAAATAATTATTGGTATATATTGCTGAATGCCCTCCTCCCAGTCATCATCAGCTAGTGCTGGTATATCCATAATGAGAACAGCTGGGAGATCCTTGAGGTGTCAAGGCCCGCCAGAGTAGAGTATAGGGCTGATAGAGTCCCTCTCGTCTCTGAGTTCCTCAGCAAGGCTTCTACATCATTCACCTCTAGTGGCAGAGGTCCTGGAAACTGGCCCTGAAACGCGTGCCGTAGCTGCCGATACCTAAATAGCATACGATTAGGTAGGTTTCGGGCCCTTTTAAGATCGTCGAAGCCAAGTAGCCTGCCATTAGTCACTATATCTCCCAGAGTCTTGATCTCAAACCTTGCCCACAGCACTGGGTCTGGTATTGTGTTAAAATGGGGTAGTCGAGGGTTACCCCAAAGTGGGGTGTGCGGGGACCAAGTGTCCACTTTTTGCACTTTAGATCGGACAGTATCCCACACTTTCAGCGTGGTTTTCATGGGGGTGGTGATTTTACTATTGGACCGAGGTCCTCGGTGGATCAGGTTTCTAAGTTCCGCGTAGGAACCCAGCAATGCCGCTTCCAGGGTGGCAGCTGGGTTAGCCGGTTCTGTCAAGAGCCACCAGCGTATCGTGACCATGACCGCGGCCCAACAGTATTTAATGAAACATGGCAGGGCTAGTCCTCCTAAGGAAATTGGGAGTTGCAGCATCATTTTTGCTATCCTTGGGGTACCCCCAAGCCAGAGAAACGAGGTGATTATACTAAAAAGGAGGTAGGGATGGGGATCGGGGTCTGCCTAAATAGGTACAAAAATTTAGGGAGAATTTACATTTTAATAAGATTGACCCTGCCAACTAGAGTAAGGGGTAGTGTTTTCCAGATTGCACATTTCTCTACCAGGGAGGAGACTACCGGGGCCAGATTCAATTTGATATATTGTGACGGGTCTCTTTGTATAACCACACCCAGATATTTAAACTGGGTGACAGTTTGCAATGGGGTAGT
Source organism: Lithobates sylvaticus (assembly GCA_028564925.1). Taxonomy (NCBI): domain Eukaryota; kingdom Metazoa; phylum Chordata; class Amphibia; order Anura; family Ranidae; genus Lithobates; species Lithobates sylvaticus. The sequence goes on along the minus strand of CM053033.1, from coordinate 71,772,544 downwards.
GTTCGGTGTGGTTGTGTCCGTCGGAGACAGAGGGAATAGTATTGATGCAGACTCCCGAGTAGCGTCCGAATTTGTCAATAATGGCCAGGGCCGCCCCCAGGGAATCCCCATCATTCAGCAAGTATAGCAGGGTGTCATCGGCGTAGAGAGAAATCCTCTCTTGTACCGGGCCATTGGAAAACACCGTAGAAGAGCGCAGAAGAATTGCAATTGGCTCAATAGCCAACGCAAAGAGTGCCGGGGATAAGGGCCACTCGTGCCTCTGCAAAGCAAGAAGGGCAGAGAAATAGTGGAGCCTGTATGCACTCTAGCCTTCGGAGACCTGTATACAATGCCTGGATCCACGAGATAAAATTGGGTCCAAAGCCGAACCGGCGTAGGATCTCCCACAGGTATACCCACTCCACCGAAGCAAATGCCTTTTCGGCATCAAGGGAAGCAACCAGATCCGATGGAGTGAGACAGTCAGTGGATGCCAGGACCGTGCACAGTCTCCTAAGGTTGATATCGGCTCCCTCGCCGGGCATAAATCCTGTCTGGTCTTTATGTATCAGGGTTAAAATAACTTTCTTTACTCCATTGGCCAGGACTTTAGTGAGTAGCTTGACATCGACATTAAGCAGAGATATAGGTCTATACGATGCTCACTGCTCTGGGTCCTTGCCTGGTTTGGGTATCACAACAATGATTGCCTCTGCCATGTGGAAGCAGGAAGGGCTCCCTCCTCCAAGGCTTTGGCCATCACGCTATGTAGTCTAGTTAATAATTGTTCACTGTACTGTTTATAGAACTCCGTCTGCCCCGGGGGTTTTCCCAACTTGAAGGCTACCCAGCGCCTGTTGTACTTCCTTGAGGGTTACCGGTTTGTCCAAACTATCTCTAGCGGCCTCGGTGAGTCTGGGAAAGACAATCCCATCTAGAAACCCTCCCAGTTCTTCTGACGAGTATACTATCCTAGTAGAGTATAGGGATTTATAGTAAGAGGCGAATCGGTCATTGATGGCCTGTGGGTCAGTCATTGTCGTCCCATGTTCAACTCTAATACGGGCTATAGTAGTGGTTGGCTGTTGTTCTTCCGCTAGCCATGCTAGGAGGCGCCCTGTTTTTTCCCCCTGTTCAAAAATACGCTGGGTTTGTGCTAATTGGTGCTTTTTGGCCTTAGTGACTCTTAGGAGAACTACCTCGCGATAGGCTGCTTGCATATCCAGACGAGTGATTGGGTTTTTGGAAAGGATATATTGAGATTCCAGGGCACTTGCCCTGTTCTCGGCTTCTTCTATAGTAATAGCTGTATTTCGGCAGGCTCTAGCTATGGAGGACTGATAGCAGCCCCTAACTTATGCCTTGAAGGCATCCCACGTCGCCTCCTAGGAGGCTGTGCGGTCATTCAACCTCCAGTACTCAGAGATGAGGGTAGCCATCTCGAATTCTATGGTGGGATCTGAGATCCAATATCGGGAGAGTCGCTACACCCTCTCAGAATGTGGGGTTGACGTTTGAAGGCAGCAGAGCATGGGGGCATGATCTGATATGCCCCTTGGGAGGATCTCAATCTGTTCTACTTTTGGCAAAAGCCCTCCACTAACATATACCAGATCTATCCATGAGAGGGAACGATATGAGGCAGACTGGCGGTTGAAGGCAAGGTCTGTAGGGTGCTTCCACCTCCAGACATCTATCAGCCTGTACAGGGACTCCCACTTTGACGAGGGAGAGTCCGTGACAGTGCCATGGGTCATTTTATCTAGGGCAGGACTCGAAAGCATATTAAAGTCCCCTGCTATTATAATGTTTTCTGTTGCATATGTAGCTATAATAGGAACCAGGCTTTTTAGCAATGAGATGGTGGCAGGCGGTGGTATGTAAATTCCCACAATAAACAATTCAAGAGTATCTACAATAGCATGCAATAGCACATACCTACCCCCTGGGTTAGTTTTAACATTTAGAAATTCAAAGGTCAGAGATTTATCTACCAGGATTCTGGCGTAACCCGAGTAAGTCGTGTGGTAGTTTTGTCCAGGGCTCGAGTCCCCTGGGTTAGTTTTAACATCTAGAAATTCAAAGGTCAGAGATTTATCTATCCCCATTGGCTTGAGACATCATCTGGGATAGACGAGAAGAGAGGAGGGGCCGCCAGGAAGATCCCCAGATGTGCCCGAGTAAGTAGATGTGCCCTGTAATGTGCCCCATGCCCCATAATGTGCCCCTATGTGCCCCATAATGTGCCCAGATGTGCTGCCCCATAATGTGCCCTGATGTGCTATGTGCCCCATAATGTGCTATGTGCCCTATAATTTTCCCTGATGTGCCCCATAATATGCCCAGATGTGCCCCGAGCCGGGCTCGGGGCACATCTGGGCATATTATGGGGCACATCAGGGAAAATTATAGGGCACATAGCACATTATGGGGCACATAGCACATCAGGGCACAGCACATAGCACATCAGGGCACATTATGGGGCACATAGCACATCAGGGCACATTATGGGGCACATAGCAGATCAGGGCACATTTGGCACATTATGGGGCACATAGCACATCAGGGCACGGGCACATCAGGGCTCGGCGAGCCCTGATGTGCCAGTGCCCTGATGTGCTATGTGCCCCATAATGTGCCATAATGTGCCCTGATCTGCTATCATGTGCCCTGATGTGCTATCTGCCCCATAATGTGCTATGTGCCCCATAATGTGCCCTGATGTGCTATCTGCCCCATAATGTGCTATGTGCCCCATAATGTGCCCCATAATGTGCTATGTGCCCTATAATTTTCCCTGATGTGCCCCATGTGCCCAGATGTGCCCCGAGCCCTGATGTGCCCGTGCCCTGATGTGCTATGTGCCCCATAATGTGCCATGTGCCCCATGCCCTGATGTGCTATATGTCCCGTGCACCGATGTGCTATGTGCCCCATATGTGCCCTGATGTGCTATATGTCCCGTGCACCAATGTGCTATGTGCCCTGATCTGCCCCATAATGTGCCCCGATGTGCCCCATGCCCTGATGTGCTATGTGCCCCGTGCCCTGATGTGCCATGTGCCCCGATGTCCTATTTTTTTTTTTTTTGGTGGGGTAGTGGATCTTGGGTGGGAGTTCCCACACTTTTTTCCCCAGGACTTGACCCCTGGTTTTGTCCCACCCACGGCTTTTTAAGGCTTAAAACCCTGCTGCCAACCAGGTGAGTTTCTTGCAGGACGCAAATGTGGGGATTATGTTTTTTATGGAATGTCATAACCAGGGATCGTTTCACTTTATCATCGAGACCCCTGACGTTCCATGAAAGCAGTCTTAAGGGGGCCATATATCAATCAATTAAAAGGTATTTATCGGATATTCATTCATCCTATGACCCAGGGGTGTAAGTCTCTTCTTCCACCTCCACATTCTTAAGGTATAATCACCTACCAACCCGCTACCCAACCTCTGTCTAGGTACATCCTACACCGTCCAATGAAAGGAACCACTGCATTCAAACGAGAAAAAGAAAAAAAAACAAAAACACATATTTAAACCCCCAACCCCGACATTTCAGAACTTACAAACCCAACGTAGGTTAGGAAATTCTCCTATGGGGCCCGTGGAACAGGCTATAGATTAGAGACCTTATTTAGTTAAATCGCGCAATTGTCGCGGTCCGCACCGACGATCACCTGCATGTCGTAGCAATACTAACCGGGACTGTGTAACTTACAGACTTATTTAGGCAATTAGGTGAAACCAAAGAGAAAAATACCCCCCCCCCCCCCAAAAAAGAGGGGGAGGAAAAAGAAAAATGCACCTAGCTTGCACTAGGGGAAACAGGCTTAATAGTTACTAACACACTAGACATATATGTACTGAACATCATCTGTCCCTGATCGCCATGTTACCCTCCGTTTCTGGAACATAAGAGCCGACTCTGAGGCACGCTCCACAGGGCATCGCAGGAAATTCTGTGGGGGGGATCAGCACATCCGTCACCACCACCAGGGAAGCCCAGTGCTGAGGAGGTAAAAATAATGAACAAGGGTTTCCTCCAGCTAGGTAGAGGCTAAAGGGCTCTTCTGCATAGTCCACTGGGGGGGGGGGGGGGGGGGTAAAACAGCCACAGTGTTACATAGTGAGGTTATCACTGTTCCAACCTCAGGGCAGCGGCCGGCTACCGACCCCTCAACGACGGCAGGGTGGAAAGGCCCAATAGTAATGTCAGCAGTTGTGAGGGCATAATGGCGGATGGGTCTCAGCAGAGTTTGGTGCCATAGTTGCACAGTGAGGAGCAGGCACCATTTACGGCATGTCAGGGCCAGTCACAAAGAAGCAGGATCAGTCTCTCTACTTAGATAGAATGTTCAGGGCAGAAAGAAGATGCATATGTCCAGTGTCTCAGGGAGGCATTTACCTTGCTCTAGGCAGATTCTCGGGCCATTGGGAGGCATCTTCTGGCGAAGTGAAGTATTTTGTAGATTCCCCATCCACTACTCGTAGACGTGCAGGGAAAAGCATTCTGTATTTCATCCCTCTCGTGCGCAGTTAGGCTTTTACGTGGTCGAAGGTTCTGCGAGGCCTCTGGGTTTCAGCGGAGTAGTCCGGAAAGAGCATTCGTTTTAAGTTTTCATACCTGAGCTCATCAACTATCCTTGCTTCCCGCAGGGCGAGATCCCGGTCCCTGAAATTTAGGAGCCGAAAAATGAAGGTGCGTGGTGGGGAGCCCTGGGGGCCCCGCACGGCCGGCATTCTATGTGCCCGCTTCAACATGAATTGCGGGGAAAACTGCGCCTTGGGGAGGAGGGTTCGGAGAAGTTGTTCTGTAAAGGCGGTGGGATCCTGGCCCTCCGCTCCCTCCGGCAGTCCCACCACTCTCAGATTATTTCGTCTGCTCCGGTTTTCACTGTCCTCAGCGCGGGATTCCAGAGCCCTCATTTTTATTTGGAGAGTGTGGATGGATGCCCGTTGCTCTCTGAACGCATCCTCCGATTCTCCCACCCGTCTCCGCCTCTCCCAATCGGTCCTGGAATCTGTCCATGTCCCTTCTTAGTAGGCCAAAGTTTATTTGGAGGAGATCGTTTTTCTCCGTAAGAGTAGTTTTGCAGCTGGTGATGGCCTGCATCAGGGCTGTAAACCGATCCTCCTCCAGGGTGGCCAGATCTACTGGAGCTGTCTGTGTCGCCATGCTGGCGCTGCACGTGGCGGGTCTCTGAGTCTGCGGGGAGGCCTTAGGAGCTGAAGCAGCACGTCTTCCAGACCCGGTTCTTCGTTTACGCATACCCCAAGGGTGTGCTGCGCACGGAGCTGGTGTCCGGTACTGCTAAATCCCGGATTAAACGGATAAAAGATGCAGGTAATCGCGGAAGCTCCGATCACCCACGTCCGCTCAGGTCTCCAGCTTGGCCACGCCCCCTGCTGCTAATAAATTTAGTTGTGCTAGGTGGTAACTAGCCTGGCTAATTGATAGGTTGATCCACTGATTCCTGTCTCAAGTCTGAGTTTGGGGTGGTCTCTCTCTTCTGTCAGTAGGTGGCACTGTTGCTTTTGACATTGGAATGATGGATTATCATAGATTCAGGTAACGGGTAACTAGGTTGTCTCAGCCAATCAGCAGGAGTTTCTTTAACCGCTGTGTATGCTGGGATAGACTATTTATTTGGGAGGAGTCAGGTGATCGTGGTTCTTCCCGCCCGGGGCTACGGCCTGGGGGGGTGTATTGAGAAGCTCCTGGTTGCTAGGCCTGAAGTCTGAGGCTTATCCAGGAGGCATGCAGGCTGCTAGATCCAGTTAAGGCCTATCCAGCAGTTCGTAGCTCTGCAAAAGAGGAGCAGCCAAGGTTAAGCCCAAAGCCCGGGGGCGGAACTGCATGTGTTAGAGCAGTGTTTCTCAATTTCAGTCCTCAAGACACACCAACAGGTCATGTTTTAAGGCTTTCCATTATTTTGCACAGGTGATTTGATCAGTTTCACTGCCTTAGTAATTACCACAGCCGTTTCACCTGAGGGAAATCCTGAAAACATGACCTGTTGGTGCGCCTTGAGGACTGGAATTGAGAAACACTGTGTTAGAGGCTCGGCCTGAGGGGAGTCTGTTGTCGGAAGTAAAGGAGAAGCAGTTGCCACAAGGCTTGAAGATAAAGTGCCACTAGCTGGGAATGGGGGATGTTAGTACTACGAGTGCTGCTAGCTGGGAACGGGGGGCATTTATATTATTAGTGCAGCTAGTATGGGTGTTTGGATGTTTTTACTATAAGTGTGCAAGCTGGAAGTAGAAAGGGCGCTTACCTAGAATTGGGGGTTAGGGGGACATTTATAATTTGGGATGATTTACTAAAGGCAAATATGCTGTGCACTTTGCAAGTGCAGTTGCAATAATTTTCCCCAGAGCATAGGGAATGTGGTGCATCGCTGCTGAATTCCATCATCCAATCTTGTGCAAGAAAAAATGCAGTTTTTTTTTTTTATTTATTTCCTTGCACCTGATAGGTTATTCTTTAGAAAGTGAAGCTTCACCGCATTCACTAAGCTCTGGGTAAAATTATCGCAACTGCACTTGCAAAGTGCAGTCTTTTTGTTTTTGCTAAATCAACCCCTGTGAGTGTTACAGCTAGGAATGTGAGACGTTTATAATAGAATTGCTGCCAGCCATGAATGTGGGACATTGTTACCATGCAGTGTCATCAGGCAGGCATGGGGGGGCAATAAGATATAAATGTCACAAATCGGGAATGGTTTACATTTATACTTTGCGTACAGCCAGCTGGGATTGGAGGACTTGTATCCTCTAAACGCTGCCAGCCAGAAGTGGGGGCCCATTTGAAAATTGAACACTGGCAATTTTGGCAACTTTAGTAATTCCTTGTTTTCCATTACCACCATATTTAGCACTTAACAGTTACATTATCCAAAATCTGCTCCAAATTTGAACCTGTGAATTTGTTTTACTGCAGATAATGTAATACTATTGCTGGTTAGAACAAGTTAAAGTGGGTGTTAAGCCACTCTAACCTGTATACACCATCTGCACTGCCTCCTATTGTAGTATCCTCCTCTGTGTGTGATTTAGAAAACTAAATGCTGCAAATACCTAATTTCACTGCCGAGATTGCGATCACATGACTGGACAGCTTTCTCTTTTTCTCCTCTGAGAGATGCAGCAGGCAGGGCTGAGATTCCTCTGCTGATGTCAGTCTGGAGGGGAGGAGAGAGCTGGCTGGTCATGTGATCGCAATCTGAGCTTTTAAATTAGGTATTTACAGAATTTATATTTATAAATCATTCACAGAGGGGGACACTGCAATAGGGGGCAGTGCTGATGGTGTATACAGGTTAGTGTTATGAGAGCAGCAGGAGGGGGGAGGGGCGGCTCACACACAGAGAGGGGAGGGGGAGGAGAACACAGGAGCAGAGAAGATAGCAGGCTGCTGATGACAGAGGCACGTAAACTGACCACGGTGTCTGGTCTCAGCAGCCATGATACACCATGGTCAGTTTACAGAGGGGTGGGGAGAAAAAGGCAGGATCAGCCAGGTTTTTTAGGTTTTACAGGGGGCCAAATGACACAGGACAAGCACTGTGTCATATAACATGCTTTAAAGGAGCAGGATCCTTTTTTTGGGGGGTTAACAAACGCTTTAATATCGGCAAATTCTGGGATTCTTTTCAACACTCAGGGAATGTAAAAGGGTATAAAAAAAACGAAAAGGCCTATGTGACAGTTGACAGAATGACGGTTTCAGCTACAAGATGAGGGATGTCAGGCGTTACAAATATATTCAGTGCATTTGTTGCGCTGAATGGTGCTGGTTGAATTTGGCATTCTGGTTCCACATCAGGAGTTTTGACAATGATTTCTGTTCTCCTAAAATGACAGAAAACTGCAACTCATCAATAGAAATTAGCCCAAAAAAAAATAGTGAAAAATGGCCCATAAACCCAAATGGTCGCATATTCTGCTCTGAGAACTGTGCTGCTCTATCAGCAGAAATACGCTCCCATGTTTTGTTTCCCCAACCCCTTGATAGTCATATATTTAAGAGAGAATTGAATGGTGGTGATTATAGGACAATTTAGACATCTGGAATGTTCCGGAACATGTAGCCTGCGTTGCGCTCCAGAGACCATTAGCAGGGAACGATGTAAAAAGTGATGGTTTGCCTCATCTCATCCATCGTGCTACATCATAATCTGATGCTTTTCATGACTGGAGGGAGCGGGTGAAATGGAGCCACAAACTACCTAAATATCGACATTTATGTGCATCTGAAAAATACGCTCAGGTGAGAATATCTCCCATATTGCACCAATGTATCTTGAGATAATGAGGAAGAAGAGAGACTATATATCATTCAGAGTTGAATCATTTCCCCTTCCCAAGTTATAGGGTATTATTTGTATTAGTCTTCAGTGCACAGAAGATATTGGGGTGTTATCCATCAAATTAGGACAAACTTAAAACTCAGAAATTCTGAGTACTGTCTATGATGAACAAAGCTTTAATGATTATTTACCTGGTAATATAGTGAAATGATGTAACAACATACTTTCTGGGGGAAAATAAACTTCAAGACAGAAGTTACAAGGAGCTGAAATTGCTGCTTTCCTCATTATAAACTTCAATTTTGGCTACAGAGTGCAAAGAAAAATTCACTCTATATGTACACAAGTAAACAGATTGGTGTTTTCTAGAAGCTGTTATTAGATCTGATTGGAAGAGAAGAAAGTTGGAGGACAGGAACAATGGTGCGTAGAATTGGGGCCCTTAGATTGTGGGTGCAAAATTGAGAGCAAAAGGTGTCTACCACTTTCCAGAGGCAACAACGATAATGGGGGGAATTAAATAAAAGCATTAGGGATATGTTTATATATGTAAATATGGTGGACGAGGCTACTTTACCAGAAAACATATATGTCCCTAACAATCGAGTGCTATTTCAAGCCTGCAAATTAATTGCTCAAAAATGGTTATTCCCCCACCTTGAAGGAATTTAAAACACAAATAAATCATACTTTATTTAAAGAAACGCTAAATTTACCAACACAGAAACTGCGCAAATAAATTTGAAAAAGTTTGGAATAGGTGGCTTATTACCCCAGGTTCAGCTCCGACTTCATTAATTCTGAATATATTATTGTCTTAAACAGGGGAAGACTGGCTGGTGTCCTATTTTGGAGGGTACCTGGGTATTCATGGTGATCAGCCTGTTATATTGTTTATAGCTGTATGAAATATATGTAGGTTTTAGAAGGCAAGGCGCTGAATGCATTTTTTTGTCTTGTTTTAGTGTTTCGTATATTTATATTGGATTTTTTTTCTTGAGAAAAGAATGATTTAAGATGTCATTTGGATAATTACATTTCTGGAAGGTTTATAATTATATTGACATTTAATTGTAACTGAGAGATTGGATTGCAATAAAAACAAATAAAAAATGATTAGTAAAATAAATAAATAAAAGCACATAACACTTTTCTGGCTGCATGGCCCTTAAAAATGGCCTGCATCAGATTAAAAAATCCCTGACATCAGTTTCAGCAACTTTGCAACACCTGCAGCAGATTAAGGTAGTACTTAACCACTTCCCATCTCTAGGATATACCCCTGCATCCTCAGGAAGAAGTAGTTATACCAGGATGCAGCCATGATCCTGGTATCAAAATTTGCAGCAGGCAACAGGCTTTCATGTAAAAGTGATCCAAGTGGCTCTACAGCTGCTTGATCCCTTTTACAAGGCTCAGTAGGGAGCCCTCCGCCTCCTGCCGTTTCTAAGCTCTCCCGTTCCACCAGGGAGCACGGGCCTACTACACTCTTGTCAGGCCAGCTGCAGACAGGCTAGGGAGGAACGTCCATTCCTCCTCTTCATCTGTGATGAATGATTCGGTTTTGGATGTTTGTTTAATGGCCTGTACCGGCCATAGTGGCAACCATCCAAACCAATCTTTTTTTTTTAAAGTAGAATTTTATTTATTTTCACACACAACAAACAATACAGAAAACAAACTGTATATGGCGCGAACATCGCTCAAACCATTACATAATCTAGTAAACTGGTATACATTTAGTGGAAATGTGACAACCTAAAGGTCAAATGTCTATTCTGCTTAATTAGAACCAATCAATGATCAAGGGGCATCCAAACCAATCTTGGTTTGATCAGCTGTCTTGGAGGGCAGAGAAGAAATCAAGGGTCTAATAGACCCCAGATCTCTTAATAAAGAGTACCTGTCACTTCCCATGGTATTACAAGGTATATTAGTCATCCCTTGTGATAGTAATAGAGTTCAATCGAACAAAAAAAATAAAGAAAGTGTAACAAAAAATGTATTTTAATTAAAATAAATAGTAAAAAAAATGAAAGCGCTCCCTATACTCCCACATGCACAAATTTTGAACAAACACGTAGGTCCCCACACACATATGTAAACGGTGATTGCAACACACGTGAGGTATTGCTGTAAATGAGTGAGAGCTACAATTTTGAGCCCTAGCGTTAAGTTTAACTCTAAACTGGTAACCTTTTCAAGTGTAACCTGTGGAGATCTTTAAGTACTGTAGTTTGTCGCCATTTTACATTTAAGTGAGAAATTTTAAATCTTGACATGTTTGATATCTATTAACACTAAAATGCATTTACAAACAAATGCCTATACCTATACCTATATACCAAATGCCTATTATACCTATATCATTGTCTTCCTGAAATGTTCACTTTTTATTTCATCTACATCATCCTGGTAGATGGCAGCAGATTTTTATCAAGAATGTCTTGGTACATTTTCTCATTCATCCTTCCTTCAGCCCTGGTTCACATTGATGCAATTTGACATGTCAATTCGCATGCCAAATCGGCAGCAATGGCAGCGTCTGAATCGGTGCGATGCTGCCTTTGCGGCGCCACACCGATTCCCAAATGTAGTTTCTGTACTACTTTTGGCGATTTCAGGGTGCGATTTCCATTGACATCTGTGCATAAACCCATACAGATGTCTCTGAAATCGCCCCCGAAATCGGGACTGAAATGCTGGAATTAAATCATCACACAATTTCATTACTACATTCAGTGTGAACCAGGGCTAAATGATATGAAATTTGTCAATACCGTATGCTGAAAAACAGTCCCACACCATGATGTTCCCACCTCCATCTTCACTGTTAGTATGATATTTTTTGGGGTGATGTGCAGTGCCATTTGACCTCCAAACATGGTGTGTATTATGACATCCAAAAAGTTCAATTTTGGTCTCCTCTGACCAGACTATATTCTCCCAGTATTTTACAGGCTTGTCTAAATGTTATGCAGAAAACTGTAATTGAGCTTTAACATGCTTTTTCTTCAGCAATTGAGTCCTGCGAGGTGAGCATGCATATGGGCCATGGTGGTTGAGTGCAATTAAGCTTTAATAAAAATTAAAAAAATCTCATCAATGAGACTGAACCAGCTTGGATAGCTTTCTGATAGATTTCAGCTGGTATCTAGGCGTTCCATGCCTTTTTGCACCTCCCTTTCTTCATATGTTCAATACTTTTTCCCTGTATCATTCCATTTTATTAAGTGTATATGAAAAAAAACCTCACGCTAAAATAATTTCTAACAGACTGCTGCACTTAAAAATTCCCTGAATACTGGAAAGTAGGCAAAAATAAAATAAAAGTGCGCTGTCAATTAAAAGATATCAAACTCTATCAATAGTGACCACAGTGATAGTCAAATCAATGTGGTGAATTATCTTACTCAAACTAGCAAATTGGTAACCGTGAATAAAAACAAAAAATAAAACAAACATGTCATCCACATAAAATGTGTCACTTAGTGTCCATATTGTTCATTATTTAAAATCTACTTTGCAATATGTCTCAAATAAACCAATGTGATATATCGACATAAATGTCCAAAAAATAAAATAAAAAAAGAAATGTGTCCAAATGATTATTCAAAAAAAAGACAAACAGATGAGTAAAGGTGCACTGTTCCCAGTTTTCCTTAATTACATCCAATAAAGTGCTTCTGTGTTCCACCAGTGCTCAAAAATCGAAAAAATGGCCTCTTACCAAATCTCCATGATCTCCAGATTATAAGAGATCATGAGCAGCATGAATTGCAGAGCTTCCTTCAACCTCCCAGGTTCAGCTGTACATCAGCACTGTGTGGAAGTGGATCATATGTTCAACCATGGACGCCTCAATCTCCACACCAGATCTCGTTGTGAGCCTCGAGTCAGCTATTCATAGTATTGGGCCATGTTGTGTATATAAAAAGGAAGACTCATCGTGCAATAAGTCCCAAAAAATTATTTGTTTAATAAAATAAATGCACTAAGAGCAATTGGATAAAAAAATATAAAAAGTGGTAGAGAGAGGGATCCGACTGTGGCTTACACCGCCAAGTACGGAGCACAGTAAGGTTTCAGCTACTATCTCCTTCCAACGCGTTTCCCTGTATAAGGCTACTTCTGGGATTGCATTTTATTACACATAACTTCAATTCTGAACTTATTTGTTTTGGTTTCTTTGTATGAATGGATTGCATGTGTTGTTACCGACATTTGGTGACAATTTCATGTCAATAGTACCTTTAGAAATATATTTACCTAGAAAAATGGTGACGTGTTCAATACTTATTTTACCCGCTGTATGAAAAAAATGTCAGAATTGTCCAGGAAGGTAAGTGGTTAATAGCACCGCTTTGCTGCTATTCAAAAAGAATTACCTCCAGTGTGTAGATAAGGAAACTGGAGGTAATTAAGACTGACTCAAACTTAGCAGAGTGTCTATCTCTGTATGCTGTGCGGGTTTTCTGCTGCTACTCCCTCCTTACCTGTAATTGGTTGTCAAGGATGCTGTCCGTTTCACAGCCGTCAGGCTCCTAGCAACCAGTGACACTGGCAGTGGGCAGAGCCTAATTGGGAAGCTGAGACACTAGTCTCCTATTAGGTCTCCTTGTGATTGACAGTAGGCAGTGAGCAGATTCTATAACAAGTAGCAATCTGTTTGTTGGCTATGATCTGCCTAGTGCATACTGTTAATTAGAAGGGCATTGGACCTAATAGGGAACTAGTGTCTCTACATTCCCATCAGGCTCCTCCCACCCAACTACAAAACTCTAAAGCCCCATACACACGGTCGGACAATCCGCGGACCAGGTCCGTCGGATCATGTCCGTCATACTTTGTCCGATGTTGGTTTTGCGTACACACGGTCGGACAAAGTTGTCGGAAAATCCGATCATTCTGAACGTGGTGACGTTTGTTGCCTACGACGGGACTACGTAGAGGCTAGTAGCCAATAGCTTTGGTCTTGTAATGTGATCTGAGCATGCGTGGCACTTTGTCCGGTCGGACAACCGTACACACGATCGGATATGGTGTGATCGGACCGTGTTGACGGCAAAGATTTCCAGCAGGAGATAAGACTTTGTCCGTCGGTCAAACCGACGAACACTGTCCGATGGTGCATACACACGGTCTGATTTTTCAACAACCTTGTCCGATCGGACAGAATCCATGAAAAAGTCCGACCGTGTGTATGGGGCTTAAGGCCTCTGCTCTATCTGTGCGACAGCTGCAGCGGTGGGGAGGGAGCATGATGTAGCACGATGGATGAGATAAGGCAAACCATCACTTTTTACATCGTTCCCTGCTAATGGTCTCCGGAGCGCAACGCAGGCTAGATGGAGTGTTCATATGATGCTTCTTCTTGTTTTACTAAGGTGACTTTCATTGCTGCCACCCTCCTGCTCATCCTTGACCTCCTATTCCACTTCCTGTTCATGAATTTGTCACCTGCAGCGCATTTGTCGTGCAGAGGCACAATGGAATGCTAAAGTGTGTTGTGGATTGGTTATATCTGAAGGAACCAATCAGCTTCTCGCTCTACATTACACTAAAAACGTGAAAGGGAGACTGATTGCTTGTTGTGGGTACCACAGACCATTCATAAAAGGTCCCTGTAATGACTTCATCCATGTTTCAAACCTGTATATTGTTGTCAGTGCCGTGTAAAATCTCCCCAGTCTTTCTAACTAGAAGCACATTACTGGTCACTGTTAACAACTTGACTGCCACTCAATTTATAACTGTCCTAAAAAACACAAATCACCATGGAAACAAGGAGCTGCAATAAAATATGGGAAACCATGGCCTTCACTGCATCAGTTACCGTGTATAACAGCTTCCACTGTGGAAACGTGTCTGAACTTAAAAACACTTTACAAGGAATTAATTAAGCTTCCTGAAGCATTTTAATGGTGCAGGAAACTGTCAGGAGTGGCGTGTGCCACATTATCTAAGCAGAAAGACCTGTTTCAGGTCTATCTGTGCCACCCACACCAGTTTGAGTAAAATAGAAACTAGTGCAGGGTCTTTTCCAAATTAACAAAGGGATCCTCACCAGGTCTGACAGCCTACATCCCTCTCTGCAGGGTTCACAATCCTCCAAAGCTCAAGCTCTCCTGTTCTCTGTGCTTTCATTGTCATGGACACTGCAGAACAGAGAATGGTTCACTCAAATTTAACAAAAGGGGCTTGCCTCCCTTTTGTTGGTTAGAAGCAGAATCTGCTCTGTTTTGTATGTTTAGAAGAGCAGTACAAGCAATATGCTTTCACCACTCTTTGTTAATTCCCCCCTTTGAGATGGATTAGCAAAGATTGACACACATCAGAAAAATGTGCCTGTTTCTAAATACCTGCTTAAAAAGGAGCTCCAGGCTCCTTTAGAGAAAATGACTGTAGCTGCTGACTTTTAATATAAGGACACTTACCTGCTTCACAGTCTATTTCCTACTGTGCATGTGTGAGTCGCGTTGTGCCTTGTATAGTCTTATGGGACTTGTGATGTGTTTCGGAAAATAACATTTTTGTGCACTCAAATTTGGATTTGGAGCCAGATTTGAGCCCCTTTACTCTGCGTGTGCCAAAATCTTGGAGCAAAACTGAAGATATGTTTAGTATTTAGAATATTCTGGTAATGGCGCATACTTCAGAACTGTTTATACATTAGCATATCCACGCAAGTCATTATTTTTGACATTTATAGAATATCCTTCACTAGAATACTGTAGATACTGTTGTAAACATAACTTACATTTTGTGCTAAAATATTAGCACACACAGGGTAAGAGTAATTTAACACTTTGCCGACCAGCCGCCGTCGTTATACGGTGGCAGGTTGGCTCCCCTGCACGAGTCGCTGTAGCTGTACAGCGTCCACCTTAAGACCTATAGGGGGTGCGCATGCCCATGACGTCAGAGTCGATGCACGTGGCCAGCGGCTGCGATGTTCGCAGTTGCCCCGTGATTGCTCCAGAGAGAGCCAGAGCGGGAATCTGTCAATGTAAACAGACAGATCCCTGTTCTGTCAGGGAAGTAGAGAGAGATCTGCTGTTCCTAGTGATCAGGAATCAGGAACAACGATCACTCTATACTCCCTGTCCGTACACTGCCCCCACAGTTAGAAACACCTCCCTAGGACACACTTAACCCCTTGATTGCCCCCTAGTGTTGACCCCTTCCCTGCCAGTGACATTTGTACTGTAATCAGTGGCTATTTTTAGCTCTGATCGCTGTATAAATGTTAATGGTCCCAAAAGTGTCCGATCTGTCCACCGCAATGTCCCACTAAAAATTGCTGATCACCGCCATTACTAGTATAAAAAAAAAATGCCATAAATATATCCCCTATTTTGTAGACGCTATAACTTTTGCACAAACCAAACAATATACGCTTATTGTGATTTATTTATTTATTTTTACCAAAAATATGTAGAATAATACATATTGGCCTAAACTGATGAAGACTTTTTTTTTGGGGGGGGGGGGGGGATTTATTATACCGTGTTTCCCCGATAGTAAGACACCCCCGATTGTAAGACGTATCGGGAGTTTCAGAGGGGTCAGCTAATATAAGCCGTACCCCGAAAGTAAGACATATGTCTTACTTTCGGGGAAACACGGGGGATTTGCCTCCAGTGATGGAAGGGAACAAAGAGTGGGGCTGGGGGTGCGGGCCGCACCCTGGGGGGGGGGGGGTGCCAGGCCAGTGCCCTCCCCCTCCGACTGAAGAGACAGCGCCGTTTTCAGGGCTCGAGTCCAGGGGGAACGCCGTTCCCTTTGCAGGACCAGAGCCGAATGAGATGCATGCAGAGTAGCGCAGGAAGCGTCTATCTGTCATACGTTTTCTCTCATGTCACTCAGCGCTGCTCGCTCCCCGGCGGCCCCTCCTCTCTTCTCGTCAATCCCCATTGGCTTGAGACATCATCTGGGATAGACGAGAAGAGAGGAGGGGCCGCCAGGGAGCGAGCAGCGTGACATGAGAGAAAACGTATGACAGACAGACGCTTCCTGCGCTACTCTGCATGCTCGCAAGTAAGATCCCCAGATGTGCCCTGTAATGTGCCCCATGCCCTGATGCCCTAATGTGCTATGTGCCCCATAATGTGCCCAGATGTGCTATGTGCCCCATAATGTGCCCAGATGTGCTATGTGCCCCATAATGTGCCCAGATGTGCTATGTGCCCCATAATGTGCCCAGATGTGCTATGTGCCCCATAATGTGCCCAGATGTGCTATGTGCCCCATAATGTGCCCTGATGTGCTATGTGCCCCATAATGTGCTATGTGCCCTATAATTTTCCCTGATGTGCCCCATAATATGCCCAGATGTGCCCGAGCCGACAATTTTTTCCCAATATAAGACATACCCCGAAAGTAAGACATAGTGGGGCTTTTAGGGATAAAAAGAAAGTAAGACACTGTCTTACTTTCGGGGAAACACGGTAGCAAAAAGTTAAAAATATTGAGTTTTTTTCAAGGTTTGTCTTTTTCAAGGTTTTTATGAGGTGATCAAATACTACCAAAAGAAAGCTCTATTTGTGGGGAAAAAAAGGACGTAAATTTTCTTTGTGTACAATGTTGCACGACAATTGTGCAATTGTCCGTTTCAGCGAAGCAGTGCCGTATCGCAAAAAATGGCCTGGTCAGGAAGTGGGTAAATCCTTCCAGGGCTGAAGCGGTTAAAGTATTTGTAGTCCCTGAAAAAGAAAAAAAAGAGATCCTGTATCTTTATAGGAGATTAAACAGCACAGTGCTTGTGCTGCTTAATCTGCCCCTCTCTAAGCTGTAAAAAACCTGGCTGGTGCTGCCCTCCCTTCTGTAAACTGACCACATTTAACATGGCTGCTGATCCATGATTACCGTGGTCAGTTTACGTGCTTCCGTCATCCCGCTTCTCTCCTCTCTCCCCCTCCCTCTCTGCCTATCAGCTCCTGTGTGTGTGAGCCATCTCTGCACCCCCCCCCCCCCCTCCTGCCGCTATTAGTAGCTGGTAGTAAAGGCAAGGAAATATTACTGCCAGTCCCTCTGTTTTATAAATCTATACTGTGTACATGTTTTTATAAAACGATGCCTTTATCACAGATCTCTTCTGGCTGGTCACATCACTCCCGGCCGCTCTCCTCTCCCATCTAAGGGCTACAGCAGCAGGGGCTGAATGGCCAGCACAGTGGTCACGTGACCTCCCCGGCTGACATCAGAGAGGGATGTCGGCCCCTTTATCACTCATATCACACATATGTTGGCCTTTCTTCAGTTTTGTCTTGACCAAACTTAAGGTACAGGTTTGTGCTTTATCTGTTTTTTCCCCAGAAACCTTCTGCCTCACAATCCCTCATCGAAGTGATTGTAAAGTAATTTTTTTTTAAAAATAACAAAATATACTTACCTGCTCTGTGCAATGTTATTGCACAGAGTGGCCCTGAACCTCCTGGTCTTGGGTCCCCCTCCAGTACTCCTGGCTCCTCCTCTTAGTGTGCCCCCATAGCAAGCTGCTTGTTATGGAGGCACACCTAAGGGCTTGATCCTGAGCTGTGCTGCAGACAGTACAACTCAGCCTCACTCCCTCATCACAGGATCTGACTGATGGCTGGCTTAGCAAAAGCTGTGAGAGAGCTGTAGAGAGCGACTACAGATGGGCACAGCACTGGATCAAGTGAGGACTCTGGTAAGTATGGGGGGGGGGGGGTTGATACTGTTTCCTAAACATTTTTTATCCTAATGCAGGAAATGTATTAACCGCTTCACGACCGTCCACCATAGATGTACTGCAGCAGGGCGGCCACTCTGCATCAGATCATGTACCTAGTGTGTGATCTGACACTTCCGGGTCTGGAGCTCCCGCTGTGATCACACACAGCGGTACCCACCGCGGACTCGATGTCCGCCAGCACTCGCCGATTACACAGGACACAAGCAGAATGACAATCTAAAGCAGGGGTCTCCAAACCCCGGCCCGCGGGCCACACCCGGCCCGCTTGTATGTTTTATCCGGCCCGCGGCTCTTTCAGATACTGCCGAGCCTGCAGGCACAGAACTGGCGGTCTGCTTGATCCCGCTCCGCCCGCTGTTCTCAGCAGGAAGTCCGGACAAACATCTGACACAGCCTCACCCCCGCACGCTATGCCACTCGTGCGAGTGAAGAATGCAGGCAGGGCAATGTGTGTACCGCTGTCAGAGCGGATACAACGAGGCAGTGGATGAAGAAGCGGTGGGCAGATTCCCATGTGTGCAAGGAGGAGGTGGGGCCCCGCTGTTAGGCAGCTCAGAGGTGTGGGCTGGCTGAGCGTGCTGGAATAGTTTAGCTGGAGGTCTTGTCATGTCTGCCCCAGATTCCCACTCATCTGAAGGAGGAGCTGCCGCATTACTGGAAGGAATTTTGTGCAGGACTGGTGATTTGAGCAATTGGTAAACCCAAGGTGTGTGCGATGGTGGAGGGGGGGGGGTTTCTGGGGTGTGTGTTAGGGGAGAGGTATGGGGGGGGGTGTGATCAGAGTGGAAAGGTATGGGTGTGTGATAAGACTGTGGGTATCTGGGGGTGTAATCAAGGTGGGGGGATCTGGGGGTGAGGGTTGGGGAGAAGTATGTTTGTGGGGGGGGGGGGGGTGTGATCAGAGTGGAGCAATATGAGGGGGAGTGATCAGAGTGGGGAGATATGGGGGGTGTAATCAGGGTGGGGGAATATGGGGGGGTGTATTAGGGGAGAGGTATGTTTGTGTGTGTATGTATGGGAGGGGTGCGATCAGAGTGGAGCAATATGGGGGGGGGGGGGTTGATCAGAGTGGAGAGATATGGGAGGGGGGATCAGAGGGGAGAGATATGGGAGGGGGGATCAGAGTGGAGAGATATGGGAGGGGGGATCAGAGTGGAGAGATATGGGAGGGGGATCAGAGTGGAGAGATATGGGAGGCGGGTTGATCAGAGTGGAGAGATATGGGAGGGGAGGTGATCAGTGTGGAGAGATATGGGAGGGGGGATAAGAGTGGAGAGATATGGGAGGGTGATCAGAGTGGAGAGATATGGGAGGGGGTTGATCAGAGTGGAGAGATATGGGAGGGGGTTGATCAGAGTGGAGAGATATGGGAGGGGGGATCAGAGTGGAGAGATATGGGAGGGGGGATCAGAGTGGAGAGATATGGGAGGGGGTTGATCAGAGTGGAGAGATATGGGAGGGGGGTTGATATCAGAGTGGAGAGATATGGGAGGGGGGTTGATCAGATTGGAGAGATATGGGAGAGGGTTGATCAGAGTGGAGAGATATGGGAGGGGGGTTGATCAGAGTGGAGAGATATGGGAGGGGGGTTGATCAGAGTGGAGAGATGTGGGAGGGGGTTGATCAGAGTGGAGAGATATGGGAGGGGGTTGATCAGAGTGGAGAGATATGGGAGGGGGGGTGATCAGAGTGGAGAGATATGGGAGGGGAGGTGATCAGAGTGGAGAGATATGGGAGGGGAGGTGATCAGAGTGGAGAGATATGGGAGGGGAGGTGATCAGAGTGGAGAGATATGGGAGGGGAGGTGATCAGAGTGGAGAGATATGGGAGGGGGGGTGATCAGAGTGGAGAGATATGGGAGGGGAGGTGATCAGAGTGGAGAGATATGGGAGGGGGGGTGATCAGAGTGGAGAGATATGGGAGGGGAGGTGATCAGAGTGGAGAGATATGGGAGGGGAGGTGATCAGAGTGGAGAGATATGGGAGGGGGGTTGATCAGATTGGAGAGATATGGGAGGGGGTTGATCAGAGTGGAGAGATATGGGAGGGGGTAGATCAGAGTGGAGCGATATGGGAGGGGAGGTGATCAGAGTGGAGAGATATGGAAGGGTGATCAGAGTGGAGAGATATGGGAGGGGAGGTGATCAGAGTAGAGAGATATGGGAGGGGGGTTGATCAGATTGGAGAGATATGGGAGGGTAGGTGATCAGAGTGGAGAGATATGGGAGGGGGGATCAGAGTGGAGAGATATGGGAGGGGGGGGGGGGGTGAATCTAGGAGTGTAATCAGGGTAGGGTTATTTGGAGGGTGTGATCTGGGAGTTTGCTTATGGGGGAACCCAGCCATTGGAAGTTTTTGTTGGCCTCGCCTCCCAGCTGCGTGTGGCCAGTGAGGGGATTGCATAACCCCACCCCCTCCTTACACACTGCCATTTAGTGTAAGTTCAGCTCAGCTCAATTTTCAATGGTGTGTGATGTCTGATGTCTGATGGGGGACACAGACATGTAGGACACACTTATGGGGACACAGATGTGCGTAAGGGCTCTGATGGGGACACAGATGTGATTATTTAAATTGTATTCATTAATTTATAAGTAACATATTTTTCGGCCCGCGAATGTTTGTAAAATCTACAATGTGGCCCTCGGGCTAAAAAGTTTGGAGACCCCTGATCTAAAGTAAGCAAGGCAGCTTGTCGTTCTGTCAGAAGGGAAGGTATTGATCCTGTGTTTTTGAAAAGCAGGAACACAGATCTTTGCCTTCCCCTAGTCAAAGCACCTCCCCCACAGGGAGTAAGCACAGCCTAGGCATACATTTAACCCTTTGATCGCCCCTGATGTTAACCTCTTTTTAGTCATTAGTACAGTGATCACTGTATTAGTGTCACTGGTCCCCAAAAAATGTCAGGTGTACGATTTGTCAATATCGCAGTCGCGCTATAAGTCGCTGATCGCCGCCGTTACTAGTAAAAAATAATGTATGCCATAGTTTGTAGACGCTATAACTTCTGCATAAACCAATTAATATACGCTTTATCAGAATACATGTTGGCCTAAATTGATGAAGAAATTTGATGTTTTACATATTTTTATTGCATGCAGTTTATAGCAGAAAGTAAAAAATATTTGTTTTTTTTTTAGTTTTTTTTTCCGTCTTTTTTTTTTTGTTTATATAAAATAAAAATCACAGAGGTGAACAAATACCACCAAAAGAAAGCTATATTTGTGGGGGGAAAAAAAGACAAAAATTTTATTTGAGTACAGTGTCACGCAATTGTCCGTTAAAGTAACGCAGTGCCGTATCGCAAAAAATGGCCTGGTCATGAAGAGGGGTAAATCTTCCGGAGCTAAAGTAGTTAGGGTAAAAATGCTTAGGCTTTAGAACCAGTCTTTCCTTCAGGGAGTTGCTCATCTAAATCCTTCAATTTGCCCCCCTGTGTCACTTTGCGATCTCAACTCAAACAATTAAGAGATATTTTGTTGAAAGACCTCACTTAGAAGGTTGCCTTCCCGGTAGTCATTACATCTGTTAGTCATGTTTCTGAGTTTTCAGCTGCCCTTTCTTGTTTTAAACAAGGACAAAGTGGTTTTGAAACCAATATCTTCCTTACTATCCAAGGTGGTTTCTTCTTTTCATTTCCATGAGGACATTGTTTTAAATTCCCTTTGTCCTGATCCAAAACATCACAAAGAAATTGCCCTACATTGTCTAGATGTGGTCAGGACTGGCTGCATCTGGGATCTAGCTGATAGCCACAGCCTCTATTTGCAAGGCTGATTCACTCTTTTCCTGCCTGTGGGCTTTTGTAGAGGGCATCCTGCTTTCCATTCCACCATTGCTAGGTGGATCAAGCAACTCATTTCCAGGGCTTACACCCTTAGGGACATAATTTCTCCTTTCCCTATCAGAGCCCATTCCACCAGGGCTTTTGGCGCCTCTTGGGCTTTTCAGCATTAAGCATCTGCTTCACAGATTTACAAGGCAATCACTTGGTCCTCTGTTCATACAATGCGGGCTAATACGAGCCTCAGCTGCAAGGCTCTTCATGCTATCATCTGTGTGTTTTTGTTCAGGTTCTTCACCCTTGTTACTTATGGGCCTGCTGGCAGTTCAGTTTGCTATGTTGTTGCACACCACCCAGTTTATTGCTTGGGTACGTCCCAAGGTCCATGAATAAAAGTCCTCTGACCTGTACTTTGCGATTAAGGTAATAGAAATTTTTACTTAACTGTAAATTCCTTATCGTATAGTACAGGAAACAGGCCCCGTACCTGGTGTGTTATGGTTTATTCTGCATATTTGTACATTGTTCTTTAAAATATGACCTCATTAAAATGTTGAGGTTTATTTGTTGAGTGCTGGCTTTATCTTCAAATGTCCTTTTACAGTGTCAATGTTAGCTGCGCACTCCCAACAAAGGAGACAAAAGGGGTCTGGTGCTTTATAGATTTAGTTGTAATTGTCTTTGTCTACATTGGGGAGAAACCCTTTCTGTAAGGACACAGAAACAGGACATTAAGAGAAATAAATACAGTAGGGAGACACGACAATGTAAAACTGACAAAACTTTTAAACCATTTCCACTGTACAAAACAAATGATTTGGCTTGCCTTAGATCCAAATCCATAGCACAGATCTCCCCACTGTTTAGATTTGTCCCTGTTCTTTTGCGGGCAGCATTCTCTGATATTAGTAATATTATCATACTGTATATATTCACTTTGTACAGGTTGTGGAAGAGGTTAACATACCAATATACATATCAGTAGTGTTGAAAAGGTTCATTTCTAAAAAAGTAAATCTCAGTATCCTAAGAAGAATTTTGATCTCTGTCTCCTAAAGGAGCAGGATTGGACAGCCTGATACATTTGCCATTCTTTTGCGATGTTTACTGATGCTACCACCTGGGCAGGTTAACATAAGGATGGATAGACAGGTGCGATCATTGTATAGTGTGAATCAAATCTGCAATGCAGCTAATACACAAATTGTTGGCAATGTAATTTCTGTATTAGTAAACGTATTGATTCCCAAGGTCATTGCTGTATAAAGTAAAAATTAAAGTGTCATTAAGGCATCATCTCTCGTTTAATGAGCAGTGTAAAAGAGATAATTGGTTCTCTGCTGTCGATTGATCTTAATTTATTTCCCATGGTTCTCTCTGCAGTGTCTTCCCTCGGGAGCTGAAGGAGGTCTTTGCATCGTGGAGACAAGAGTGCAACAGCCGCGGTCGTCCCGATATCAGCGAGAGGCTTATTAGTGCCTCCTTGTTTTTGCGCTTCTTGTGCCCCGCCATCATGTCCCCATCACTGTTCAACCTTCTCCAAGAATACCCAGATGACCGGACCGCCCGCACCCTGACGTTGATTGCCAAAGTCACCCAGAACCTCGCCAACTTTGCCAAGTAAGAGTCTCCCCAGAGGAGGCGGAGAGTAGTGGACCTATTCCCTGTTTTGGTGCACTTATCACAGGCCTCCAATTAGGCAGGAAAATCAATAGCCATTACTTGTATTGACTTTTAATTTCATCTTCAGCTGTGTCAATGGCTCTCTTCTACTAACTCAGTAAGAGGGGAGCACTGGAGCGCAACTTAATTAAAAGTGCTCGGGGACAGAATGCACTTCTGATGTTTACATAAGGGATAAACACAAAATAAAATGCAGGCAATATAAAACAGCGAGGTCACTCTATCTGGGTGCACTCAGTGACACAAATTAACACTGGTGAGACGGCGACATGTTACAGCGTCCTCTTAACAATAATAATTAAATTTTTACGGAAATATTTCTGCATGCAAAATCAGAGATGTACCTTGAAGGGGAAGGCTGGGGCATAGAGGAGAAGGAGAACTATCACATTGGACAGATGAAGAAGAAAGTATCGATTAACGTCTAAATGTGATGTTTGCAGTACGAGCCATCTCACAATAGCGATCTGCATAGCTTCACATCCTCACTGGCCATACTGCTGCAGAATCTCCTTCACCGGTGAGGAGACAGCAACAGCCTGACAGTTCACTGGTTGAGCCAGCAATGGAGCCATATTATAGAAATTATGTAAAGGTGATAGTATAAAATCGAACAGTGAACACTGTAAAATAAAATACTAAAACAGCGCTAATCAATAAGATAAAACAAATATATCTTTCCATGCAAGGTCCGTGGACCTGTGTCATAAATTACAGTGTATCGCTAGATAGTCCTTAGATAATTTCTGAGAGACCAGTGCACAGTTCAGTAAATGGTGACTTTTCTTGTATTTTGAGTGTCTATCCAAGCACCGTTACAGTCCTATTAGGCGACTTCACCACGTGAGGCACACTCCCCTGTGGGGGTTAAACTCACCAGAGAGAAAATTTAAACAGGCCTTAAGGTATAGGTCAGGCAGCCACTGTACAGGACACGTCACACATCCACCGTTCCACAAAACAGGTCTGGTCACTTCCTCAGATTAAATACCAGCAGCAAGGAATCAGGGGTTCGGGGGTGCAACAGCTCACAATAGTAATCATAAGAAACGGAGAGAATAGCATTCATAGCGTAATCCCGTTTTTATTGAAACATATTTAAAAATAATGAGCCCTTATACAATCCCCTTTAGGAAAAAAGCATACATTTTACATTCTTTGTGAACAGCATAAAAGGTAATCACTTGCGTCTGAGGGATGAGGTGATCGCAATCCTTCACTTGGCCACAGCAGCAGTAACGATCCCCAGGGTCAGCGTGTGTGTCTCTGCTGACACTCGCGTCACTTCCGGGTGGGTGGTTATCGGCGGTGGAACGCAAACGAAACTTCCGGTCGAACGTCGTGTAGGCCACGCCCTTACGCGTTTCGTCACTTCCTGACTTCAACAGAGGGCGTCGGAAGTTTCGTTTGCGTTCCACCGCCGCTAACCACCCACCCGGAAGTGACGCGAGTGTCAGCAGAGACACACACGCTGACCCTGGGGATCGTTACTGCTGCTGTGGCCAAGTGAAGGATTGCTATCACCTCATCCCTCACACGCAAGTGATTACCTTTTATGCTGTTCACAAAGAATGTAAAATGTACGCTTTTTTCCTAAAGGGGATTGTATAAGGGCTCATTATTTTTAAATATGTTTCAATAAAAACGGGATTACGCTATGAATGCTATTCTCTCCGTTTCTTATGATTACTATTGTGAGCTGTTGCACCCCCGAACCCCTGATTCCTTGCTGCTGGTATTTAATCTGAGGAAGTGACCAGACCTGTTTTGTGGAACGGTGGATGTGTGACGTGTCCTGTACAGTGGCTGCCTGACCTATACCTTAAGGCCTGTTTAAATTTTCTCTCTGGTGAGTTTAACCCCACAGGGGAGTGTGCCTCACGTGGTGAAGTCGCCTAATAGGACTGTAACGGTGCTTGGATAGACACTCAAAATACAAGAAAAGTCACCATTTACTGAACTGTGCACTGGTCTCTCAGAAATTATCTAAGGACTATCTAGCGATACACTGTTATTTATGACACAGGTCCACGGACCTTGCATGGAAAGATATATTTGTTTTATCTTATTGATTAGCGCTGTTTTAGTATTTTATTTTACAGTGTTCACTGTTCGATTTTATACTATCACCTTTACATAATTGCTTTATTTTAAACAGCTGCTTAGTGTAAATTTATATTTATATGAATATTTATTTATATATTTATTTTCCAAAATCAATTGATCAGTTTGTAAACTTGTGGATACGCACCCAGCGCTGAGTAGTGTATAATCCTCTTAGGCCACCCATTATAAACTCTTTTGTTCATATTATAGAAATAGCTGAGTTTTGTCTCTTCTTTCATAGCAACCCTGTCACAGTTTGAAGTGGAATTTCTTACTTAAATTCCTCTTGACAGCTCCATGACCACATCCATTAGACACGGTTGCATCATGGCCCCATTCACATTAGAAACGTGCCTCAACCACCTGGTTTTGCCACCTGACAGTGCCCAAGTGAAAGGGACCTTATTGTAATGCTTCTATTTGCTTTTAGCTGGAGCTATCATATAATGCAAATAACATAAGAGCAACAACCTAAGCTTGGCCAAGGTGAAATATAGCACGGTATGCTTTTATGTATGGAGGCAATTGTTATTGCACATAAAGATGACCAGTGCTTTGGTCTAAAGAATTGGTGTTTAAGATCAACAACGTGCCTCACTTAATAGTCGGAATATAGTTACAGAAGACTGTCAGAGACTGCAGACATGCTACAGGTGTGGTTGTAGAAGTGAGATATGAGACTGCTAGAGATCATACTCATTACAGTCCTTTTACAAATGACATTGCTGATTTCCCTTAAATTGCTAGTTGACTGGCTGTCAGCCTAAATCTCTGGCTTTAATACTTTGAGTCACTATTCCTGAACAAGGGTATTATATTGAGACCTTTTTCACACTTTTTCTGTATCTGTGGCTCAGCAAATATTATCCACTTGTCTACTAGGGTAAGTTTATTTACGGAATGGTCGACAAGTGGCTAAATTGAGCTCACAGATGCTGCAGCAGCTTTGAGCTTGATACCGTCTTTAAGACATGGTGAAAAGCTTTCCAATAAAAGTTATCAAGCGGCAATAAAAATGCTTTCCTTTAGCAAAGTAGAGCAAGTCTACAATAGAACTTTAACAGATTTTTAATTTGGTCTGTGTGCCTGTCATTCTCCGCAGGACAGAAAGTAAAGGTAAATCTTTTTATCAGAACCCCATTTAGCAGGAAAAAATCGGACGAGTTCCCATTCTTTCCCATGCTATCTAAAACAAAAAATAAATACATTTCAGCTTAATACATACTCTAAGATACCTGGAGGGTACATAATCTGGAGTAGCTGTGCATGTCAGCTATTCAGGTTTCAGCTTTCATTTTCAAAATGTAAGATTTAGTTTACATTTGCGAGTGGGGGGGGGGGGTCAAAAATAGGTGGTTAAACTGAAGTTTTACCACCTACCCTTAAACTGCAAAGGCAGCCAGACAAGGTTGTGCCAAAATTATCCTCCTTGTCACATTAGATGGGTCGTACCACTGCCAAACATGACCTACCGTATTTGCCGGCGTATAAGACGACCTTTTACAGTTAAAAAAACGCCCAAAAAAATGGGGGTCGTCTTATACGCCGGGTATAAAATGCCGCCGCTGGATGTCAGTCCGTCGGATGCTTGCTGGATGTGCGGTAATACTGTATGTAGCTTCGGCTACACACAGTATACACTGCTGAGCCAATCCCGGCGAGCAATGTATTCTATTGAATACAGAGCCTGCTCAGATTGGAGTAATAACCTCTGCCAATCCGAGCAGGCAACATACAGTAGTCTGCTCGGATTGGCTTTGAGAGTCAGAGAGGCACGAGCTGATATTACAGCCTCTGCCTCTGCCAATCCGAGCAGGCTTTGTATTCATTAACAGAATACATCGCTCGCCGCGATTGGCTCAGTGATGTATACTGTATGAAGCCGAAGCTACATCCAGCGTAACTGGACAGGACATAGTGGAAGTGGGCAACTATGTAGTAGGTGTCATGGAGAACAATGTTGATTGAGGAATTGGCTAGGACAATGCCGGTAAGTCCCCTGACTGTAAATAAGAATCCGAGGGCTCATAGTATTGGGACCTCTCATTTAATAATTCCCTGTGCATTGTGGTCAGTCAACTAAAGATTTTAACGCCTGTTGGAAAAGCAAGGATTTTTGTGGTGGATTAAAGTATGCCCATGTGTCTACATTTAGGTCGGTGGTGAATATGTGGTTGAATCAATTATTTTGAAAGGGTTTTTTTTTATATGGTGTTGCCTTGGAAGCTGGGGTAGTCTTATATGGTGAGTATAGCCCAAAACCTATTTTTTCACTTGAAAAATAGGGGGTCGTCTTATACGCCCAGTCGCCTTATACGCCGGCAAATACGGTATTCAAGTGAATGGAGCCATGGCACAGCTGTGAACTAGGCTTGCAGTTTGTGTGCAAATTCTCTTTCAAAAACCCTTTTAGACTATCAAAAAAAAACAGATATTCAGGAGCAGCTGCTCCTGTACTGCTCTCCTAAAAGCGATCCATTGCATGTCACTCAGAGCAACAAGTAAATAAGTTATAACTGAACAATCTGAATGTAGAAGCTGATTTATTACTATGCACAACTGTTCCAGATTCTTTTTGCTCTAGTTCTAGCGATTCCCCTGGGTCCCTTAAATGCAGCAGAGTTTCTAACCTCATCCACAAATATTTTTACATAGTTAAACAGAACCCGAGAAGGTATGATTTGTGGAGTGCAGCCTGTTGTTCTCTGTTGCAACAGGATGCTTAGCAGAGGCAGTTCATGTCTTTGTGTCTGTAAAGAAAAGGAAGTCACTTGCACACAGGAAAATTACTTTCCCAGAATCTGAACAATTTTTTGATTCATAAACCTCATAAAATGTAAATAAAATGTATGGCAATGTCATTTCTTGTTCTGTTATAGAAACCAGATTACCATTATAGCAGCCCAATCCTGAGGATAGCAAAGCTCATATGACTGACACCTGCTGTGATTCTGCACCGCTGGAACCCAGGCCATGATGTGATGAGTAGAGTTGATCTAATGTTTTTCTTTTGCTGCCAGGTTTGGAAGTAAAGAAGAGTATATGTCTTTTATGAATCAGTTCTTGGAACACGAGTGGACGAACATGCAGCGCTTCTTGTTGGAGATCTCCAACCCTGAGACCATTTCCAACACGGCTGGCTTTGAGGGCTACATTGACCTGGGCAGGGAATTGTCCACACTGCACTCGCTGCTCTGGGAGGTCATCTCGGTTGATCAGGTACCTGAGCTCATGACTTTTATGCTGTTTCCCTATGACTGGTGCTTTTTGTAAATCATTGTGAGAACACATCATGGTCGTAGCTTTGTGAGGTTTACAGGAGAGCAGAGGATGCAATAACATTCAGAAGAGAGCAGCATTGTGGCAGTTTAAAAAATGCACTATAAAATCCACTTACATAAAGCCTCTAGATTTTTTTTTTTACATCCTCTTTGTGTGCAGTCTGGGTCAGAGTCACTGGACCAATTTTACTGCCATCTAGTAAAGTATACTTTTGAGTGGGCTGCCCTTTTAAACCTCTGACATTTAATATTATTTTCCCCTGATTACTGCACGTTTACATCAAATTATTAAGGGCTCATTCAGATGGCAGATGAGTGCTGTCCTCTGTGCAGAGATACTGGCAAATGCATGTGCATCCACCACCATCCTATAGAAGTGCATGGACACACAGCAGCGGCATGGACACAATTTCATATCAAAGTATGCCTCTAAATTCAGTAAGTCTACTTTCTGCCCTATCATTGGATGTGGACGTCTTGAGGCTTCCACTATAGGGGTTTCTCTATCGCTCCTCTATTTCCCGAAGCTGAGTCTGGACCATCATTTGTCTCTCAGTACTATGAAGGGCCAAACTTTTCAGAATGAAGCTGCTGTTTCCAAGATTAGAAAGGCTGCCACATGGTCTTCTGATCTCACATTCTCAAAGTTTTACCAGGTGGATGTTGTTGGCAGCTTTGGGTGTTAGGTCCTTCAGGCAGCTCTCAGCTTGCAGACAGTCCCCGCTTCCATTGTTTTTTCGGTGGCCTGTTTGTTTGCTGTGTTTCCCACCTCCTTATTTGGACTGCATTTGGTGGCCCCAAAGGTGAAATCCTTCCAGTGTCCCAATGAACAAGAAAGAAAACAGTATTTTTGTATAGACTGTAACCTACTTTTCCTAATGTCAATTGAGGGGCAAAGTTCCCACCCCCTTGCCCAGGGTAAGACCGGCCCCTCCTCCACTAGAGAATATACCATTTTGAGTTTATGCAAATTTTTTTTTTTAATTTTACATGTTGTATACATGTCCTTTAGCTATGTTGCTGTGATGTAGTATTATTAGTAATATAATCATCTATATATAAATATCGCTTGATTATGTTCATCTTATTCCCTGGCAGGCCACAGTGACCAAGCTTGGTCCTCTTCCTCGTATTCTGCGTGATGTGAATACAGCGCTCAGCAATCCATCCAGCATACAGAGCTCTGTCACAAGCGATCACTCTGCCTCCACGCCAAATGCCAGCAACAATATCTCTGTAGGTCTCCAAAAGATGGTAATAGAGAACGACTTATCCGGGTAAGAAGAGAAAGGATGAATTCCTGACTAGTCAGGTTATGGGTATCACCCAGAGTCTGCCAGACATAACATCACCCTGCTGTTCTCCAACATTATCAGTGATTTATAGAAAGTCCACACAAAACTGATATATTCCACTTAAAGTTGACAAGATCTCCCTCCTCCCCCTCAGCTATGTTTATCTCATAACTTCTCCGTTCACCTGCTGCATTCTCTGTAATGTAAAAAAGGATCTCTACCAATAAGTGTTTTTTGTAGTAGTCCCTCTATACAACCTCAACTAATTTATTGGGGATTTCCCTTTATGAAAAAAAAAGTTTACATTTGGTTATAAAATCAGTAATGTACATTTTTGCTAGCAGTATCAACTCAACTAGACTTGCATACCATAGCATTTATAACCACGCTCAATCCTCTTATCCAATCAGCATGGTTGCATGTAATGTGTCATTGCAAATGTTGATTGTCCAAGAACATGGAGGTAGATGATTATGGAAATAGAATAGGGTGGCTTCACAAGCCTTATACCTATTGTCATGTTCTTAGACAATCAAGATCTGCTTTAACATAAATCTAATGATACCATGGTCATTAGATTAGATAAAGGTAACAGATTTGACTTTATAACTATAAATGCTCATGGGTGTTCCAGATGCTTATTTAAACTTAAAGCGGGATTCCACCTAAAGTGGAACTTCCGCTTTTCGAAACCCTCCCCCCTCCGTTGTCACATTTGGCCCCTTTAGGGGGGAGGGGACAGGTATCTGCACCCACTTCCGGGCATAAACTCCCACGGGAGTTTACGCCACTTCCTGTCCTGGCGCGCTATCTGCCGGGACACACACGTGTCCCGGCAGACAGAGCTGGCGATTCTCATTGCGCTGCGCGACTCGAGCATGCGCAGTAGGAAACCGGGAAGTGAAGCCGCAAAGGCGACACTTCCTGATTCCCTCACTGAGAATGGTGCCGGCAGCAGCAGAGAGCCGATCGATTGATCGGCCTCTGCTGCCGACATCGCTGGAACCTGTGACAGGTAAGTGTACATTTATTAAAAGTCAGCAGCTGCAGTATTTGTAGCTGCTGGCTTTTAAAAAAAAAATTTCAGGTACAGTCCCGCTTTAACCACTTCAATACCCGCCCATAGTCATATGACGCCCACAAGGTGGATCTACCATCCTGGGTGGGCGTCATATGACGTCCTCGGGTTCCCGGCCGCCTGGGGGGCGCGCGCGCGCGCCCGCGGCATCGCTCGGGACCCGGTGCGAGTGCCCGGCGGCCGCGATGTCCGCCGGGCACCCGCGATTGCCCGTTAAAACAACGGGACCGGGCGGGACCGTGGAGCTGTGTGTGTAAACACACAGCTCCACGTCCTGTCAGCGGGGAGGAGACCGATCATGTGATCCCAGTACAGAGGATCACATGATCGGTCTCCTCCCCTTAAGTCCCCTCCCCCTACAGTTAGAATCACTCCTATTAGGGACACACATTAACCCCTCCAGCGCCCTCTAGTGTTAACCCCTTCCCTGACAGTCACATTTACACAGTAATCATTGCAATTTTATAGCAACGATCGCTGTGTAAATGTGAATGGTTCCAAAAATGTGTCAAAAGTGTCCGAAGTGTCCGCCGCAATGTCGCAGTCACGAAAAAAAAATCGCAAATCGCCGCCATTACTAGTAAAAAAAAAAATAAATAAATTCAATAAATCTATCCCCTATTTTGTAGACGCTATAACTTTTGCGCAAACCGATCAATATACGCTTATTGCGATTTTTTTTTTTACCAAAAATATGTAGAAGAATACGTATCGGCCTAAACTGAGGAAAAAAATTGTTTTTTTTTAAAAAAATGGGATATTTATTATAGCAAAAAGTAAAAAATATTGTGTTTTTTTTCAAAATTGTCGCTCTTCTTTTGTTTATAGCGCAAAAAATAAAAACCGCAGGGGCGATCAAATACCACCAAAAGAAAGCTCTATTTGTGGGAAAAAAAGGACGTCAATTTTGTTTGGGTGTAACGTCGCACGACCGCGCAATTGTTAGTTAAAGCGACGCAGTGCCGAATCGCAAAAAGTGCTCTGGTAAGGAAGGGTGTTTAAAAGCCCTGTATTGAAGCGGTTAAAGTAATATTAACCCTTTCGCTGCCAGGCCCTCTGCTCCATTTTGTATACTCAGGTGGCCAGACCATTTGTGCAATTTTTCCTTTTTGTTTTTAATTCTTCCCTTATAGCTTTTCAGAAATTGTGAAAGACCCCCCCAAACCATATATTTTCTGAAAACACATTCATTATAAGTAGAAGAAAACGAAGGTGCTATTGATTTTTTAGACCCCTAATTGCGCAAATGTTTATCAAACCAATATATTTGGAAAAAATACACTAAAACCATTATTAGCAGATAAAAACACAGCAAATTTTTCAAAATTCCTACTAAATATAAAAGCTTAACCTGTATTGAGTGAATAAATAACAAATATTTGTAAATTTTAAATTGCGCCTTTTTGCGAAATGGTGAAAATTGAACAGACGCAAATGTGTAAATAGCCACATTTCTCAAAAAATCTGAAGGTTTTTTTTTTTTTTTTTTCCTAACAGCTTTCAGAATTTGTGAAAGACCCCCAAAACCATATAAAGCATATGACCTCTAGAATGAAAAGAAGGTGCTACTGATTTTTAGACCCTGCGGTATTTGCGCAAATGTTTATCGAACCAATATATTAGCAAAAAATACACTAAAACCATTATTAGCAGATAAAAAAACAGCTAATTTTACAAAATTCCTGCTAAATCCCTTCTAAATATAAAAACTTAACCTGTATGGAGTTAATAAATAACAAATATTTGCGTATTTGCGCCTTTTTGCAAAATGGTGAAAATCAAAACGTACCAAAAAATTTCTCTAAAAATCTGGAGGTTTTCATTTTTCACTTTCAGCTTTCAGAATTTGTAAAGACCCCTCAAACTAGACATTTTCTAAAAGCACATGGCCAGGAGAATAAAAAAAAGTGCTACTGATTTTTTGGACCCTGCAATAATTGCGCACATGTTCATCATATCGCTATTTTCACAAAAAATACACTAAAATCATTAAAATTGCACATAAACACAATGTAACTTACAAAATTCCTTCTAAATTAGTACTAAAGCCTCGTTCACATGTGGCATACTTAAGTGTATGCCCATGGGGGCCTTGTTTACCCTCACAGGTGTTCCATGCATCCCTGTACAGGCAGTCCCATTTATGTCAATTGGGATGTAACGGCTGTACAGGCATAGCTGCTGTTCCCAATCTGACATCCGTGTGGGTACATGAACCCGAACGCAGACAGTGTGAGCTCAGGGACATGCATGCGGACCTACATGGATGTAAAATTGGGAGCGATGGCTCTGTTCGTGCATTTGCTACTTCCCAAATGACATCAATGGGACTGCCTGCACAGAGATGCATGGAACACCCGTGCATCCCTGTACAGGTGCGCTGTGTATGCCCTGTGTGAACAAGACCTTAGGCCCCTTTCACACAAGCACACTGATCATGTCTGCCTGTCCATTTTTCAGACAAGCCCAATCGGACCACCCATTGTTCTCTATGGAGAGACTGATGTAAATAGACATGTGTCCGTTTACACCCGCCTGCATCTGATCCAGTCCGGTAAATACAGACGGATGGGGATTCCATTCCCCATCCATCTAGCAGATTGGATCGGATGGCATCCAATGGAAATGCACTGGCAGTCCGTTTCCATCCGACTGCCCCATAGAGAATAGCAAGCTGTGTCCGTGTCTGCTCTGCATCAGCAGAGTGGACACGGACCTGTCATCCGCCTGCTCAGTGGGGATCAGTAGACAGATCCCATGTTGAGCAGGCAGATCTGATTTTTCCGAGTCCGCTCCATGTGAAAGGGGTCTTACCAGGAGCGACCGGTCCATTAGAGGCGATGGGGCACCGCTCCCCTGCAGGGTGCCAGACTCATACATTTGTATGAGTTTTTTTTTTTTTCAAACCACATGATTAGAGGGGTTAGTACTAGTGGACCTGGGGGTCCTTTTTTTTTTTTTTTTCACTTTTTCCAACTTCACCCCCACCCGCACCGCTCCCCCCTGCCTCTTACATAACCCCAGCCATCAGTATGGCAGGAAAAAACATAATTCAGACCTAGTTGAGACAAGCACAGGCACCTCCACCAGGAAGTCACCACCTTCCCTAATAAAATGTAATTATACTGATCAAAAGAACGATAGCAGTGGAATGTTAAACGCCAGCTACATTGTATTTAGCAATTTAATTAGTAGAAAGCAGGGAATACAGAGGCGGAAGGCCTGTCTCTGTAATTACCACTTTTATCCCTAATTCTGCTCAGCATGTGGGGAAACTCTAAAAATCTATTTAAATTTACACGCTGCTTAAAGCTGGCAGATTGGGAATGCCAGGCTTAGACACGCCTGCTTTCTGAGAGATGCTTTTTATCTGTCCAGGGCATTCCATATACTCTCCTTCTCTGTTTATATGGTACAGTTCTTCAAACACTGATCATTTCTAAACATTCAACCACCTGAAAGAAGAACTGTCTATGTTCCCCTAGATAACCATCTCTATTTTCGAAACAGACTTAAGACAAATAATAGCTCCAATCGTGCAGGGTAGAAAAAGAGATAGTTTTTCTTTCAGACATTGGAATTGATTTACTAAAACTGGAGAATGCAAAATCTGGTGCAGCTCTGAATGGAAACCAATCAGTTTCCAGGTTTTTTGTCAAAGTGGTTGTAAACTCTGCAAAAAAAACAAACAACCTGCAAGACAAAGGCATAATGAGCTAGTATGCATTGCATACTAGCTCATTATGAAATACTTACCTTGGAATGATGATGTTGCAGTGGTCTCCGTACACTGCTGTGACGGGCGACATGTCTTCGCGTGCTCTGGCGCTGTGATTGGCCGGAGCCGCGATGACGTCACTCCAGCATGTGGGAGCCGACGGTCACGTCACAGCATGTCACGTACGAAGCCTTTCTTCAGTGCGCATGTGCCGATGACGTTGGCACATGCGCATACAGTGAATATCTCCTAAACTGTGCAAGTTTAGGAGAAATCCACGGTACCTACAGGTAAGCCTTATTATAGGCTTTCCTGTAGGCAAAAGTGGTTGTAAATGGTTTACAACCACTTTAATTAAACAGCTGAAGCTAGAAGCTGATTGGCTAACATGCACAGCTGCACCAGATTTTGCACTCTCCAGTTTTAATAAATCAGCCCCAGTGTGTACCTCATCCATCTGAGTGAAATAAAAACTGATTTAAATATTCAGTGTATGTGTGAATCTGATTGGTTTCTGAAGCAACACAGACAGGTATTGAGGTCCAGTGCAATTTTTCTTTTCAGGTCCATTTTCCCATTCTCATGTCACAGTTGATGCTGCAGAGCATTTTCTGACTGTAGGGAGTTTGGCTGACTTATGTTACTAGCAGAAGGACCAGTGTACAATACTGTATAGTAGCCAAACTTCAGCTTCCATTACACCATGGGTTCAGGGAATGCTGATTAGTGATTTGTTTCCAGTGGGTTAAGCCGCACCACACATTGACTTAGTGAGAAACATCTTCACCTTTAGCTGTACTTTTTAGAGTGACCTAAAATGAACCCTTTGATGGGTGAAATTAGGCAGAACAAGTTGAGTTTTTGGTGAAAAGTTTAATGATATGGTAGTGAGGCAGCAAACATAACATATTTGTACTTGATCCCTCAGGTGGCTGGCCATATATCTTCCTGAGTATAATGACAGGAGGTAGTTGCCCATCCTTGATCAGGTAGTATTAACACTGCAGTAGTAGTAGTAGTTGAAAAAAAGTGAGTAGAAAATGGTATCAGTGGAACGAATAGTGCCCTATCAATGATGCCCACGAGAAGAGTAGTGTCCCATCTTTGGTGTCAATAGAAAAAATAGTGTCTCATCATTGGTGTCAGTGGGAGGAATAGTACCATATTTTTGGTGTCCGTGTAAGAAATAATGTCCCAAGGGCTGGATAAAGGCAAGCAAAGGGCCAGAGTTTGGAGACCACTGATCTTAGGTGATGATCAAAATGAGGAGCATTCCTTCTGTCTGGCTGTCTATTGGCATGCATAAACTTGTCTGAAGGAAAACACTTGTTTTCTATAGCAGCCAATCAGATTTCACCATTAGTTCCTTCACACCGCACTGGGAACATGAAAGAGAGGGTCTCAAATAATTTTTCTTGGTTGGGCCCATTTTGGCAGCACCTTGTTGTTTGACATGATGGAATCGGCTGGTCCAGAGTCACATTGACCTCTTGTCTCCCTCTGTTTATCTATCTCCCCGTAGTCTGATAGATTTCACCCGGTTACCCTCTCCAACACCTGAAAACAAGGACTTATTTTTTGTCACAAGGTCTGCTGGAGTCCAGCCTTCGCCAGCACGAAGCTCCAGCTACTCGGAGGCCAATGAACCTGATGTGCAGATCACGAATGGCAGCAAGAGTCTGTCTATGGTGGACCTGCAGGACAATCGGGTACTGGACGTTGGTACCAACACATCAGGGATTGGAGACTCTCTGAATGACAGTCAGACATCTTTTAGTCAGCTTCAGGCAATATGGACCGCACGGACGCCACAGGGTAATATAATGACCATGACAACAGCCCGAAGAACAGGCCAAACACCAACCACTCCAAATGCAGATGCCACATTGGGTAGGCCACAGCTTCTGGCACCTCTATCATTCCAGAACCCTGTGTACCAAATGGCAGCAGGTTTGCCAGTATCGCCACGGGGTTTGGGAGACTCTGGTTCTGAATGTCATAGTTCTCTTAGCTCCCACAGTAACAGCGAGGACTTGGCAGGGAGCAAACATGGCTTTATTAACCCTGGAACTAGCGAAGAATTCAGCAGACGATCTGGAGACATGTCACGTAGGCAGTTATCTTTGACTGAAAAGGCTGGACAGCCCACCATGCCACGGCAGAACAGCTCGGGTCCTCAGAGGAGAATAGACCAGCCACCACCTCCTCCACCACCACCAATGACCAGAGGAAGGACACCACCAACATTGCTCAATACAGCACCTTACCCTAGGCCATCAAGTGGCAGTATGATGTCCTCGTCACCAGATTGGCCCGGCAGTGGAGCCCGAATGAGGCAGCAGTCCTCGTCATCTAAAGGGGATAGTCCAGAGATGAAGCAGAGAACGGTGCACAAACAGGTAGGTGCTTTCATATCCATGTTAATTATAAAACATTTGATGGATACAATTTTCCTGTTTTAGAAAGGCTGTTGATTCCGATCATTGTCCAGCAATAAATATTGACTGTTTTCATCAGGCTTAGTCATGTTGTGTCTGTCTAATATCTAGAAGTTTAAGCCTTTTGGAAAATGTAGTTCGTCAGCAGCTCTGGGCCTGCCTGATTAAATAGGAGCCAAATTCCCTGAGGTTTCTAGAAGTTGTAGCTATTCAGCAGTTGGAGGGAAGCTGAGGCTTTGATCTTTATCCTATTTTCTGGTAGTCATCAGACGGCTGTCCATTGGTTTCGTATTTATCTGGATTGGACCTCCAGTCTGTTGAGTTAAGTCTAGAAATTTTTCTATGAGTAAGTTTGTAGGTATTTTTAATTGTAGTCTATTTGAGCAATAAGTGTGTGACCTGCAGAAGCTTCCAAATCCAGTGATCCTTCTCAATTAGCTTTCTCCAACCAGTGCCTGTTTTTCTTAGCACTGATTTTGCACTTGTCAGCCTTTCAGCAGATGCTGATTGCCTCGTTATATACTTCACATAAAAAAGAAATCAAAAAGAGGCTTACTATGTACAGCACAAAATGGTTTAACATGAGTGAAGGGTATACCAGAAAACCTCAAATTGTACAATAGCTGCAGGTGAAAACCTAATTTCCTTATAGCATATAGTATAATGGTCAGATTGGAGAAATAAACAGAAACATTAGGATCACCGAATGGTAAGAAAACAGAACAATTGTAGCATAATGTGTTAGTGTATAAAAAGTTAAATATTTGCGTCTAAATGCTGTTCAGTTTCTGGGATAAAAATGATAAATAAATATTTTGGATATTAAATGACAACAGAGTTACTGCTGGGACTGCACCATTGGAAAGTGAGAGCAGGGTAATAATTATTAGCCATTTACAGCTGTCATCACAAGCGAGGATGTTGTGCTTGTCGAGGTTGTTGCAGGATTTTGAGGGGGAAAAATGTATACCCTGTTTCCCCGAAAATAAGACCTAGCGTGATTGTCGGTGATGGCTGCAATATAAGCCCTAACCCCCAAATAAGCCCTACCCTGTTTCCCCGAAAATAAGCCCTACCCTGAAAATAAGACCTACAAGGACTTTAACTAGGGCTTATTTGGGGGGTAGGGCTTATATTGCAGACATCACCGACAATCACGCTAGGTCTTATTTTCGGGGAAACAGGGTAGCAGTGGACCTGACACTGCAGTTGGGAAAGCGAAATAGTGCCAGATGACACGTTAGCAGTTCTCTAGAGCAGTCTTGTCATTTTCAGCTGGTATCCTCTGGCCCAACTCAGGAAGTGACATCACTAGAGCGCTGGACAGACAGGGATGGGTTCTGAGCAATCCACTATACTACCAGTTTACAGACTGCATGTTTCAAGCCAAATAAGACCCTTAAAATTCAGAAATGATGATCAGTATGGCAGCTAGGGTTTGAGGTGCTAAAGACTCACAAGCTATATAGGGATTCGGCAGCAATTTTTTGCATTTCTTATGCTATATACATTTACTGATGGTTTTCTGTCTGAAATTCTTTTTTAATTTTAAATACTCTGTCAGTTTCTACGTTTTGCATAGGATGACAGCTGTTCTTAAAATTTTTCAGGGTGAGCAGAAATGACAGCATTGTTCTGGGAATGCAGAGATGTAGACTAATCTTGAGAGCTCAAGATACTTCTGGGTGTCCACAATGTCATTACTTCTGCTGTAATTGTGTTGTGACATGATGACTATGTACAGCGACAAATCCTTCCCTGACCAAACACCTTTTACCCTTCCACTGTTCCAGCAGTTTTAATTGAGTAGGTGATAGAAGCGAAGTATCACCAATGAATCTTGCAAGGCCTGTTATAAGAGGACCATTATCTGCTTCTTAATGGATTTAAGTGCCATTTTATTTCTATTACAGTCTGTCAGAGTACAGATGATAACTATATAGGTGAGAACGGAGAGCTGTTGTCAGAAAAGCAGCCGTTTCTCTGTCGCTTCAATTGGATTTCAAGGTCATTCATGCAGAAAGGAGAAAGAGGCAAGAGCTGCCCTCACCTGGCTTATCAGTCTCCATCAGTATTGCTGTGCAACTTAGTCCAATCCTAAATATTCAATAGTGAACTGAATGTAACCAAAAACTGAAAGTTATATATACTTTGTTCCCAAAATCAACCATTGTAGTCATGTTTAGTAGTACATTGTACTTTATAGAGTGTACTAGAATTGTTTTATGATCCTGCGCAGTGGTCGATCATGTTACTGAACCACTGTTCACTGTATACAGCCCAATAG
Source organism: Lithobates sylvaticus (assembly GCA_028564925.1). Taxonomy (NCBI): domain Eukaryota; kingdom Metazoa; phylum Chordata; class Amphibia; order Anura; family Ranidae; genus Lithobates; species Lithobates sylvaticus. Next base: position 71,732,869 of record CM053033.1, on the reverse strand, counting down.
AATTGTATGATGATCATGTACAGTGGTCAGTTATGTTCGGGGAGTAGTGTTGTATGTATGTACTGTATGTATACAGTGTAATATAGGGTAGACAACCTTGGCACTCCATCTGTTGTGTAACTACAAGTCCCATGAGGCATTGCACCTGAGACTGGTAGTTACACAACAGCCATAGGCATGACATGAGGCATTATGAGATTTGCAGTTTCAAAACAACTGGAGTGCCGAGGTTGGATACCCCTGGTGTGAAAGAATTGTATTATGATCATGTCCAAGTGGTAGGTCATGTTGAATATGTAATGTTTTACTTCCAATGTAATAGAATAGTATTATGATCATTTCCAGTGGTCTGGCACATTGGGGTATAGTGTTTTATGTATAGTGTAATAGAATTATGTTATGATCATGTCCAGTGGTCAGTCATGTTAAGAATGTAATGCTGTATGTATAGAATGGTATTATAATCCTATCCTAGTGTGATCAGTCATTGGGGGTGTAGTTTCTATTTATTACATTTAATAGAATTGGATTATGATCCTATCCAGTGTGGTTGGTCACATTATCATGATGTATGCCAAACAACAGGATTATATAATGATCTTATCTAGTTGTCAGTTATGTTTGAAGTGTAGTGTTTTAAATATAAAGTATTGTAGAATTGTGTTTAGATTATGTCCAGTGGTTGGCAAAGTATAGTCTTTTACATATATATTGATAGAATTGTATTATGATCGTGTCCAGTGATATTACAGGTGTAGTGTACACTGTATAGAGTGTAATAGCATTCTAGTATAATCATGTCTTGTGGTTGGCCATGTTGGAGGTGCACTCTTCTATGTAAAGAGTGTAACAGAATTGTATTATGATCATGTCCATGTACTTTACCATGTTGGCAGTGTAGTGTTTTCTTCATTGCACACAGGATCCTTAGTCATAACCATGGGTCATAGGCAGCGACCCGTCAGATGATCAGACACTGTCAAAAAGGCTACAGGACCATCCACTCTATAACCCCTCCCATTCCCAGGTAGCCTTAGCTTTTTTTTCCCCTAGTGTCCTCAGTGGATGGACATTCTCTCTCTCTCTCTCTCCTGAGAGGAATTTTACTTACTATTTTTATATTTTGTGCAGCCAGTTTATTACAGCCACTGGAATCCTGCAGCAAGAATCTACAGATTCTTGCTGCTTGAATGACGGGGTTATGCGATCGCATTTAGACACACACAGAGCGATTAGCTGCGGTTTGGGACAAATGTCTGAGCCTGGACACAGCTGACTGCATCCAGGCTTAAACATCTGTCCCAATCCGGAGCAGATCATTCAAGCTGCCTCTCCTCCTTCCCTTGCAGCTTTTTTTGATCCGTTGATCCTCAGATGAGCGTTTGGGGACTGTACCCAGACCATGCTTAGAAGAAGATGCGAGGCTGGCCTGTAAAGTCACCTCAGGCATTGGAACATGTGGAAGCGTTCACCTTGACACAAAGTGCATCTAAAGGAATTACAAAAAAAAAAAAAAAGTGCATCTCATTGTTAGCCACAGGGAGCTATACAAGTCCAGAGCTGAGGTCCATCAGCTGGTGTAGAAAAGTCTTGCCGAAGTCAGGATGGGGCTAGTCAATATAATTAGTGTCTATATAATTGAAAAACTATGAGTCCATCAGGCAGCTACAACCAGGTGAATCTCTAGACGAGGAAACAACAAAATCGAAAAAAAAAAAAAAAGCAGGGGAGTGTTTGTTTTTAAGAGTAGCCAGATCGATATGAAAATGTTCCATAATGATATGCCTACTCTTAGAGGTGCTCCTCTACTTTTGTTTTTTAGACTTCTCTTCCTTAGGAAGAGGGTGGAAAGGGGGATGGTGAGTAGTCTTCTGCTTCAACAGAATCAGAAGTGGAGGTGTTCTCTACTAAAGTAAAGGATACTTTTTTGGTCCTTATCGATGAGGTGCATTCCTGCTTTGTCTAAGGCCCCTTTCACACTGGGGCGGTGAGCCGCGGTGACGGTAAAGCAGCGCTATATTTAGCGCTGCTTTACCGTCGTTTTCACCGCGGTTTTCGGCCGCTCGCGGTGCGGTTTTACCCCCCGCGAGCGGCCGAAAAAGGGTTAAACACCCCCCGCAGAGCGCCGCGGTTTTACCGCGGTCTCCCATTGTAATCAATGGGAAGGAGCGGTATAGGAGCGGTGAACACACCGCTCCTATCCCGCTCCAAAGATGCTGCTAGCAGGACTTTTTTTGCCGTCCTGCTAGCGCACCGCTCCAGTGTGAAAGCCCGCCGGCTTTCACACTGGAGTTAAAGGGGCAGGATTTTTTCATGCGGTGAACAGGCGCTATTTTTAGCGCTGCACCGCATGAAAAACGCCCCGGTGTGAAAGGGGCCTTAGAGCAGCCTGGGTGAGACCACACCTAAGGTCTCCGGATTGGGCAACCTGAAACTGTCCAGACCTCATAAGACTTTTCCTATCCACTCGCTCTTAAGCCTGGTACACACTGACAGTTTACTTTTTGTTCAACCCAGCAGGTTAAATGAAAAAGAATGAGATGATAGTACAGCGATCTCCCCACTGAGCTATTGTGTTCTGAGAGGGGGACTGCCCTCCCAACAGCACACACCAGTTGGATGTTGATCGGCAGCTGTTTTACCAACATTCCCATTTAACAGAAGCCAAACAGGCTGCTGTACACATGGGCCGAATGTTGGCTAGTTTCTGTTAATCCATCCAATATTTGGCCCATGTGTACCAGGCTTTAGAGTGTGTGTTATATGGTTATACAGTGACTGTTCTCATCCTAAAAAAGATTTTCGTACCCTCCAAACGATTTGCTTAGCAATAGATTATTGAGGAGGTGTTTCTAAAAAAAAAAAATTATCCCCATTGTAGACCCAGCCATCTCTTGCCTTAACAAAACCTTAAAAGTGTATTTTGTGTGCTTTTGTTTTTAAGAACCTGGAACTACTGGGCACTTTTACCCCCTTTCTGCCCAGGCCAATTTTCAGCTTTTAGAGCTGTCACACTTTGAATGACAATTGCAACACTGTACCCATATGATATTGTTATAATTTTTTCACATAAATAGAGCTTTGGTGGTATTTAATCACCACTGGTTTTTTTATTTTTTGCAAAATAAAGTAAAAAAAGACCAAAAATTTTGAAAAAATTTAATTTTGCAAACAGGTAATCTTATGCCGTGTACACACGGTCGGACTTTCCGGCAGAAAAAGTCAGACGGAATCTTTTCATCGTATATTCCGATCGTGTGTGGGCATCATCTGACTTTTTTTTTTAAATTCTGACGGACCTAGAAATAGAACATGTTTTAAATATTTCCAACAGAATCAATTACTATCGGGAAAACCGCTCGTCTGTATGCTGTTCCGACGGACCAAAAACGAGGCATGCTCTGAAGCAAGTACGAGACGGCAGCTACTGGCTATTGAACTTCCTTTTTCTAGTCCCGTCATATGTGTTGTACGTCACCACGTTCTAGAAGTTCGGACTTTGGTGTAATCGTGTGTAGGCAAGACAGTTTTAGCAGAACTCCGTCGGAAAAACCATCAGAGTTTATTCCAAAGGAAAAAACAGTCATGTGTACGCGGCTTTACTTATGTGCACCGATGAGGCTGCACTGATGAGCGCTGATAGGTGGCAATGATAGGTGGAACTGATGTGCACTGATGAGGCTGCACTGATGGGCACTGATAGGCTGTATTGATGAGGCGGCACTGGTGGGCAGCATGGATAGGCAGCACTAATGGGTGACACCGATGAGGCAATGATTGGCAGCACTGATGTGCATTGATTGGCAGTACTGGTTGGACTGCACTGATAATCAGTGCCCTGATTATCAGTGCCGATGTCCTTTTAACATAAGGCGGCTATCGGCTTTCTTCTCTCCCTACGCTTTTAGCGCAAGGGAAAAAATAGCCGCTAACTGGCTTGTGTTTACATCCTGTGATCAGCTGTCATTGGCTGACAGCTGATCACGTGGTAAAGAGCAGCTGTGATTGGCCTTTTACCTCGATCTGTGATCAGCAGAGTTCAAAGGACTCGCGGGCAGCACAATTAAGGGAGGATGTCCATGCATGTCCTCCTGGCAAAGGAAGCCCACGCTGTAGCTATCTTTCAGCTATAGCGCGGGCAGAAAGTGGTTAAAACTGTAGTAAACCATCTCAAAACATAAAGAAAAAATATCTAGGCCACCTGCATAATGTAGGACTATGCGCCGCATACTAGCATGTTGACAGACTTACCTGCACACGGAGCCCCCCGGTCTTCCTTCCGGGTTTGCAGGCTCCGGGTATGCCGTCCCTTCAGAGCGCATGGGTCGGTGACATCTCCAGCTGCATCCCCCTGTGAAAATCTCCTAAACAGTTCAAGTTTAGGATATAGCCTTATTATAGAGGTAAGCCTTATTATACACATACCTGAAGGTACAAGTTAAAAAGTGAACTACCTCTTTAAGCCTAGTTTGTCCTCATCGGTCCTGACATGCAACCTGTTCACATGGCAATCTGCCAGACCCTGACTGTCTGAATTAAACGGATGACCTGTGACCCTTTTTAAGGAATCCCTTCATCCACCACCACCTACAACTTTTACTTGTGGCCCTACACTGCTGGGGTAAACAACTTGCTGAATATGGGTCATGCTGCCATCAGAAGTTGAGGAACTCTGGGGCTTACAGGTTTGGGACAAGCCCTGTTCACAATGAAGGGCTGCCCCCCCCCCCCCCCCCTGGAGTAAGGGAATGCCAATTGGTCTTCTTTGCCATCTCATCCCCGAGACTTTTGAACGTTTGGGTCCAGGGGCTACAAACTAAAGTGTTTGACTCTACCTCATTGCCCACTTCATGCTTTCTAATTTGCCACCTTTTCCATAAAGATAGGCAGATATTTACACTGTAGCAACTCCTCATACAGAGGGTTATTAGCCCTGTTCCCAGCAGAGAATATTTCTAGGATATTTATGCCCCCTCACTTCTAATTTTTTTTTTTTGAACGAGCAGTGCACAGCTCGATTGACAGTACAGTTCCCATAATTCCAGTGGTCCTCCTTTTACTGAGCATGTGCTGGAATAAGACTCATGTGTGTTATGGGTCTCGCTTTGAATCAAAAGACTGGGGATGGAGATAAGTGGGCAGTGATTATGCTCAGAGGAGGAATAAAGTGAAGATAGGTGCTGCTGCTGTGTGCATACACTCGTACATTTTTTTTATCTCAGAAGGGAGCTTTAGGCTGCATTCACACCGGAGCGTAGCTTTTCAGGCAGAAAATCGCGCGAATTGCGGCGTTTTTTGCTGCGTTTTTTACCGCGATTTGCGGCGTGATTTGCCGCGAATTTTGTGCAGAGCAAAAGGTCACCAATGTAAAAAGAATAAAAACGCCCAAATCTGCCCGATTTGCGCGACAAAAAAGGGTCCGGAACTTGTTTGAGCTTCAGGCGTAGGGCTTCAGGCGTTTTGGAGTGGAGATGTGAACCATCTCCATAGAGAATAATGTATTTTTTCCCCTCTAGCGTTTTGTAGCTTCAGGCTTCAAGCTACAAAACGCTCAGGTGTGAATGCAGCCTTAGAGGGACTCCAACGTACAGTGGGACAATGGAGAATGAAAGTAGACACCTTCTAATAGGAAATCAGAGAGCAGCAGCAAGAAAATATTTTGAGAGAGTTAGAGATTGCTGTGAGCAATAGAAGAAAAACTACATTTATTTTTTAATTCTTAATCATGAGTTTAGTTTCACTTTAAGGGCTGTGTGCAGGTTTTTGCACATATTGCGCCTCCTGTAAAATCCCTGTTGACACCTTGGGACCGGAGTCTGTCTCTCTTGGCCCTTCAGACGCCTCCCTTTGACTTGCCCCAAAACATCCTAAGGAAATTTCTGTCCACTGTCTAGATGTAATATGTCTACCTCTCGACTATAGCCTCCATCAGCCAAACAGATTAACTCCTCCCTTACCCTGTTATTAACATTTTCTGCATTTTTACCCACCCCCTCAGATGGACTGCTTGTGGTTATGACAAAGGATCCTGTGTCGTGTACTATACAGTCAAGAAAATTAGATTACAATAAGATTTTCTTGGATTACAGTACAGAACATAGGTCCCTCCCCTCTGTTTTTTATGATCTTCCTATTGCTTTGTAAGTCAAAAATCCTGGTTTATGTACTGTAATGATCTTTGCACCCATGACTGGGGATGCTTGGGAAGATCCTGATTCTTCTGGTCAACAATCTAAAATAATGAGTTAAGTTTTATCCGTGACTTGGGCTTTTGAGATCAGTTAAATTAAAATTCTATGCAATAGTTTCTTTGGGTAGGTGGTGGCTTTTTTCACTAGGCCAGACAATAAGGAGACATCTACAATGTGAACATGAGAATAAATCTACCAATGGGGAAACCTGTTCCAGTGACAGTTGTCAAGGACGGTTTTTGCCCTCTAAGAAGAGGATGTGAGAAAAAATGTCTCCAGTAAGCAAACACCAACAAAAAAACGTAAAAGAGGTTCTTCTCTTTCACCATGCCATCAAAACCATAAGAGTCCTCTTATGACGTAACGCACTAATTTACCAGTTTCCAAAAACCAAGTGGTCTATCAAGCCTGCCCGATGCTTTTTTTTTAGATATCTAGGGTTATCCCAAGCATGTTTGAATCCACTTACTGTTGGCTGACTCACTACCTCTGCTGGAAGTCTATTCCAAGCATCAACCATCCTTTCGGTAATAATACTTTCTAAGAATAGTTTCCTCCTGCCTGTTTGTGGTCCCGTCCCTGTGTTCTTGATCTTATGCCGTGAATGATCTGTCACAGTTGCTTGTGTTCTCAACTGAACTATCAAGCCATCAAATGGCCAGTGTCAAAAATGATCACATCTTCAGCACCATGGCAACAGACTCTCAACAGGTTGCAGCGTCCTTTGCTGTAAAGGATGGGGTGGTTTAGTTTTGCTTTAAATTTGAGTATGGTGGCTCTATAGCCAGTGTACTAACTAGCTCATAAAACCGCAGGATGGTTGTGCCTGGCAGTATTTGCTATGTTGGACACTGAGGCATTGTAGAATATTTTTATGATGGCCGACCTGAGCCATCTGGATTGAGACACATAACCCACTCTGCCTTGTTTTCCAGCTCATCACGTCATCTATATTGCTGACCATCAATCACACTTGCAGGTTTTTTGTTTACAGCTATTGATTTATGAGTAATAACGCTGCGAGTGTTGACATTAGGCGATGTAGCATGTATCAGCATGTGTACTGTAGTGATCAATACTAATTTAGAGGACAGACTGGTGCCGTGTTCAGCTATATGGTAATGCGCTGAATGAGAATCAAAGGCAGTTCTAGCAGGCAAAATGAATCTGTAATTTTCCTTCCCTGGTCTCTTATTAAAACATTATCTGCGGCAAAGTCGGCACTTGCTACTTGTGATATCCGCGTAATGTCTGAATGTTTAATCCTCCACTTCTTTTTTGAAGGGAAAGTGGGTTTTTGAAATTACAACCTTTCCTTTCCACAAGAACAAATCGAGGGTAATTTTTCATTTGGGAATTTTCTGTGCTGAGTACTTGTGAAATGTTTATTATTTTCTCTCTGACTGATATTGAAAAAAATGTATTCATATAACTCTTTTTACAAGTAAATGGATTGGAGAAATCTGAAATTTAAATGGAACATTTGTGATCTGGTCTGAGGCTTCCAAAGTCCAGGGGGTGCACAGCTTCTACCCCTGAAGTTTCAGGGTCAGTGTGCCAGATGGCGAAGTCTATATGATACCACAGACCCCAGAAGACACTATCGGCTCCATAAATGCCAAACATGACAAGTGATTTGAGATCTCACTGTGATCGGTCAAATCAGATACTGTTGATAATAAATTGCTGCTTTTGATTAAATCTAAACTGGCCACACAAACTTTCATTTAAATATATTCCTCAACAGCCACTTGGGATATAAATTCACTTGTGTGCCCCAAATGTGTTTGCAAATCCAGTCAGCATTGGTATTATCACCGTGCTGTACATAGCCTGTTCAGAGAGTAGAGATGTGGCAGGGACCCAGTAGGTCCACCCACTGCTACAGACTTCATGCAAAAAAACTACAGGAGGGGGCAGGTACAAGACCAGTTATCTTGCACAAGGAGAGAGAGCAGCACCAACCGGTCTTAAAGTAATTGTAAAGTTTATTTTAAAATTAAAATAATAAACATGCCATATTTACCTACTAGCAGCCCCGATCCTCCTCTTGTGGTGTCCCTCACTGGTGCTCCTGGCTCCTCCCCTCGCAAAGTGTCCCCAGAGGAAGCCACTCTCCATGGGGGCACTTGTGCATGCTCGATCCCGAGCCAAGCTGTTTGCATTTATTCAGACACACAGCCTGCCCACCGCTCACAGGTTTTGACTGACAGCAGTAAGAGCCAATGGCTCCTTCTGCTCTCAGCCAAGCCTGTGAGAGTGAAAAAAAAGTAAATGCTAGCGCTCGGGACACCAATATAATAGCTCACAATCAATTAAATCAAGGCTATAAATAATAGACAGAATCAATTGTAAAAAGTCCACAGGTAAATATAAAATGTTCAATCAACAATGAAACGTGTTGAGTAGTGGATCTGGGGAACTGGATCCAGGTGTTAAATTCTATAGTAACTCGAGCACTAAGGGCTGCTCTTCTCACAAGTGAAGCTAACTCAGGAACAACATGGAAAAACAAAAACAGAAAAGCGCCTCAGATTAAAACATTGCACTCAGAGGCGCTTTTCTGTTTTTGTTAAGCCCGTGAGAGTGGGGAGAGGGAAAAAGGTGCAGATGTGCATAGCGATGGATCGAGATTGGACTCAGGTGAGTATTTAGGGGATAGGGGAGGGAGCTACTGTTAAAAATGTAAGGTAAAAAACTTTTACCTTTAATGCCACTTTAATACAGGAAGCCCCTGCACAAAGGCAGATCTAGTAGAAATGCACAAAGTACACTAGAATTAAAAAAAGCATGCATGTGCCTTTTGTAGTTAGACAATTTTTGCTTATCAGTGAAGCTGGGTGCACGTTACAGTCTTCTTTAGATTTACCAACAACTGTTAAGTGTAGGGGAGGGCCTGTCCATTTACATGTACATACCTTTTCTCTATAACTGGTCCTCACACTACGCAAGAGATTGTTCAAACAAATTATAATGTCTGGTCATACAGTTTGGTTGCCAAATTGTTAAACTTTGGCTCTCTGTTATGTATGGCTCACCATGATCAGTCAGAGGAACAAGTGTGGAAGGAGTGGTAGTAATTCCTGCACCTTCAATTCTACTTTTGATGCTGGAAGTGACTGGGCACAAACAAGGTTCTGGGTACAATGTGTGCTACTTCTCAATTCTTGGCTGTAATCTAAAGTCTTCATCCACATCACACATTAATGCCCCTTTCACACTGGAGCGGTGCGCTAGCAGGACAGTAAAAAAAAGTCCTGCTAGCAGCATCTTTGGAGCGGTATAGGAGCGGTGTATTCACCGCTCCTATACTGCTCCTACCCATTGATTTCAATGGGACACTGCGGTAATACCGCGGCAATACCAATGTATTTTAACCCTTTTTCGAATACCGCGGCTAAAACGACGGTAAAGCAGCACTAAATATAGCGCTGCTTTACCGTCACCGCGGCTTCCCGCCCCAGTGTGAAAGGGGCTTTAATGTTTTTTGCACTTAATTGTGTATGTAGCCTTTTTCCTGCTAAAAGGTTAACTTATTCAAGTAATCACATAACCTAATTTTTTGGCCTCCCCATCTTTTGTTTCTGCTGCCAGTGATGATAGGAACATAACCAATGACCATAAGAACTACTGACTTCCCCCAACCTGCCCTTTAAAAAGGTGGAAGGGATTTCTCTGCATAACAATGAGATGGTAAAAGTCCAAAATTAGGTATAGTGCAGAAGTGACTTCAGAAAAATGTGCAGATCTCCTGTTAGTGGCCCAGCTGGGCAGGGATGACTAAATTGTGGAGTTTGGCTCCAGTCCGGCCTGTGAGGGTCATTCAATGTCAGTGCTGCCTTCTCACTAGGTATGGAAAAACTTATTTTATCTGTAATGAATTTGTAGCTGCATTAATAATTCTGCAAATATTGATATAAAAATCAATTCTCCCTCCTTCCCTGTGCAGACGTGTTCAGAATAATTGACACTACGGAGTCAAGAGACACACTCAGATATATATTCTCTTATGCCAGTGCAGCATACAAATGGAGCATTCCTTAATAATTCTGCTTGTTTTATCTATTTACGCTCAGGAAAGTAAGATTGATTCATGAAATGAGGCTCTGATTCTTCTGTGTATAATGTGCTTGATGATAACCATTTTTGCTGGGATACCACAAGGAATTGCATATTAGGAAACTTGGCACACGTTTCTTTGTGTCATGCCTACCCCTAGCATAGGTGGTCAGGCACTATAGCAGGTTCTGTTCTCTTCACCTTTAGCAGCCCCCTTTCCCATAAGGCAAGCAGGCGTCAGAATTATTTGGGGTAGGTTGCGCTCCTACAATGGACTCAAAGTGGGTTAAGAGATCAGGATGGCAGCTGCTTAAGTGCATATGTCCTCTCCAGTTGCTCATAGGAACTGCACGACAATCTGCTTAAACACATATTGTCTAATTTTAGCAGTGTTTTCAGTATTTAGTATTTTTGTGGGGTTGGACGTGGCCATTTGGGGTCCATGGGATAAGCTGCTTTAGTGCAGATTGTCGCACCTGATTGCACTCCCTTCTCAGAGAAGAGCCTCAAGAGCTGTGGTAGTGCTTAGAGAAGCACTGAGCTTGGCATTCATGCAGGAACCACAAAGCTAGGAGCTTGTGGGGATATTAAAAAGCCTATGCAGGTATTGGCAGGTAGGGACAGAGAGACATAAGTAAGATGGGGAACTCCCTTCCACACACCCAGACAATTGAGTGGTAAGTGTTTATGTATGTACATTTGTGAATACCCTTAAAGTGATGAGGGCTTATTTTATGCATGCAACTAGTAATTGTTAAGTAGCTTTATTGATAAGTTTCTAGGGACTGTCAAGGCGCACTGCGTTCCTCTGCAAAGGTTTGCCTGCCCGGGGTCTTGCGAATGCCAGTAGGCAGCTTGACACAGTCAGTATAGCATATTTTTTGAGTGTGATAACCTTAAATCTTGAGAGAGACGCCTGGCTGGTTGACCACCCTAGCCAGAGAGTAGTTGTGCTCTCAGAAATACATAGGCCTGTTATCATAATCTGTTTTTTTTTTTTTTTTCTTCCAAGATGAAGGATTCCTTAGGTAAAGGGAGGGTCTCACGTTTATCTATAGCATCATGTATGGTGTTAAGAAAATATATATTGTTATAGAAATTACTAAGCACAGCAAACAGGTACTTGCAGTTGACAGAGTGGCCTAAAGGCAGTCCAGGTTCAGGCAGGCAACGTTCAGAGAGTAGTTGGGGTCAAATCCGTGGTCAAAAGGCAGGCAGAGTTCAAAGAGTAATCCAGAGTCCAGTCCGAGGATTACTAACAAAGAAACACAAACTAGCTGGCAGGGCAGGGATTGAGCAAAGGTCAAGGTCAAGGCACAGAAACAAGGCAGGTAAACAGGGAGCTTAAAGTATGTGTTGCAAACACTGGCACCAGCATGACACTAAGAGCTTGGCAGGCTTAAAACAGGTTTGGACTCCTTCCAGAGGCCGTGTTTACACCAATCACCCTGCAGGTGGACAATCAGACAGGGAGAGTGAAGCTCAGCCAAAACCAGGATGCTGGAATGAGTCTAGCAGCTGCCTTTGAACAGGAGTGTGAGGCTGGCCATACATTGTAAAATTTTCTTGTACAATATTCCTTTAGATTTACCAAAACCATATAATATGAGGTCAAACTTAAACACTTTCAATTTGTATGCAATCAGGCAGGTCCCTGCACTACATAGTTGAAGGTAAATCTAAAGGAATTTGTACAATGTATGGCCAGCTTTACATGCTCCTGACACTTGGTCAAAGTAATTAAAATAATATATATTTTTATTACAGAAAAGTATAACATTAAAAAAGTCACTTCCGTCATACAGTTTTCCACGCAATCATTGTACATGTTTTGCCTTACGGCTTCATCAGGAAAATGCATGGACTTTATTTCTAGTAAATAGATACAAAGGTGCACTGTGTCCTCTGCATGGCCCACTCTCTGTTCCACCTCCGTGACCCACGAACGGACCTTGTCCAAATCCTGCCTAATGAGGCCCATATCCAGTTGAACTGCCTCAATTTTGTTTGTTAAGGTGGCCTGGCATGTGGCAATTGCAGCCATTACCTCCTGAAAGCTAAGCTGCGTCTCATTCGTCTCACTCGCCTGCTCCTCCATGTCAGTCTGGGACGCCATGTTGCGCGCCTGCCTGGAGAGGGCCGCCACACGTGGGTCTTCTTATGAGGCAGCTGCTTCCACGCCAGGAGGAAAATTAAGCTTCTTTCCCCTGCGTCAGGTCCTGTAGGACATTCGGAGTCAGTCAGGGCAAGAAATTAGAACCGGTAAACGGTTATTAGTAGGATAATTAGCCAAAAACCAGCAGAGCTCTAGATCGTGCGTCCTCTCAGCTCTCCATCCAAGCCACGCCCCCCCAAATAGATACAAAGGTAAATCGGCAAATGAAAAAAGTACATCTGCAAAACAAGAAAACAAAATTCCATAAGAACATGTTAAAGTACATGCGTTAATACACACATAGATGCATCCGTGGAGATAGCAAGAATTTCCCAACCAGAAGTTCTAGCCCCAATGTTTTGGGGACTCAGAGCCGGATCTACAGTGGATAACTGATATCAGAGTGAATTTCTGGAAACAAATGGTCCTGCCCGCAGGAATCTCCCAACTAAGCCAGATCACCCACAGAGAGAGGTATAAATAATTTGTATATGATTTAAATTTTCCTGTGAATCAATGAAAAATGTTAGTATGATAATGTCACTCTTAGTGCATGTCTATATTTAATTAGGATTTTAAATCCTTCAACAGAAAAAAGGGGTACAGTATATGCCTACATAAGAAACTTCTTTTAAATGGATAACTGTGAGCCTATGATCCCATGCAGCTGACAGCAATGATTATCTAGGCTGTGTAGAGCCAGAGTCAGGTCTCTGAAAGTAAGGTATCATTAGGGCATAAGAGAGACAGTATAGTTGTAATAAGGTCCCTTATAAATTCAATCATTTAAGAATTCCTGCTTACCGTATATACTCGAGTATAGGCCGACCCAAATATAAGCCGAGGCACCTAATTTTACCACAAACAACTGGGAAAACTTATTGACTCGAGTATAAGCCTAGGGTGAGAAATGCGCAGCTACTGTAAGTGGAAAAGAGGGTCAACGATGCCCATTTGCAGCCTCACTGTGCCCATGCAGATGGACACAGTTGACCGATTTGGGGCCCTGTATCTCGGGGTCACTTAGTGCTAGGAACCCCATCTTTGGATATGTTGAAGTGCTAATTCCACTGGGTTGGAATACAACATTTGGGGTTCCTAGCACCAAGTGTCCCCGAGATATGGGGCCCCAAATTCGGGTCAGAAAATCTCAAGCACTTTTCTGCAGCAGAGAATGACATTTTCCGAACCGACTTTGGGGCCCCGTATCTCGGGGCCACTTAGTGCTAGTGCATTTTCAGCACAAAAAAATGTGCTGGAAAAACTCGGCTTATACTCGAGTATATACGGTATATGATAAAGGAAAAACTTGCCTTCACATGCTATTTAGTCAAACTTCAAAGCAAAACGGAATATAGAAGCGACCATAAATGAAGAAAATGTATCTGCAGGTAAAGATGAAAGAGGGGAATAAAGCCTTAAATATACCACACCTTTTATTATTAAGTAATGCAATGAAATTGCAGTGCATGTGAAAGGTGCTGTCAATAAGTTCCATAGCTCTAACTGTTAACAGATGCATGAGGTGTAGGGCTCCCAGGTACTCCAGCAGCATAAATGACGCCACGTGGGTCCATTTATACCCCTCCCCAGTGCGTCAGGTGGGCACGACGTGTGACGTCATGCCGTGATGACGCAAAGCGGACGCTGTGGAGGAATGCTGTACAACAGAGGGAGCGCCGCCTCTCCACCGAAGTCCTTCCCCGCGCCAAGGGCCGACAGACAGAGGGGCCACCGCACACAGACATGCCCTGAGGGCATGCAGAGTGTGGTGACACCATCACATACATCAGCCGCTCATCCGCAAAGCCGTGATACAGTGGGGGCCGACGTCCCACCGGTAAAAAGCAGCACCTTGTTTCTGGACACACAGGGATGCTCCCGTTTCCATGGCACTACAGCAAGTGATCCCTTGAGATCAGGGATCATGCTGTTGTGGGCCCCTGGGCGTCCGTGCGGGGATCCTATGGCAAATAGGTGGAGGAGGCCTGCTAGAGGAAAAATAAAAAAAAAGAGAAATTAAAAAGGATTGATTAAAATGTCTAGTGTATAAAGATGGTTCAAGATAAATATGGGAATCCTGCCAGGAACATGGGTGCATCTTTACAACAATACATATATTCAAGTTATAATACAGTTTATACAGGTAAATAGATATATCACATTGAGCTCTTATCTAATAATTCCTAATAAGTGTCCCTCTGCACAAAGAGGAATATTAGAGGGGATTCAATAAAGCGCCCCAAAAGTGATCAGTATCGCAGCATGGCATTCATAGGAAAGTAGGGAAACAGGGATGTATGGAAATAATCCATACTGATGACATTAGGGGACTGGGGTAAGAGAGAACCACAAAATTGGCATCTTAGGAACTCTGAAAAACTATAAAAAGGGCTTGTAGCTAATGCCCTCATTTAAACCTGGACATCTGGTTGCCTGTAATAAGTAAATCCACTGCGCTACAAGCTGTAATAGCTTTTTGTCACTATCCCCACCCCTTTCGTGTGGGGGGATATGGTCTAAGGTGAAAAAAACAATAATTTTCTAATTATGGTTGTGGTACAATCCCATATGTCTGCGAATGGGGCTTTCCATTTTGCATTTAGAAATCGCAGAAACATGGTCCCTAATTCTGCAAAAAAATGGCGTTTTATTTTGCCCACATAGAATGCTCCATAGCAACACTTCATTTTATAGGCCGCACCGACAGATTGGCAAGTAATTCTATGTCTGGGCATCCGTGTTGTTGGGGAGACCGATACTTTCACCTCTCAGAATAAATGGGCAGTAAATACAGTTACCACATGGGTATGTGCCTGGTTTATCTGTTTTACTCATCTTATTCCCAATATGATGACTTGCTACCATAGTGGCTTTAATAGATTTTGACCTTTTAAAAGTGATTTCTGGATAGGGCTTAATAAATGTATTGATTTTTTTTTATTTTTTTTTATCTGCAGTGAGAAGGTACCAGAACTTCCTATACATTGGTCTACAAACCTTCCCATGTTGTCTGTTGTATTTAGAAACTATCCTTGTTGATCCAGATTGTGTCTCTCTTCTTGGTTTGTAGATCAATGAATTTCTGTCTTGAATTCTTACTTTGTTATAGGCCTTCTTGAGGCAGGTCCTGTTGTAGCCCCTCACAAGTAAACGTTCATGCAACATAGAACCTTCCCTCGTAAAGTCTTCCTCTAGTGTGCAATTACACCTCAATCTGAGGTACTGACTATATGGAATACTTCTAATCAATTGCTTGTGATGCAAGCTGGTTGCATGTAGCAATGTATTGCCGGCAGATGGCTTTCTGTATAGGGTTGAGCATAAAGTTCCTACTTCATTCAGGAAGATTTCAACGTCAAGAAATTAAATTTTTCCTGACTGTAGCTATATGTAAATTTTAAATTATAGGTATTATGTTGTGTCTCCAGAAATACATTTAGCTCATTTTTTTAGCTCATTGATCCTGCCCAAATCATGAAGACTTTGTCTATGTAACGATGCCAAGATAGTACGTTACTGAATTCTGCAGCTCTCTTCTTTAGAAAATAGATCATGCACAGCCCACCCCCATAGCCACCCCCTGCACCTGGAGGTAGTGGGATTGTTTAAATACAAAGACATTATTCATGAGAATAAAACTCAGTATTTCAATTACAAAATCGTTGTACTTACGGGAATCTATGTCCCTTTCATCAAGAAAACCACGTATTACTTGTATTCCTCACATGTATGGAATGGAATTATATAGTGCCTCGATTTACAAGTCTGTTTACAAGCAGACTTTCCAGCAAGTTGTGGCACTATTGGTAGTATGTGATA
This sequence comes from Lithobates sylvaticus, assembly GCA_028564925.1. Classification (NCBI taxonomy): domain Eukaryota; kingdom Metazoa; phylum Chordata; class Amphibia; order Anura; family Ranidae; genus Lithobates; species Lithobates sylvaticus. Next base: position 71,716,642 of record CM053033.1, on the reverse strand, counting down.
ACAATGTGCTGGCCTGCAACAGTAAGCAATAGCAGGATCAGCTTACTGATTGGCAGATTGGTGAATGTTGATTTCTGATTGACCGTTATATTGTGCGCATTGCTGTCCGCACTGCCCCATTGAAGTAGGTTTTGTCTGCATAAATTAAGTTCAGTCTACTCTGTAGGAGCTATGCTCACTGTATATCCAGCATGTGATGGATTTAATTAAAGTGATGCAGCTGGAAGTATGCATTTACTGTAATGTATTTTCAAAACACATCCAGATGCTGCATGCATTGGAAGAAGTGCAACCAATGGGTAATTCAGGCACTATAGAAAATAAATACTTCAGATAAGGGCAGGGTAGATTTCAGCGATAGCGACAAGTACAGAACCATATGGGGGTGACATGTTTGCTGCAAGCCTTGTGTAATGGGCCTATACAAATTTTTAGTAAAGAGCACTCTTTAAAACACCAAGTGCAATTTGTTTTATATAGGACCAAAGCCCAAATCTGAGTCCAACTTGGCCTTTGCTCATATGGTCACAGTTACAGTTCAAAATATTTAAAAAAAGAGAAGAGAAAGAAGGTATGCAGCTAGTACATTTCTGTTTCGTCACTGCTTTGATTTTCTCTGTAATGTTGAAGTGTTCCTAGAATTACAATAGCTAAATCTTATATAAAATGGCAACTGCTCATGCATCAGTTTCTGACAAAAGCCCTCCACCTTGTTGTTCATTCACATTTAACTACACTAAACGATGTCTGCTTTCCTGTGGTCTGAAATGTTTGTGTTCATCCATATTAAGGCTCCATGCATACTGGATTAAAAAAATGTCAGTGCCCTGGGCAAAAAAAAAACCCGCTAATTTTGAGCATTTCCTTGGGCCAGCGTTTAGGAGTATTTAGCGTATTTTGTTCTGCCAGAAAACTGCTCTCAAAAACACAAAACAGAAGGGTTTTTTTCTGCTTCTAAATACTGAGCTTAAAATATGCCTCTAAATCAGTGGTCTCCAAACTGTGGCCTGAAAGGCTAGATGCAGCCCTTGGAGCACTATTCCTCCCACTGACACCAACGATGGGGCTTTAGTCCTCCCATTTACACCAATGACAGGGCACTATTCCTCCCATTGATACCAACGATGGTGCACTATTACTCCACTTAATACCAATGATGGGGTAGTATTCCTCTGCCTAATAATATTGATGGGGCACTATTCCTTGGCCTAATACCATTGATGGGGCATTGTTTACTCCCACTGACACCAGGACATTTTCTTAACCCACTGGCCACAGTCTGGCTCCCCTAAAGTTTGAAGGACAGTAAACCAGCCTCTTGTTTATAAAATTTGGAGACCCCTGCTCTAAACGACCTAATGTACATGGACACATAGGATAACATTAGCTGCTTCTACAGGCATAACGCTAAACTCCTCTAGAAGCAGTGTATTTTTAAGCCTGGGTGCATGGATCCTTACATAGATTCTTATTCTGCTTATGCTTATTTACATGGGGTGACACGAGATGATGAATTTCTGGTGTAATTGCTGGAGACTCGGCGCCTCTAGAAGTTCACAGTCCTCTTCCAGGTCATGTGTCCACCTTCAGCTTATGAATATGTGAAAAATAATTGTCTGGCGTCTCTTCATTAAACTGATCACCTCTCCAATTCCATCCTGCGAGGAAGGAACCATAAATGAGTTCTTACTTATCACTTCTCTTCAGGCTTCCACTTTTCTCCTAAAATATCTCCCCTACACGCTGTGATACTGTGAGGGCAAAAATATGAATTCATTACAGTCTGATAGTTAGAAAGTTCTTGTGACAGTCCAGACATGAGTTGTGGAATGCTGAGTGTTTTAGATTCTCCTTTTGGAAATTACATCCATTTACCCTTCTTCGCATTGTTTCTTCTCTGGCTGTAGACTTTTTATTTAGAAGCTGAATGATAATAGTAGATACAATTCTCCAAGCATTAGCTTAGATTGGAGCGCCTGAGTATGCAGGATTTGAACTGAACACTTTTGGTCCTTTAGAATTTGCACTGTGGGGTCTGATTATAAGAAGTTAGATTTTTGCTTACAAAATGTCTTTTTTTGGTTGGTCTTATATTTTGTCTAAATTGTGCTGGTCAGTTTCATATGAATGTGGCTAACCCAGCTTTAGGAACCGTTAATCCTCATGTACAATGTATGTTTTTACAATTGATTCTCAGGAATTACTGGTTGTATCACAGTTAAGTAGATGTATCTGGTCTGTGTCCATATATAAAATATGCTGCAGAGCTGAGGGGCCTCCTGCGTCCACCTTATAGTGTGTGTGTTCACCATAGAGGGTAATGGATGAACATGGGAGATGTTTCCCACACAGCAACCATCAGGCTGTGTCAGTGGTGATGTCCTGTTATCAACATGTGACCAACCCTGGACAGCAGTTTCACTATAGATCATGTTAGCAATACTGTAGCCAAGTAGTTGTAGAGAAGAATCTGAACTTTTTGTCAGTTTTTATTTTGGAATCCTGAGGTTATTTTGTTGTCATTGATTGCTTCATTATCACTAGTAACAGTAACTGAAAATGAATGGGTAATTCCATATCTAGAGCTTTATTAGACAGTCTACTTTCATGTAAAATATCGAACTATTGTTGTGTATAGCAGCTCTATGCAGCGCAATGAGAAAGACCCTCAAAGTTGGTGAATGTTGATTGCTGTGATACTGACAAGTTCCCCTTGTGTTGCGCACAATATTCAATGATGAGAGAGCAGCGGAGTAATAAAATCATAATAGCCTGATGGGTAATGCTGCCATCATATATGCCAGTGTCTGTGTGCTAGATCTAGGCCAGTTTCTGGTACCATGTCTGTTCCAGGATTGTCCCCAGGACATTTATTGTTTCTCACTCTCCGCAAGAGCTTCAAAAGGAACTGTCGCCAAATAAAGTGTAAAATGATTAGGACAATGCTATTATATGCACCCCATTGATCCTGTCTAACTCAGAGAGGTTTGATGAATATTTTTGTGGTATGTTGTCTGGTCTTTAGTTGACTTTGGCTTTCAAGCTCTTGTAGAACTACAGTTCCTAGCATGCTGCTAAATCTGTTCTGCAACTGTTGCAGAGCCTGCAGGCCCCAGAGTTTTACTGTGTGCATCCATGCCTTTTGACATGAGATCATTTCCATTTTTCTTTTGCTGCTCATGTTTTTGTTTTTTCAATTTCATTGCTTTCTTTTGTTCTGGTTGTATGTTTTGTTTTAGGCCCCTTCACCTGTGAACCCCAATGCTCTGGACCGCACAGCCGCATGGCTCTTGAATATGAATATGATGTTAGAAGATGAAAGCATTGAGCCAGATTTCAAGCACAGGGATAATATGAGGAATAAGGAGGAGATGACCCAAATAGAAAAGGTAACCTCAACTGGGTAGAACCACAGAATTTCCCTCTATCAGATCTCCATCCCTCATCCCGCCACCCTGCTTGGGGAAGTAATGTCACAGCCAGCCTTAGAAAACTCGTAGATTCTCAAAGAGAAAAAAACAATATGGAGTAGGCCCAGTCAGGTGTATGTCTGGTCTGGCAAGATCCAGTAGATCTTTCCTGCAAATGATAAATTTTCTAAACATTCTTTTGTCCCAGGTGAATGTATCTGGTAAGTAATCCTGCAAAAGTGCCCAAATATATGGGCTGTAACTGCCCAGATTCCCCCAGATTTTGCTGGTTGATGTTTTGTTCCATAAGCAGGTTAAAAGCAGTCAGTGCAGGTTTAATGACCTAGGCATCACACTTATATTCATGTCAGTTGGAAAACGTTTTTAACTCTTGTGTGATACAGAATCTATCCAACCTTTGATTATCCCTGTACCCCTAACAAACTGACAACTCAAAATGAGGTTATCTGTTGCTTTGATTCATATAACACATCATCCTGTTATTGGCTGAATGTGACTATCACTGACACCAGCCAGCTGGTGTTCGGAGGAATACAAGTGATGCCTGTATTATTACATTATAAAGAATACAAGCTATGCAGCAGGGCTCTTTAGATTGCTACATGATTTCGCGCAACCAGTCTGTTTACATCACCCATATAGGGATTTTATTTACTAAAGGCAAGACTGCACTTTGCGACGTGCAGTTGCTCCAGAGCTTAGTAATTGAGCAGCTCTGCTGACTTCCATCATCCAATCATGTGCAAGCAAAAATTGTGTTTTTTTTTTTTCTTGCACGTGATTGGGTATTCTTTGTAAAGTGAAGTTTTACCTTATTTACTAAGCTCTGGAGCAGCTGTACTATGCAATGTGCACAGTCTTATTTGCCTTTAATAAATCAACCCTAAAAAATGTATTGCCAGTTCAGTGCCATTAGAGCATTAGTACATGTGTAATTATAATACAGCCATTATTCATTAACCACCAGTAGAGGAAAAAAAATCTATTCAATGCAGAGTGATTATAAAACCAATACTAATATCACCAATTCTGTTCTTTTAAATGAGGACTAGGACTACAATGAACTATTAACACCAATGCTTTAGTAGCTGTCCAGTGCTAACCTTTTGTTGTCAGTCTGTTTACCTGTCAGCATGGAGGAGGAGGGTTAGGGGGGGTCTATGCTTGGTGCTGGGGGTTATTGTTGGAACAGACCTTGATTATATAATGCAGGCCAATACCATAAGCCTGCTGTGATGGAAGGAGTAAGGAGCACGTCTGCAATTTCTGCCGTTTTTGTTTTCTATATTAAAAGAGCCTTTAATCTAGAATTGCGTCTGTCATTCTGCATATTTGTGCCATAGTAGTTGTTCACACCTGATAGAAATAGAAAGCAATGTTAACAGCCACAGTTTACTTTTTGACACTTTTTTTTTTTTTTTTTTTTAAGTTTCATGTTCACAACACCAGGGAGACATTATGGAGGCTAGTAAGTAACAGGTGAAGATGTTTCTGTCATAAATGCCTGCACTGTGATGAATGAAGTGGTGTATAGCTGACATGGTGACAGGTGATAATGTCTCCTGATTTCTGTAGTATATACTACAGCTGTTTAAAGCATTAAGACTCACATCACTGTGATCTCTAATGAGCATCCTGCAGAAGGGACAATTCACCCATCCAGCCTAATTCTAAAATTCCATCTGCCAGATACTGTGGCTTTGTAACTGACTGTATTGCAGCATAATTAAGCCAAAATCCATATGTTAGCGATGGCGGGAGGCGCTGCACAGTCATATGATGGGAGGTTGGAGCTAAGAACCTCACATGGTTTTGTCTGTGTGTGGCTGGTTCACCAGCTCTCATCACAAGCTGCAGACAGTAACACATCCTGAAGGGACCCCCGCCTGGGCACATCTTTGCACAAGAACCTCATTAGAAAAATGAAATCTTTCCAGGACTGAGCTTGTCCCTTAAAACCGCTATCCTTAGGCTACAGGACACTGCTGGATGGTGCTCTGCAAGCAGCCCGCTGCACTGTCCTTTGAGAGATGCTGCTGCCTGAAGCACAGACACAGCAAGCAGCTTCTTCCAGTTTTACACAATGATTAGGAAGAACTCTTAGCTCCCCACTGAGCAAAATGTAAATACACAGAGCGCAGACTGAAATAATTGCCATTAATGGCCTCCTTGCCTTTTTCTTATAAAGACACCAACAACTGTCGGCTCTGAGCTGTACTGCTTATTATCAGCATGAAGGGGACTTATTAGAATCTGGCTCTTTTCTGCCGCTCAAAGCTTCAATTAATACCTGAAAATAATCATCAGCTAATTAATGATGTTAATTTAATAGACTAGATGGCAACACTGACAGACGACCCTTGTATGGCAACATATCAGAGATGGAGGCACTTCAGTGGTGTCCATTACATTGTTGGCCAAGTTGAGGAGGGCAGAAAAGACAAATCTACACCACAATTATAATAATTAATGTTCTGAAGTGTCACAGAGTCCTGTTTGTCAGACAGGGAGGGGAGTCTTATTTTTTTAATGAATTGCAGGGTTTTCGCTTAATGAGAAGTTTTGGCCAGATGTCAGTGTTGGATGTGTGTGGCAGTAGTAATTATCCAAGGTACAGCATTCTCAACTTGCATAAAGGTTACATTCTGATTGACTACAAAAACATTTACTAATCTTAGCCTGTAAATGCAGTTGAGTCTGCCAGTTCAGTTCAATTCACTGTTTACAAAATGCCAAGCAACTTTCTGAAACCAGCTTTAAGCTGCAGTACAGGGGTACTGAATGTTTGTGGCAGTGCTGCTGGGAAGCATTTAGCAATCTGAAGACACTTAATAAATGCCTAAGTTCATGTTTAAAGTCACTGCCAATCGTCAGCAGTAACACTTAGAACCCCTTCCCATGTTTGCATGGATGTTTACATGTTTTATTGCTGTATATGCACATCTCAATTTGTCATCAGCACCCTAAAGCGCATGTGTGGCCAAACACACACACTAGCATCAGCACACACTGTAACACATGCACTTGTGTTGCCTTGTGTTGTGCTGGAAAAAAATTAGACGGGCAAGTTTTTTGGTCTGTGCCTTCAGGGCCCATTTTAAAATCCATACCTGTGCTTAATGCAATCTACAGTATCTCACAAAAGTGAGTACACCCCCCACATTTTTGTAAATATTTTATTATATCTTTTCATGTGACAACACTGAAGAAATGACACTTTGCTACAATGTAAAGTAGTGAGTGTACAGCTTGTATAACAGTGTAAATTTGCTGTCCCCTCAAAATAACGCAACAAACAGCCATTAATGTTTAAACCGTTGGCAACAAAAGTGAAAATGTCCAAGTTGGGCCCAAAGGGTCAATATTTTGTGTGGCCACCATTATTTTCCAGCACTGCCTTAACCCTTTTGGGCATGGAGTTCACCAGAGCGCCACAGGTTGCCACTGGAGTCCTCTTCCACTCCTCCACGACGACATCACAGAGCTGGTGGATGTTAGAGACCTTGCACTCCTCCACCTTCCATTTGAGGATGCCCCACAGATGCTCAATAGGGTTTAGGTCTGGAGACATGCTTGGCCAGTCCATCACCTTTACCCTCAGCTTCTTTCGCAAGGCAGTGGTCGTCTTGGAGGTGTGTTGGGGTCTTTATCATTTTGTACTACTGCCCTGTGACCCAGTCTCTGAAGGGACAGAATCATGCTCTGCTTCAGTATGTCACAGTACATGTCAACATTCATGGTTTCCTTGAGGAACTGTAGCTCCCCAGTGCTGGCAGCACTCATGCAGCCCCAGACCATGACACTCCCACTACCATGCTTTACTGTAGACAAGACACACTTGTTTTTGTACTCCTCACCTGGTTGCCATCACACATGCTTAAATCATCTGAACCAAATAAGTTTATCTTGGTCTCATCAGACCACGGGACATGGTATCAGTAATTCATGTCCTTAGTCTGCTTGTCTTCAGCAAATTGTTTGCGGGCTTTCTTGTGCATCATCTTTAAAAGAGGCTTCCTTCTGGGACGACAGCCATGCAGACCAATTTGATGCAGTGCGAGGCATATGGTCTGAGCACTGACAGGTTGATCCCCCACCCCTTCGACCTCTGCAGCAATGCTGGCAGCACTCATACATCTATTTCCCAAAGACAACCTCTGGATAGCATAGTTCTGGAAAATGGCGAGGCCTGTTCTGAGTGGAACCTGTCCTGTTAAACTGCAGTATGGCCTTGCCCAATGTGCTGCAGCTCAGTTTCAGGGTCATGGCAGTCTTATAGCCAGGGCCATCTTTATGTAGAACAATTCTTTTGCGAGTTCTTTGCCATGAGATGCCATGTTGAACTTCCAGTGTACAGTATGAGAGAGAGAGCGATAACACCAAATTTAACACACCTGTTCCCCATTCACACTGGAGAGACCTTGTAACACCGAGAGTCACATGATATATGGGGAGGGAGTTGCCACTTAGAGTTGCCAGTGTTTTAGACATTAATGGCTGTGTGTTGAGTTATTTTGAGGGGACAGCAAATTTACACCGTTATACAAGCTGTACACTCACTACTTTACATTGTAGCAAAGTGTAATTTCTTCAGTGTTGTCGCATAGAAAGATATAATAAATTATTTACAAAAATGTGAGGGGTGTACTCACTTTTGTGAGATACTGTATGTTAGTGCGCAAAAAATGCAAGTACAAGTGTCCCGAAGAATATCAGAGCTGTGGGATAACATTTCCGGATGATGATCTCTGACTGTGAGAGTTCCTGAGCCTGCAAGTCATGGTGAAGGGGTAGCTGCAATCTCACAGGTTGGAACAGACATCCCAGTCACTAAGGCAGGGGTATCCAAACTTTCTAAACAAAGGGCCAGTTTACTCTCCTTCAGACTTTAGGTGGGCCAGACTGTAGCCCACGGGAGTACAAAATTGCCCAGCAACAGTGGGAGTAAACCATCCCCAATCCATGGTGTCAGTTGTAGGAACTTTGCTCCATCGTTAACATCATTGGTAGGAATTGTGACTCCAATTTGGAGACCACTGGTACCTCTTGGTCCTAGCTCTCGCTTTACACAATGAACTTACTTGTGATGAGTGCAAGTCACAGATTAGTATGGCATTCTCTGAGGAGATCTCATGTGAGAACAATTCAAGCATTTCCACATATTTTTCGTGTAAAGTCTATGTCCTGCCTAAAGTGCAGCTGTCATACCAGGAAAAGGTTTACATATGTATATTATGACAAAGCTGACAGTACATACTTTTCTTGTATGGTCTGCCCAAAGCTCTCAAAAATATGCCACGCAAATAAGTCTGTCTATTTAGCACTATTTGTTTAGCCATATCAACGCTCAGACCTGTTGATTGGTTGTTGGGACCAGGGCATGGGACTGTGGATGAGGGAGTATGCCCCTTCTTCATAGCCAGCTGGGTGCAAAGTTCTCCTGGTGGCTCTGCACCATCATTCTTAAGCTACATGCTAGCAGCTTGGTCATACGTATGTTGTTATAGCAGGCAAAATGGAAATCCTGCGAGTACAGTGCGACGGCTACCTGTTTTTTATCAGCTCTTCTGTCCGTCTTTACTCCGTTTCTCTTCATATATGCTTTTCCTCATGGAGACTTCTGAATTACACCAAGTAAGTGAGCGCCTTTACCTGTGTGTAAACTTCTAATTACAAGGTTACAAGCACACCTATTGGAATCATTACTGAGATTATTTTCTTGTTATCTCCCTGGAATCTCTTTGATAAAACTTAATTGCTATGTGCCACTGCTCACGTTTTTTCAGAATTTTCCTGCACTGCATTCCTGTCATTATAAAGAAAGCTAATTTGAGCCGTTCATGGTTATATTTGTTTAGGCAAAAATTGGCCAAAGTGATAATAAGGCAAGCCATAGATGATTTGATTTTCTTTCTTGCACCCATGGATTCCCCCTTCAACAGTCCATGTCGATGGGGGAATTGCTCCCACATCGCTATTGTGTTCTGCCGAAGGGGAGCCTTCCCTGCCGGCAGAACACAATGATTGCGGCTTTAGCAACAGGCAGTAATCGCATGCAAAAAATCCGATAGGTTGGTTATACTAAAGTTAATGGATGGATCAACTTCAGTACATTTAGCCTACCCATACAAGGATCGAATCTCAGTCGGTCCCTGCTGAACTGGCCAAAATTTGATCCATCTATGGCCAGCTTTGGTAGTTCTGAAAAGTTTTCTCCAAGTAGGAAGGAAATATGTTTGTTCACAGTGATCCCGTATCTGTATGTAAAGTTATAGTTCTGTTTTAGTTGTCAATGTTCTCCTTCCCCTCTGAAGTTAAGGCCTCATTCTAATTTACTAGTCATTTATATACTTTTTTTGTTAAAGTTTGGAGAATCATTAATGCCTGTTTCTCCCGGCAGTACCAGCAGGAGATTATGGTCCTCCAGGACAAGCTGCGCCTTTCCAACAAGAAACTGGAGGAATATGAGATCCGCTGCAAAAGCCAAGATGAGCAGACGCAGAAGATTCTACTGGAATACCAGGCACGGCTGGAGGAGAGTGAAGAGCGCTTGCACAGACAGCAGGACGACAAGGAGATGCAAATGAAGGGCATTATAAGCAGGTAGAACTATCAGAAGCCTCCTTTGTGTCTATTGAATGTGGCTTCAAAAACCTGCTAACTGCCACCAGTCCAATATCCAGTGGCATACAGGACCACCTGTAACTTCAGCCACTTGTCCATCTTGGTAATAACATGCTATATCTAATACTGTTCTTGCTTATTCAAGCAAGGTTCTGGAAGCTACTGTTGTATGAAAAGCTGCATACTAGTTTCAGATTTCCCACTCCACACATTGAATATTGGCTTTACTACCCTAGAGACGGCACACAACTTGATGAGGCTGTCTGCAATAAAAAGGTGCTGCAACAAACTCCCTTTAAGGATATATATGATTGTGTGGTTAACCACATGATGGAGATCACACATTTACAGACAGCTTGAAGGGTGCAGGTATCTGCATGTGGTGGGGAGAATTGCTGAAAGACATAGACCTTGTGAGAATATTACTGTACAAACATCTTGTTTGTAGGCCTTTGGAGATGACTGTAATTGCATTTGTCCTGGTAAATTTTTTTTTGCCTTTATATATTTTGTTCTGAAATTAAAAACTTGCTGTGCCCAGAACTCTGCACACAAGGGTTCCTAACATGAAGCAACATTTAGCATGGAACTCAAAAAATTTATTTATTTTTAATTTTGGATGGATTAGGTAGGGGAGGGTTATTGCTGTGTTGGAATTGGGAAATTTTCCCTAACCTCATGTTCTGGTAACATTTTGTCATATCCTGCCACACATGGGGTCACCAGGGGGAAAATAAGGGGAAGTGTCTATGACAGGGTCGCAACAACAGTAAAAGGCTGGGCAAGTTTTAACCTTTCCTTCAACCCTTCTCACACTGAAAAAAAAAAAAACACTTAAGCGAGACTTGACTATAAAGAAAAACTTGTAGATTATCCTCTGTTCCTCATAGTACTGTATGTTAGGACTTTTTCAAGTAGTATGATCAACGTCAGTGTACTGTATTTTCTGGCGTATAAGACTACCTTTTACACCGAAATTACACAGCCAAAAAGCAGGGGTCGTCTTATACGCCGGGTGAAGAAGCCGCCAGATGGATTTCAGTCCGCTGGACGCTCTGTAAAATTGTAATATGTATACAGTATGCGCCGCTCAGCCAATCCCGGTGGGCGATGCACTCTGATGAATACAGAGCCTGCTAAGCCTGCTCGGATTGGGTAACAACCTCTGCCAATCCGAGCAGGCTACATGAGTCAGAGCGGCGCGGGCTGATGTCATAGCCTCTGCCAATCCGAGCAGGCTTTGTATCCATCAACAGATTAGGAAAATACAATGCCTGCCGTGATTGGCTCAGTGGTGCACACTGTCTACACACTGTGTTCTGAAGTGTACCTGGTGCTACTGTACTAACACAGCATCATATACTGTGTGTACGTTGTGCTCTACATATTAACAAAGCATCCTGTACTGCACATCTAGCTCCAGATCTCCCCTAAAATACAGGTATGATTTATGGTGCTTTGGAGGAGAGGATTCATTGTTGCTGCCTACCAATTGTGGGATCTCTGGGACTTGTAGTTCACCAGTTTCCTTTTTCTGATGTTAAGTCTGATGTTGTTTTTTTTTTGTTTCTGATGTTTTTTTGTAAATGGTGTTGCCTCGGAAGGGGGGTAGTCTTATATGACGAGTATAGCCCCAAACCTAAGTTTTCACTGGAAAAATAGGGGGTCGTCTTATACACCCAGTCGTCTTATACGCCGGCAAATACGGTAACTTATTGCAACTTTCAGCCTTCATTGGAGAGATGACGCACTCAGCACTGCTATCATTTCTGTCAGTATCCAGGGCAAGGAAAAAGGTCTATCCTGCTCTACACCTAGAGGGTTACGATGGGCACAGACTGCAGAGTTCAGGATCCAGCCTAATAACCAGAAAGCATCTTTTAATGAGACCAAATTCATGAGCTTTCATCTAGAAAGAGCACTTTTAGGTTACACTAGTGCCTGGCTTTACAGGATCTGGCCCATCTAGTTTAAAAGGATTCTTATAATTAATGACACTTTAGAACACTGGCTAATCTGCCCCATATATTTCCTGTAGAGACATATTCAGCTAGCTTGCTATAGCTTTGACATTACTGGAAAGCGGTGAAAGGCTTCTTTGACAGTCTTTTTCCAGCCCCCAGCCAGGATATTTATGACACGTGGTCTGAGGTTATTTAATCTCTAATTTTTTGTGTGGTTTGCAGCAATGTGATTCTGCTGCTCTGTTCAAGAGGCACTTGATTAGATTTCCAGGAGGTCAATCCATCATATTATACTTGATGTCTCCATACTCTCAATCAGATTGTCAGCCCACAGGAGTGTGGACTAGACATATTACAAAGGGAGTGAAGTGCAAAACGACTCCTTTTATCCCAAACAGCCTGTATTAAACCCCTTAACTAATAATGCAGTACCCGGCACTACAGACTGGGCTTGACATGCAACAGATCACGCAGATGTCAGAGCTTTTGAACCAAAACACGAGCATCATCTTAATAGGCCAGATATTGATTGGCACTTGTGAGGCGCCAGAGATTGCAGAGCAACTTGCTATGACCCAGCGTCCTAGAACTGTCACAGCAAGAGAACTGATGATGTCTCATAGACCTGACGTTGCTTTTATAGGTCACATTGTTTACATAGATAAAATGATGTGCAGAACTGCAGCTGTAGGTTATAAATTCATAAAACCCATAGCAACCCAGCCACATGCTGCTGAAAAAAGGAATTAGGATTGTTTCTATGGGCTATATGACTTCCCCAAAAAAAAAATTCCAAACACTTACCAGCTAGTCTGCAAAGAAAAAAACCCAAACAGCCCTGTCTAACAATTAACATTAAAAACCGAGGGTTTAGTTGCACACATTTGCAAATAATGTATTAATGAAGTAGTGACTCGCCAATGCTCCTCTGTATAGTGCAGTCCTAACTCAGATTTTTGAGAGTCTCCAAACCACATGCTTTTAAAAAAAAATATTTATGATTGCTTCCTATGGGCTTTATCACTTTCACAGGAGGGACAGGTAGACGGGGTGAGGTGGAAACAGGAATTAGTTGCAATAAAGGGAGGAGACCCTGGGGGTAGGAAGAAGTGACTGTGGCATATTACAGTTCAGAAAACACTGCCCTAATATACAGCCAGTTCTTTCTAAATTCTCTGATTAACCAGGTTTCTTCTAGCTGTCCTCAGCATTTTTCTACATTGTAGTAAAGCAGAAAATGTAGATTATTGTGTGGTTTGTTTGGTACAGGTTGATGTCTGTGGAGGAGGAGCTGAAGAAGGACCATGCAGAGATGCAGGCAGCTGTAGACTCCAAACAGAAGATTATTGATGCACAGGTATGATATTTTCTGATACAATAGGACCCTGGGCAGTTCCAGGAGGTAGAGAATGCAATTGGCTTGCCGGCTACGTTACTGTCAGTGTCACTGCCTCCGGATGGCACTTTATACTTATTAGGCAGGAAAATATTAATTCAGCAAAATGTTATTTAATTTCACTGGGAAAAGAGCAGACGGTGCCACTTATATATTTCCCTGAACAGCCACTTAACTGATAGCACATCAGGCCTTCAGACATCCCACATCTAATCCAGCAAGAATGAGGCCAGCTTCACTAATAACTATGAAATTATGAAGATGCCTTATCAATGTTTCTTGTCCTGAGTTAATTACAATTCATAATCAGAATTTGTAATCCGACAGAAGTCAGCTCTCTGCCTTCATATCATTTCCTGGCTGCATTTAGATTTTATTAAGCGGCTTTGTAATTCTTAGAATGTTCTCAATGTTCATATCTGTAATTATTACCAGTGAACATCCCCACCAGAAAGCAGCATTCCTCTTTAAAATCTTTGGCAGGATACACAGCTATTATTTGTTGTCATTGTTGCTGTTCATATTCCAGTACTGTCACTTATCTGACATCACAATTCTCAGATAGAAGGAAATTGTATCCAGTATCCTATTTCCGCCACCATCAGCACATTAAGTTATAGCACAGATAACCAGCACCGCTGATATTCTTTTTTTTAATCGCGCATCACAGGAAATGGGAGCGTTAATTCTTAGACCATTGGGTTATGCTTCACCTCCAGGTGACTGAACACTGCCAAATAGCAAAGCGTCAGCCCTGCATAACCCCATACACTGCGATTTCGAACTGCGTTTTGGCTGCTGAGCTTCGGTGCTCCAGAGCAGCTGCAGTTATCCAAATTGGTCCCTATGGATCTTAGTATTGCTAGCGGGGCTAGCCTGTAAGGTGCTACTAGCACTGGATCCTGCAACAGGCAGGTTGCAAGTTAGCCTGAAATATAGGTCTGTAGCTGTTGACTCCTGCCGCAGAGCACAGTCCCTGAAAATTATGCAGGGTATTGACGATTAAGCAGGTAAGACTATGCAACATTCCGAGTAAGTTACCCCAGTGTTGGTTCCTGCCCCTGGGGCTTGGAGGAACATGGACATAGTAACATTTGTTTACCACCATGACCAGGAGCTGCAGGGAGCATTCAGCTGGTGTCCTGGTAGCAATTGGCCAAGCTTTTGAAGCCTTACCCTTATGGCGGCCTTGTTGGGCGTAAAGTGCTGGGCATTTGCATGAGTGCCGCTGGTGTGCAGGTGAAAATGCAGCCCTGCCTGTCTGTGCTTGGACCCAGGATAGTGCATACTGCTTCTCTACAGGTGCTCTCTTGGATTCATCCCTTTCTGGGTTGCCTACTGACGGCACAGGATGCACTGTAGCTTCAGGACAATGTAGCACATTGTGACTAAGGGATCCCAGGTCTCCAGGTGATTGGACACTGGAAGGTACCTCTAATCCGTGATCTGTACTTTGAGTTTTGTGCCTGTTTCATGAGCAGGGAGCATGGCCGTTCAGAATGAAGGGTAACAGGAATCTGGAGAACCTAATCCCCACATTACAGTTGGGGACAATCTTCCTTCCACCAATTCATTTCTGCCTCGGGCTCATGCAGCATCCAGTTTCTTACAAAAGTCCCTGAGGAAAAAGCCTCAGGAGAAAGTATCAAAAGTGGAATTTTCTGTTGTCTTCTGCACAGTGCTGGAACAATTGGCAGACATCCATAAGGATTTATGCTGGCGTGACCAAAGGTGCAGTTTGAACATATAGCTTTTGTGGGTGAACTCCTTTTTGGCAAAGCCTTGGATGTATGTAGCCAGAAGATTACAGCTGGAAAGAGCACTATTTTACCTCCTGAAGTAGCAGAACAAAAATCTTGGGACCAGAAAGGGTTGGATGCTCTGGTGGCTGTGACCATCTGTCGATACACCTCCTACCAGCGTGTTGGGTTTTGCGAGTATCTTGCTTCTTACCCTTATTTGCTTCACTGCCATGTTATTATATTATGTCCGTTTCTAGCCACAGTGTGGACCGTTCCAGGCTCCCCTCACCATTGAGATTTCCTGACATCTGTGGACACTCAGGACAAAGTACCTACATGTCCAAATCATCCCAGCGATTTTTACGTTTTTCTGTGGGACCTCTGTACTTTGTTTTTGGCTCTGCTATTCAGCTTCTCTTCTGTAACTTGGGTGTTCACTTAGGTGCTGGCCCCTAGCCTTGCAGCTCTTGGGTCATTCCTATTGTGGAATACCTGAATGACCTTCTATTGAGGGAACAGTCAGCACAGATTGTGGCAGAAACTGGAGGCCCCATCCATACCTAGCGTATTTGAAATGCACCTTTTTTTGCACATTATGCATAGGGTAGCCCATTGATTTCAGTGGCTTGACAAATGCAGCAAAGTAGCTCATGGAGCTTTTTTTCTGTGTTCCAGTGTGCACATTTTACCATGTTTGTTGCTCGTTTCCTTGCCGCGGTTGGGTGCCAGTAACATTTAATTTCACCACAAGCACAACGTGTATTTTTCACGTGTTCCCAGAATGCACAGATATAAACAGAGCCTGACTGTCCAAACCTTGGAGAGGTTCAGGTGACAGACACAATGTTTAGTGTACTTGGGTCTAGTCTTAGTTACAGCTCAAATCAAAAATGTTCCTCTCCAAGAGAAATTTTAAACTCTCTAATCCCAAACCCATACTCTCCAGGCCATGAGTCTCCCAACTCTTTGCTTTTATAAGAGAGTCCTAGAGTAAATGGTATTCTCCTTCAAGGCAGTCTCTTTAGCCTAGTTTTACTCCAGACCTCTACAACACCACATACTATCGCTTTGGGTTAAGTCAGTCCAGTCTCTGGACAGACATATGTGTCCAGCGCCAAAGACCAAGTTGTTTTTGGCTTGGTAGCTCAGGAGTCTTATGTAGTGGGGATAGTTCTGCCTGTCTTTTGGAATATCCTCAAAATGAATGCCAGCATTTCAGACTGAGGAGGAACCCTAGCCATATCATTAATGCAGGGGACTTGGATGGCCCAGCTGGAGGGTTAACTGATCCATATATTCTGTCAGACACTTCAGCTGGAAGATTTGGCTGCTCAATGACCAGGCCATTTTTTTTTGCGATATTGCACTGAGTCGCTTTAACTGACAATTGTGGGGTCATGCAATGTCACACACTTTTTTTTCGCTATAAACAAAGAAAGCGTCAATTTTGAAAAAAACTCAATATTTTTTACTTTTTGCTATAATAAATATCCCCAATTTTTTATTAAAAAACACGTTTTTCCCTCCATTTAGGCCGATATGTATTCTTCTACATATTTTTGGTAAAATAAATAGCAATAAGCGTATATTGATTGGTTTGCGCAAAAGTTATAGCATCTACAAAATAGGGGAAAGATTATGGCATTTTTTTTTACTAGTAATGGCAGTGACCAGCCATTTTTAATCGGGACTGCGACAGTATAGCAGACAGATCGGACACTTTCGGGACCATTGGCTTTTATACAGCGATCAGTGCTATAAAAATGCACTGATTATTGTGTAAATGTCACTGGCAGGGAAGGGGTTAACACTAGGGGGGTGATCAAGGGGTTAATTGTGTGTCCTAGGGAGTGATTCTAACTGTGGGGGGATGGGACTGCCTGAGTGAGGAGACCGATAGTTGTTCATATTTAGTATGAACAACAGATCCTTCTTCCCACCCCTGACAGCATGGAGATCTGTCTGTTTACATTGCCAGATCTCCACTCTGTCTCTGTGTGGATCGATCGTAGGTGCCTGGCGGTCATCGTCGCTGGCGTGTGTGTGCGCCTCTGGCAGCGCCCCCTAGTGGTCAAAAGGTGAACCAACGCAAGTAACGTTGTTTTGCCCAGGGGAGCCAACCTGCCGCAGTACAACTGCAGCGGCTGGTCGGGAAGGGGTTAAATAACATGTCATACCTGCTCTGTGAATTGGTTTTAAACCGCATAGCCCTGATCCTCCTCTGCTCAGGTCTCCCGCCGATGCTCCTCGCCCCTCTCCCTGCTGAATGCCCCCATAGCAAGCACTCGTGTTTGTTCCTGAGCCGCGTCTTTAAGAATGTCTGTAGAATGCATGAAGGTAAAGGCCTTTAGAACCCATTCGGAAACAGTTTTTTCTTTTTTTTTTGTATTTCAAAACACCTTTAAAACTAAATCGAACTTTGACTTCAATCATAATCGTCTAACGAAAATGTTGTTTTAGTTGTATTTTAGTCATCTGAATTGTTTGTCATATTTTTGGGTTTAGTTAAATTGTAATGCATTATTTAAGCATTTCTCTAGAATTGCCAAACTCATTATAAACTCCTGGAGTAGAAAATATAACATATTATTTATGGTATAAAGGTTTGAACATGCACTACAGACACAGATTTAGCCGTTGTGATATACAACACGTTGATAAATAAAACCAGTTTCATGAACAAAAATAGCTTTTTGACAAACAGAAGTACAACTTTTAAATATATATACCTGTATAAAAGTAAACTATTGGCTGTAATGCCATTGTACATATTACCAACATTAAAGTGGAGTTCCACCCCAAAAAACAAACATTTATTAATGTGCTTAAAAAAATAAACATTTGGAGAAATTTTTTTTTCTTACTCACCTCTCAATGCCTGCTGCTAGGGGGTCTCTTGTAGTCTGCCTCCTTCTGCGCCTGGGCTCCTG
Source organism: Lithobates sylvaticus (assembly GCA_028564925.1). Classification (NCBI taxonomy): domain Eukaryota; kingdom Metazoa; phylum Chordata; class Amphibia; order Anura; family Ranidae; genus Lithobates; species Lithobates sylvaticus. The sequence goes on along the minus strand of CM053033.1, from coordinate 71,698,555 downwards.
ACGTCACTTTCCTCGGTGCAGGAAGGTAGATCGCCTCTCCCACCTCCCGTCTGGGACACGTGTCCGGTCCCAGATGATTGCACGGCGGCTCGCGCATGCGCAGTGGGTGCCCGGCTGTGAAGGCACAGCCGGGCGCCCACAGTTAAAATGCCGGCACTGCCGAGCGGAGGGGGGGGGAATGAGCGGGACTTCGATCCCCCGCATCGCTGGACCCTGGGACAGGTAAGTGTCCGATTTATTAAAAGTCAGCAGCTGCAGTTTTTGTAGCTGCTGACTTTCAATTTTTTTTTTTTTTAAGTGGGAACACTGCTTTTTTTTCCCCTTTCAGCAGCTTAGTAGATGCCCGCTACTACTTTGGCTAGGCCACTCCAAAGTCTTCATTTTGTTTTTCTTCAGCCATTCGGTGGTGGACTTGCTGGTGTGTTTAGGATCATTGTCCTGCTGCAGAACCCAAGTTCGTTTCAGCTTGAGTACACGAACAGATGGTCGGACATTCTCCTTCAGGATCTCTTGGTAGGCAGCAGAATTCATAGTTCCTTTTATCACGGCAAGTCTTCCAGGTCCTGAAGCAGCAAAACAGCCCCAGACCATCACACTACCACCACGATATTTTACTGTTGGTATAATGTTCTTTTTCTGAAATGCAGTGTTCCTTCTACGCCAGATATACTTGGACACACACACCTTCCAAAGAGTTCCACAGAATGTTGTCCCAAAAGTCTTGGGGATCATCAAGATGTGTTGTGGAGAAATTAAGTCAATGAAAAATAACACTAACACTGCTGTACAGAAGTATTCTTAGCTTTATGGATGAGAATGTGTCGTAACCACCAAGCAAATATAAATGCCTTTGAGTCAAAAGTTGTCTTGTTGTCATTTCAGGAAAAACGTATTGCCTCACTAGATGCCGCCAACGCCAGGTTAATGAGTGCCCTAACGCAGCTAAAAGAGAGGTACAGCATGCAAACACGTAACGGAATTTCACCCACAAACCCAACTAAATTGCAGATCACAGAAAACGGTGAATTCAGAAACAGCAGTAATTGTTAACGGTCGGAATACAGCAGAGACATGACCGTTGCCCCCGCTAATAACGGACTTGGCTCACTATGGATGGTCCTGCTCTGACGCACTCATTGCTGGAGGCAACACATTAGACTGATGTATTCTAGGAAACACCTAGAAATGCAATTGATAGAGATTTTTTTTTTCCTTGGAGAAAAAACTACTCACAGATGTTGTAAAAATGTGCCATAACAATACATATTTGTATATGATTCCTGTTATTGCTGGTGAATTATTTTAATGTTAAATGATACTATTTTTATTTTTTTCTTGTCCAAAAACATTTGCCAAATTATGCCCACAAGGGCAGGACAGAAAACTATAGTAAGCAAATATTCTAACACTATGGGTGGCCTATTATGCCTGCAGAGTCCTGTATGGCGGAGATATGAATACTGATGACACCTGCACTTTGTCCGTGGATCCAGAAGGATTTGCGTTTAACTATAAAATAAAAATTTAAAAAACAGCAGCATATCACTTCTTCTCTCCTTGAAAAATATGTTTGACTGGTTACATTTAGCCTTCCATAATTGAAATGGGAGGCGGCCACAGCCTGCATTATATCTACTAAATTCCTCCAGGCTGATGCATGTGTCCAATAATCACTTCCCATAGTAATGGCACACAATGGTCATGGCAGAAGTGCGACGCCCTCTGGTGGACTGAGGTGGTGGGACACCTATGGCTAAAGTTAGTCTTCCAGATAAAAATGGCCAGATTATCTACCTATGGGATCAAAATGCTTTGTAAGAATAACCCTTCTCTGTTGTGCAGCCTCTCCACCACATGGATTCCTAACCCTCCCATGTGGCCTAAACCAGCATTAGGATCTTTAAAATAATTGCTTTTCTGTTTCCCACACTTTGTTCAACTTCACCACCAAATATTCTCCGGTTTGAAGTGTCAAAGTAATGGTAAGGGGAAAGTAGTCCCTGAGCTTAACATAATTAAAGGCTAAACCAATGGCAACAGTCAGCCAAGAGTACAGAACAATTATAGGGAGCCTGCAGTGAGTCTAGTGAACAGCTCTGTTCAAGCTAATGTAGTCATCCTCCCTGAAGAGTACAGAAAGATAATAGAAAAGCTCCAGTGAGACAGTAGACAGCTCTGCACCAAGCAGTGCAGTTAGCCTTCCTGCAGAACTGCTGCTGAGATGGCAGGTTAAGCCACATAGAAATTGTGTTTTCTAGCAGTTTGATGGCCTTACAGTGAGAGGAACAGTAAAGCTTTTCTTTGCAGCTATAGAACGTGCCTGTATCTACCGAGAACAAATATGGTTACCTTTGTGTGCATAAATTACACAGAAAAAATAAATATACACTGTATGTAACAAAGTAGGGAGGGCTAGAGAACAGGGATTATAATGGTGCCTAAGAACATATATATTACAAATGATACGTAAAAAATATATTTTTTTATTGGTACAAGAATTTGGACATACAATACATACATATGTGTGTTGATAAGCACAGAGCAAAATATACATACAGGAGTGGCCAAGATGTTGAACGGCCAAATGAAGTTACAGGGAATAAGTCCCTACATGTTTCGCCCAAAACATTGGCTTCTTCAGGGGAAGTAATAGTAAGGACCCGTACAAGTATGGTGACTCTATAAAAGACACATAATGATATCTTTAGAGAAAAGTTACAAAACATAGAATTGTACAGAAAAAATTAATTAACATATTTTAATTGGAATGCTGGAAGCATGATATGGCTTCGAAGGCTCCCCATGATGGATACCCTCACACACCCCAATACCTACCCAGATACCCCCGAGGGTGGATGAGGCACCAGGTCCTCCCGGGAAATCAACAGCCCAACGCCGCAACAAATGTGGCTGCCGGGGGATACATCAATAGAATGCAGGGGAACAAAAATAGATTATATTTTGTTCCCTTGCATTATTTTGATGTATCCTCCTTTCTTTCCATATGCTAGGGGGCCCTCGGGGGTATCTGGGTAGGTATTGGGGTGTGTGAGGGTATCCATTATGGGGAGCCTTCTAAGCCATGTCATGCTTCCAACAATTCCAATTAAAATATGTTAATGAATTTTTTCTGCGCAATTATATATTTTTGTAACTTTTCTCTAAAGATATAATTTTGTGTCTTTTATAGAGTCAACATACTTGTACAGGTCATTAAGATAAGAAGCCAATGTTTGGCAAAACATGTAGGGACTTATTGCCTGTAACTTCATTTGGCTGTTCAACATCTGGGCCACTCCTGTATGTATATTTTGCTCTTTGCTTGTCAGCACACCTATGTATGTATTGTATGTCCAAATTTTTGTACCAATAAAAATATATATATTTTTTTATGTATCATTTGTAATATATATTTTCTTAGGCACCGTTATAATCCCTGTTCTCTATGCCTCCCTACTTTGTTAAATATTTGGGATGAGGTGCCATACACCTTGAGGACTCTCCAGCCATATTCTATTTTCTCTGTTTATACACTGTATGTGTTATATATATTAGTAACACACATTGGGTACGGCTATTTAGATTAAGCCAATATTCACATATACTTTTTATCAAACAATATATATAAAAAGACTAGAAATCCCTTTTACAAGATCATTCAGTGAAAGTCTTCCAACTTCAAACAACTTTATGCAGCATATTTCAAATGAGGCGTGCCATGTTGGAGTGATGACGAAAGGGCATCATTGCCCAGATTTCTAAGCTGACATGTCCATGGAGGACAATTCCCAGCCACATAAATTGTGAAATGGACAGACATCTGCATCAGCTTTGAATCAGGAATTCGTCATCTTTATCCACTTCAATAGAGAAGTTCAGATGGAGAATCAATAGCAGGCCAATTATTTTGTCAGAATATCTATCGGCACTATCAGATCGCACAAAACAGTGTTCTAAAGTTAAACCATAACTGCTGTATGCCCCTGTAGTCCTCTATGCATTCAGAAATTAATAGTTTCTCATATGCAATGCTATTTCTCTCCACATAACACAGCAGAAGAAAATTAGATGCCATTAGTTTCCTGCTCCACCTCCAGCAAAAATAAAATTTCCACTGAACAATATGATTATTTGAACTATAAGTGAGTAAATTGTGATAAATTTCCCTCATAACCAAAACACCCCAAAGGCTTACATCTCAGCCACAGATATTATTACCATAACATACCTCAATATGGCTGTAATGCAATGCTTCCCCTGATCAAACAGTGCACAGTCACATCTGCATTATATCCACACAGTAGTGATGGCAGTTTAGCTGTACTCCAGAATGCAGGGAGGATATATAGATTGCACTCTTGTACCTGGCACTAAGACTCAAGTTTTTTTTCTCTTGTTTCTACACAAAGTTGTAAATTATGCAGGTGATTCCCTTGTAATGCAGAATCTGCCAAGCGTGAACCATCTACTCAGTTTGGTGTTATGAAACTTCTAATATTATCTTGTCTCATGTCTGACGAAACACTGCACTGTATCAAAAGAGTGAATCTAAGAACTCTACATATTCTCTGCACAAAAAACATTCATGGGGCTGTATAAAATCTCATATTTTATATATAATCCAGGACAAGAGGAACATATGAAATACTCATTTATCAATGGAAGGACACTAAACACATAGGAAGGAAAGAAACAACTGGTTGACTTTCCCAATCCTGCAAAGCCCCCACCCCACCCCATACCTGCAAAAAATATTTCATACTACATTTACATCATATAAGATATATCATATAGTTTTCTTTTTGTGCATGTTCACTTGTTGACAAGTGACAGCTCAAACTTTGAACAAAGCAATGCGGGCTGTTTCACATACAGTATATAGCCAATGATGGGGGTATGTAGCCCTAAAGTTAATATTACAGAGGTACATCAGCCCCTATTTGTGTTTATTCGCCCCAGTTTACAGACTCATAATTAGGTTTCATTTTTCCTAAGGTATCCTGTGACAGAAATGTGCCATGCTGGGTTTCACCCACTCAAAAGCTTGTTTGTGAATATGGAGAATTACCTGCCGTTAAGCTCTTTGATGCCCAGCCACAGTAAATAGATGGCAAAAAGATTCAACCTTCCTTTCTAATTGCAGATAAATGTGACCCCCCTGGATTCATGCAAGTTGGCAGTAAGGTGATCTTGTAATCAGCCTATCGCAGATCATCCAAAAAAAAAAAGAATGACCCCCAAAGCAAACCCCCACTAAGCAGTCTGCCTTACACCCCAAAGTACTCTTATCCTTACCCTTTGACAGACATTCTCCATCTGCATTGTCTTCTCATTAACTCCTCAGGGCTGTACATTTATTATATAACAAAATTATTTTTGATTTTGTGCAAATACTGAATAAAAAATAACAAAAAATATATATATATTCATTGCTCTCATTGTTCTTTAAACTGCTCAATGTTTCTTGTGCAGAGTCAGCCCATCCTATTTTATTAGGGAGCTTAGTTCATGTCATTCTTCTGTCACATTTAGCTTTATAATATTCCTTTTATACCAAAATATTTCTCTGGCTCCAAGAAATCGACTCTTATATTGTTACACTGAAGCAATTTTAGGTCAGTCGTAACGCTTCCAATTTGTGGTGAATAGACACTTCCAGAATTCACTTATGAAAAGCCTGACTAAGCACTCTGCAGCACAGATCTGTCATATCTATTGCCAAATTGTTCTGACATTAATGCTCTATGTTTTGACATATACGCACAAATTTCTGTCAAATAGAAAAAAGAAAAAAAAATGATCTGCAGCAGGTAGGCAGTAAATATCCCCTTAACTTCATTGCAGAAAGGAACTGATTAACAGGAACTTCTTCAAATGAAATCAGCTAATTTCTGTTTAAAACCAAACAGTTTTCTTCTGTCTGAGGAATTGTTTAAAACAAAACAGATTTACATGTTTAATGTTAACTCTGGAGCCTTCATTAAATAATACGATATTCAATTTCCTTATAAAGTGCCATAGCTGGCAGAGGAATTAGGCACAGTGAAACAGATTTCACATATATTTACTCTCAGTTACAACAATTTCACATATTTGTTCCCACTCTACTAATGAACCATGTTATGCGCCATGACGTTTATATAAGGCTGCATTACTGCTTGTTTAAATAATACTTATTAGTAAACCACTAATTCTGTCATTGTCTCAATTTGACAGTAACATTCTTTTTTTTTACAAACGGGACAGTAACATTCTTAACCAAACTTCTAATATCTGTAATGTATTAGCCAACAGACAATGAAACTGAATATAAATACTCAGAACATATACACAGACTACATCTCTTCGGATATGAATTTTAGTGCCATACAGTGTATGCAATATATTATATATATATACATACTTCCACATTTTGTTATGTTACAGCCTTATTCCAAAATGGATTAAATTCATTATTTTCCTAAACATTCTACAAACAATACCCTATAATGACAATGTGAAAGAAGTTCGTTTGAACTCTTTGCAAATTTATTTAAAAAAAATCCCATGTACATAAGTATTCACAGCCTTTGCCATGGCACTCAAAATTGAGCTCAGGTGCATCCTGTTTCCACTGATCATCCTTGAGATGTTTCTACAACTTGATTGGAGTCCACCTGTGGTAAATTCAGTTGCTTGTACATGATTAAGAAAAGCACACACCTGTCTACATATTAACAGTGCATGTCAGCGAGCACAAATCAAGCCATGAAGTCCAAGGAATTGTCTGTAGACCTCCAAGACAGGATTGTATTGAAGCACAACTGAAAACACAACTGGGGAAGGGGACAGAAAAACTTCTGAGGCATTGAAGGTCCCAATGAGCATAGTGGCCTCCATCATCCACAAATGGAAGAAGATTGAAACCACCAGGACTCTTCCTAGAGCAGGCCGCCTGGCCAAACTGAGCAATTGGGGGAGAAGGTCCTTAGTCACAGAGGTGACCAAGAACTCGATGGTCATTCTGGCAGAGCTCCAGCAATTCTCTATGGAGAGAGGAGAACCTTCAGGAAGAACAACCATCTCTGCAGCACTCCACTAATCGGATCTGTATGGTAGAGTGGCCAGATGGAAGCCACTCCTCAGTAAAAGGCATATGACAGCCCACCTGGAGTTTTCCAAAAGGCACCTGAAGGATTCTCAGACCATCAGAAACAAAATTCTCAGGTCTGATGAAACAAAGATTGAACTCTTTGGCCTGAAGAGCATGCGAATGTCTGGAGGAAACCAGGCACCACTCATAACCTGGCCAATACCATCCCTACAGTGTAGCATGGTGGCAGAAGCATCATGCTGTGGGGATGTTTTTCAGCGGCAGGAACTGGGAGACTAGTCAGGATTGAGGGTAAGAGGAACGCAGCAATGTACTGTACAGAGACATCCTAATGAAAACCTGTTCCAGAGTGCTCTGGACCTCAGACTGGGGCGAAGGTTCATCTTCCAACAGGACAATAACCCTAAGCACATAGCCAAGATAACAAAGGAGTGGCTACGGGGCAACTCTGTGAATGTCCTTGCGTGGCCCAACCAGAGTCCAGACTTAAATCTGATTGAACATCTCTGGAGGGATCTGAAAATGGCTGTGCACCGATGCTCCCCATCCAACCCGATGGAGCTCGAGAGGTCCTGCAAAGAAGAATGGGAGAAACTATGTGTGCCAACCTTGTAGCATCATACTCAAAAATACTTGAGGCTGTAACTGGTGACAAAGGTGCTTCGACAAAGTATTGAGCAAAGCTTATTTATGTCCATGGGATTTTTGTTGTTTTTATTTTTAATAAATTTGCAAAGATTGCAAACTTATTTCACGCTGTCATTTATGGGGTATTTTTTGTAGAATTTTGAGGAAAATAATTAATTGAATCCATTTAGCAATAAGGCTGTAACATAAAATGTGGAAAAAGTGAAGCTCTGCAAATACTTTCCAGATGCACTAATATATGTGTTTCTATACTCTGAAAAAAAAAAAAAAAATTGATTGCTTTATAAGCAGTATTCATTTCAAATGTGGCAATGGCTAAGATTTCTTTCACAAAGACAAAAAAAAAGTATTTTGTTTAATGGACACATTGAAGTCTGGAAGTGGACTATAATCACCAAGGGATTAGCACAACATACGAAAACATTACATGTTTTTTTTTTTTTTTTTTTTTTTACTTTACTATAGTTTGTTCTCTAGATGTTGTTTAGCTTTTATGTTAAAAGTGTAATTACACCGGATTAAATTGTGAAACGTGATTGTTGGCAAAATGTTTTTTCCAAATGCCTTTATATTTATTTTCTTTGAATGAGAAAGTTTTGGTAAAGTTTGTAGCAATTGAATTTCTGACAACATCCCTGATCATGAAAAATCTGTCCGGAACATTCTGGAATCCATCTACATTTTTTTTTTCATCATCATCCTAATTTTTTTGTGAATTCAATTTTCATAGCAATTGAATGTGGAGCTTCCTCACATATTCAACCCAAATTTTTTTTAATTTTCTCTTTTTTTAAGCAATGCAAGTTCAGTAATTGGGAGCGTTTGGGTTTTGAAATCATATATCAGCCATAGAAAGTCTAATAAAAGAAGAAAGATTTAATATAGAAAACAATACAGGAGAAGGCGATGGTGGGTAAATTATATTTCTTTTTTTTCACAGTATGCCTTAGAAAAAAAATCATCATTAATCTGGAATACTGTCCACTTAATATTTGGGGAAAGTCTCTGCTTGGAAAAATAAAGGCACGGAAGAATGTAAGTGATCTAAAATACAGAGAACCAGCTCCATGATTTGCCTGCGGATTTTCCCCTTATCTGGCGAGTCCCCATGCAGAGGGATTTTATATCTGTGTTGGAGAATGCAGATTCATCCCACTGATAGCAGCCTGCTATTCAGTAAATTCCTGTTTAAAAAAATAGTAATAATGACACCTTCCATGCTGCTCACTAGCACTGTGTGCGCCATCCCAAACATTTAAACAGCCTTCGCACAGTTTGGACTTAACCTGAGATGGGACTGACCAGCCAGAAAACTTTGTGGCTTTTATGGACAATTGTATGTAGTAATCTTATTTTTACTGACTGAACTAGGACAATATAAAACCAATTTCATCTGTGGCCACTCAACTCCAAGGAGCCAAAACACTGAGATTTGGAGTTCCGAGTCCACAAAAGCAAAAACAGAAAAATGCTGCTTTCGGGGGTTAAAACTCCAAAGACCTTTTTGTACAGTTTAATATTATAATCGAATAAAGGACAAAACTGCGGTCTTTTACCTCTACTTTCCATTATGGAAAATAAAAGAATGTATACTGTTGTAGATAACTATAAAACTGCAGAAAATTACACGGGAAGACTTGGAAGTATCAATATTTTTTATTTTTAAACGTGAAAAATCTTTTTATTTATATTGTTACATTTGTGGTCAAAATTTAAATATAAGAGCCAACTCTATACATGACATAACTATCTTGTAAAATATGCAATAGCAAAAATACTGAACGGGTGTAGTCTTTCAAATAATTGTCCTAAATATATAAACTGAACTAAAACAGGGAAAAAACAAAAAACCTTGTTTCTCCTGTACGCACCTATTGTTATTTATAGGCTGATATGAACAAATCTGGTCCAATTTTTTTTTTATGTGTATATATATATATATATATATATTTTTTTTTTTTTTCCTTTGCAGTGGAAGTCATGCTGAGGGACAGTAGTACTCAGCCATTAAAGATTGTTCTTGTCCATGACACAACTGAAATAAATATACCGTAATTTTATTTATGTTACAGATACTAGTACTTTTTCTTTATCTTAGATAGAGGTTTCCCTCATATCCAGGTCTACAGAACAATAAATAGTGTGCAACACATGGTAGCATGAAGTATATTATGTTCCTACTTAATTGCTACAAAAATAATCATATTGATTAAAAGATGACCATATGTGAAATCTCCCCTGAGCACTACACATCGATTTCCTTCAAATGCACAAATCATATTTGTGGCAAACAATGCAGTACAAAAGGAGTCACATGTACTATACAGTCCTTGTGTGTACATACCTATATAGGTTACGCATATCTCAGAACACGATGTGGTGCAGTACAATGTGGTGAATGTAGTTGCTGCACACCAAAAAAAAAAAAACCTGACTTTGTCTAGGTTTGAGATAGCGTAAAACATCAAATCAATACATTATATACAACACAGGCTCACTGTAGTTCACATAAATTGATACTGGATACTGAGTCATTAGGAAATAAAGATGCACAGCACTACATGAGGTTTCAAATGCTTACAAGGAAACAATGTAGTTTTATATTTGTTGTCAAAGTAAATTATTTTTTCTTTATAGCGTTCTATTTTTTTTTTTCATTACCAATATGCAGACAAACAAATTAACTGACCAATAATATTTTTGTAATTTAATGGATCGGTCACCTAGGAGGCTGTTTAAGGTAAAATTAATAGAAATTCCAAGCTAGTAATTAGAACATCGTATTTTATATGTAAATAGAGGATTATTAAAGTGAGTGTAAAACTAGAGGTTTTCTCTATAATAAATGCTTGTCAGGGTTTAAGAGTAGGTGGTTTAATTTGAGTGGAATGAAATATTAATTCGTTCTCATCTTCCATGACAGTGAATGTACTCTATTTCACAGCACATTTGCACACACAGTGATATAATGCAGCAATCTTTTTCTTCCCAGTCATATAAAATGGGGTTTAAATCTCCTGCAGAAGGACACACCACACAGTAATTACTGCAGCCATCCTCCAGACTCTCTGAACTCCAAGCTGACAGTATGATGACTCTGAAGGTCAGAGCCTTAGAGCTACACGATTCTGGGAAAAATGAGAATCACAATTTTTTTGCTTAGAATAAAGATCACTATTCTCGCTGTAACATCATCTTTCACATTATACAAAAAAACTGGGCTAACTTTACGGTTTATTTTTTTATGAATTCACTAAAGTGTATTTTTTCCCAAAAGAAATTGCATTTGAAAGACCGCTGCGCAAATACAGTGCAACATATTGCAACAATCACCATTTTATTCTCTAGGGTCATCTCTGCTAAATATATATATATAATGTTTGGGGGTTCTAAGTAATTTTCTAGCAAAAATGTATGATTTTAACTTGAAGCCAACAAGTGTCAGAAAAATGTTTAGTCTTTAAGTGGTTAAATTTCCCTCATTTACAGACCGAAAGTCATTCTTTTGATCTAAAGAACAAAACGTTACAATGTTTATCGTTAGCTCAGCGGCTGAAGAATTTTGTGAAACTTGGCAGACTGCGTGTTTTTTGTTTTTTTTTTGACAGCTGTCAACTTGAGCAGAGAACTCTGCATAGAATTGGGAAAATTCTTTGTTAAGATCGCGAGGGGGAAAGAATCGCAATCTCGATTCTTAACGATTAATCGTGCAGCTCTACAGAACCTCCAAAAATTGCTCACCGCTTCTCCAAAATTTCACAATTTATAGCACCTTCAAGGGGAGAAGGCTTCTTTCCAGCTACTAGCTGGTAAAAAAAAATAGTTTTAACTGCAACAAATAGAGCACCAGTATGAAGACTTCCAAATTCTCAATGCAAACCTGGGAGAAATACATAAGTTGCCATCATAATCATAAGCCTTCCTCTAAAATGCTAAATGAAGACAATGGAGAACATGAAAGCCAGGCAACCAGCGTTTTTTGAAGAAAGTCAACAATTACTCTATTGTAATTGGTTTAATTTAAGGGCAACATCTCAGGACAGACAGGATTTCCATCTAACTCCAAGAGGGGACCATTGCTTAGGTCCCAGATTCAGCATTAAAGACAGATACAGTATACCCCAGCATGTGAAGCTACTGAGCTGTCCTTTGGCTTCGAACTACTGCCACCTCCAGTGCTGGATGCAACACCAGCTGTGAAAGGTAACAAATGTTACAACGGGTTTCCTCCAAAATGAAGAATTGGCCTCTTGTTTGGATTTGCCATACTCTGCAGTGTTGTCTAAAAAGCCTTTAGACAACACTGTTGTCTAAAATCTTTAATAGGAATTTATTCTAAGTTCCGTAAAGTACACACAACTAAACTTTCAAAAAAAATATGTTTTCTATTCTGCAGAAAAGGTATATGTTTACAACACACTTTTAATCTTCCTAAATAGCCCTAGTAAAGTAAGTTTTAAAGACCATTCTAATCTTGCAGCTCCAGAGATGTCCCCATGGAAAGAATATTAAAAAAAGATTGCCTAAGTCACAGTGAACTAATAAGTATGTTATAGCGGGTATCGGTTGCAGACAAGAAACGTCATTAAAAACCACCACTAATTTCTTTGTTATATAAATGGAAAAGATATTTTGGAATTGCACAGAATCTAAATTTGCATCACTGAACATATGGCAGCTTTCATTGAAAAATGTATAATTTTATGGTGCAGTATCTGTAACGTGTGATCTTTTTTTTATAAAATGATTGAAGTCCTCCTAAAATACATTATGTCTATACAGAGTATCTGGTAAATATGCGTTATCACATTATATATATATATACAAGTACCCTTATATATTTTTTTCTGCATTAATGTGGTATATTAAAGTGTACAATAAAAGGGAATAATAATTATTGCGCTTCATTCGAACAGTAGATAGCATTCGTTTTTTTATGTTGAATGGACAGGGCAAATGTTCCTATTGATGTTTAAATCTGCTGCAGTATTTGCATTGAAGTGTACAGAGAAATTTCTACTGATGCTGCTTGTTTAGGAATGGTGACAGATGACCACTACTGAGATTTTTTTTTTTTTTGTAAATAAGTGTATAGATTATGTTGATAAAATAAAGGTTAATGAAAAGTTGTGAATATCTCACAGTTTCATTGTAAAAATGGCTCTTGAATACTGGGACTTTTAACTTTGCATTGCATCTTAAATAACTTATGTCGCTGCAATATTAACACCTGCTAAGCACTTTGACTCTTCAGAATACTCTGAAATACCTTTTACATTACAACAAAAATGTTGTGTATGGCAACTCGAATCCAATTAAAAATAGATTTTTTATAAACTCATTAAAAGGTCTTTTTTTTGCAAACATAACATTTCCATATGCTTTTGCTCTACTGTACCTTATCACATTTTAAAATATCATTCAGCTCTCCAGCCACCTCCATGTTTTACCCATACATCTGTATTTAAACTAAAGACCCCATTACAAGAAACAATACTTTATTTTTTATTGCAAATAGAAAATGTCATATTAGCAATGTTTCTCTCATATGCCTTTTTAAGTGTCAACTGCTAAAAAATGCATAATGAACAAAAGTGCACATTACTCAGTTCCTTTTTATACCAAATGTTTACAATTTGTTTAGCAACTCCATCCAATTTGTTATCTGCATTCCTAACGTGCTATTATTCTTATTTTTTTTTTATTTTTAATTTTATTTGAGAAGGTCAAAATTTATAAAAGCTTGAAAAGGGACACTAGTAAAGAGAATTCTGGAATTGGCTGAAAACACCTTTTAAAAATTCTATCCTGTCGGTTTATTTGGGGAGATTGCTCAGTAGATAGGTCAGTAGTTATTTTTATATTATTTTTGAAAGATCTACTTTCTATGTTATCAATGTACTAACATTTTACAAATTGTGTTCTGAGAATGACGTGGATGTGAAATTCATGTATATCGGAAATTAGAATAATAAAGATTTATTTACATATTTTATTCTGTTTTCACGTCTTTTAGTGGGTGCCTGTTTTAGGATAACGTGCAGATATGTGACCAGCTAATTTACTAAATATTAGAACTTGTGAGCCTTCAATAATCCTCCAAAAAAAAAAAAAAAAGTTTCTCGGTCATTTACAATGATGGTCAGGGAAAAAAAGAAAAAAGCTATTGTCAGTAGCACATTTCTCACAGCCACCTTGTAAGTGTATGTCAAAAGTGACAGTACAAGAAGGAGAGGAGGTTAAACCGCACAGACTCGAGAAGTTCATTCCCAGTGACCTGTGTGAGATGATCTAAGTTCTGGCTGCAGGGGGTTATAGGGAATAAAATGCAATTTCAGCCAAAACATTTGATAAGAATAGGGAAGGGTTAAACCAGCTGGTAGTTTTTTTTTTTTTTTTTTATATTGTTGTCCATCCTCCTGCTGGTATGATTATCACTCAGTGGGAACACAGGCAACGATGTAACCTTGAAAGATGTAACACAATCTGTGAATGGGAGACTGGCTGATAAGTCACAGGATTCTCTCCCCCATTCACAGATTATGTTACAGGCAGTGTTATTAATGATAGAAATGTTATCACTAGAGGAGAACAAGGGGACACATCCCCATTGGACCATCTGTATTGCAGTTCTGCTGGAAGACCTGAATCTGTTAACCATTGCAGAGCTGGAAGTTCAGAGACAGGAAGAGGACAAGGCATCCCTGCAGTGCAGTTCTCCAGGATCCAGCTGTCTGCACAACCTGGGACATACTTCGTTATAGCTACATGATATGATAAAAATTGTAGGGATTTTTTTTTTAAGCTGAACTTCAACTTTAATATAAAGTAAAACCTTGTATAGCGAGTAACACGGTTTACGAGCGTTTCGCAATACAAGCTTTTTATTTATTTTTTTAACCCTGACTCCGTTTGCAAGCGTTGTCTCGTAAAACGAGCATAATCCAAGCTGCTGGGGTGTGCATTACCACATTTGACCAGAGGTGCGGGAGCGTCGGTGACGCTCAGGGACACTCGGAAATGCTCGGACTGTCTCCGGCGCCCCCCGCACCTCTGGCCACATGCAGTACTGCATACACCGGCGCCCCTGCATCTCTAGCCACATACAGTACTGCATGCACTAGCAGTCACTGTGGAACAAATTATCGCTTTTGCATTTTTTTCTTATATATTACTTTCAATTGCATTAAAGGATGTTTTGGGGTTGATTTACTAAAACTGGAGAGTGCAAAATCTGGTGAAGCTCTGCATAGAAGCCAATCAGCTTCCAGGATTTTTTGTCAAAGCTTGATTGAACAAGATGAAGTTAGAAGCCGATTGGCTACCATGCACAGCTGCACCAGATTTTGCACTCTCCAGTTTTAGTAAATCAACCCCTTAATGTTGCTTATACATGTTCAGGCATATTGCATAAAATTTGTAAAACTGGTACAGTTTAGGCCTGCTTAGGCTGTATGGATGCTGATTGGAAAGGCTATGAAATCAGCTTGCATGCTCAAATGCTATTCATTTTGTTGATATTGGTTTTCCATACATTTTGATGTGTTTCAAGGCATAACATTGTTGTAATTTACATAATACATAAGCTAGTTATACACTTGCTAGAGGACAGTTGGTGACAGCAGAAATGTTACACCAACGTCAGAACAGTCATGATACGTTCTGCTACATTTGTAGCAAGTACACGCTTAAGTCCCACACATGTGGCTGTTCTGCTGCTGTTAAAAGCATGTTTTGTTATTTTGAAATTCCAAGACTGCAGGCACAGCGACTACTTGTAGTTGTACATTGCGATTAGCTGTGTTTACATGTGGCTGCGTTGGAACATTCTTACCATTTCTGATGTGCTTCCTGTTTTTCTTTCCTTGTTGCCGCTACTTTCCTCAGGTGAAATAGTACACTGCGATTACCTGCAGATAGCTGCAATAAATCGGTCCTGGACACAGTAAAATTAATTTTTTCTAAGGCTACTTTCACACTGAGGCACTGGGCGCGCTGTCGGTAAAGCGGTGCTATATTTAGCATGCTTTACCATCCTTTTAGCCACGCTTTTCGGCTGCTAGGGTTTTACCCCCTCCTATCGGCCGAAAAAGGGTTAAAAGCGCCTTGCAGTCGGGTTTGGATCGCTGCCCCATTGTTTTCAATGAGAAGGGGCGCTTTAGGAGCGGTAAATACACCGCTCCTACAGCACTCCAAAGATGCGGCTTGCAGGACATTTTTCAACGTCCTGCAAGCGCACCGCTCCAGTGTGAAAGCCCTCGGGCTTTCACACTGGAGAGACAGCAGCGGCTGTTTGAAGGCGCTTTGCAGGCACTATTTTTAGAACTTTAGCCTGCAAAGCGTCTCAGTGTGAAAGGGGCCTAACAGCACCAAACCCCATGTAACAAAATACCGGTAGATAACTTGATCTATCCGCAGCTTAAAGCTGAATTCTACCTGCCCGTGTGAAAGGGGCCTTAAATATGCACCATGACTAGACTTGTTAAGTAAGCATATGAACTGTACTTTGGTGATCAAGACAAAGCCTGGACTCCTCACATCTGTTGTCGAACTTAGATCTCGGCTCAGAGAAACTTGGAAGTCAATGCCGTTTGTTCTCCTGATAAGGCAATGATCATGTGGCAGACTGCTACTTCTTCCTGACTAATGCCACTGGTTTCTCTTCTAAAAATAATAAATCAGTTGAATACTCCGAACTGCCTTCAACCATGAGACATTTGGGGTTTCGTTTACTAAAGCTGGAGAGTGCAAAATCAGGCTCACTTCTGCAGAGAAACCAATCAGCTTCTAACCCCAGCTTGTTCAATTAAACTTTGGCAATAAAACCTAGAAGCTGATTGGTTTCTTTGCAGACGTGAGACTGATTTTAGTAAATAAACCCCTTGATGACATACTGCCAGCATTGAAGACACCAAAGAATTGGAGCTTAGATGAAACAGATGTTACAATGCACCAGCCAGGCATGGACAGTGACAATAATCAGGATTTTAAACTGTATTTGCCATGTGAGCCGTATCTCATAACAGTGAAAATTAAACAACCTAATCAGGGTGTTACGATCAGGGGAGAGGCTCAAAGATAAGTAGCGATAGCAGTAGAGAGTCTCCCACCAACCAGCTGGATAAGTATGTCACCCTGGCAGATGATGCAGGTTCACCTAAATTACAGAGTCTAAGCACTAACCTCTATTCAACAGAGCTCTTGATGGTGGAGATGGGTTTTGCTGCGTGTTAGTACCAGGTCAGTTCTCAGGATGGCCTCACCAGGAGGTGAGTAAGGCGGGGTCCAGTAGCAGATATAGCAGGAAGAGATCAACCAGAAGAGCAGATACTGCCAGACACAGCAGAGTTTGCAGGTTCAGATCTGGGTCCTGACACAGGGACATAGATTTGTCAAAATCAAAAGCAGAACTACTGGGTTCAAGACTGCAAAACATGTTTTTTTGTTTTTTTTTCTATCACTAGGCACAAAAATGTCCACATTCCAAAGCCACCAAGATGATTTAACAAATTTCTTTGCACAGGTTAAAAACCTAATTTTCTGTACTGACACTGACTGTTCACAGCGTTTCATGAACATGACCCACTAGAATGACATCTCCTTAATGATTCATAGGTGTTAAGCCTCAAGGCTGTCTTGGTACACAATGGCAATGTACACCCTTCAATACCTGTTGGCTACACTGCACTCCAGGAAAAACATTGGAAAACATGGAACTGTTGATTAAGCACAGTATACCATCTCCACGGATATTTCAGTACAGCTGAAATATCTGTGGAGATCTAAAAGTAGTGGCTCTGCTGCTTTGCATGCAGCTTAAAGGGTTATTAAACCTTTGTGTTTTTTTAAAAGAACAAACCTATCATACTTACCTCCACTGTGCAGTTGGTTAAGCACAGAGTGGCTCCGATCCTCCTCTTCTGGGGTCCCTCAGCGGCGCTAGTAACTCCTCCTCTTCTCGAGTGCCTCGTCAGAGAAGCGCTCTCCTTCAGGATACCCGTGCGGGTGTGCTCCCGAGTCCTGCTTCTGCGTCTATTGACACAGTGTCATTTATACAGTAATCAGTGGCTATTTTAAACTCTGATCACTGTATAAATGTCAATGATCCAAAAAAAAAGTGTCCAAGTGCAATGTTGCAGTCCCAATAAAAAAAAAAAAAATCGCAGATGACCGCTATTACTAGTAAAAAAAAATAATAAAAATGGCATAAATATATCCCTTTTTTTGTAGACGCTATAACTTTTGCGTAAACCAATCAATATACGCTTATTGTGATTTTTTTTTTACCAATGTAGAAGAATACATATCTACCTAAACTGAGGAAGAAATTAGTTGTTTTACATTTTTTTATTGGATGTGTTTTATAGCAGAAAGTAAAAAAATATATTTTTTTCAAAATTGTCGCTTTTTTTGTTTATAGCACAAAAAATAAACACTGCAGAGTAGAGAGTAGATCAAATACCACCAAAAGAAATCTCTATTTGTAGGAAAAAAGGACATCAATTGTATTTGGGTACAGTGTCGCACAACCGCGACTTGGTCAGTTAAAACAACAGAGTGCCGTTTCGCAAAAAATGGCCTGGTTAGGAAGGGGGGAAAACCTTCCGGAGCTGACGTGGTTAAGGAAAGCATTTTTGGTCCACAGATCAGATACGTCAACGACAAGTGGTGCAAAGATCTGTTTGTGGGGTCAGAGAAAATCACCCGGA
The DNA here is from genome assembly GCA_028564925.1 of Lithobates sylvaticus. Classification (NCBI taxonomy): domain Eukaryota; kingdom Metazoa; phylum Chordata; class Amphibia; order Anura; family Ranidae; genus Lithobates; species Lithobates sylvaticus. Next base: position 71,680,105 of record CM053033.1, on the reverse strand, counting down.
AAGCATTTAAGGATGTCTTTTAGAAATTTATTGGCAACTACACAGAGCACCAAACTACATTCAGCTGGTTGACAAACGTCTTACGGCATACATTACCACATGCTTACATGTGACCTAAGATAAAATTTCTACCTTCACACTTTCTTTACCGAAAATCTAGGTGCAGTCACTGACGAACATGGTGAAAAGTTCCACCAGGACATTGCCACAACTGGAATACAACAATGCTGGCTGACTATTGTTAGACACTGCAGCAAGGTATACCAGACACGAAGTACAGGTGAAAATCAGCTACAAAACACATTTAGCCTTGTTGGAAACATTATGCAACTAAACACATTATAGTCATTAAAATAAATTTCATGTTTCTCAAGATTTCTTCGTGATACAGTCATTCTGAAATTATATTTGTGTTTAGTTTGAGCGAGGTCTATCATAATAGTCAACCTTTTTATTCAGAAGCAAACTTTGGAAAACATTTGTTGACAGCGATTTCAACCAGTGAGTGGCTGTCCCTGATCAACAGAAGTCGATCATTTGAAAGGACATGCTTAAAACTTTGGACTATCAGCGGCTGGAATAAATTGGCTGATCAGTGTATTCTGATTACAGTAGGTCCCACTATCAGAATAAAAGTATACCAACAGGGAAGATTGTTCCATATACACAAGTCGTTATTTTTGGGGTTTTTTTTCAGCCAGATGGCTAAATAAAAAAAACTTCTCATCTATGGCTAGCTTTAGTGTGGCTCCTCTGTCAATGGAGGAGCAACAAAGGCAACCTTGTACAGCAGCATTGTTTGAAGAGGGCTGTGTTAGATGGACTAGTAGATTTGGATGGGACTATACAGTATTTCACAAAAGTGAGTACACCCCTCACATTTTTGTAAATATTTTATTATATCTTTTCATGTGACAACACTGAAGGTGGAGATCATAAGGTCACCGTTCCACCTCATCTAATCAAAGAACATTTTGTATTCAAAGAAATCAACATGATCTGTGAATGGTGGGAGAGCTGAACAAGCAACAGGGAAGGCACAGGACATAGGGATGAGCATAATGCTCATTTAGGGAGTTCACAATGAGAAAAGTTAAAAGCTTCCGGACAGCAATGTCATCTAAGGAAACAGTGGCTGCTTTCAGCTGCTGCATCCTTAACAACCACTGATATCACCTGGCCCATTCATTTACATGGCCAGGAATCCCCAGCCACATAAGCAAATGGATGGGCAATGCCTTACATCTGTGTTTAAATATTGCCACTTGGCCATAGTTGGGCAACAACATTTCCAAACCAAACCTGATTCTTATTCTATTGTGTAGTTACAATTCAGTTGCTTTGCTGACAATCTATCTACAGTATCTCACAAAAGTGAGCACACCCTCACATTTTTGTAAATATTTTATTATATCTTTTCACAACACTGAATAAATTACACTTTGTTACAATGTAAAGTTGTGAGTGTACAGCTTGTACGACTGTGTAAATTTGCTGTCCCCTCAAAATAACTCACACAGCCATTAATGTCTAAACCGCTGGCAACAATTATTTTTCAGAACTGCCTTAACCCTCTTGGGCATGGAGTTCACCAGAGCTTCACAGGTTGCCACTGGAGTCCTCTTCCACTCCTCCATGACGACATCACAGAGGTTGCGCTAATCCACCTTCCATTTGAGGATGTCCCACAAATGCTCAATAGGGTTTAGGTCTGGAGACATGCTTGGCCAGTCCATCACCTTTACCAAGACAGTGGTCGTCTTGGAGGTGTGTTTGGGGTCGTTATCATATTGGAATACTGCCTTGCAGCCCAGTCTCCGAAGGGAAGGGATTGTGCTCTGCTTCAGTATGTCACAGTACATGTTGGCATTCATGGTTCCCTCAATGAACTGTAGCTCCCCAGTGCTGGCAGCCCTCATGCAGCCCCAGACCACGACACTCCCACCACCATGATTGACTGTAGGCAAGACACACTTGTACTCCTCACCTGCTTGCCACCACACATGCTTGACATCATCTGAACCAAATAAGTTTATCTTGGTCTCAGCAGACCACAGGACATGGTTCCTTCCAGTAATCTATGTCCTTAGTCTGCTTGTCTTCAGCAAACTGATTGCGGGCTTTCTTGCGCATCATCTTTAGAAGAGGCTTCCTTCTGGGACGACAGCCATGCAGACCAATTTAAAGCAGTGTGCTGTGTAAGGTCTGAGCACTGACAGGCTGACCCCCCCCCCCAACCTTTCAACCTCTGCAGCAATGCTGGCAGCACTCATATGTCTATTTCCCAAAGACAATCCCTGAATATGACGCTGCGCACATGCACTCAACTTTTTTTTGGTCGACCATGTCGAGGCCTGTTCTGAGTGGAACCTGTCCTGTTAAACCACTGTATGGTCTTGGCCACCGTGCGGCAACTCAGTTTTAGGGTCTTGGCAATATTCTTATAGCCTAGGCCATCTTTATGTAGAGCAACAATTCCTTTTTTCAGATCATCGGAGAGTTATTTGCCATGAGGTGCCATGTTGAACTTCCAGTGACCAGTATGAGAGAGTGAGGGCGATAACACCAAATAACACAACGAGTCACATGACACCGGACATTTTTACTTAAGGGTGTACTCACTTTTGTTGCCAGCCTTTTAGACATTAATGGCTGTATTTTGAGTTATTTTGAGGGGACAGCAAATTTACACTGTTATACAAGCTCTCCACTCACTACTTTACATTGTAGCAAAGTGTAATTTCTTCAGTGTTGTTACATGAAAAGATATAATAAAATATTTTCTAAAATTTAAGGGGTGTACTCACTTTTGTGAGATACTGTTCATAAGTAAAGCCAAATTCAAGCTAAAACATTTTAAAGTGGTTGTAAAGGCTGAAAGTTTGTATACCTTCAGTTCACAGCTCCCCCTCAGCCCCCTTAATGCTTGCCCGATCCTGATCCAGTGATGTGCACAAGAGCCGAGGCTCTCCTGGGTCTCTCCCTCCTCATTGGCTGAGATGCAGGAGCCATAGGCAGGGGCGGGGGGGAGGCAGAGCACTAGCAGCTGATCAGAGAAGAGCAGGTAGCATAAAGCAGATAGGTAGGATATGTTTGCTTTTTTTTTTTACAATCCATAGATTCTGGCCAGGTGACTGGTAGATCGCAGTCTGGGCTTGCTGACCCTCCATTCCAGAGCATCAGAGTGCAATGCAGAGGGACTACTTGTAAAGTTCGAGCTGTATGAGGGAGCAAGTGCCGCATAAGCCGATGCCTTCTCTGTAGTGGTGGCTCCTGTCCTATGTGGAGTGATACCAACTGCACTCCACCTCTTAGCTAGCGGTCTCCAGAGTGGTGCCAGCAACAGAAAAAAAAGATCTTCAGGTCAGTGAAGCAATAGTATATGGCTGCCCTCACACTGATGCGCTATGGTTTACCCAAACCGCAAGTGCAATGCAATGTATGGCTATGCGCTGCAAACCCACAGGTAGACTTTAGTTATATCCTGTGGGTTTGGTGCACTTTCTAAATGCAGGGGTCTTGGTGCACTTTCAGAAAGTGCACCACACCTGCAAGATATAATAGAAGTCTATGGCAAAGTGCAACTAACCCAGGAAAGTCGCAGATACACTGCACTGCACCCATGGTGCAGGTAAACCGCAGCACATCGGTGTGAAAGCAGCTCAGGGCTCAGAACAGTAAATGTTAACCACTTCGGCCCCGGACCATTTGGCTGGCCAAAGACCAGAGCACTTTTTGTGATTCGGCACTGCGTCGCTTTAACTGCGATGTTGCGCCCAAACAAAATTAACGTCCTTTTTTTCCCACAAATAGAGCTTTTTTTTGGTGGTATTTGATCACCTCTGCGGTTTTTATTTTTTGTGCTATAAACAAAAAAAGAGTGACAATTTTAGAAAAAAAACACATTATTTTCTACATTTTGCTATAATAATTATCCCCCAAAAATATAAAAAAAAACTATTTTTCTCCTCAGTTTAGGCCGATATGTATTCTTCTACATATTTTTGGTAAAAAAAAAAAAAATCGCAATAAGCGTATATAGATTGGTTTGGGCAAAAGTTATAGCGTCTACAAAATAGGGGATAGTTTTATGTCATTTTTATTAATATTTTTTTTTTACTAGTAATAGTGGCGATCATCGATTTTTATCATGACTGCGACATTAAGGTGGACACATCAGACAATTTTGACATATTTTTGGGACCATTCACATTTATACAGCAATCAGTGCGATTAAAAATGCATTGATTACTGTGTAAATGTGACTGGAAGTGAAGGGGTTAACACTAGGTGGCGCTGTAGGGGTTAAGTGTGTCCTAGGGAGTGATTATAACTGTGGGGGGGGGGCTACATGTGACACATCACTGATCACCGCTCCTGACTACAGGGAGCTGTGATCAGTGACAGTGTCACTAGGCAGAACGGGGAAATGCTTGTTTACAATAGCATTTCCCCCTTGTTCCTCTCCGTGAGACGATCCTACTCACGGAGCTTGCGGCGGGTGCTCGTGCGCCACCAGCGGCGCGCACGCGATGGCACAGCGGCAAATTCAAAGGGACATACAGGTACGCCCATTTGCGCAGCAGTGCCATTCTGTCGACGTACATCTACAGGCGGCGGTCGGGAACCGGTTAATTTACATTTGTAGTTTGGGGGTGGTAAAACCCCATAGTAAAGATGTTTTTTTTACCACCCCCATCCCAACCGCACCCCCTATAGATGCAGCAAGAGTTCTACTCCCTGTCATGGGCTGGTGGGTGCAGCACCTGCCAAGTATGACCCATGCAAGTGAATGAGGCCACTCTGCAAATGCCCTGCAAGGGTTAAAGCAGGCAGTATTGTTTTGCTTTCTCACCATCTGCTTTAACCCCCTTGGACCACACAGAAGCATGCAGTTGCAGGGCGCTTGCACAGTGGCCCCATTTACTTGAATGGTTTACAATTGGCATGCAGTAGCACCCAGCAAAAGCAACAGGGGGTTTAATTCATGTTGCGGCATGTGTACATCTTTGGCTGCTGCCTCAGCAGCTAAAGGGGGGTCAGGATTAGAGGTAGTAAAACCACAACACAAACACAGACTTTCACACCCCCGCTGCCCCCCCAACTTTATGCGTGAACAAGCCCTAAGGGTGCCGCTGCTGAATGCAACTAAGGGCTCATTCACAAGTGCAGCAGGCACTATTGCTCCTCTGAATAGTGATCCAAGATTGCCTGACAAATGGTAAGCAGGCGACATGTTGCCTACTCAACACCTGATTTAAACACATGATTTCCGTGCAATGCACGTGATTTCAACACAGTAGTATGGCAATTAGAGGTTTAAATCAGGTGTGAGGAGGCGACATTGTGCAACACTGTGCCCGGTGATCTTTGACTACTCCCATGTTGTCCACTTTAAGGTTGCCAACTGCTGCTTTAAGCAATTACAGCAACAGTGTTTTTTTTTTCCTTTTGGCGTAAATGAATAAAAGCGGACCATTGTAAGCACCCCTCCCAGTGTTAAATGTTTGTTCTCAACCCTCTAATTTCCACTTTTACTGCACAGATCGGCCTGTTAAAGTTGAAAAATAATAGAATCAACAGGTTAAAAAAAAAAAAGACTGCATCATATACGTAATTTTTCATTTTGCCTTTAGTACAGCTTTAATGCTTACAGCACACAAATCAAAATAATCTTCATCTTAAACAGACCTGTTTATATTACCCCATCATAATTATTTTGTGTTGTAGAAATAAAAAGTAATTGGGAGTAAGCAAGCATTTTACACTAGCCCAGCAGGACAAACACTGATGTGTGGACACAAGAATTTAATGACATATAATCTGGTGTAATGGCTCAAAGCTCCACTGTTTAATTGATGCTGGAGGTATTCCATTATCAGGACAATTGCCTCTAAATGTGTCTTATGAGCACTGAGACCATCAACCTGGAAGCCTATATATTCAAAAGATACAGATGATTTTAGAGGGTTTTCCAAACAGCTTTATCTTGCCAGTTATGGTCAATTTGTGTCTTGCATTAGCTTCAATTAGTCCCTTGACAACCAGTCCAACGGAGCTCTTCTCCATAACATTTTGTGATTGACCATTTCAACATGCATGCACAACACAGTAGGGAGGAGTGGAAGCTGCCAATATCCTTCACTTTTTCAAAGGAAAACTGGTGATTCTGGCCAGCTTAAGATGTAGGTGGTTGCCAGTGATTGTGTTACACATGCAGCTGTTAAATTAGTGAAGAGGATGCTATAGATTAATGAACACACAGTATTTCACACAGGAATTCAAAATGGCCCCAAAAGACAGTTTTCTGGTGGTAGTTCCCATAAGAACTACCTGTGCCTATGTAGGCAGGTTACCTACAGGGGTGTGGTTTTAGTTAGTGACTGGCCCAGGCTGGGGGAAACACATAACTTGTGTGCTGCTGTTCCTAGGCTTTTTGGATCCAGCCTAGGATTTCAGGGATAGAAATATGGGGAAAGGCTGGATTTGTGGCTCTTCATTCGGGTTGCATTATGTGGGACATGCTGTGACTTCTGTGGAGGAGGACTGCTGCACCTTGCAGTCTGTCCGAGGCACTGGGAATCCAGAGACCAGCCAGCACCGGAGGACACCTCAATGGACTACTACCTTTCGGAGGTAGGTCTCGGCAGCCTGCTAGGGGTAGATGGGTTCTGGCTAAAGCTAATGCTTATTATGGACTGCAATGTTGAAAGACTTTTAAGTGAAGTTGCATCAACTGTCCTAAGCCTGATCTGAAGTTATTTAAAGGGGTGTATGATGTTTCCTGATATATCAAAAGAACTTGGGTCAGTAAAGCCTATATGAAGTATGAAGTAAAACCACTACTACAAGGCAAGCCAAACACAAGGATTAACATAGTTACTATGGGTAACCTAGGACTAGTGCAAGGTACATTGCAGCTAGTCATGAAGTGTGGTACCTGGTATAGGCTATGGGTCCGCTGATAGCAAGGGGGGGGTCGATGATTCCTGAGGGACTTTTAATAGAAAATATTGTTTATTCAGGGTTTAACCACTTGACCACTGGGCACTTAAACCCCCTTAATAACCAGACCAATTTTCAGCTTTCGGTGCTCTCACATTTTGAATGACAATTACTCAGTCATACAACACTGTACCTATTTGAAATTTTTGTCCTTTTTTTCACACAAATAGAGCTTTCTTTTGGTGGTATTTAATCACTGCTGGTTTTTTTTTTTTTTGCGCTAAAAAAGACCGAAAATTCTGTAAAAAAAATGCATTTTTCTTCGTTTGTGTAATAAAATTTTGCAAATTAGTAATTTTTCTTCATATATTCTGGCCAAAATTTATACCCCTAGATATCTTTGGTAAAAATAACCCAAATCGGTGTATATTATTTGGTCTTTGTGAAAGAGTCCACAAGCTATGGTGCCAATCTCTGAAAATTGATCACACCTGAAGTACTGACGGCCTATCTCATTTTTCGAGACCCTAACAAGCCAGGAAAGTACAAATACCCCCCAAATTACCCCTTTTTGGAAAGTAGACATTCCAAGGTATTTAGTAAGATGCATGGTGAGTTTTTTGAAGTTGTAATTTTTTTCCCACAATTCTTTGCAAAAACAAGATTTTCTTTTCTTTTTTCTTTTTTTTCCACAAAATTGTTATATTAGCAGGTTATTTCTCACACACAGCATATGCATAGCACAAATTACACCCCAAAACACATTCTACCACTCCTGAGTATGGCGATACCACATGTGTGAGACTTTTACACAGCGTGGCCACATACAGAGGCCCAACATGCAGGGAGTACCATCAGGCATTCTTAGAGCATAAATTACACATATAATTTCTTGACTACCTCTTACACTTTTGAAGGCCCTGGAGAACCAGGACAATGGAAACGCCCCAAAAATGACCCCATTTTGGAAAGAAAACAACCCAATGTATAATCTGAGGCATATCAAGTCTTTTGAACATGTAATTTTTTTGGAAAATGTGTAAAGAAAATTAAACCACATTTTTTTTTTTACACAACGTTGTCCATTTACACAATATTTCGAACACATAACATGTACATGGCAAAAATTACACCCTAAAATAGATTCTCCTACTCCTCCTGAGTATGGCGATACCACATGTGTGAGACTTTTCCACAGCCTGGCCACATACAGAGGACCAACATGCAGGGAGCGCCGTCAGGTGTTCTAGGGACATAAGTTTCAAATCTAATTTGACTACCTATTACACTTTTGTGAGGCACTGTAGTGGCATGAATAAGCATGAATGGGGATAGATGAGCCGTGGATGGCTGAGCATGAATGAGTATGGATGGGTACAGCTGAGTATGGATGGGTATAGATGGGATGGCTGAGTATGGCTTGGTATGACTGAGTACGATTGAGTATGGCTGGGTATGGCTAATTATGGATGGGGGTGGATGGATGAGTATTACTGAGGATGGATGGATGAGAATGCAGAGTATGGATGAGGATGGATGGATGGGTATGCAGAGTATAGATAGAAGGGTATGCAGAGTATGGATGGCTGGGAAGGCAGAGTATGGCTGGGTATGCAGAGTATGGCTGGGTATGCAGAGTATGGCTGGGTATGCAGAGCATGAAGAGTATGGCTGGGTTTGCAGAGTATGGACGGGTATGCAGAGTATGGACGGGTATGCAGGGGTATGGACGGGTATGCAGGGGTATGGACGGGTATGCAGGGGGATGGACGGGTATGCAGAGCATGGACGGGTATGCAGAGCATGGACGGGTATGCAGAGCATGCAGAGTATGGACGGGTATGGCTGGGTATGCAGAGTATGCTGGGTATGGCTGGGTATGCAGAGTATTGCTGGGTATGGCTGGGTATGCAGAGTATTGCTGGGTATGCAGAGTATTGCTGGGTATGGCTGGGTATGCAGAGTATTGCTGGGTATGGCTGGGTATGCAGAGTATGGCTGGGTATGCAGAGTATGCTGGGTATGCAGAGTATGGCTGGGTATGCAGAGTATGGATGGTATGCAGAGTATGGACGGGTTTGCAGAGCATGAAGAGTATGGCTGGGTTTGCAGAGTATGGACGGGTATGCAGAGCATGCAGAGTATGGACGGGTATGCAGAGCATGCAGAGTATGGACGGGTATGCAGAGCATGCAGAGTATGGACGGGTATGCAGAGCATGCAGAGCATGGACGGGTATGCAGAGCATGGACGGGTATGCAGAGCATGGACGGGTATGCAGAGCATGCAGAGTATTGACGGGTATGCAGAGTATAGACGGGTATGCAGAGTATTGACGGGTATGCAGAGTATGGACGGGTATGGCTGGGTATGCAGAGTATGGCTGGGTATGCAGAGTATGGCTGGGTATGCAGAGTATGGCTGGGTATGCAGAGTATGGCTGGGTATTGCTGGGTATGCAGAGTATGGCTGGGTATGCAGAGTATGGCTGGGTATGCAGAGTATGGCTGGGTATGCAGAGTATTGCTGGGTGGGGCTGGGTATGCAGAGTATATGCTGGGTATGCAGAGTATTGCTGGGTATGCAAAGTATTGCTGGGTATGCAGAGTATTGCTGGAGTATGCAGAGTATTGCTGGGTATGAGGAAGCGATCTGGTGCCATCCACTATTTGTCTTCTGGCTGGGTCCAGAGGCACAGGTTCAGGCCTGTGGACCAAGGCTGAAGAAATAAGTGAAGAGGCGCCGCAAAAATCTCAGTGAGGGTGGAGCCAATTGGGGGGGGGGGTGTCAAAATTAGGTTTCGCCTAGGGTGTCAAAAATCCTTGCACCACCCCTGCTTGAGCACTACGAAGGACTACAGAGCTTACGAAAATTGCCGAACCTAAACAGCTCTGAGTAAACTCTACACCGCACAGGCGCAGTTAACATGTAATTGTACGAGGCGATGCCGCACGCTCCCGATGCTCGTGCTACTCTTCAAGGGGTGCCTATCGTGTAACTAAGGGGCGGGTCTAGTATTAGGGCCGCATTTATTATTATTGTTATATATCGAGCTCTGCCTATTAATTTAACATTCGCCCTCTTCTGTAGCCATCCGCCCTTACACAATATAATAATAATAGACCCGCCCCTTGCTTACACGCTAGAACAGATCTGCCCCTTGATTAGAGTAATAATAGAGCAGCCCCTTGGTTACACGATATAGAAATAATAATAAATGCGCCCCTTGCTTACAGTAATAATAGACCCGCCCCTTAGAATATAAAAAAAAAGTCAGTTACTTTGCTGCGTAACTAATTACTTTTCCAATGTAGTAACTGAGTTACTAACGCAATTACTTTTGGGAGAAGTAATTTGTAACTTAACTAATTACTTTTTTAAAGTAAGATAACCAACACTACGTACAACACGTACGACGAGCCGAGAAAAATTAAGTTCAATAGCCAGTGCGGCTCTTCTGCTTTTATTCCGAACATGCATGGAACTTTGTGCGTCGGAATTGTGTACATACGATCGGAATTTCCGACAACAGATTTTGTTGTCGGAAAATTTGAGATCCAGATCTCAAATTTTGTGTGACGGAAATTCCGATGGAGCCTACACACGGTCGTAATTTCCGTCAAAAAGCTCCCATTGAACATTTGGGGGGTGTCTGTACTGTACTGGGGGGGGGGGGGGTGTCTGTACTGAGGGGGGGGTGTCTGTACTGAGGGGGGGGGTGTCTGTACTGAGGGGGGGTGTCTGTACTGAGGGGGGTCTGCACTGAGGGGGGTCTGCACTGAGGGGGGTGTCTGTACTGAGGGGGGTGTGCTCTGAGGTGGGGGGTCTGCACTGAGGTGGGGGTGTCTGCACTGAGGTGGGGTGTCTGTACTGAGGGGGGTCTGCACTGAGGGGGGTGTCTGTAATGCTGGGGGGTCTGCTCTGAGGTGGGGGTGTCTGCACCGAGGTGGGGGTGTCTGTACTGATGGAGGGGTCTGCACTGAAGGGGTGTCTGTACTAAAAGGGGAGGTTTATACTGAGGGAGGGGGTCTATATTGAGGGAGGGGGATCTATACTGCGGGAGGGGGTCTGTAGTTAATGGAGGGGGGTCTGTACTGAGGGGGGACTATAGTTGGTGGGGGGGTGACACCATTTTTTTTTTGCACCGGGTGACACCAACCCTAGTGACGCCGCTGCGTGTGTACGGGGCATTACTCTCTCTTTCTTCCTCTTAATTATGTCTCTACTTCCCTCTTCCAGGGTAATTGTAAACTCACAATCTATGAATGCAGTATACTACAATATTTCCTTTAAGATTTACTGATGGCCCCCTTAAATGTTAAACATACAAGGTCTAAATATCCCACAAAAGCGAACTAAAGTTTTTCACTCCTTAACTTCCTCAAAAGCACATGTTCTGTGCCTCCAAGAAACCCATTTCGCAGATAAGGCGACCCCTAAATATTTTGGTTCAGCTTATCCCCAAGTTTTCACACGCTCTGCAAAACCGAAACGAGGGGTGCCAATAGTGTTTGATTGTACTACAACCTTTTCCCTTCTAACAGAGATCAAAGACCCAGAAGGTCGCTAGCTTATACTCACGAGATATCTATTCAAATCTCTAATGACAGTGGTATCCTACTATGCTCCTAACAAAACTCCATCCTCATTCCTCTCCCATTTATTACAGGTAATTGATACTCATAAAATGGGCACACTTTTAATCTGTGGTGTATTGAATAAAGTCCTTTATCCTTCTTTAGATAAATCCCCAACTATTGCATCTAGTTCTCAATCTCGTAAGTTCCAACAACTTCTTTATTAGATTCTTGGTGTGAAATCAATCCTGCTAGGCGCCAATTTACTTTTTATTCTCATTCCCATTGATAATTTTCCCGTATTGATCACATTTTATAGGCATGACCCCTGAACTTCTTTCTTCATCTATTATGCCTTTTACATGGACTGACCACTGTGCTGCATTTTCAACTTTCACTTCTCTAATACCCAAAACATAAGATTCTACATGTCATATTAAAGTGGAGTTCCACCCACTTTTACAACTCTTCAGCATCCCTCACTAAACGGTGCACTGTAAACAAATTGATTTTTTTTTTTTTTTTTTCAGCACAGACTGTATATCTGCTGTATTCATTTTTCACTTCCTCCTCCCTGGCCGCGGCCCATCGCATCATTTCCTGTTTGCAATGCCTCCTGGGAAGGGGCAGAAACTTCCTCTCAAACTGCCGTTGCTATGGAAACCTGACCTGAAACCTATTACACTGCTTATGCTGCACTGAGCATGTACGAGATCTGCAAGGATGAGATCCAGGAAGAAATACAGTCTGGCTTCAGATGCCCACACTTAAGATGGCCACGGCCTGCTGCAAGTTTATAAAATAACAAACTACTGCTAAAAACTAACAAAACAGACCTTAGTTTACAGACTAACTTTACTAGAATACATTAAGCTTGTGTATTATAGGGGTATTTTTATTTAAAAAGTATAATTTCGGCCGGAACACCGCTTTAATGACTCAATCCCATCTCATCCATCACACTCCTCTGATCTAGATAGCCAAAAAAGATTACCTGGCCAATAATGAGACCCCCGATATATACCCACTGACCCTATGGGAAGCTCATAAACCTGTTCTCCATGGGGTTTGTATACGCCAAGCCTAATTTCTTAAAAGAGAAAAACGACAACAAACAAAAATTAGAAGCAGAATTTAATACATGCCACACAATCTTTCAATCCAATCCTACCCCTGTGACTAAGTTACAGCTTCATAAAGCACGTTTAAACCTTGACCTTTTTTTTATCAGAATCTGCAGATATAATGTTATGCAAGTCTAAACAAAGTAATCTTAAAGCGAATAAACCAGACACACTTTTAACCCGAGCACTTAAAAAACTAAATTGCCCCTTTAAACCAATTCGACAAATTATCTCATGATACATTTACTAGTAATCCAGTAAAGATCCTCCACACCTTTCAAAAACATCTTACGGCTATACACCTATCTTGCGGCTATAATTTTTAATGATCCCCAAACCTCTGTCAGACAATACATCTTGTTCTAACTATAGACCAGTATCATTACTCAACCTTGACATTAAGTTACTAGCGAAAGTCTTAGCTACCCTCTTAAATAGTGTAATAGGTTCTTTAATAAATAAAGACCAGGTCAGCTTTATCCCACAACACCAAATCGGCAGATAATGTACGCAGGACTACCTTACTAATTCAAGCAGCTAAATCATGACAAATACCCATCTGTCTCTTATCTTTAGATATCAAAACAGCATTTGATACAGTTTTGTGGCATTACCTATATTTTGTCCTGAAGCGTTGAGGATTTGGTCCTCATTTTCTTAGCTGGGTCTCCTCATTATACAAAAATCCCAAAGCTTATGTTAAATATGCTTTTTATAAATCAAACCTATTTGACATGTGTAGGGGTAAGCGTCAGGGATGTCCACTTTCCCCACTTATTGAACCCTTTGCTCAATCTGTATTGACCCCTGTATTAAAGGTCTAGATTTAGCTGGTCACCAACATAAACTTTGCCTATTTGCTGATGTTATCTTAATCTTTATGTCATCCCCTCATATTTCTGCTCTTAATCTTATAAGTAAACTTGATCACTTTGCTCAGGTATCTGGTCTAATTATTAACTTTCAAAAATCTATAGCCTTAAATATATCTTTACCTCCTCATATTTTATAACAAGCGCAAACATCCCGCTCTTTCTCATGGTCCACTTCATGCCTTCTTTACCTAGGGATAACTCTTGCACCCAATTTTTCTGACATTTTCACTGCCAATTATCCTCCAATTTTGCGTCAAATATCTAATCTTCTGACACAATGGTCCTCTCTATCATTATCTTGGATAGGTAAAATGAACATAATAAAGGTGGCTATACTGCCCAAAATTCTTTATCTTTTTCGAGTTTTACCTATCACTGTTCCAGCATACTTTCTCAAAATACTACAACGTAAGGCATCAACTTTTGTTTGAGGCTCCTTCAAACCCTGTCTGCCCAAACACACTCTCTACTTTCCAAAGCCCAAAGGGGACTAGGGTTTCCTAATTTTACAACATATTACCATGCAGCTCAATTAGCCCATATCCCTAAATATTACGAAAAACGTGAAATTCCCCTTTGGGTTGTGCTGGAATCAATAGATTGTGACCCACTTTCAATAACCAACGGTCCATATGGTCCAATTCCTCCGCCTGTAAAAAAAACTCAATAATCCTATAACTAAACATACACTAGCCATTTGGGATAAATTTAAATTAGTAAATGAACTACAATCTCCCCATGTACCCATCATCATTTCTTAAAAATCCACTTTTCTATCCTGCTTGGTCTTCCCCTAAATCTTTTAAAGCATGGACCGCCACTAATTTAACTCAACTCTGAACTAGCATTCTCTACTTCATTCAAAACTTTCCCTGACTTATGTGAAAGTCACAAACTTCCTAATTCAGAGCTCTTTCGATATCTTCAGATTAAAAAAATGTGTATGCCCTATATACAAGGAATAATTCATTGAGATAAATTAATGTGCTTTGAAAATATATGTACTGTATATACTCGAGTATAAGCACATCCAAATATAAGCCGAGGCACCTAATTTTACCACAAAAAACTGGGAAAACGTATTGACTCGAGTATAAGTCTAGGGTGAGAAATGCGCAGCTACTGTAAGTGGAAAAGAGGGTCAACAATGCCCATTTGCAGCCTCACTGTGCCCATTTGCATGCCTCACTGTGCCTATTTGCAGCCATAGGTCCCCGAACTTCAAACTCGGTAGTTAAGGGTTCCTTGAGGCCCCTAGCTACAGCCAAAATTTGGGGTCTCTGAACCTAAAGGGTCCTGAAATGACATGCTGCAGATAGACACAGTTGACCGACTTTGGGGCCCCGTATCTCAGGGCCACTTAGTGCTAGGAACCCCAAACACAGTGGAACTAGCACTACAACATATCCCAAGATGGGGTTCCTAGAACCAAGTGCCCCCGAGATACAGGGCCCCAAAGTCGGTTCGGAAAATGTCAAGCACTTTTCTGCAGCAGAGAATCTTGTTGTAGTGCTAGTTCCACTGGGTTTGCACACCAAATGTGGGGTTCCTAGCACTAAGTGGCCCCGAGATACGGGGCCCCACATTCAGATTGGGAAAATGTCAATGTCATTCTCTGCTGCAGAAAAGTGCTCGACTCCAGTATAAGCCAAGGGGGGCATTTTCAGCACAAAAAAATGTGCTGAAAAACTCGGCTTATACTCGAGTATATACGGTAAACGTGAACCACACACTAACGGACTTAATTCAACTCTTTACACTCATCTTATTACGAAATCCAACTCAGACCCACTATCATATATGGCTAAGTGGGAGATGGATCTTTGGTTTTCGTTGGAAGCTGCCGATTGGGATAAAATTTGGATCACAACCAAGTCATCCTCACAAAACATAGCTGCCTTAGAGACAAATTACAAAGTACTCACATGGTGGTATTTGGTCCCTGTCAGAATTGCGAAATATGCTCCAAATTATTCCCCATCTTGTTTTCGTGGCTGTGGTGATCTTGGATCACATCTTCATACTTGGTGGGGTTGCCTGGTAGCAAAACATTTCTGGAAAGATGTATTTCTTAGGATTTCAACACTATTTGAAATCCCTATCAATCCCGATCCTACAATAGCACTTTTAAACTTAAAACTGACCACTCTCTCCTACCGTTAATTCAAGCTCCTATTACAGATCACTACAGCCGTGAAGTAAACAATTGCCAAAGCTTGGAAATCCCAATCCTTAACCACCTGCCGCCTGCCATATAGCAGAATGACGGCGGCAAAGTGGTTTCAAAATCCTGACCTCACGTCATATGACATGATCAGGATTTTGAGCCGCTGCGTGCCCCCGTGCAGAGCCCGCCAGGAAGTCAGCACGGCGTCTCACTGCCTGTGATTAGCGCAACGCCGTGCTGACTTCCTGGTGGGCTCTGCACGTGGTGTGTGCGAACACGCCTGAGGCCATCCTTACCGCAGATACCGTTAATCCATCGTCAAATATTGATAGAGAAGTTACAGGAGTTCGGGTGGATTATCAATTGGCGGAAAGAGCCAATTGGAACCGTCACAAAGGCTACTATTCTTGGGTGCAGTCCTCGACACCCACAGAAATACCATAGAACTGCCCAAGGAAAAGATGGCAGTACTCCTAGCCAAAACAGAAGAGATATCAAAGATGACCTATCTATCAGCATCACGTTGCCTCAGTCTCCTGGGAACTTTAGCGGCGACAATCCCAATGGTCAGGTGGGCTCATTGGAGGATAAGGATATTCCAGAAAGGTGAAAACAATCAGTCCAACAAAGAATTCGACTGACCTTGAGGATAAGAATGTCCCTAGAATGGTGGAGAGATCCGACAAATCTCCACAAGCACCATTAATTAGTACCAGACCCCCCACAAGTGATAACGGCAGATGCCTCAGCATCAGGGTGGGGTGCACACTACAATGGGCTCTTAACCCAAGGCAGGTGGAAACACAGACAGAAAGAGGTCTCCAATGTGATAGAGTTGAGGGCAGCCCTGTGTGCATTGAAGGCATTCCACACACAGGTTCAGGGAACAAGCGTGGTCGTCCAGATGGACAACAAGACAGCAGTCACGTATGTGAGAAGACAGGGCGGGACGCGAGGTCTGTCGCTACTCGCCGAAGTAACATCAATAATGGAGTGAGCACAGCAACATCTAGTTCATCTTTCAGCGGTCTATATCTGAGCCCCACAAAACTTCATTGCGTACACCTTGAGCAGGAGAACCCTAGACCACAACGAATGGTCTCTGAACCAGTCTTCTATTGGATATGCAGACACTGGGGCTACCCAGATATGGATATAATGGCAACCACAGCCAACACAAAGTGCAGACGGTTTCTGTCCAGGGCAAGTTTCCAAGAAGCAGAAGCAACAGATGCCCTTAATACCAGATGGGTTTGCAGACTAGCTTATGTGTTCCCTCCGATTGCACTAATCTTCAGGTTACTCCACAGAATAAAGACACACTCAGGGATGGTGATAATAATTCCAATGTGGTCACGCAGACCGTGGTTCCAATTGCTGCAGTCTTTAGCGGTGGAACCTCCAATACCTCTTTCGAACATACCGAACCTACTACAACAAGGCCAGGTGGTACATCCGACCCAGGAGTTCTACACTTAGCAGCTTGGAGGCTGAAAGGAAAAGGCTAGAAGAAGCAGGATGTTTCGGCAGCTGTAGTGGAAACATTGTTAAAGGCAAGAACAGCCACCTCCCGAATATGGAAAAAATTCATATCCTTTGCAGAAGACCAGGAATTTCGATCCCCAGGCACCATCAGAACCCCGGGTTCTAAGTTTCCTCCAAACAGGTATGGACAAAGGCTTCAGTGTCGGTACACTCAGAATACAAATATCAGCCCTGACAGCATTGTCAGGAGTAAAGTGTGCATCACGGTGCCTAATCAGTCAATTTTTGAAAGCAAGTGCACAAATTCGTCCCGCAGAACGATCATATGTCCCACCATGGGATCTATAAATAGTCTTGGACTTTTTGTTACAGGGCCCCTTCGCGTTAGGGCAGACTACGTCTCTATGGAACATTTCTCTAAAAGCAGTGTTTCTGCTGCGATCACCTCAGGCAGGAGGGTATCAGATATACAAGCCTTAGGCTATAAGCCACCATACTGTTGCCACCTGTCAGACAGGGTAATATTAAGAACACTACCGCACTACAGGCCTAAAATGAATACCCCATTCCATAGGAATCAGGAAGTAGTACTACCAACCTTCCAGGCAGAAACATCAGACAGGCCACACAATCTGACATCACCATTCAGAAGGGCAGAGAATCTGTTCATCATCACAGAAGGAAGTAGAAAAGGGCTGGCAGCTTCCGCAAGGACACTGGCATGGTGGCTAGTGAAGGTCATACGGAGAGCTTATACTGCAGAAAACCTTGATCCCCCAGCAGAGCTTAGGGCTCACTCCACACGGGGGATGGCGGCTTCATGGGCGAATTTCCGAGGGGTTACCCCTGAACTAATCTGCAGGGCAGCGACTTGGGCAACCTTCAATACCTTTCTGAACCACTATAAAGTAGATCCTGTGGCTTTAACCACAGTACAGTTTGGCCGATCAGTATTGGAGCAATTGACATAAAACTATATATATATATATATATATATATATATATATGTATATAGAATAAAGAGTACAGCATTACCCACCCATCTGTCTGGTGTATTTGTACATCCCATACGTATATGCTGTCATGCTGTGTCAGGAATGAGGAAAATGTTATACTCACCTAACGGTAATTTTCCTTTCCTGATGCAAGCATGACAGCATATAGGGGTCCCACCCGTAAAAAAAAAAAAAAAAAAAAAAAGAAAGAAAGAAAGAAAAAAACAAAAGGCCTTGCAGTGATACTAAATTACGAGAATACTGCAGGTAGGGAGGAGACCTAATCTTATAGTATAACCGGTCCTGTGATTGGGCAGGGGGCGGAGCCTACCCATACGTATATGCTGTCATGCTTGCATCAGGAAAGGAAAATTATCGTTAGGCAAGTATAACATTTTCCTCATTCTTGCTCCCATTTGTCCATATAAGGAAGTTTATCTTGACTATCAATGTTAATCAGATTTGAATATATCGCAGATATCAATCCTGCACCTCTCGGTGATCTAAACCATACGTTTTCATAAAATGTGGGTGATTTTGTTTCCGTTATTTGAAAATATGAGTTGTAAAAGTTTCTTATTGGGGATCTTATATTTGTTTTTTAATGAAGCCTCAGAGAATTCAAGCTCTTATAAAAGCCAGGAGGTAGTGCAAAGTAGTACTAGTGGTATACTGTAGTGTTTTTTTTCATGATTCCAAAATATTTTTCTCAGAATTTAATGATTCCAGTTGCAATTGACTACAGTTTTCTTTATTTTTATTTTTTTGTTTACAAACTTTTTTTATTAGAAAAATGCAAAGGGTGGCACATAAGATAACATACTGCAATATCATCATACAATTCTAGCAAACAGGAATGTTGGAATAGTAAAATAGAGTAATGACTGTACAATAATTGACACTTTAAGAAAAAACTGTGCTAAAAGAGCAATGATTAGATGTCTATGTTCCTTGAGCAGAAAAAAACATGTCTATCAACTTTGACATGACGGTGGTGGAATTCTAAATAAACTACAGGGAGCATTCAAACACTGTGTGATGCTCAAGCTAGGGGGACCATTTTTTTTTTGTCATAATAAGACATAGTATGGTAAAAAGTATGAAACATCTTTTCAACTATGCTTATGGAGTCCATTCGGAGTTTAACTTAGGAGAGAGGTATGTATTGAGTTTTCCAATGTAGAGCAATCACCCAATGGATGGCAACACAGACAGTGTGAATTAGTCTCATTTGTAATGTGGTAATCTCTGTGATTGGAGCAAATAAAATACAATGAGAAGGGGTAAGGGAGAGTTTAGCATCTGCTAATTTGGAGGCAAAGGTGTCAAGCTTTCTCCAAATTGGAGCTAAATGTGAGCATTCCCAAAAGAGATGGAGAAATGAACCGGGAGAGTGGCGACACTATGGGGAAAATAGAATTAATTTTAACTGGGGTGTAATACCATCTTGTATGGAGTTTCAGGGCTGTTTCCCTGATGTTAAGAGATCTTGTACTTTTCTTCAAGTTATCAATACAGTCATTCCAGTTCAAGGCCCCTGCTCCAGTGAGCACTCCACTTCCCATTTGGCTCTGTAAACAAGGGGATCAGAGGAAATTTGATTGTTCAGATGGGTATAGATATCTGAGATGAGACCCTTGCCTCTAGGATTGTTTAAGCAGATATGCTCGTATAGAGATGGTCTTGACAATGTGTCCATTTTGAAATTAGATTTATAAAAGTGTTTGATCTGTCTTTGAATGAAAAAAAAAAAAAAAAGTGTTTGATCTGTAAGTAGTGAAATATTTCTAATAATGTAGGTTGCACTTAACCAAAAAGCTGAAAATTACAGTTTTTAGAAAATATATATATATTTTTATATCTAATTATATTATATTCAACTTTTTAATTAATAATATGAATTTATTGTCGGACATTATTGGCACCTTTAGCGTAATAAAAGCTAAAGAAAAGTGTATTAAAAATTCTATGTATGTCTTCACACTGGTCTGTTGCACTTCCATTTTTGGTCAGTGAAATGGTCTTAAAGGGGAAATTTAAAGGGAAAAAACAAAAACAAACAACACTTATTGCATTTAAGTGTAAATGTGAGATCTGAGGTCTTTTTGACGCCAGATCTCACATAAAGAGGTCCTGTCATGCTTTTTTTTCTATTACAAGGGATGTTTACATTCCTTGTAATAGGAATAAAAGTGACACAATTTTTTAAAAGGACAGTGTAAAAATAAAAAGTTAAATAAATAAGAAAAAAAAATTAAAGCGTCACGTCCAGCCGAGCTTGCGTGCAGAAGCGAACGCATACGCAAGTCATGCCCGCATATGAAAACGGTGTTCAAACCACACGTGAGGTATTGTCCCGATTGTTCAAGCGAGAGCAATATTTCTAGCACTAGACCTCCTCTGTAACTCTAAATAGGTAACCTGTAAAAAATTTTAAGCATTGACTAAGGAGATTTTTAAGTACCAATTTGGTGCCATTTCACAAGTGTGCGCAATTTTAAAGCGCGACATGTTAGGTATCAATTCACTCAGCGTAACATTATCTTTCACAATATAGAAAAAAAATGGGCTAACTTTACTGTTTTTTAATTTTTTAATTTAAAAAAGTGTATTTTTTTCAAATAATTGCGCTTGTAAGTCTGCTGCCCAAATACGGTGTGACAAAGTATTGCAACGACCACTTGTTCACATAGGGTGGGGTGCCGGGATCTGGGGGCCCCCTTATTGAAGGGGGCTCCCAGATTTCGATAAGCCCCCCGCCCGCAGACCCCAACAACCACCGGGCAAGGGTTGTCAGGAAGAGGCCCTTGTCCTCATCATTATAGACAATTAGTCCGTCCACTGATAAATACCTAAACACTTTGCGATTGCGTTGTATACCTTTTCAGCCTTATGTAGATCAACTACTCTTAATTGTATGTCTTCAAAGAGCTCCTTTTTGTGTGTGTGTGTGTTCATATAAGCTGATGCTTCTTATAAACAGCAATCTTAAAATGTTTGAGTGTCTTTTATCAATCAAAGTTAGCTTTAAACCCCACCTCCAGACACTTGTCATTGTGTTCCTGTTCAAGCTCCTGTACATTGGACCATTTATCTTCTGTTCCAATCTTACCATCCCTTTGGAAATGTTCCTGTTTTGGAATATTGCTCCGTTTCTTCTATTGTTTGTTTTGTGCACAATCCAATAATTTTTTTGTCTGCTTTCTGTGCTATTGTGTTTGTTTTTTTCCTTTTTTGTTTTGTCGTTGCCCCAGATTGTCAGGTCTTATGTCTGGTGTTTTAATATTATGTATGTTAACACTTCTAATTCTTTCAATAAAATTAGATGGAACATAAACCCCACCTCCAAACTCATTTCATTAATTGGACTCCAGGTGTGCAAACTATTGACAATTAGATTTTGTTGAAGTAATTAATTAATGGTTTAATTACTGTTTCCTTCAGCACTGTGAATGTTTAATGGGTGTGTTTTATAACGAACAAAACAATTCTAATTTCTTGTGTCTATCTGCTTAAACACATTGTGTTTGTCTATTGTTGTGACCTAAATGAGGATCAAATCGCATCTTATGGCAAATCACAGCAGAAAATCAGTTAATTCCAAGTGTTCACATACTTTTTCTTGCCACTGTCTATTGCCATATGTTTTATATAACCAGGTTACTACCTAATGCCCATACCATAAGAATTATATATCTAAAATCACCAAAATGTTATTTTGCAAAAATTCATAAAAAACAACATAAAAAATATAAAAATATATAAAGGCTGACAAAACGTGCTTAATCCTCGTATAAGATGGATACATATCTCCACACTCTATATTCCACAGGACCTCATAAATACCACCAGATCTTATATAGTATATGATGCTAATCTTGTGGATAACCTAACGTGTTTCAATGAACTTCCTCAAGGAATAGAGTGGATATATGAGGAATACAAATTCCAGATTTAGTAGGCCATATACAGTGGGGAAAATTTATTATTTGATCCCCTGCAGATTTTGTAAGTTTTCCCACTTACAAAGAAATGAAGGGTCTATAATTTTTATCATAGGTGTATTTTTAATCAAGGGTCCCCACCCACTGGCCTGCGACCTGGTACCGAGCCATGGCCTCTCTGCAGCTGGGCCGCGAGTGCGGCGCGCCGGCTGGCAGACCAGTGAGTAGGCCAGCGGTTAGGCCATTGAGTGCCCACCCTGCATCACCACAATTCCGCCCTCACTGTGCAGCCGCGGGCAGCAGAGGGGTTACATCATCTCTCACTGCCCGCCCTCACTCTGGGACACAGCCACTGGCAAGTGACAGTCCGCATCTTGTGGCAGGTGACATGGCAAGTGACAAGCTGCATCTGGTGGCAGGTGACGTGGCAAGTGACAAGCTGCATCTGGTGGCAAGTCATGTGGCAAGTAACAAGCTGCATCTGGTACAAAGAATCACCGCTCCGTGACAAACGACAATCCCCATCTGGTGGCAGGTGGCGTGGCAAGTGACAAGCTACATCTGGTGGCATTTGACGTGGCAAGTGACAAGCTGCATCTGGTGGCAGGTGACGTGGCAAGTGACAAGCTGCATCTGGTGGCAGGTGACGTGGCAAGTGACAATCCGCATCTGGTGGCAGGCGACGTGGCAAATGACACACTGTATCTGGTGGCAGGCGGCAGTGCCAAGTGACACGCTGCATCTGGTGGCAGGCGACGTGGCAAATGACACACTCAGGGCTCACACTGATTCTGCATTATGGTGAGTTGAACTATTTTGTTTTATATTACAATGTAATATTAGAAATAATGTGCTTCAATCATACTGACACCATATCAACCATGGTGCCGTGATGATTGGAGCGCTACCCATTTCCCTGACAAATTGCCTGCGAACAACTGCTCGGGCCTTGGCAAAATTTTCTTCCACCTAGCCGGTCCCCAGTGCCAAAAATTGGGAACCACTGTTCTATAGGATTAGGGTCTCAAGATTGGCTTGGCCACTCCATGAACTTAATGTGCTTCTTCTTGAGCCACTCCTTTGTTATCTTGGCGGAAAGTTTTGGGTCATTGTAATGCTGAAAGATCCATTCATGACCCATCTTTAGTGTTCTGGCTGAGGGAATAAGGTTCTAATCCAAGATTTTACAATACATGTCCCCATCCATTGGCCCCTCAATGCGTTAATCTATACCTGTAGCAGAGAAACAGCCTCAAAGCATTATGTTTCCACCTCCATGCTTGACTGTAGGGATGGTGTTCTTAGGGTCATAGTCAGCTTTTTTTCTTCCTCCAAACACGGCGAGTCCCCCTTCTCAAGAAGGCACATGTACAATCATGCCAAAGAACATCTAAATGATTCAGAGAAAAATTGGGAGAAAGTGCTGTGGTCAGATGAGGCCAAAATTGAGCTCTTTGGCATTAACTTGACTCGCCGTGTTTGGAGGAAGAAAAATGCTGACTATAACCCTCAGAATACCTTCCCTACAGTCAAGCACGGAGGTGGAAACCTGGTGCTTTAGGGCTGTTTCTCTGCTAAAGGTACAAGCCGACTTTGCCGCACTGAGGGGCGAATGGACGGGGCCATGTAGTGTAAAATCTTGATGAGCAACTTCTTACCTCAACCAGAACACTGAAGATGGGTTGTGGATGGGTCTTCCAGCATGACAACGGCCACAAACATACCGCCAAGGTAACAAAGGAGTGGCTCAAGAAGAAGAATTTATAATATTTGTATCATGTATTTATATTCTGTTTTTTTTGGTTGACTTTCTGTCTCTATCATTTAAAATACACCTATGATAAAAACTATAGACCCTTAATTTCTTTGTAAGTGGGCAAACTTTCAAAATCTGCAAGGGATCAAATAATTATTTTCCCCACTGTATATTAAAAACCATACTTTATCAGTCTCTCCTGTGGGGTCCGCCACTGCCCAGAGAGCAAGGGGCACACGGATAAGGCTGCTTGGAGAGTCCCCAGTGTCACTTAACCACTTTCCGACCGGCGCACGACGATGTACGTCCCTTTTTTGAAGAAGGATATCTCGGTAACGGCAGCAGCTGCTGCCACAACCGAGGTATCCATCTCTTCAGGCGCCAGTCGGCTGTCCGATAATGGTGGTCATCGCGGCGGATTCGCCGCGAGATCACCGTTATCGGCGGCGGGAGAGGTGCCCCCCCTCCCGCCGCTCTCCCGCGCCTTCCGCCGCTTACCGGAACCGTCGGCAGCGGCAGAGGCGATCGGGTCCGTTCCCCTCCTGTGTCTAGAGATGAGTGATGCTAAGATGGCCGCCACTCATCTCTATACCATAGGAGGGCGGAAGCGACGTCAAAAACGTCACTTCCGCCCATACCTCTTAAAGAGGAGTTTTCAAATGTCATTTTTTTAAATGACATTTTTTTTTTTTTTTTCATTGAAGTCCAAATATGAGATCTGAGGACTTTTGACCCCAGATCTCATATTTAAGAGGACCTGTCATGCTTTTTTTCTATTACAAGGAATATTTACATTCCTTGTAATAGGAATAAAAGTGAGCCAATTAATTTTTTTTAAAAAAACTGTGTAAAAATAAATAAAATCAAGAAAAATAAATAAGAAAAACAAAAAAAAATTTTTTTAAAGCGCCCCGTCCCGACGAGCTTGTGCGCAGAAGCGAACGCATACGTGAGTAGCGCCCGCATATGAAAACGGTGGTCAAACCACACATGTGAGGTATCGCCGCGATCGGTAGAGCGAGAGCAATAATTATAGCCGTAGACCTCCTCTGTAACGCAAAATATGCAACCTGTAGAATTTTTTTAAACGTCGCCTATGGAGATTTTTGAGGGTAAAAGTTTGATGCCATTCCACGAGCGGGCGCAATTTTGAAGCGTGACATGTTAGGTATCAATTTACTCGGCGTAACATTATCTTTCACAATATATAAAAAAATTGGACTAACTTTACTGTTGTCTTATTTTTTTATTCAAAAAAGTGAATTTTTTCCAAAAAAAGTGCGCTTGCAAGACCGCTGCGCAAATACGGTGTGAAAAAAAGTATTGCAACGACCGCCATTTTATTCTCTAGGGTGTTAGAAAAAAAACAATATATAATGTTTGGGGTTCTAAGTTTTTTTTCTAGCAAAAAAAACTGTTTTAAACATGTAAACACCTAAAATCCAAAACGAGGCTGGTCTTAAAGTGGTTAATGAACATCCCACTGGTGAAAAAGAAATCTGTATTTTCCTGGTGGCTCAAGGGGAAGGTGGAAGGATGTGCGGCTATATCATAATACAATGTTCCCAGGAAAAGGGGTGCCCATTAATCTGCCAGTCTGATTTCACCTAGTGGTTTCCCTGTTGCTCCAAACACAACATATTTCTCTCCTTTCTCTTCTTTCTGAACTTGCAACTTTGTCCTGTAAGGAACCTTTTTATTGTACTCCACAAGGACAAGGTTGTTTTGAGATCTTGAAACTCCTTCCTGCTGAAGTGATCTTAGCGTTTTATTTAAGTCATGGCATAGTGTTGTCCTCCTTTTGTCATGCTTCAGAACGTCCTAGAAAGATTGCCCTCCACTAGATGAAGTTAAGGCTATGCGAGTCTTTCTTGCAGCAACACCTGCATTCGCCAACCTGATGCTCTGTTCATGTTGCCTGAGAGCTCCCGACAGAGACAGTCAATCCACAATTGCTAGGGGATTTGACCAAACATTACTCAGGTGTAGAACCTGAAAGGAGCCATTCCTCTATTTCCTGTGAAGGCACACTTTACCAGAAGTGTCAGTGTTTTGTGGGCTTTTCAGCATCAGGCCTTGGTTTCCCAGGTCTGTAAAACTGCCACCTGGATTCTGCACATATATTTGCTAAGCACACCAGCCTTGGATGGAAAGTTATCTAGACAGCCCTGCATGGCCTTTTCATTGTATTCCACTCTCTATTTCTTTTTAAAGCGTTCGTTAACCCCCCCAAAAAAACAGATCCTGTTCCCTTAAAGCATGTTCTACAGCACAGTGCTTGTGCTGTGTCATTTGGCCCCCCTGTAACACCTACCTCTTGAAACATCATATCATCTTGAAACATCGGTTTTGTTTTTATCTGGAAATTTATATATGTCTTTTGAAATATTCTATGTCTTTTGTACAATAAAAAATTTTATTTTATGTATATTTTTTCTACTATGGTTGCCTGTAAAGTCCCATTTCTAACAAAAACCTGTTCCTTTACATGATTGCATCATCCGCAGCCCTGCTCTCCTGTGTCTCCTCTGTCCCCCCCCCCCCCCATCCCCTCCCTGCCTGTCTGCTCATACCAGTGCCCACCCCCCGCTCCTGCTCCCCTCATAACTGCAATAAAATCTACTTATCCCCTCTGTACCATAATAACAAGTGTCCCTGTGCCTGTGTAATGTAAAAAATCTGCCGATCTGTACCTATATGTGCGCAGCTGATTGTCGGCTCTCTCTCTCTCCCCCCTCTCCCCCCTTCTCCCGGCTGACGTCAGCGCAGTGCTCGGCCCCGCCCACTGGAGCTGTGAGCTGAGAGTGAAGAGAGCCGAGAAATCACACAGACACGGGGAAACTTGTTATTATAGTACAAAGGGGATTAGACGATTTTATTGCAGTGGGTTATTAACCACTTTAATAATTTTGTTCTTGGTGAGCCTTTTAGCTCCTGTTAGTAAATTAATAAATAAATCCACAATCTGTTCATTTTACTGGATAGATAATTCTCCACTCAATATACTCAGCTATTGGCTCTGAAGCAATTCACATGCAGCCTGACATTCAGTCCATTAGGGATGTATCTAAATTTATATATCCATTTGATCTAACATTTTTGAGACTTCCCTCTGTCCACCCTTTCCAATTCCACCCTAGTGTTTCAATACCAGTACACTTTAATCTGGAGGCATCCTACTGGTGGAATTTTGAGAAGTGTAGGGACAGAGTGTGTGTTTTTAGACCCCCCCCCCCCCCCCCTTTATATGTCGAATATGTTCATTATTACTAACTTAGAGTGTCTGTGTGGTTCACCCCATATATTGTAAACTATACAGACACCCCTCTTGGATTGAGAATATTCCCAAGTGAGAGTTTGTTCAGTTAAGATGGAATTCCAATTGACAGGTTATAGGACTCGCTGACAAAATTTAAGATAGGTTCCTGGAAAAGGGGTTTAATAATTTTAAATCGGAACAAGATATTAAGGTTATGAACAGGAGAGCAGAGGAGAGTGGCAACAACTAATAGATGTGATTTTACTTTGTTACAGGATACTACTCACAGCATAGGAAGATAAAAAAAATTAAATCTTCAAAAAATACCAGCCATTCCTAATGAAAGATAACACCTCAGGAAGGCCTGATCTTTGAGGCACATCCTGGCGATCCAAGTGGAAATTCTACTCGCCCCCCCCCCCCCTCCCCGCATTCTTCTGGGACACATCACAGGTCCATTCACAAAGAACAGCGTGGCTCATGCGTGTGCAGTGGGTAGCCAGCCGTCTGTAAAGCCGCAAGCTTGTTACAGCTGGGTGCCCACAGTTAGGATGGCGGCGCTGGGGACAGAAGACCGGTAGGAAAAATGGCTTGGGTGAACACAGCGCAGGATTCTGGGAGATGTGAGGATCTGTTTATTAAAAGTCAGCAGCTACAGTTTTTTATAGGGGCTGCTGATTATTGGATTATTTTTAAAGGAGAAGTATGGTCAAGGTTTTTTTGGTCATACTGCTCCTCCTCTGGGTCACAGGAGTGCACTTATTTCTGCACTCCTGTGACCTAGATTCAGCTGACAGCGTGCTGACGTCACAGAGCTGGTCCAAGCACTGCAAAGAGCCTGACTTTATTGTCGTCATCCACCCAGAATCCTGACTGGCAGCTGGCTCAGTCTCTGTGCACGCTGCTGAGAGCCTGAGCCAGCTGCTCCTGCCCCCTTCACATTCCCACGCTCCAGTGAGCACTGTATGGGCAGAGCAGAGAAACGGTGACTCACAGTTTCCGCTCTCTGCTCAGTGAAGCTTGAGAGATGAGCGCTCAGTGGTCATGTGATTGCTTAGTACTCAGTCTTAGAGCCGGTGGGGGACAGCTGCAGCATCTGATTGATGCTGCAGTCACATAGATGAGTATGTATGTTTGTTTTTTTCATACCTCCCCCCACACCTCCTTTAATGCCCCGTACACACGGTCGGAAATTCTGACGGAAAATGTCCGATCGGACCATGTTTTCGGAAAATCCGCCCGTGTGTGGGCTCCATCGGACTTTTTCCTTTGGAGTTTCCGACCGAAAAAATTTGAGATCCTGCTCTCAAATTTTCCCACAACAAATTCCGATCAGACTTTTTCCGATCGTGTGTAGAGAATTCCGACGGACAAAGTGCCACGCATGCTCAGATCAAATGATGAGACCAAAGCTATTGGCTAATAGCCTCTACGTAGTTCCGCCGTGCGCAACGAACGTCACCACGTTCAGAATGATCAGATTTTCCGACAACTTTGTCCGACCGTGTGTATGCAACACCAGTGTCGGACAAAATCCGTCGGAAAAAATCAGACGGATTTTGTGGTTGGAATTTCCAACCGTGTGTACGGGGCATTATAATAGTTTTTAGTGAAATTAGATCGCCTTTACTAATTTAGCTTGAGATTTGTATATAGATTAAAGTGTTTTTATGGAAATAATTATTTCATGTTATTTCAATTTTAATCGGTAATAGTAGCCACATTCGTAACCTGGGTATATAAAACGCACGGCAATATATGATGGGATCCTGTACCTTTATTTGCCAAATTAGCATGTTTTTTAAGAGAACAAATTCGTTTCATTATTATAATAAAAACTAAAGTGGTTGCTTGTTTGTTTTGTTTTTTTCCGGTGACATTTTCTTAAGACATCTGGGAATAACTTGATAAACATGATCACCAGCACTTCTGGTTCCCACTGGTGGGCATTTTCTTGTCCTGTTGATTGATAACTTCCTGTTTTAACATATGCATCATTCTGACACGAGAGGGAGGAGCTGGTAGGTGGGGTGGAAACAGCCTTGGTTGGTGGTTCATTGAATAATGAAGGTGATGAGCCAAGCACACTGCATGTATAAATCTTTACTGTAAAAGTTGCACTGATATTCCATGATGATGGCCCACAAGACAAAGCTAGCAGCAATGACATAGAACGCTATACTGGGTATGCTTTTACAGTTCATTTCAATAAATGTCACTGCAGGTTATGCTTTTGAAGATTTTCTTTTTTATGTCTTTACCTCTACACTACACAAATCACAAAGGAGCTGTGTGTTGTTTTAAATAGAGAGAGCATTTACCTCTGAGCTTTAAATCAGTCACTACCTTGAAGGGATCTGATCTAAGTGCTGCCTAACCTCCTATAAACTAGAGGTCCAACCAATAAGTAAGCAGCTTTATATACCCCTTGGTGAAGGTGCAGCTCACTGACATAAGTTACTCACTGTGGTGTATTTATTAAGTGTAAAAAATGTGTTTAGTACCACTTATCCTGTTATATATTATTTAGTGATGACGCAACCCGGGTGCATTTTTTATGCGTTCTTGCTGCGTTGTCAATGCATTTAAATAGGGAGAAGTGTTTTTGGTGCGTTTTTTTTTTTTTTTTTACTGACAAAAATCCTGCTTGCTGCATATTTGAACACTGCTTCAGAAGGTGCTAATAATGGCCGACAATAAATTTTGTATTCATTTAAATTCATGATATTAAAAAGTTGAATGTAATACAGTTATTTATAAAAATAATACAGCGTGATTCATAAAGAAGTATACAGTTTTAACGCACTATAAAACAAGAACAACGTAAGATATTTTATGTTACCTGTAACAGAATTGTATCAGAATGTTTCAAGTTTTTTAGAGACAGTCACAGATGTTCTATGTGTGCATCCTTAGTCACACAACACACATCGAGCTGGTAATCCATTTCCGCCAAAACGCGAGTTAAGGTATCTGAATCAAGTACAGCGATAGTGGCTTTTTATACGCTGTTTCAGCTCCGCTAGATCAACAGGAAGGGGAGGGGCAAATACCTTGTCCTTTATGTACCCCTAGAGGAAAATTTCACAAGGTGTTAAGTCAGGACTTCTGGGTGGCCATTGGGTCAGTGACATGTTGTAGTCCGCGACGACTCCAATCCATCGGTGAGGAAGATGTTCATTGAAGTAATCTCACACGTCGCCTGACCAGTGTGGGGGGGCACCATACAATTGGAGAATAAAATTGTCACTGTTACCCTGCAACTGTGGCATCAAGCAAAGACTATGCTAATTGTAGATAGATTTTCTAGTTGGAGGTTCTTTTCCGAATCGTGATCAAAAATGCCATTGCACAACAGTTACAGATTCTGTTTTGCTCAATTCAAGAACAAAAACGCCTTTTCCACTGCAGACGCTGCCATTTTGACTGACTAGTCACGTCGCCTACGTCACTTCCCTCAGTAGCCGGACACAAACTTTGAGTACATCCACCTAGCGGTTTGCAGTTGTGGTGCATGTCTTCAACTGTTACTGTTTTACAGCATCTGGAAACTGTATACCTCTTTATGAATCCCCCTGTATGTGTGTATGTATGTATATATATATATCTCTATCATTTTTAAAACCATCAGTTTCGGCCAAGTGCATCCTGAATTTTCGGTTTGGCACTCTCAGATATTTTCAACTGATGGGGAACATTGTAGATGCCTGGTGTGGAGATCTTTAAATACACATTGCTAGATGGTGTATCTTGTGAGGGTTATGGATGGCCTCATGTTTGCAAGTCAGACTGTATATTTGATTTCTAGCATCAAATTTATTGACCCAAAAACTTTTGTTTGGTGTGCAGCTCATTAGGGGTGATTACTTAAACATCTAAAGCCCCATACACACGGTCGGACTTTTTCATGGATTCTGTCCGATCGGACAAGGTTGTTGAAAAATCAGACCGTGTGTATGCACCATCGGACAGTGTTCGTCGGTTTGTCCGACGGACAAAGTCTTATCTCATGCTGGAAATCTTTGCCGTCAACACGGTCCGATCACACCAAATCCGAGCGTGTGTACGCTTGTCCGACGGACAAAGTGCTACGCATGCTCAGAAGAAATTCTGTGACGGAATCGCTCGGTCAGGTAAAACTACCTTTCCTAATCGACACAGCACATTCGTCACGCTGCAATGTTAAAATGTCTTTAATGCAGCGCATTCTCTTTTTCTTTACAATGCAACAAGAATGACATGTTTTAGCTGCTCCTATTCACCCGCACTTCTCACAAACTTACTTCTTTATTACTTTGCAGCATTTATACACTACATGTTTATTTTGACTCTGAACGGAAAAGAATCTTTGTTATTTTTTTACCATTATTTGTCTTTTTTTTTTTTTTTGGGGGGAATACATATTGGAATGTTTTTTTTTTTTTTTTTTTTGGAGGGGGGTTGTGTGTCTCAAATTACCAAAAACACATTATTAACATTTGTATTTCTTGCTTAAATTTACTAGGAGGTTGTTTGTTGTTGGTGCCCCTTGTTAATTCTACTTTAGGATTAGTGAAATGTACCTGCTTACTCAAAGAAAAACTGTCATTGTAGCAAAGTAAAACACAATAGTCAATGATTATTTCAAATCAAAAAAACCTTTATTTAGGTCACACCAACAAACCAAAGAGGAACGCAGCCATGGTGAAACTTGGGGAATTTGCAAAGTCTTGGCCCCCCACGGCAACCATCATTGTTCAAGCGTAGAAAATTGGGGGCCTGAGGAGTACGTATATTAAGGGGAGTGCAATCTGGTCGTGAAGTCCAAAGTATCCGGAACTGCAGCAGATGCCATCTAGGTCCCCAGGCTCTGGTACTACAAGAGGCTCCATCTTCTCTCAGACCAGACTGATTCCAGGTCGTCACTCTCAGGTCTTCCTTCCACGCTTCCTTGCACGCTGTGGCTGTCGTGCTGGTGGGGTGGCAGAAGGAGGAGGAGGAGGAGGCGGAGCATGGTAGCTATGGCAAACATGTGTGACTGGGGTCATCTCCCCAGCCCTACCCTTATTTAGGACATGGAGGATGAGCCCCTCACACATGTTGCGTTGCCTCACCTCCATACCCATCATTTTTGTGACAACCACCGAGCCAAAGGTCTCCTCGTCGGCGGGTGTGGCATGTAGGGAGTCTGAAGCCTCTCTGATCATCCGGAGCGCTGACTGTGCCGCATAACCCCCCCTTCTCGCCCTTTTGTACGGAAGGCGGAGGGGAGGGGTTTGGGTGTCAGTCAGGCTCCGAGGCCTAGCCCCCTCTTGGCTGCCACTACCCAGCTGGTGGCTGCCACTAACCCCTGCCTCCTCCTGACTGCCACCTTCCACAGCCACCTCCTGGCTGAGGTCTTCCTGTGTATGAAAAAGGGACATAGTTTCAGTTATTTGTTCATCAAACACACACAATTCTCATCTAGTGACTGTTGCAAAATGTTTACAAATAGAAAACCATACAATTCTCAGCCCAGCAGTTTAGATTCTGGCCCCAAATGTCTCCAACACTACTGTCAGTTGATATGTCAAACACGTTAGGAACTAAGCAATTGGGGATCCTGAATTAAGTGAACATCATTCATTATTCCCATAAATGGTAACAAAACTACTATACCTGGAACAAGCTGGGCTCCTCCACCTCTTCCATACTGGAAGGCCCAGGTTGCTCCTCGGAAGCCTCATCAGGGGTGGCCTGCGCGCAAGGAAGCGTGGAAGGAGGAGTCGAGGTTGGCTCCGTGACATCAGTCTGGTCTTTCAGAAAATGGAGACTCTGATAGTACCAGAGCTTGGGCACATAGACCTCATCTGCTGAAGTTGCAGTTTCCTCAGACTTCACGACCTTCTTCCGCTCCCTGATATACGCACTCCTCAGGCTGCCAATTTTCTTTCTTAGATCATCAACAGTTGCCGTGGGGAACCTTGGCTTGACAAATTCCACAAGTTCCTCCAGGGCTGCGTGCCTCTTTGGTTTGTTGGTGTAATGTGGGTGTTTACCCTGCCATAAAAGGGGAATTTCCCTGAATTTGGCAATGAAGAGGGGGAGAAAACTCACGTCGTTGAATCCCTGCATAATCTCTGCAAGACACAACACCACACAAAACCCTCTCAATTATGTCAGTCTAAACTCTCCTAATCTTCTCCATAAAGAAGCCTCAAGTTCAAATCAGTCTAGGCTAGTTATGTACCAACGTCAAATTGTACCTTTGTTTGTAGCGATCGTCTCGTGTGAGTTTTCTCTCCCCTCGTCTCCCAGATCGTGGCTACGACACAGGCGTGTGACGTTTTATATACAGTGCGCATGCGTCAAACTCCGCCCGCCCCTGACGATCTTTCTCGTCTATTCCCCACCCCTTCTCTTTACGGCGCAGTGGGGAGAGCACATGGCGGGGACACAGCAGGTGCGCCACAAATATCCCACCAACGAGGAGGAGGACGAGGAAAGTCCGGAGGCAGAAACGTCCCGATCCCGGAGCCTGAAATTCAAGGCCTCCAATATGTCATTTGGAGAAATGTTGGAGATGGTGGACATATTAAAGAGGAGCGACTATGATGGGAAGTATGGGCCTTACCTCAACCCCAATGTCCGCAAGGCCAAGATCATGTCTAAAGTTGTGAGAAGGCTGTACAATCAGTTTGGGGTCCAACGATCCAAGGAGCAACTGAGGAAACGCTGGTCAGACCTGAAACTGAGGGAGGCCGATCAGTACAGAAAGATCAAGCGAATTCTTCTAAAAAGTAAGTAGTTGTGTTTTGTGTTTGATTTCTTGCTTGCATACTGCTCCATTGTGGTTTGATTTTTACAAAGTTGTACATTCCAAAATGGCCACTTTCAGGTTCGTCTGTGCATTCGATCGTACTCAGCCTCGATCTTTCTGCCACTGTCATGGTCGTGTGTGTGTCCATTCGATCGTACGCAACCTCGATCGTTCGGCCAGTTATAATACGATGTTTGGTGTTTTTTTGGGGGAAAGGAAGTTTGTTCTCACTAGAAATGTCATCAAGAATGTAAAGCCAATTTATTCAATGTAAAGGAGAGGTCACCCAGTAGCTGTTTACCCATCTGGACTCTAGAGCACTAGTGCTGGGACACCCAAACCCCCTTTTTATTAGGCTTTTCCACACATGTGCTCCAGTGGATACTAGAGGGGGGTCTCCATCACACAAACTTCTACCAAAAAGCTAGTCAGTTTAGCACCTTTACAAAGTGACTACATTCATGTAGTTGACATTTGTAACTGGCCAAACTAAAATAGTGTCCGTCACTTTCAAGCAATGTTTGTCATTTCCTATTTCTGCCCTCAATAGATTGTGTTGCTAAATCTTCCTTTTGTACATTCTCATAGGGGAGCGAAAACTTGGGCCGTCTGAGGAAACCCCCAAACCAACACCTCCCAAAAAAGGGGAAAGAGCAGAAGCAGAGGAGGAGGAGGAGGAGGAAGGAGAGATCATCGAACTTGGAGAAATTGTCACCACAACAGGTGAGTGTTGGAGAACACAGCTACTGGTAAGCTAATCCATGTATGGCTGCCTCATTTCCAACACCCCATTTTTGTTTGTTTGTGGTTTTTAGGTGACGTGGATGTTGTGGAAGAAAAATCGCACTTTACCACAGAGAGTGCCCACGTACTCATCGGAGAGATAATGGTCTGCAATAGAGATCTAGATTACATAAAGCAAAACATCAATGATGTTCAACAAAAATTGAAGAACATCATTGATGTTTTAGGAAAAATATGAAAACGCACCAAGTAATTAACACACATTTGTGCCAGCTTCTGAACACATTTGCAACTTAAAAACTGTGTGAAATTTGGAACATGCACACATTGTGTCCACATGTGCTAGCTCCCATCATGGTGGATGAATGCCAACGTTTTTTTGGGGGTGCAAACACTTTACGAACTACGAAAGTGGTTGTGGTGAAGGGGTTGCACCCCCAAAAAACGTCCATTCATCACCATGATGGAAAATGGCACTTTTGAAGCTTCTAGGCATGTGTTTTACCATCTAATGACCATTTTCAGACCCAAATTGTGTGCATGTTCTAAATTTCCACTTTCCGGGGTGACCCCCCCATGTGATGAAGGCAAGATCAAACACACTTTGAACATATAGTCATGTCTGATCTTGTCTTCACTTTAAAAAGTTGAACTTTCCTAGTTCATAGGTTCTGTTTTGCTCCATGCCTGGTTTTACCAATTGCGGAATGTTTGTAAACAATGTTGTAAATAACCAAGATGTTGTCAGTTTTTGGCGTGAAGATTGTAAACGCACTTGTGAAGGTTTTCCTAGTAAACTTTTTTATTTTTCTAAATGTGTGGCTTCCTTATTTAAAAAACACAATGCATTATGTATGTAAAATGTAAAGGATATGGGGGGCAATGGGTGTTATTTACTAAAGGCAAATCCACTTTGCACTGCAATTGTCTTGCCCAGGGAACTTTTTCAATGCACTTGTAGAGCATAGCGGATTTGACTTATGTAAATGACACCCACAGTGCTTTGTACGAAAACACGGAGCACACCATTTTTCAGAATACACACATGTCAGACCTGGTGATGAAAAGGAGTATTTTGGCTGTCAGTTATGCAGGACAAACCTTCTCTAGACCAAAGATTAGGTAGCAAACACACAACATGAGAAGAATCTTTTTGGGAAGAAGAGACTGTTACCTCCTTTTGCCCAGAAAGTGCATTCCCACTGTCGAAGGCAAAGGGAAAAAATGTCAAGGTAAAATAAGCTAAAAACAAGACTGAAATGACAAGAAATCATAGGTTGGTTCAAATATCAGATTTATTAAAAAATGCCTCTCACACATCGTCAGGCAGAGCAATGGCCCCCCTACCCACAAAGTACTCCATATATTGGTCGCGGACCACGCGGGCATTTAGAGGGGGCAAGCCTGGACGTGCCACTTGAAGGGCTGTGAGGTCCGCATTTGGAGGGCCCTCCACATCTGGGCCAACGGGCACCACATAGTTCCTGTTATGTCTTTTGAGGA
The DNA here is from genome assembly GCA_028564925.1 of Lithobates sylvaticus. Lineage (NCBI taxonomy): Eukaryota > Metazoa > Chordata > Amphibia > Anura > Ranidae > Lithobates > Lithobates sylvaticus. The sequence goes on along the minus strand of CM053033.1, from coordinate 71,643,953 downwards.
AGTTGTGCAATATGCAACAGGCAAGAACTATGTGGTTCAGTTTGTATTCCGCCAAGTTAAATGCCGTCAGGAACAGGCGGAAGCGGCTGGCCAGGATGCCAAAAGTGTTCTCCACCACTCTTCTGGCTCTGGACAGCCTGTAGTTGAAGACCCTCTGGTCCGGGGTGAGGGTCCTCATCGGGAACGGCCTCATCACATGGGGAGTCAACGCAAACGCTTCATCTGCGACAAAGACGAAGGGGAGTCCTTCGGCATTCTCCTCTGGAGGTGGCAAGCACAGACTGCCACTTTGGAGACGCCAGTAGAACTCCGTGTGCGTAATGGCACCACCATCCGATATCCGGCCGTTCATCCCCACGTCCACATACATAAACTCGTATGTTGCCGACACCACCGCCAACATCACTACACTATTAAACCCTTTATAATTATAATAGTAGGACCCCGAGTTGGGCGGTGGGACGATGCGGACGTGTTTCCCATCAATTGCCCCTCCGCAGTTAGGAAAGTCCCAACGGCTGGCAAAGTGGGAGGCCACAGTCTGCCATTCCTGTGGCGTGGAAGGGAACTGTGGAGTGAAACAAGAAAAAAAAATTAGTCACTTTGCACCTAAACATTGCAAGCAGATTAGACAATCAACATCTTGGAACAAGAGCATTGTATAAAATTGGAGGCTGGGAAGTATTTGCACAGAAAAGTAGAGGCTCCCCTTCACAGATGACTCACCCCCCATCAATCCCCACACTTCTGATGGGCCATTGGCAATAACTAGGGTTTTTGGGGGGGGGGGACAGGTAACCCTCTGCACTTCATTGATTGGCAAATGGCTCAATAATGTGTGCTAGTTTGGCCAGACCCTCTGTACTTAACACTATTGGCAGCCCCCAGGAAAGATAAAATAACATTTCAACCCCCCCCACCCCAAAAAAAGGCAGGCACATTGTGACATTCTGAAATTACCAAGAAAGCTAATAGGAGGGAAAGAAGACAAAAAATTAGGAAATGGAATGTATGGAGGCAGCCCCTTGCACTACATGCTTTGCTGAATTCATCCCTAAAGATGCCCACTATAAAGAGGTAGGTATATAGTGTGTATGGACCTTGGGAAAGCCAGCAGATAAAGGATTGGTACCATCTGACAGAGCAGTTGGGGGAGGGGGTTCCTAATGTGTTTGCCACCCCCCCCCCCCCCCCAAAAAAAAAAAAAATTTCTAAAGGGGCTCTACATGAAGTAAACCACACAGCAAACATTTGTGCATATTTTAGGGGGTGTTTGGGGACAAACAATACTATGCAGCAGACAAAAGACATTGATTAAGTGACTAGGCCATAGGTGTCTATTGGGGCAGAAGAGCATGCTGGTGAGGTAAGTGAAGGGAAAAATGCATGAAGGAGAAAAGGGGCACAGCATATTAGAACATATTGCAATCATGGTAATTAGGGAAGGAGGTCAAAAATACAAGACATTAGCAAACAGAGCATACATTAGATGGGAATAGTCAAGTAGAAATGTTACCTTAATATAGTCCTCCTGCAGGACCTGAATGATGGCAGAACAGGTCTCTGGAATGAGTCCCAGGGCCTGGGGAGAGATACCTGAAGAGAACTTCAAATCCTGAAGACTTCTCCCTGTCGCCAAGTACCTCAATGTGGCAACAAGCCTCTGCTCCGGAGTAATGGCTTGTCTCATGCAGGTATCCTGCCGGCTGATAAAGGGGGTCAGCAAAGCCAAAAGACGGTGAAAATCGGGGTCCGTCATCCTGAGAAAGTTCCTGAAATCATCAGGATTATTCTCCCGGATCTCACGAAGCAAAGGCATGTGCGAGAATTGGTCACGCTGAAGCAACCAATTCTTGGTCCACATACTCCTCGTCACTCTGTTCATGGACGGGTCTTGGGTCAAAGCTAAAAGCCCGACACCAATTCCGCGTACAGCACGAACTCGGCGACGAGTACGCACGGGAAACATCGCTCAGAAGGTCACAAAAGGTCGGCTGGTCAGAACGGACAAACAGAAAGCACCGATAAACAGCAAGGCCTGAAAGAACGAACTGAATACCAGCAACGAGCAGACAATAAGCAGTGCAAATCAAAGCGTCCTATATCAAGATATAGGCCGCAATGACCAACAAATGCGAACTGACTACACGCACTAATAAACAGATACGCACGACAAGCACAAACTGAAGAGCAGTAACGATCTGAGTCAGAAAACTGAGAAGCGCGAATCTTAAGTCACCAAACTTCCACTAACTCTCGATAAACACGGGATCAGCAGAAGGAGCCCAACGGGTGCCTGACGTGGTGCTGAACTTCCCTTTTGTAATCTCGTGGACGACGACTTACGTCACGACGTTCTTCCGGACCGGATATTCCGACAACGTAGTCCGACCGTGTGTACGCAACACCAACATCGGACAAAGTACGTCGGACAGAATCCGACCGACCTGGTCCGCGGATTGTCCGAGCGTGTGTATGGGGCTTAAGTGTTGTCAAGATCCAACGTGTACCACCAGTCTACCATCTGTGTCCCCACTGGAGAGGATTTATACTTGCAGAAGGGGAAATCTCAACAATGGGGACACAGCAAAGATGATTTGCCATGTTTTCATGTGACAACACTGAAGAAATTACACTTTTCTACAATGTAAATTAGTGAGTGTACAGCTTGTATAACAGTGTAAATTTGCTGTCCCCTCAAAATAACACGACACACAGCCATTAATGTCCAAACCGCTGGCAACAAAAGTAAGTACACCACTAGGTGAAAATGTCCAAATTGGGCCCAAAGTGTCAATATTTTGTGTGGCCACCATTATTTTCCAGCACTGCCTTAACCCTCTTGGGCATGGAGTTCACCAGAGCTTCACATGTTGCCACTGGAGTCCTCTTCCACTCCTCCATGGCGACATCACAGAGCTGATATGTATGTGTGTGTGTGTGTTTTGTGTGTGTGTGTATGTGTGTGTATATATATATATATATATATATATATATATATATATATATATATATTAAGGAATTGGATAAAGCTGCGCCAATACAAATACAATATTTTAAATACAAGGGGTTACAATGACACAAATACCAATTGATATATATATTGGGATTGTAAACATTCCATTGTGTGGTATTTTTTGTATGGAATGCAGATGTTTTTGTGGTTGTGAGAGAACCTAGAACAGACTACTCAGGACAGTGTATTGTGCTGTCATACTAGGACCCTTGGGAGCATTTGGGCCTTCATGCCTTGGTTTACTGTAGATTTCTTCTTACACGTTTCTATGGAAACTTTGTATTATGTAATCTTTACAGCCTGCTTCTAAGTTTAGTAGATGGACAGTCTGAGGAGTCAGGCCACTTCTGCACCTATAATATTGCTTCTCTTGGCTTTTTTTTTTTGTCTGTTGAAGCAATTTATTTTGCTCCTTAACCACTTGCCGACCGCCCCCTGTATATATACGTCGGCAGAATGGCACGTACAGGCAGAACCACGTACCTGTACGTGCCATTCTTCCGGCGGGTGGGGGGTCCGATCGGACCCCCCCCGGCCGGCGGGGACGGTCGGGATCGCTTCAGGAGCGATCCGGGATGAGGGGACGGCCAGTGGTTTCTGGCCACCCCCTCGCGATCGCTCCTGGCGAATCAGATGCTTCCTCTGTCTGTGTCAATCAAAACACAGGCAGAGGAAGTGATGTCACGCTCGGTGCGCCGGTCTATGTGACCGGAACGCCGAGCTGTGAACATCTAAAGGTTAGTGCACCAACAGTACACTGACACCAGTACACATAGGCACACAAAACACCCCCCTGTCACCCCCAGATCACCCCCCAGATCACCCCCTCCCCCCCCAGTCACAGTGTCACTAATTGCAGTGATCATTTTTTTACTGATCACTGCATTTAGTGTCAGTGTGACTGTAATAACTGTCAGTGCAGTTAGTTTTAGGTCCAAGGTAGCCCCCCACCCCCCCCTAATAAAGGTTTAACCCCTTGATTGCCCCCCAGGTAACCCTTTCACCCCCTTTTGCCAGTGTCACTAAGCGATCGTTTTTCTGATCGCTGTATTAGTGTCACTGCTGTCGCTAGGTAACCATTTTTTTTTTTTAGGTAACCGCCATGTTTATATAGGTTCATAAATAGGTTTATAGGTCAGGTACCCCCATATTACAACCTAAATAAAGGTTTTAACCCCTTGATTGCCCCTAGAGTTAACCCTTTCACCAGTGATCACTGTATAACTGTCACTGGTGACGCTGGTTAGCCAGTTAGTTATTTCGTTATTTAGGTTCCCCGTCAGGTTTTTATATAGCGTCAGGTACCCCCATATATTACCTAATAAAGGTTTTAACCCCCTGATTGCCCCTAGTTAACCCTTTCACCCCCTTTTGCCAGTGTCACTAAGCGATCGTTTTTCTGATCGCTGCATTAGTGTCGCTAGGTAACCATTTTTTTTTTTAGGTAACCGCCATGTTTATATAGGTTCATAAATAGGTTTATAGGTCAGGTACCCCCATATTACAACCTAAATAAAGGTTTTAACCCCCTGATTGCCCCTAGAGTTAACCCTTTCACCAGTGATCACTGTATAACTGTCACTGGTGACGCTGGTTAGCCAGTTAGTTATTTCGTTATTTAGGTTCCCCGTCAGGTTTTTATATAGCGTCAGGTACCCCCATATATTACCTAATAAAGGTTTTAACCCCCTGATTGCCCCTAGTTAACCCTTTCACCCCCTTTTGCCAGTGTCACTAAGCGATCGTTTTTCTGATCGCTGCATTAGTGTCGCTAGGTAACCAGTTTTTTTTTGTATTACTGTTACGGGTGACGCTGGTTAGTTAGCTTGTTTTTTATACTGTCAGGGCACCCGCCATTTATTACCCAATAACGGTTTAACCCCCTGATCGCCCGGCGGGTGATATCAATTAGGTTTTAGGGTCAAATAAGGTCTGCGTCGCCCCAGGTTAGTGCCAGTACCGCAAACACCCACGCGCAAAGCATACACCTCCCTTAGTGGCACAGTATCTGAACAGATCAATATCTGATCTGATCAGATCTATACTAGCGTCCCAGCAGTTTAGGGTTCCAAAAAAAAAACGCATTGTTAGCGGGATCAGCCCAGATACCTGCTAGCACCTGCGTTTTCCCCCTCCGCCCAGCCCAGCCCAGCCCACCCAAGTGCAGTATCGATCGATCACTGTCACTTACAAAACACTAAGCACACATAACTGCAGCGTTCGCAGAGTCAGGCCTGATCCCTGCGATCGCTAACATTTTTTTTGTGGTAGCGTTTTGATTCAGTCGCTTCAGTCAGGAGCTTTTTTACCTGTGAATCTCAAAAAAATAAAAAAAAATAAAATAGTTGTCGTTTTATTGTTCTCTCTCTCACTCTATTCTCTCTCTATTGTTGCTCTTTTTTTACTCCATTCTATTCTGCAATGTTTTATTATGTTTTATTATGTTTTATCATGCTTGCTTTTCAGGTATGTAATTTTGTTTACTGTGTGTTTTAGTGTTGAGCATTTTTTTGTTTTCAGGTGCGCCATTCAGTTGCAACGCGGATTTATTTATCTTGACAGCAACAGCGTTTGCTCCCACGATACATAAAGCCGCGACTCCAACGCTGTAGGAGGTGATTTCACCACCACAGTTAAAAAAAAAGAGCATATATGCCGAAGCATGGGGGCAGCAGGGGGGGGGAGGAGCGATTGGCTCCTAATGCCACGTACATACGGTCGAAATTCCGACCGTGTGTACGCGGCATAACTTTTGCGGGAGGATGCCCCCATGCATCGGCATATATAAATGGTGCATGTATGCCCATCATTAGAAGTGGGTGGATGAAGGGAGGTATTCTAATGGTGGGCATACCCACCAATCAATCTCTTTTTTTCGTTCAGCCAAGAGGCTGCATGAAAAAAAAAAGATTACAATATATGTCCAGTATGTTGCTGGACTTTGAATGGTTATACCAGAATGATGCCTGCAGGTTTAGGTATCATCTTGGTATCATTCTTTTCAGCCAGTGATCGGCTTTCATGTAAAAGCAATTCTAGCGGGTAATTAGCCTCTAGACTGCTTTTACAAGCAGTGGGAGGGAATGTCCCCCCTCCCGGATATAAACCGCGCCATTGGGAAATTGGGAAAGCATTTTATCACACCAATCTTGGTGTGGTCAGATGCTTTGAGGGCAGAGGAAAGATCTAGGGTCTAATAGACCCCAATTTTTTCAAAAAAAGAGTACCTGTCACTGCCTATTGCTATCATAGGGGATATTTACATTCCCTGAGATAACAATAAAAATCATAACAAAGAAAAAAAATGGAAGGAACAGTTTAAAAATAAAATAAAAAAGCTAAATAAATAAAAAAAAAAAACAAAAAAAAAAAAAAAAGCACCCCTGCCCCCCCTTCTCTTGCGCAAAGGCGTACACAAGCGTTGGTCTGGCGTCATATGTAAACAGCAATTGCACCATGCATGTGAGGTATCACCGCGAAGGTCAGATCGAGGGCAGTAATTTTAGCAGTAGACCTCCTCCGTGAATCTAATGTGGTATCATGTAAAGGCTTTTAAAGGCTTTTAAAAATGTATGTAGTTTGTCGCCACTGCGTGTTTGTGCGCAATTTTAAAGCATGTCGTGTTTGGTATCCATGTACTCGGCCTAAGATCATATTTTTTATTTCATCAAAAATTTGAGCAATATAGTGTGTTTTAGTGCATTAAAAAATAAAAAAAAGTGTTTTTTTCCACAAAAAATGCGTTTGAAAAATCGCTGCGCAAATACTGTGTGGAAAAAAAAAAATGCAACACCCACCATTTTAATCTGTAGGGCCTTTGCTTTAACAATATATATAGTGTTTGGGGGTTCAACGTAATTTTCTTGCAAAAAAAAAAATATGTTTTCATGTAAACAAAAAGTGTCAGAAAGGGCTTTGTCTACAAGTGGTTAGAAGAGTGGGTGACGTGTGACATAGGCTTCTAAATGTTGTGCATAAAATGCCAGGACAGTTCAAACCCCCCCCAAATGACCCCATTTTGGAAAGTAGACACCCCAAGCTATTTGATGAGAGCAATGTTGAGCCCATTAAATATTTTTTTTTTTTGTCCCAAGAGATTGAATAATGAAAAAAAAAAAACATATATATTTTTTTTACAAAAAGTTGTCACTAAATGATATATTGCTCAAACATGTCATGGGCATATGTGGAAATACACCCCAAAATACATTCTGTTGCTTCTCCTGAGTACGGGGATACCACATGTGTGGGACTTTTTGGGAGCCTAGCTGCGTACGGAACCCCAAAAACCAATCACCGCCTTCAGGCTTTCTAAGGGTGTAATTTTTTTATTTCACTTCTCACTGCCAATCACAGTTTCGGAGGCCATGGAATGCCCAGATGGCATAAAACCCCCCAAAATGACCCCATTTTGGAAAGTAGACACCCCAAGCTATTTGCTGAGAGGTATTGTGAGTATTTTGCAGATCTCGCTTTTTGTCACAAAGTTTTGAAAATTGAAAAAAGAAAAAAATTTTTTTTTTTTCTTTACTTTCTTCATTTTCAAAAACAAATGAGAGCTGTAAAATACTCACCATGCCTCTCAACAAATAGCTTGGGGTGTCTACTTTCCAAAATGGGGTCATTTGGGGGGGTTTTGTGCTATTTTGGCATTTTATGGCCTTCGAAACGGTGATAGGTAGTGAGGAGTGAAATCAAAAATTTGCACCCTTAGAAATCCTGAAGGCGGTGCTTGGGTTTCGGGGCCCCGTACGCGGCTAGGCTCCCAAAAAGTCCCACACATGTGGTATCCCCATACTCAGGAGAAGCAGCAAAATGTATTTTGGGGTGCAATTCCACATATAACTATGGCATGTGTGAGCAATATATCATTTAGTGACAACTTTTTGAAAAAAAAAAAAATCTTTTTTATTTTTGTCTTTATTCAATCACTTGGGACTAAAAAAAAAAATATTCAATGGGCTCAACATGCCTCTCAGCAAATAGCTTGGGGTGTCTACTTTCCAAAATGGGGTCATTTGGGGGGGTTTTGTACTTCTCTGCCATTTTAGCACCTCAAGAAATGAAATAGGCAGTCATAAATTAAAAGCGGTGTAAATTCCAGAAAATGTACTCTAGTTTGTAGACGCTATAACTTTTGCGCAAACCAATAAATATACGCTTATTGGCATTTTTTTTACTAAAGACATGTGGCTGAATACATTTTGGCCCAAATGTTTGACTAAAATTGAGTTTATTAGATTTTTTTTATAACAAAAAGTAGAAAATCTCTTTTTTTTTTCAAAATTTTCGCTCTTTTTCCGTTTATATCGCAAAAAAATAAAAATCACAGAGGCAATCAAATACCATCAAAAGAAAGCTCTATTTGTGGGAAGAAAAGGACGCAAATTTCGTTTGGTTACAAAATTGCATGACCGCGCAATTACCAGTTAAAGTAGTGCAGTGCGAAATTGAAAAAAGACCTCTGGTCCTTTGGCTGCCAAATGGTCCGGGGCTGAAGTGGTTAAAGAGTAGACTGGCTTCTAAGTTTTATACATTCATTCATTCACTGATGTTGGGCCGGTTCACACCACAGTCCAGTGCTTTTTTTTTTTCTGCATCAAAAACGCATGGATAGTAGGCTATATGGTTTCCAGTGGCATAGTTCACAACCGTGCGGTCAGTTCCACTTCTAGAAAAAAAAAAGTAGTACATGCTGCAATTTTTCTGTACTGGAATGCGGTAAAACACATCAAAAACACACCGGAATACAGATGTCCTTATTTAAGGTGAAGGAAAAAAAATGCACCGTAACGCATCAAAAGTGCGTAAAAAAACGCACATGCAGAAACTCTTTTGGAACGCATCCGGACTGAGTTTCTATGGCTTGAACCTACCCTAAAAACAGTCGTACAGCAGGCGGGAGAGATTTGCATGTTATTACCCAGAATTCCTTGCTGTGGCAGAAGTAATGAGGTAGATGTGTGGAGAAAGTTAAACAAAAACATGCACCAAGTTCATTCATAAGGCAAAGCAGTGAAGTGCATTACCCACAGCAACCTATCCGATATTAGTTTACTGTATTTGCTAATTATTTGTTTTGAGTTTTTACTTTCCTCCTATAGTGTAATTCATTCTGGTAGCTGAGCAGCAAGTTCTTAATAAGGCTGTAGGTGGCAGCAAAGAACCACAGATACTCCTATCTAGGCAATGAATTATGTGCCGCATTGGCAATAGCTGGTTAGTATGGGAGCGAGGACTTGCCCAAAACGGCATGCGATCATCCATGCTGTAACTGATTAAAACACATCTCTTATGCGTAAAGGGAAATCATTTAGAGATTTTTTAGATATACATGTAAAAATAGTGCTCTTGATGTAAATAGCCTTATCTGCGTAATTATAATGTTTTATAAACTTTGTTCCTGTGTATGCATACCTCCCAACTTTTTGAGATGGAAATAAGGGACACCTATCAGCAAAAGTATGCAGGCATAGGACACCACCCCCCCCCCCCCACCGTCATATTACGTGATGGACTTTGAGCTGGGATATCTGAATGATGCCTGTAGCTACAGACATCATTCAGATATTGCCGTTTTCAGCTGGCAATTCCCTACACCATAAGAAGTATCATAGTCACAGCCGCTTGATTGTTCTTACGGGAGGCGAGAGGGAACGCCCTCCCGCTGCCCTCCGGTGCTTCTACCGACTCACCGATACGATCAGTGAGTCGGAGAATGGATCCGCCGGCACCGGATGTTGATCATAGAGATTTCCAGTGGACCAGATGGTTGCCAGAATCTCTATGATCGATGGAGGCCCGGCGCGATGTTATGACGTCACACCCGGCCTCTGCATTCAAAAAAAGGCGCCGCCTCGGCTGGGAAGTCGTGGTCGGTTTATTTTTTATTTCAGGCTTCCCAACCTAGTGGTGAGATGTGGGGTCTTATTGACCCCACATATCACTGTAAAGAGGACCTGTCATATTCATCATGTCATTGACACTTTTTTGAAAAAAAAAAAATTACAAACTAAAAAAAAGAAAGTATAATTAACAATAGAAATTTTTTTTTTTTAATTTTTTTTTAACATTGGTTAAAGTGCTTTTTTACCACTACTATTCCTTTTATATTGGCTTTTGGAATTTACAAATGCAGCAATTTAGAAATTGGATGAGAGGTTTAGCTCTGGAAAACACTTTTTGATAGATAAAAAGTGCATTTTATATACATCTATATCGATCAGACCAAAACGAGGGACAAATGAGGAGGAATAAGGGACAGAGGGACATTGCTCCAAATCAGGGACAGTTAGGAGCTATGTGTATAATGTTTAATCATCGTATATATGTCCATTAGATATGCTGCTTCTGCCACCTGATTAGTAGTGCTCCTGTAATTGTAGGGGGAGGAATCGTGCAAAACATTTCTTTATGCCCCTGTGGACGAATATGCATTCCATTCATAACCTCTGGCATATAGTATAGATACAACCTAATATTTTAGTTCCTTTTAGCCCACCTCACCATCACGTGTCTAGCTTTTCAGTCTAAATGCTCCATTGCATAGAAGCTGTGGTTTGCATGCACTACAGAAGGCCAACTTGCTTAAAGTGAATGTAATTTATTGTGTAATTAGAGTCTCATACTTATGTCTGTATGTGTATGTATATATATATGTATGTATGTATGTGTGTGTTTGTGTGTGTGTGTGTGTGTGTGTGTATACACACACACACACACACACACACACACACACACAGTGTATTTAAAAAAAAATATATAAAAAACGTTCACCTTCTAAAATAAAAATAATAAAAAAAAAATGAACGCACATATTTTTTGCAGGAGAAAAAAATGGGAATGTATTATTTATTTTCCCACAAGAGCCTGCAAAGCATTGCACCAGCAATCAGTGGATTCAAAGTTAAATGTCAGGCTCCCGCAAACTCCTCCTCTAGGTCTCTTTGCCCATACCTCTGTGGGGACTTTCAGTGAGAAAGCTGAATGAAGGGTCAATGGACTACGGGTGCTATGATAACCTCACTTGTGTTCCACAGATAAGTACAAGTTTTTTAAATCCACGTGGCCACCATTTCAGACGAGGCTTGTAACTTATTAATTCACAGATCTCTGTGAATGAATGACATTGCTGTACAGGCACAGCTGTGCCGGTTTTAAAGGTGACAGCAGCAGGTTACAAACCATAAATACAGGTGTAACGTGTTGCTAAAAGTGGAGTTAGCCTTTAAACAGCTGTATTGCATTTGGAGTAACTGACTCTATAATAAGAGGCGGTATCTGTGCTATAAACCAGTGGTTTTGGTTGAACAGTTGGATACAAGGGCATAATAATAGAATGATTTGCATGGCTTCACCTCCAATCATGGAGACAAGCAAATATCTTCTGTTTCAAAATGGTTCAAAAGCTAAAACATTTTTACCTTTTTAAAGAGGAGCTCCAGGCGCTTTCAGAAAAAGTTAAAAGTCAGCAGCTACAAATACTGTAGCTGCTGACTTTTAATATAAGGACACTTCCCTGTCCACGAACCCAGCGGTGTCTTCACCCCAACCGATTTTTCAGTTGGCTGTCAGGTGTTGCCACCGCCATCTCAGCTAAGGGAGACCAGCAGTGAAGCCTTGTGTCTTCACAGCCAGTTTCCTTTTGCTCAAGCGTTCTGCGCTTTGTGAATGGCCTGGCAGCGGGGGGAGGAGGAGGGGGCCGAACTTTTTAGATGAGTTTGTCTCAGCAAGGTCCCTCGCAAGTGGGAGTGGGTACCTGTCAAAATCAGGTACCCACTCCCCCCCGAAAGGTGCCAAATGAGGCAGAGGAGGGGGGTAGGTGTCAAATAAGTGGAGCTTCCCCTTTTGCGTGGAGCTCCGCTTTAACCACTTGAGCGCCAAGAGATTTTCCCCCCTTCATGACCAGGCCATTATTTACTATTCGGTACTGTGCGGTCATGCAAAGCTGTACCCAAACAAAATGTATTCCGTTTTTTCACACAAATAGAGCCTTCTTCTGGTGGTATTTAATCACCACTGTGTTTTCTATTTTTTTGCGATGTAAATGAAGGAAGACCAACATTTAAAAAAAAAAAAACAATATTTTTCTACTTTCTGCTATAAAACATATCCCGTAAAAAAAAACAAAAAAAAAAAAACTTCAAATTTCTTAATAAAATTTGGCCAAAATGGATTCTGCTACATGGCTTTGGTAAAATCTTCCCAATAGGTGTATATTGATTTGTTTGCGTGAAAGTTATAGCGTCTGCAAACTATGGTATAAATACTGGAATTTGCATTTTCTTTTTATACTAGTAATGGCTGAAAAAAAATGCCAAATGCCTGTAAAAGCATTATTTTTAAGCTCCATGTTCTGAGGCCTTAGTAGGGGGCTGTTTTGGTTCCTTTTAGCCTACCTCACCATAATGTGTCGGGTTGTTCTATTAAACAGAAATGTAGCTGTATGTTTAAATGTAAGTCCCAAAGACGCTTAAACTGAAGTTCATGCAATAATAAAGTGAGCTGTACTGTTTCGCACAATGTCCCCTGTTGGAGATGCTTTGTAGCATTAGATACTGTTGCCAAACTCCCCTTTTGTAGACCGTGGAGATTTGGTCTCCCTCAAAAGAAGTATCAATATGATTTTATGAAGAATATACAGTCCTGCCTTATGGAGGTGGCGAATTGTGAAAAATGATAATAATTATCTCCTCTCGTTAGCTTCCAATCTTCATTTTTAAACTGTAATTACATATTTTATTATAAACTAATTGTAATTATTTCCATTGAGCACAGTAATTACCACTGTCTATTTGTTTAATGATTTTTGGATCGTGGTGCTGCAGGGAGCAGAAACCTTCCCAAATCACAGCCCTGCGAGGAGCATAGTGCCGGCACCGGACTGTCAGTTGGGGACGGTTGATGGGAAATGTTTGGCAGTGCAGGGAAATTCAGGCTCCAAGCTGTAACTGGGCTTTTAAATGGAATGTTAGTACGTAATTATGTAAAAAATAAACATTTTCTAATGAGGCCTGTGGTATGTATAATTTCATCACATGAAAATAGTCTGGGGAGATGGCTGTCTGATAACATCCACCATCCTAAATGGTAAAATAACATGAGTGACAAGGTCAGTTCAAGGATATATTCACTGACTGCAAAGGTCTTCCTGAACAGAACAGTACTCTTTCCTGCTACCTCCACATTTTGACTCCGGGAGAAGTCTCCACTGTCTAAGCTCTGCCTTTTATTACTGTGAAGCTCAGGGGTGGAGTTGTGACCACCCATCAAGAGGACAGTGAGGGATTTGTATGTAACAGTGCAACCGTGTAACAGGTACACCCGCTCCCCACTTTCGCTCGGGCCGCCAATGCGATCCGAGCAGAAGTTCTCCTCTTCCCCTCCCTCCCTGAAATCTTCTGGGACACATCACAGGTCCCAGAAGATTGCCCGACCATTGGGTTGTGAAGCCACAAGCTGTCACAGCCGGGGTGCCCACACTTGTAATGTCAGCGCCGGGGAGAGGAGTGGGAGAGAACCAAGGGTTTGGGTGGCCACATTGCTGGATCATGGGACTTTTTGTAGATGCTGACTTTGAATAAATCCAAAAAAGATTGGAACTCCGCATTAAACAGAACCCATCTTACAAATTTTAATTTTTTGAAGTACAGATACCTAGAGGTAATTGCAGATTACTGTAGTAGTTTCCCAAACCTTCCTGTTAAAATCCCAATGGTTTTGACAGGATCTGATGGTGCAAAAGTTTGATTGTTCCTAGCCCCTTTCGCTTTCATGTTGGCCAGTGAGGCTACCCATAATAGTGATTGGCCAATAGGAATTTTTGGGGGCAGGATTTAGTGGCAGGCTCTGAAACTGCCAGGAAGTATAGAAGCTTTAAGGCCTGTCTGAACAGCCTGGAATTGATAGGAAGGTATGGGGACTGCTGTGGGTATAAAGTGCAGGCACCTATACATTGTGCGATTTCAGTGTCACCTGCAGGCAATGGTCCTCTGTGACTACATTGCCAACTGCTGAAAACACATGATCTCCTGTTTGTCACTTTTTTTTTTTTTTTTGTGGCAGAGACTCTTTAAATCAGCTCAGATTACCTTAATCAGGGGGGCGTGACCGGATGGAGGAGGGTGTGTGTGTGAGAGAGCAGGTGTAGATGCCTGTTCCTCTCTCTATGCCTCCCCCGTTTTTCCTCTGAGAATTGTGCAATCCACAAAACTTGACTATGAGCTTGGTCTCCACATACCTCGCCAGCGCCGTGTGATGGGTTTGTGAAGACCGTGGGATATGGGGACGCCGAACTGCAACTTCAGCTTGAAAAACCCGCCGAGCATAAACGAGTGAGGAGATCCTGGAGGCGTGATAGGCTGCCTCCCCTGCTCCGTCATCCACGCACGACAGACAGCTGACGGCCAGACGCGTAGAGAGAGTGCCCGGCGCTTGCTGATTGGCCGCTATCCTTTCCCCTGTCAGCTATATGCGCCGGGAAGTCAAGAAACCATTGTCGGCATATGTGAGCAGCGGTATAGAGTGGAGAGAGCGGAGAGAACGGAGCGCCACAAAGCAGAGACGAAGGGGGGCCAAGGAGTAAAACCTCACGGAGGGACGGTCATTGAGAGAGCCCACAAGGGACTTAAAAGAGCTGTCTGATAGACCCCGGTGGGGTGAAACCGTGGACTAATAATTTGGATCACTCCCCTCCTTTTACCCGGGTACCCTGAAAGGACCTTACAACAGCCATCCAAGGGGTGAAAAGGGAGAGGCTCTCCCCGTCTGCGAGGACGCCTGAGGGGTAAGTGAATCTACACTTTCAAGATACCCTGTAAGGTGATCAGCTATTAGTCAGATTGAAGGATATCTGGAAATTGAACTAAGAGAGAAGGATAAGCCTAGCTGGGGTGAATCCTAAAAAGTACAGGACATTACTCATTCATCTCTAAGTATATTGCCTATTGCCTATTGATTTGTACCCCTACAGTCAATTGTCTAAGGGAGAGATATTTTGAATAGAAGGGAGCCAAACAACACGTGCAAAATCTCCCTCCCCCTCAAAAATCCCTCTATAGTAGGTCAGTATCACTGGTTGGCTTGCGGAAGATAACTAACTACAGTTGCTATAATTTGGTCTACTGGAAGAGGGTAACTGAGGGTGAGCGGGTTGGTGGAAAATTTGCAGCATATACTATATGAGTCAGCGTGGTAGTATGCCGTCACAACGCACCACCAAAGCAAGCCAAGCGGCAAGTCAAACAGCTGCAAAGTTGGAGAAATTCGCCCATACTCCAGGACAGACCCCCCCCCCCCCAAAAATCCCCAGCAAGGTCAACAGGGGCATATTAATAAACAATCCGGGGTGGCAGGTATAAGGAAAAGCCAAGGGCAGAGCAATCCTCCATTGGTACTGGAGATGGGGGACCCAATGGGGAGACCCCAGGATCAAACGCTTGAGGCAACCCGAGAGACACTATCTGAGGTGGGGGCTTTAGTAGACCCTGAACCTTCATTAAAAGAGGTCCTGCATGTTGTGAATTCCTGTAGAGACTCCTTGAGAGAAGTGACGGCTCAACTTAAAATAATACAAGAAGAGCTCTCCCATGTGAGACATGATATACAACAAGTCCAGGAGAGGACCTCAGTTTTGGAGGGGAGAGTGGGACTGATCGAGGACGACCTGGCCCCCCTTAAACGAGAGATGAAAGTTATGAAAGATCAGCTTGGTAAACAAGAAAATAAAATTGACTAAATGGAAAATAGGATGAGGAGAAAGAACATACGCCTAGTGGGACTACCCGAGCATAGTGAGGGCCCAGACCCGGTGGGGTTTCTTGAGAAATGGTTTATCGAGGTGTTCGGACAGGAGAATTTCTCACAACTCTTTGCAATTGAGAGAGCGCACAGAGTCCCCACCAGGCCCCCCCCGTCGGGAGCCCCCCCAAGACCCCTTTTGGTTAAAATTCTACACTTCAAGGACAAAGTGTCCATTACCCGTAGAGCCAGAGAAATGGGTAATATTCTTTATAAGGGCTCCAGGATATCATTCTATCCAGATTTTTCCCCTGAACTACAAAAGAAGCGAGCAAAATTTGGAGAAGTGAAACGCAAACTACGTCAAGAAAACTTAACGTATGCATTACTCTACCCGGCAAGACTACGACTAACCGCTCTTGGGGGGACTATTTTCTTTGACACCCCGGAGGGGGTAGAAGAATGGTTGGTGGCCCACAAGGAGAGACTCTAGTAGACATAGGACATTTAATGGCTTTACCAACTAGGAGGACCCTGTTCCCCCCTTTTGAGCCTCTGGTCTTCCCCTTTTTTTTTTTTTTTTTTTCTTTTTTTTTCTCTTTTTTTTTTTTTTTTTTTTTCTGCCCTTTGTTCAGGGGTAGAAACAATTTTCAACACCTATTTAAGCCACAGCACTGTATGTGCTTTTCTCAGGGGGAGGGTGAGGGGGGGAGGGGGGGAGGAGTAGGGAAGGAGGAGAACAATGAGCAAGGTGTCGCTAACATGGAAGCGACACAGCCCAAGGTTCTCCTGGTGTATAGGATGTTTTATGTTGTTAGTTTTTTTTGTCATTGATGGTAAATTTTTTGGTACATGGGGCTGCTGGGATAGGGAGGGAAAGGGAGGGGGGGAAATTTTGAGTAAATTTACACTTAATGAGCTACAAATATCGTGTGTATGGAAAGGTCACAGTAAGAAGTCCCCGGGTACGCCTAGTAAGGCAATGCGAGGTTTGAATAGGGTGTATGGACGACACGATTGGATGAATTTGTACGAAATGAATGCAACGAGTAACAAGGAACTTAGGAATGAAAGGTGGAGGGAGGATTGGAATAGGTTCACCAAAGAGAATATAATTTTCTATGTAACTTTTTCTTTTTTATACACTAGCACGATACAGGAAGCTAGCACAAGCACAAGTTTAAATAAGTTTAGGAAATATTTACAATCACAATTTCTAAGAAAAAATTTCATAGTACACTAATGTCGGAAACTTCACAGATAACACGGAAGAAAATCACATTATGTTCATGGAACGTAAGAGGACTGGGGGACAGGGGAAAAAGAGCAGCAGTTTTAGCAGCAGTAAACACCCAAAGGGCCACGCTTGTATGTCTACAGGAAACACACCTCACTAATATTACTACATCCCAACTGGGGTGGGGGGGGTTTAGGCCCCAGTTCCACTCGTTCCACACAACCTACTCCCGAGGGGTTAGTATCTTGATCAAATCGGGGGTCCCTTTTAATTGTCTACAGAGTAGAATAGATGAACAAGGAAGGTATATTTTTATACACTGTACAATAGAGAATAGAATTATGATTTTGGCCAACATATATATCCCTCCGCCTTTCAATACAGACATTCTTTACGAATTGATGGAATTTGTGCTGGATAAACCGGGAGTTCCTCTGTTGATAGTGGGTGACTTCAATACGGTCATTGACCAGAAACTAGACAGATTCCCACAGGGGACAAAACGGGGAGGGACGATCGACGACCGCCTATCCCAGGTAATGGGCGAGGTAGGTTGGAAAGACATCTGGAGAACATACAACCCCCAAAGCCAGGGGTACTCCTGCTTTTCCAGCACACATTCCACCCTGTCCAGAATTGATCTAGTACTGGGGAATGAGGAGGCGACTATAATGGTAAATAACGTAAAGTACTTGTCAAGAGGTCTCTCAGATTATTCACCAGTGATAGTATCCCTGGATATAGGGGAGGGAACTTCCCTGCGGGAGTGGAAAATTAGTCCCTCATGGCTGGAACTCATCAAAGATCCACAGGTAGTATCAGAAGCCCTAGTAGAATACATCAATTTGAATACCGGCACCGCCCCACAAGGAGTAGTGTGGGACACGCTTAAAGCTTACCTCCGAGGGTTACTGATCCAACAGATTTCAAAAATAAAATTTTTTTTTTATGAAAGTGAAGCAAGGGCATCAGAACGAGTTACCCTTCTAGAAGAACAATATATAAATGATCCGACAACCGAGAATCTAGGGGCCTGGGCAGAAGCACAACGAGTATACCGTCTTATAATGGTGAGAAAAGCAGAGAACAAACACATGTTTTACAAACAAATTGCATTTGGGGAAGGGGAAGGTATAGGCCGAATGCTGTCACACCTAGTAAGAACAAATTCACCACCATCCGTAGTACCAATAATTAACATAACTGAGGACAGGACATCTACGTATACACCCGAGATTGTAAACAGATTTAGAAACTACTATGAGGAACTGTACAGTTCCAACCAGGAGGGAGGGGGGAATTTAATGGACACCTTTTTTAACGATTTGACGGTCCCCGGTCTCTCGGAAGATGAAAGGGCCATGTTTGATAGCCCTATAACGCTGAAAGAGATCCAGCAGACTGTGCGCGAAATGGCGGGACAGAAATCACCAGGTCCAGATGGCCTACCAGTTGAGATCTATCGGCACTTCGGGGGGGTCTTACTCCCGGAGTTGCTGAAGACTCTCAACTGGTCAGCAACAAAGAACGAACTTCCTGTGTCTATGACGCAATCTACCATTATAGTGATACCCAAAGAGAATAAGGACCCACTCAGGCCCTCCTCATATAGACCCATTTCCCTGCTTAATCTAGATGCTAAAATTCTGGCAAAGGTCTTGGCGAACAGACTTAATGGGGTGATAGATGGGCTAGTACACCCCGACCAGTCAGGGTTTATCCCGGGGAGATCCACTAGTATAAACATCAGACGGGTCCATCTGAATCTCCAAATACCCTCCGATGAGGAGGGGCAGAGAGCTATTCTCTCTTTAGACGCGGCCAAGGCTTTTGACACCCTGGAATGGGGATATTTGTGGAGAGTTCTGAGGGAGTTTCAGATAGGACCAGCATTTATAAACTGGGTTCAATTGCTGTATAAATCACCTGAGGCGAGGGTCAGAATAAACAACGACCACTCTACCAGGTTCCGATTGCTGAGGGGGACGAGGCAGGGGTGCCCATTGTCGCCCCTCCTCTTCGCCCTCGCGATCGAACCCTTGGCCATCTCTATAAGATCTTGTCCAGCGATAAAAAGGCTACAGAAGAGGGATAGAGGAGGAAAAGGTAATCCTCTTTGCGGACGACCTCCTATTATTACTTGGAGATGTCCAAGGATCATTAAAAGAAACAATGTCAAAATTGGGAAGCTTCGGTAGTTTCTCGGGTTTGAAGATCAATTGGGGAAAATCTAGCCTACTACCAATAGACGAGACGGATACTGCCCTACCCCAGGAAGCTGTACGACTCCAAATAGTCAATCAAATGAAATACCTTGGTGTATACATCACAAAGGATCCCAAAAAATATTTAGTAAATAACTTAATTCCACTCTTGACTTGACTGAATTTAAAGAGAAAATAAAAATCTGGAAGAAACTTCCGCTATCTGCAGCGGGCCGCTGCAATCTAATTAAAATGATTTTTTTACCGCAACTCTTATATGTTTTGCACAATTCCCCAGTATGGATCTACAAGAAATGGTTCCACAAGATAGACACTATATTTAGGGAGCTGATCTGGAAGGGAGGAGCAGCCCGTATCAGTTTAAAAACATTACAGCTCCCGAACGGGGAAGGGGGAGTCGCACTCCCTCACTCTTTTGATTATTTTGTAGCGGCCCAGCTCCAGTATATGGGTAGAAGCGACCAAAGAAAAACTCTACTGGGGAACTTTTTTCAGATGCCGGTAGTGGAGGCTTTAGAGGCAGGGAAGGTAATGCGTGGGGTCCCTACCCTCGAACTAATGGGTAAAATATGGGAAACGGCCAAGGGAACCCTGGGATATAGAGGGTTTACAAAGTATTCACCTTTATGGAACAACGGTAGACTGGGGGAAATACAGAAAATAGGGCCAATTAAGGAATGGGAAAGGCGCGGTATAAAATTTATTCACCAACTCTATCAAAGCGGAAAAATCAAGTCTTTTCAGGAGTTGAGAGAGCAATTCGCAATCCCGAGAAACTCCTTCTTTAGATATCTTCAAGTTAGACACGCAATGACATCACAATTCGGAGATACAGAAATAGAATGGTGCGACATACCGGCATTACAGGACATAATCGAATCAAGATCGACGAAAGGCCTAATATCCAAAACCTACTTAAGCTTAAATAGGAAAAGAAAGGAGAAACAACAGGAACCACCCGCTAGGAAGAAATGGGAAAGAGATGTAGGAAATATAACCTCTACCCAGTGGGAAAGAACCCTGGAGCTTGCCCAGTGGGTTTCCCTGTCCCCGCCCCAGAGGATGTCACATCTATTTTTACTATATAGGGTGTACTATACGCCGCAAAAACTTTTTCTGTTCGGACGGAGACAGGATGCCACTTGTCCAAGGTGTGGATGGCTAGAAGGAGACATGATCCACATGTTCTGGAGATGTCCTAAACTATTCCGATACTGGATGGAGGTGGTGGAAATAATTACCCATGTCTTCGAGGTACCCATAGAAGTAGAGCCCATGACGTGTGTACTGGGGTGGCTAGAGGGGAAGGGAAAACCAAAAGGCACTAGCTTGGCAATCCTGAGATGTCTTTTCCAAGCCAGGAAACTTATTGCCCAGAGATGGCAGTCTTCCACCCCTCCATCCAGTAGAGAATGGGAACAGAACATGAGCATGGTGATCCTTAAAGAAAGAACATTATATATTAGGCAGGGATGTGTTAAGAAATTTGATGAGACATGGAAAAAATGGTGCGAGAAAAAAGAAAGTGAATGTATGAGCACATAAAAGAAATGGAGATCTAGGAAAGAGACAGGGGGGACCAGATAGATAAGAAGGTGTATGGTTATGCAATTAGGAAGTAGAACAGGGAGAGAGTTCAAGTATAGGATGAATGGAAGATCGAGTAGGGAGAATGATGGGAGAGATTATTGTTGGCTTAAAAACGAAAAATTGAGACCAATACCGCAAGATAGAAGGAGGAGATCCCCTAGAAATAGGGGACCGCCCGGTTATTTTCCTTTTTTTATCTTTTTCTCTTTCCTTTTGTGGTCTCTTTTTTTTTTTTTCTTGTTCTGCTTATTTTAGATATATTGCTTTCCAAAGAGCGAATGTATGAGAGAAATGTATGTTTTGTAAGTATATAATAAAATAACTCAATAAAGATATAAAGTTAAAAAAAAAAGATTACCTTAATCAGAATTTTGTTTAATGCCCTGCAGCCAAAACCAGCTCTCCCCACCCGAAAGATGTGCTATACATCATTGTATTGTACAATACAGAATTTTCCTTTTGTGTTCTGTACTTATGCAAATTAAACAACACTAATGAGCTGGAGTTTTGTGTTTTAGACCTTTTTTTCACAATACAATACAGTACAGTAGTTAAGAATGCTTAAAATACTGATTACTTGTGGCTCCTTGTTTAATGACCTGGTCGTTGGAACGGAACCTGGTTGTTAAGTGAGGAGTAGCTGTACATAAAGTTCTTTACATGGTCATTGGGCATTTACTTGATGATGAAATCTGTTGTATACCTTCCTCTCTGTTTACTTCTTCTTCCCCAGTCATATTCAAGCTTCTGTCACAGGTTTGAATTTGATTGGTGGATAATATGATATATATAGCCCGGAAGCCTATGTATTGGTGAATAGCCCTCCTGCATCACATGGGTGTCTTTTAAGTCTGAAAAGAGTGTGTAATAATGAGGTTGTTGTAGTCTTGGGTCTTCTACCTTCTTGTATTAGTCATACAGAGGTCACTCCGCATGTACATCTGCAAAATGTCAATTCCTGCACTGACTGAAATCCATTACTCCATGCACTGTCTGCCGTACTGGATGTATAAAATGACCCCAGCATTCAGTAGAATATGGTGGGTTCTGCAGTTGCCAAAAGTGATGGATTACTCTCCCTTACTGTGAAGAGATCCCAGTTCATTATGATGTCTTGGCCCCTGGAGAGCCTATATGTGTGGACATTTTTGTTTCTTTACCCCATTAGAGCAAAAGTTAGGCCAACCCATAGAAGGGTTACACAGTCCTTCACAGTTACTATGGAAATGGCAGCTATTAACTAAATGCATGGACTCTGAGGACCAGATTGGAGGTACTGCAGTAAAGAGAAACTCAGTAATGTGATTGTAGGGAATTTCTACTCCATGACAGTGGACACAGGGATTTGTCACATCTCTATACATTGACATTACAAACTGAAGATAATACAGGCCATGCAATCTTCTTGCGTCAGAAAAAAAATCCTAAAAGACATCAGTGGCACCTTTCTTTGTACAGTGCCTTTAAAGTATTCATACCCCTTGTAATTTTCCCCATTTTTTTTACAACCAGAAAAGTGGTTTAGCTCAAAGCATAGTCATATGTTAGAATGGCCCAGTCAAAGTCCAGACCTAAATCCAATTGAGAATCTGTGGCAAGAATTGCTGTTCACAGAGCTAATTTATAAAGAACAATGGGAAAAAATGTTACTCTATAAATGTGCAAAGTTGGTAGAGACATACCCAAAAAGACTTGCAGCTGTAATTGCAGTGAAAGGTGGTTCCAGAAAGTATTGACTGGGGGCTGAATACAAATGCACGCCACACTTTTCAAATATTTATTTGTAAAAAATTTTGAAAACTATTTATTCTTTTCCTTCCACTTCACAATTATGTGCCACTCTGTGTTGATCTATCACAAAAAATCCCAACAAAATACATTTACGTTTTTGGTTGTAACATGACAAAATGTGGAAAATTTCAAGGGGTATGAATACTTTTTCAAGGCACTGTATATATCCTCACAGAGCAAGTTACAATCACTGTGTCAGGTATTGAGACTGTAGCCAGAGAGGACCGTGTGTTACCAATAGCTGAGACTGTAGCCAGAGAGGACCATGTGTAAATGAAAGGTGAGGCTGAAGCTACAGAGGACCATGCGTTACCTATGACACTGTAACCACAGAAGACAGTATGTCACCTGCATATGAGATTGTAGCCACAGATTACCATACCTCCCCTGCACACAAGACTGTAGCAAAAGAGGGCTGTGTGTGAACTACAGCTAAGATTGCAGCCACAGGAGATCATGTATGACCTGCAGGTGTGACTGTAGCCACAAGCGACTGTGTGTCACCAGCCTGTGAGACTGTAGCCTCAGAGGACTGGGTGTCATCTACAGGTAAGATTGTAGCCATGGGAGACTGTGTGTCACCTGCAGGTGAGACTGTAGCCACAGAGGACCACATGTGACCTACAGGTAAGATTGTAGCTACAGTGGCCTGTGGTTGATTGTAGCCACAGGAGACTCTTTTACCTCTAGGTGAGACTGACGCCACAGAGGGACAGTGTGTCACCTTCAGGTGAGACTTTAGCCAAAGGGGACCTTGTGCCACTTACAGTTGAGACTAAGGCCACAGAGGACTGTAGGTCATCTGCAGGTAAGATTGTAGCCACGGTGGACCGTGTGTCACCTGCAGGTGTGACTGTAGCCACAAGAGACCATTTGTTACCTGCAAGTGAGAATGTTGCTACATGTCTCACAATTATCAGACGTTCAAATTTGATTTAGTGATACAGAAAACAGAATTTACATGGTACACTCCTCTTATAGGGCATTACAAACAAATATTTTTAGTGTATTAGTGTGTCAGTGTTAGTCCAGGATAAAGATCGAGTGCACATTAAGGAGACGATGTGGACAGTCAGACAGATGTGTGGAGGATAATTGTATTGGTTGCAATGAGGGATCATCACACTGACAGGACTAAACCTGGTGATCTAATTATTCTGATGGATGGAGTTAGTGATTACACAGTAGAGAAGAATAATGTCTCTGCTGTATTCTGTCACAGCATCACACTTTCAGCAGGGAGGAGCATGGGGATTATTTGAGACTGGGGTGTAGTGGAGTGGCAGTGTGTGCTATTATATTATTCATTCACTATATAGAGCTGTGTATATGTCTATATGTATAATATTTTACAGGCCAAATGTCCAGCACAATGTATAAATAAATCTGTTGTAGTCTTAAAAGACTACAGCTCTACTTCCCTCTGTTGTCAGCTACAATTCTATTCAACTCACTTATAAATATAGTACAAAATGCATAGTTACCTTATTTACATCTGTGATATCACTGCTGGCAGCATATCAACTTTAGAAAAGAACTCCACTAAGCAATGTTTACTTCTACACCGAGCATTATTTTCCAGCTTAGCTGCTTCCCGCCCGCATCATTGTAAAATAACAGGCGGACGGGAACCCTATTGTTCTGGGAGGACGTCGTATGACATCCCAACAAGAACACGCCTCACACAGCTGCTCCGGGCCACAATCCAATGCGATCTGTCACCATCTATGACTTATCAGTGTACCGACCAACTGCCAGTACCATGTGACTACTGTGACCAATCACAACAGATCACATGATCGTTGTAAACAATGAATGGCCACTACCAACGCCAGGAAAAAGTGGCTGTAAAAACTTGCTTTTAGTAGCTTTTTGCATTGGCGTTAATGCACATTCAGCTGCGCTAGCTATTAGCAGCGTTTCTCTGCCTCTATTCAAAATCAGTGGTTTCCTATGAGAGCCCATTGATTTGAATAGAAGTCGCACCACATGTTGGATCATGATGATCCAACTTGCAGTCGGCTTGTGTGCAGAGTATCTTGAATGGGGAACCCTTGGCAAAACAAAAAAAATGGTGTAGGGTTCCCCCCCTAAAACAATACAAAACCCTTATCCGAGCATGCAGCCCGGCAGGTCAAGAAAGGGGGGAGCGAGCGAACCCTCAACATGGGGGATGGGTGCTTTGGGGCAGGGGGGGGGGCTCTGCACCCACACCAAAAAGCACCTTATCCCCATGTTGATGGGGATAAGGGCCTCTTTCCCACAACCCGGCCCGGTGGTTGTGGGGGTCTACAGGCAGGCAGCTTATCGGAACCTGGAAGCCAACTTTTAAGGAGGGGCCCCAATATCTTGGCCCCCACCCTATGTTAAAGAGTATGGGGTACATTGTATACCTACTCATTCACCCTCAAAAAAATTTAAAAATAAAAACAGTACACAGGTTTTTGTCAAAGAACTTTTATTAAAGCAGCTCCAACATGTCTTCTCCCCTTTCCGGTTCTTCTCCCTCCTCCGCTGATGTTTTCTCTCTCCGCTGTCTTCTTCTGCTGTCTTCTTCCTCTGGTTCTTCTGCAGGGGGGGGGGGGGAGACATCTCCGGAGGGGATGGCTTTCAGATTTCGATAAGCTGCACCAATCAGGCCTGTACGGTAGAGTGGCTAGACGGAAGCCACTCCTCCGTAAAAGGCACATGGCAGCCCGCTTGGAGTTTGCCAAAAGGCACCTGAAGGACTCTCAGACCATTAGAAACACAATTCTCTGGTCTGATGAAACAAGGATTGAACTCTGGCCTGAATGGCAAGCGCCATGTCTGGAGGAAACCAGGCACCACTCATCACCTGGCCAATACTATCCCTACAGTGGAGCATGGTGGTGGCAGCAACATGCTGTGGGGATGTTTTTCAGCAGCAGGAACTGGGAGACTAGTCAGGACTGAGGGAAAGATAAATTCAGCATATACAGAGACATGAGAACCTGCTCCAGAGTGCTCTGGACCTCAGGCATCATTTCAACACTTTCATGTAAAAGCAGCCACCCCCCCCCCCCGCCTTTTCAGGCTCTCTCTTTACACTGGGGAATCCGGGGCTGCAGGCTGACCATAAGGCTGATCAGGGACTGGATCCCTATGGTCTAAGAAACTGGAAGCAACGAGAATTTCATCTCTTCTAGTTTCACCGGTTGTAAATAAACCATTGCTGGCTTGAAAAAAACATTGGGTCATACTGATCTTTTAAGGGCAGATGAGAGATCTGGGGTCTAATAGGCCCCAGATGTCTCCGTGAAGAGAACCTGTCACTGCCTATTGCTATCACAAGGGATTATATACATTGCTTGTGATAACAATAAAAGTGATCAACAAAACAAATTAAAGATACAGTAAAACAGGGCTCTTAAAGCACTTGGGTTTTCACATTGGGATTGCAGATGAGGCTTCTTTTTTTTTTTTTTTTTTTTAAAGCAGTTTGCTGAATGATCTCTTTCCATGAACAATTAATGACCATAATGCTCAGATACTGTATATTCTACGAGTTACATTAATACTTGGAAAGGTACCAGCGAGTCCTTCATCATGGAGTAAAACCACCTGATGAGATGTACTGAGACATGACCTAAGCTTGGCATAGGCTGCAACCTGCTAAATTTTGGCTATGAACAACCTACTGAAATAACAGGGCTAACAGTAATCCATTTCCCAGCTTCATTTCTTATCTCTGCATCAGGTAGACAGCATGATTTGAACCTGTCATACACTGATTAGTACTGTACCCTGCGTTCTTATAAGGCAACAGACAGCTGATCTAAAATGCCATTGAAAGTTCCACTTCTGAATTCTTCTCTTTGGTAAATGACATCTTTGTTGTACGTGTTGCCAGAGAGATTCCTGGGATCCAGTTCTAATTCATACTTATCCCAAAGTAATTTCATACACTTTTCCAGAGAATACATTAGGTCCACCACTTTCTTCAGCTTAAAGTGGAACTATAGCGAAAAAATTAAGTCCTGCTGGATCACTTCAGGCTGGACACTTTTGCAGGTATAGTTATGTAAAACATTTTTAAAAAGTGTTTAAAATCCAGTAATACACTGTCTCACCCTGACCTGCACATGCTTAATTGCTCTCTATTTTAGGCACTGTGCTGAATTTGTAGAGGCAAATCTGCTGACAGTCTTAAGATTTATTGCTGCTCAGGGGCTCTGTGCTTCATTAAAATGTCAGCCTCCAGCAAGACAAAACAAGAACAATGCTGGAGACAATTTATAGCACACTTTAGTTTTGGTAGCATAATTATTAATGTGGAATGTATGTTTTTTGCTAAAGAACATTATTATTATCAAGTTGTAATGGGTAAAGTTCCACTTTAACTTCAACTCCTTCAACTGCTTTATTTGTGGTGTTGAACAGTTCAAGAATGCAAGACAAATCAAGCAATATGTGTACACTGACCTATCTAAAACAATAACTATTTAGTAGTTGAAAAATTGACTGTAATATCTGTGACATCATCTCTCTAATTTATTAAATAGCTTCAGCTGGCTCTGGGAGGAGCTACAAATACAGGCATGTACATCACATCCTGCATCTCTGCACCTATGAGAAACTACAGTTCCCAACATGCAGTGGGACTTGTGGTGAATGTGTGTGACAACTAACAGCTTCAACAAAGCAAGAAGCAACCGCCTGGCAACAGAATCGTAGGCTACATATGTGACTTACCTTAAATTAACAGATTCCTGTTTAAAATAGAAATGAAAGGCAAAACATGTGGGTATATATAATATTATCAGCATAAATACCTTTTTTTGGAGAGAGGTGGGGGTGTAGAAACAGCAGAATACTGACCTTCCCAGTGAATAGCTGTGCAGGGGAGCAGGCAGGCTGTTTTCCCAGCACAGCCAGAAAACTGACCACACTAGGACTGATGTGCTGTCATGTTTAGCATGGTCAGTTTAAAATAGAAAAGCAGAGGAACTAGCATGATCAGCAGGTATTTTACACAACGGTAGCAATACTAAAAGAACAGGATACTTTTTAATACAAGTTCATGGTACAACAGACACAGATCAGGAATATGAAATGTTGGGGGTTAACATATTGTTTAAGGGCTAAAGCTTTCTATGCATGGTTTGCTTGAGCCACCAACGTTTTTTTAAACTGATACACTATGCCAGAGTAAAAACACTTTAACAGATTTTCTTCAGGCATAATGATGCTTTCCAAAATGCATTTTAATTTCATTTTTAAATTATTATATTTTTGCATAGAAGCAGCCCCATCTAGCAGGGGCCTGGGGCAAGCGAGGGCCCCCCCACCCCCCTTTTTAAATCCGACGCTGTATAAAGTGGTAGAACACATTGTATTCCTGAACATTTGCTGTTTAAGCTCCTTAGCGGCTGGGTGTAGGAGATTTAGTTGTCATCTGTGTTTGGGAGACGTACGGTTATATATGCTCCACATTACTCTATATTGTACTGTGACATTTCTGCAGTGCAAGCACATCCGTCGCCACATTTCACCCAGCGCTGGGGACTGGCGGGACTTGGCTCGGGAACAGAGCAGCCATTTAGCGCATATTGTCATTTCTGACACTCCTTACGGGATTAAAAACTGTCATTTTCCAAAGAAGCAAAATAAACGCCATTTACCACGCTTCATTACCCATTAGCCTTGTAATGTGTGCAGCAGGAAAAGCAGCCAAGATGGGCTTGTTCATCGCATCTTTATTGCGTCCGACCATGTTCTCCGGAGAGGTGAAAGCGACAGACCGCAATCATAAATAGTCATCTGTAGTTTTCCTTTGTTATGTCATGGCAGCTTCTTACTGCAGGAATATCTTCATTTTCGAGGCCGGCAGTAAGCAGCACTGTGCATGTAATGTAAAAGTTGTTAAATGTTTTTTTAAATGGAGTTACTGGACATATATTAGTGCCTTGACCCTGCCCTACAGCTGAAATTTCCAAAACAGCAGGAGTGCCTGCGTTGGCTGCTAGCGTGAACGAGGAGGTGGAGAGCAGAGTTGAGCGAAAAAAGAATCCCACAGCAGCAGCTCTGACAAAATTGTGGTGGTGGTTAGGGGTCGACCGATTATTGGGGGCCGATATTCAAATTTTTCTAATTATCGGTATCGGTCAGAAACGTGCCGATATCGGTCAGACCTCCTCTCCTGTCCCCATGTGGTGCTCGCTGCAGTCTCTGCCAATCTCTGTCAGCGGTGCGGCGGGCAGCAGAGAGATTACATTATCGCTCACTGCCCGCCTCACATCCCTGCTGTGGCAAGAGACCAGCTGCATATGGGTGGCAGGTGACGGTGGCAAGTGACACTGACACGCTGCATCTGGGTGGCAAGTGACACGTTGCATCTGGTGGCACGTGACATACTGCATCTGGGTGACAGTGGCAATCGACATACGGCATCTGGTGGCCGTTGACGGTGATGTACAGAATATTGACACCTGATATCGGCTATCGACCTGAAAGGTAGCCGAAAAAACGGTATTGGCCCTAAAAAAACAATGTCGGTTGACCCCTAGAAGCCGCCCTAAACCCTGAAGCTCCCTGTACGCTACCACCCCTGGCCCAGTCCACCCCTGATTTGCCACCCCTCTCAAATTGTCGCCTGGGTCCAATGGAACCAACGGGACCCATGGTAGGGCCGGTCCTGGATGGAGAGGAAGTAATGGGGGGAAATACAAGCTGCAGCATTTCACACACTGGATCTGTATTTTGGACACAACGGATCTGTATATTGGAAACATGCCAGACACAGTAAAAATAAATAGAAATGCTGGGACCAATATATTGGACACATCAGACCCGTATGTTGGGCAAATTGAAATGTTGGTGTCTGTGCCTGAATAGTCAATGTTGTTGCTAACAGTCAATCAGATTTTCCATTGTTATTCATTGTTTGAATGCATTATGGGAAGCTGAAAGGTGGAATTTGTTTTCTTGTTCTTTTTCGAACTATTAACACCCAATTTGGAAACATTTAAGTGCAAACAGACCATTTCCTGTCTCACCCAGTGACCGACACTGATCACACTGAATTACAAGTTCAAGTGGTTCTAAAGCCTGAAGATTTTTTACCTAAGGCCCCTTTCACACTTGTGTGACTTGTCCTGTGACTTGGGAATGCAAAGTCGCAAGTCTTCCCCCATGATTTCCAATGATAACCTTTCATATATGTGCGACTTCAAAGTAGTCCCTGTACTACTTTGGTCCAACTTTCATGAAAGTTGAGGTCCATATACCTCAAGTTTCCACATGCATTCCCTATAAGGGGCCCACAAAATCGCGCGACTTTTAGGTCGTGGCAGTGTGACAGGGGCCTTAAAGTGTTACTAAACCCATAACAGTAAAATCAGTCTGTATATGCAGTAAAACATGCTTTGTATACTCACTGTGGAACCCAAGGGGTTAATCCTCCGCATTGTGTAAAAAGGCGGTTTGATTCTGTCTTCTCTGATCCTCCCCTTCTTCCACAATCCTCAATTCATCTACTGATAGTACAGAGCTGTGTGGAGTCACTCTGCACATGCTCAGTTTGGTGTGTATTTCTAGATTTTTTTTTTGGGGGGGGGGGGGCTGCATGTGATCAACACAGGGACAATCAGTACTGTCCAAACAGAGGGTCAAGGGTCATGCAGCCTCATAGGACAGTCATAGGACAGTCAGAGGAGAATGGTAACTCCTCCTACAAGATTTAACCAGACACTGATAGAAGTCACAAGACTGCTATATACTACTGATGAGAAAAGGTATTTAGCTGTTTATATTTACTAAAACAATTGCATTTCCATATTCTGTGTACTGTGGGGGACCAGATATAGTGAATGCAGGGTCCTGGGATTAGTAACACTTTAATACATTCTCTGCATTAGGGTTAAAAAAAAAACATTCTGTGTGCCCCCCCCCCCCCCCCCCCCCCCCCCAGCCCCCCTTTATACTTAAGCCTGATCTCGATCCAGTGCACAAAAGCAGAAGCTCTCTCGGCTCTCTCCTTCCTCATTGGCTCAGACAGCAGCAGCAGCAGGAGCCATTGGCTCCCGCTGCTGTCAATCACTGCTAGTGAGGGGGCGGGGCCGAGCCCCACTCTCGACACACAAAGCAAGAACGCACAAGCCCCCCTATATAAAGTGACTTGCTATGGGGGCACTTTGCAGGGGGTAGGAGCCAGGAGCGCCGGTGGGGAATCCAAAAAGAGATGGATAATGGCTCCTCTGTCCAAAGCCATTGCATGGAGCAAGTAAGTATAACATGTTTGTTATTTGAAAAAAAGAAAAAAAAAACCTTTACAATCGTTTTAGTTAATTATTACTCATGTCAACAATGTCCAGAATACAGGTCACCCAAGAGGAGCTAAGAGGACCTGTCTTCATGTCTCCATTCTACATGGCAGGGATTGTAGACGCGTTCACAATGGATTATTTATGAGATAAAACTCCAGCACTGTAGGCAGCGTTACTTTTAGATATACGCTGTTCCTTGTAGTTAATGATTCTGACTCCCATTACTGGAGATTCTTGTTGGGCGACAGTCGTGACGCCTCTCCAGTTCTTTTTTCCAATCTTTTCTGAGGAAACTAAAGTGAAGCATGTGTAATTATTTGTAGTAAAATAAAGATGAAGCATGGCTGGCATTTTCAGCGCTGCGGTGAAAATATGTTCCCTCTCTCCATCCATTTTTCATGCTGCCTCCTTGCAGGCCGGGAGAAGAACTTCTGACATATTATAAATGAAGACTCTTCTGTTTCCTCACAATTCCCGGGGCTCGTCTGCTGTTCGGTCCAAAACTTCCTTCTACCTGGAGCTCATCCTAGCTTCTCGCTTCACTTTTTGTAACTTCTAGAAAATACAGCTCTCCGAGATGACAGGCAGACTAAGGAAAGTCATGATTATTTTGGAGCTGTTTTATCCTTTGTGCTCTTTTATTTTTTATGCCCTTGTAAATAGTGTTTCTGTTTCTCCATCTTCATTCCATTTCAGTTGTTTTTACCTCAAGTTATTTCACACAATTATATGTCAGACTGAAAACAGAATAAAATAAACATTAAATTTGCTTCCCACTGACCACAGTGTGAAAAGGAGACCACCAATATTAAGTCTCAAGTCACACTAATGCTATGTGGGAAACGCACAATATTCACTGCATTTCATCGCACTCTAAGCTATCGCACGGCATCCATGCAATCTGCTACATATGTCAATGTCATCTTAGCGATCCCCCGAAACAGATGGCAAAACGCAGTGCGATTGCCAGAATTGAATGGCATGGGTGTGAATGAACACCCATGCCATGCGATTCAGGTGCGGGAGAAAAAGGTCCTGCACCATTTTGGTGCCAATGTGATTTCAGCCACATCGCATGTGATGTGCACCCGAATGCGGTGCGATTCCTGTGCAAATTGCATGCAGTGCTTTCCCATGCACCAGTGTGAACCTAGCCTAAATCGGCAACAGTAAACAAACTGTACTGATGGTCGTGGGCAAACGGGTCAATGAAATGAGTTCAGCACCGCAGATCTGCTGACGATCATCTGAGCTGATCAAAAGAGCATATCGGCTGTTAGTCATGTAGGCAAGCAGGCTAATAAAAGGCAAGCACTGTGCTGCAGACCCATCCTGCACATTAAAGCTACAATAAACATGGAGGTAGATAAGCTCTGTACACACAACACTACAAGTGAATAAATGCTGAATGTTGGTCCACAGTGTTTTGCATCACTATTTTTTATTAAAGCGCCAGTCCACTCAAAACCAATATTTCAAATCTAGCTGGACCCGAGTATAATGAGTAATCCACCTACTTTCTCTGTCTCAGGGCCCATTCACGATAGGAACGGCATGTGAATCGCACAGGATCACGCTGCACGTTCCTGTGTGATTCACATGCAGTTCTGTGCAGTGCGATTTCAGCATATTAATTTTGAATCGAATGAAATCGCACCACACCAGTGCATTCACCATTTTGGGAAACGTCTGCAACCGGATAGCATGGTTCTGGTACAAATGCACACTGCGTATGTGACCTGCATTTGGGGTGTCGTTAAGTTGTATTTAATCCAAAAATAAAACGTTTATATATTGCAGCTAATTAGATGTTGTGGCTGAATTTTTTTTTTTTCTTATTCTTGCTTGGTAATCCAACCAAGAACACACTTCCTGTCTTAGGATGGCTCCTCTATCCGTGAAGGAGCAATGCAACCACTGTTGGACAGGAGCACTGTCTGGGAACGGTAGTGCTAGATAGACTAGTAGATCCAAATAGACTTATCATACATAAGTGTATAACAAATAGCTGTACTTTTCCTGTGGATAACAGGGGTGCAGTTTGTTCTGCACTCCTGTGACCCGTTTTCAGCAGACAGCTGGCTGAAGGCTCGGGTAAGAGCCTGACAATTAAGTGGATCCGCCCACATGCCTAGACCGGCACCTGTGATCTGCTGAGAGCCTGAGCCACTAATTTAAATACGACCCACCCCTTCCTTTTAAGGCCACACCCCCTTGCTGTTTAAGACCCGCCCTGAAAAAATGGCCTGGGGGGGGGGGGTCAATAGATTCCCTTAATTTGCATAGATTTCCTCTCACTTCCTGTTTGGCTATAGGGCAGGAAGAGAAGGGAAATCTCTGCAATGGGACAAGGAAGGTAAAGAATAAACTGACGGGCTATAACCCTCCCTTATTCTAGCCAAAACTAAAAAAATGTTGCCTATAGTTCTTCTTTAACCACTTTCAGACCGGACCAATTTGCAGCCAAAGGACAGGCCCCTTTTTGCGATTCGGCACTGCGTCGCTTTAACTGACAATTGCGCGGTCGTGCGACGTGGCTCCCAAACACAATTGACGTCCTTTTTTTCCCACAAATAGAGCTTTCTTTTGGTGGTATTTGATCGCCCCTGCGGTTTTTATTTTTTGCGCTATAAACAAAAATAGAGCGACAATTTTGAAAAAAATGCATTATTTTTTACTTTTTGCTATAATAAATATCCCCAAAAAATATATAAAAAAACATATTTTTTCCTCATTTTAGGCCGATACGTATTCTTCTACATTTTTTTTTTGTGACTGCGACATTATGGCGGACACATCGGACATTTTTGACACATTTTTGGGACCATTGTCATTTTTACAGCAATTAATGCTATTTAAATGCATTGATTTCTGTATAAATGACACTGGCAGTGAAGGGGTTAACCACAAGGGGGCAGTGTAGGGGTTAAGTATGCCTAGGGGTGTGTTTCTTACTGTGGGGGGGGGGCGTGGCTGTCAGCTAGTGAATGCTGATCTCTGCTCCAATCACAGGGAGCAGAGATCGGCGTCACTAGTTGCTAGGCAGAACGGGGAGATGCTGTTTATCTCTGCATCTCCCCGTTCAGCCGTCCCGTGAGACGATCGCGGGGGTCCCCGCGGCGATCGAGTCCGCGGGGACCGTGATCGGACTCACGGGGGTCCCGACCGGCGTGGGAGCGCGCCGCTCCCGGCGCGCTCCCGATGGCACGGACAGGCAGAAAAGAGGGACTTATATATACGCCCTCCTGCCTGTACGTGCCATTATGCCGACGTATATCGTCGTGCGCCGGTCGGCAAGTGGTTAACCACTTTCAGACCGGACCATTTTGCTGGCTTAAGACAGGACCACTTTTTGCGATTCGGCACTGCGTCGCTTTAACTGACAATTGCGTGGTCGTGCGATGTGGCTTCCAAACAAAATTGACGTCCTTTTTTTCCCACAAATAGAGCTTTCATTTGGTGGTATTTGATCGCCCCTGCGTTTTTTATTACTTGCGCTATAAACAAAAAAAAAGAGCCACAATTTTGAAAAAACGCAATATTTTTTACTTTTTGCTATAATAAATATCCCCCAAAAATATATAAAAAAACATTTTTTTTTACTTAGTTGAGGCCGATACGTATTCTTCTACATATTTTTTGGTGAAAAAAATCGCAGTAGGCGATTATTGATTGGTTTGCGCAAAATTTATAGCGTTTACAAAATAGGGGATAGTTTTATAGCATTTTTATTAATAATTTTTTTTTTTTTTTTTACTAGTAATGGCGGCGATCAGCAATTTTTATTTTGACTGCGACATTATGGCGGACACATCGGACATTTTTGACACCATTGTCATTTATACAGCAATCAGTGCTATTTAAATGCACTGATTCCTGTGTAAATGACACTGGCAGTGAAGGGGTTTAACCACTAGGTGGCGTGTTTCTAACTGTGGGGGGCGTGGCTGTGAGCTAGTGAATGCTGATTTCTGCTCCAATCACAGGGAGCAGAGATTGGCGTCACTAGTTGCTAGGCAGAACGGGGAGATGCTGTTTATTTCCGCATCTCCCCGTTCAGACATTCATGAGACGATCGCGGGTATCCCCGCGGCGATCGAGTCTGCGGGACCCGCGACCGGACTCGCGGCGCGCGCTCAATGGCACGGCGGCATCTTAAAGGGGACGTACCTGTACGCCCTTATGCCTGTCCGTGCCATTCTGTCGATGTACATCGTCGTGCGCCTTTAATTTGAGCCCAGTCTTGCCACACAGATTTACTTGAGGCCTGCGCAATCCTCTTTTATTGTTCAGTTACAGAAACCTTAACAAAGTCTTAAAAACGTTGTCAAAACCTCCCCCTTGCTGTGAGTGACAGGTGATTTACATATCTCATGCACTAGTCTGAGACAGGCACATCCTGTGTAAAAAGTTCACAATTCGCATCCCCCTCCCCTCCAGCTCTCCCAGGATTGGCTGCCTTTACTGTGTTTTGACTGGATGTTTCTCATCATGGGATGTGACCCACAGACCAGAGTGAAGGGAAATGCATTCTGCAGTGAACAGCAAGAAGAATATAGGGGACATGTATGTAGTCAGAGCTGGGCAGAGTAGAACATCCAGTGATCTGATGATTGTTATAGTGCAATGTGTGTGTCTGAGGTCACCTGATTACAGTTGCAACATTCCTTTCCATCACCAGGATTTGTTATGTGGGGGAGGGGTGGATTTATCACTTTTTATAATTACACCCAGTAAGGCTGAATGAGCTTAGGGCCAGTTCACACCAGTGTGCTGTACGAGATCACATGTGATTCCCACCGCACTGCAGTGCAAATCACATGCGATGTCTGTCTGTGCGATGCGATTTCAGCCATACAGATACCATTTTTTTGGTCCGCACCAGAATTGCATGGGTGTACCTATGCGATCCAATTCATGTCCTAACTGTCAGTTCACAGTGCGATATGCGAGCTGAAATGGGGGTGTCATTAACATTGTATGACACTCCCTAGCAGTTCGCATATTGCAGTGTGAACTGCCGTGCGAGTCGGATGCGATGTGGGAACCCGCAGTGGATTTGCAGGGTTCCCGAATCGCAGCCTTGGTGGGAGCAGTCAGGTGACATTTGTAGGCTGTATGCTTTGAGGCTCGGTTCACACCAGTGCGATGCGGGAACCCTGCGAATCCACTGCTAGTTCCCACATCGCATACGACTCGCACGGCAGTGAATCGACGTAACATAACATCGTTTAAATAAAAAACAAACGACTGCGCTGCAAACAATTAAATAAGTGATGGGAATAGTGACAAGACCGCATCAGTGTACCAAGTGTATATTAAACTTAAAAATATAATATGGATAATACAATGGAAAAAATGCTCAAATTAATAGAGACGAAATATACACCTAATGTGACGTGTAAGTGAAAGAGTTAACTCAATAACAATAATCCATGGTGAGAAATAAGTAACCAGAGAGTCCTTAAATGTTGGTCATTTTCAAATCAGCTGTATGAATCGGCAATAGCGTATAAACAGAGACTCCAAAATTCCACAGTGACACCAATCAAATAGCACCAAATGGAAGTAGTGGTCTGGCAAGAGAAAGGAAAGGCACCTCCACCATCAAAATCACTGACCCTTACCAGAGTGTGATACCTCCTGTTACAGAGGTCCCACAAGCTTGCGGCTTAATCCCAGCCACGGGCTCCGATAGGCAGGAGGGGAGATACAGGGCTGGAGGAGCAGAGGAATATTTCAAGTCAAATGCTTGCCAGACTGCAGACAGTATTCAGATGCCTTTTTCCCTAGCAATCTTATCTTACAACAAGCTGTTGTATTTGGGAAGAAACTGCAATGCAAATCATGTTCTGATCGCTCCTGAGCCTGTGTGTCTTGTATCCTGAGTAACCAGCTATTGCCTATCGGAGCCCGTGGCTGGGATTAAGCCGCAAGCTTGTGGGACCTCTGTAACAGGAGGTATCACACTCTGGTAAGGGTCAGTGATTTTGATGGTGGAGGTGCCTTTCCTTTCTCTTGCCAGACCACTACTTCCATTTGGTGCTATTTGATTGGTGTCACTGTGGAATTTTGGAGTCTCTGTTTATACGCTATTGCCAATTCATACAGCTGATTTGAAAATGACCAACATTTAAGGACTCTCTGGTTACTTATTTCTCACCATGGATTATTGTTATTGAGTTAACTCTTTGCCTTACACGTCACATTAGGTGTATATTTCGTCTTTATTAATTTGAGCATTTTTTCCATTGTATTATCCATATTATATTTTCAAGTTTAATATACACTTGGTACACTGATGCGGTTTTGTCACTATTCCCATCACTTATTTAATTGTTTGCAGCGCAGTCGTTTGTTTTTTATTTAGTATTGTCAGTGTGGGTATCTCACATTTATGATTGCAGCAGCTATTTTGTACATTCTTTTCTTTTAGTATTTTATGTATATGTTGTGCACTATTCAACACTAAGTCACAATATTTCTTGGACAGCGCAGTAATTCACACATTTTTACATAACATCATTTAGCCCAGCCGTGCCATGTTGCCGCAGTAAAATTGGGGCTGCTGGTCGGCAAGTGGTTAACTGACAATTGCGCAGTCGTTCAACGTTGTACCCAAACAAAATGTATGTCCTTTTTTCCTCGCAAATAGAGTTTTCTTTTGGTAGTATTTGATCACCTCTGCGGTTTTTTATTTTTTGCGCTATAGTAAATATACTAAAAAAAAAACTTATTTCTTTATCAGTTTAGGCCGATATATATTCTTCTACATATTTTTGGTAAAAAAAAAAAAAAAAAAAATTACAACGTATATTGATTGGTTTGCGTCTACAAAATAGGGGATAGATTTATGGCATTTTTTATTATTATTATTATTTTTTTTAATAGTAATGGCGGCAATCTGCAGGTTTTTTATCGGGACTGAGACATTGTGACGGACAAATCTGACACTTTTGACACTTTTTTGGGACTTTTGACATTTATACAGCGATCGGTGCTATAAATAGCCACTGATTACTGTATACATGTCACTGGCAGGGAAGGGGTTAACACTAAGGGGCGATCAAGGGCTCAATGTGTTCCCTATGTGTGTTCAAACTGTGGGGGGAATGTGGCTGACTAGAGGAGAGATCGTTGTTCCTACTTGGTAGGAACACACAATCTCTCTCCTCTCCCCTGATAGAACCGGGATTTGTGTGATTGGCGCTTGGCGGTCATTGCGCCCGCCAAGTATGCGCATCGGCTGACGTACAGCTACGACAGCTCACGGCTGGTCGGGAAGGGGTTAAAGCGGAATTTCACTCTTAAAGGGAAGTTCTGCTTTTACGCCTCCCCCCCCCTCCACTTTTTGGAGGTTCCTTTAGAGGTTTTGGAAGCTTTTGGGGGTGGGGTACCTAGTTTTAGCATATACGTTCTCCCACTTTCACCTTGACCGCCTAGGCAATCAGAGTGGTAATTCTCCCCCCTCCACTCCCTGTCTGCAACCTTCTGGGACACATCGCAGGTCCCAAAGTCAAAGCCGGCTTTCCTTAGTAAATATGCCAATGGCAGTGACCTGAAAAACCGTCCCGAGTGAGGATGGTGCTGGATCCTTGGACAGGTAGGTCTTTTTTAAAGTCAGCAACTACAGTATTTGTAGCCGTTGACTATTTTTATTTAATTTTTTTGTTAAGACTGAAGAACTGCTTTAAGCAAATATGTAATTTTTAGGACTATGTCCACAAGTGGAAAAATAATCTTTCATTAATCTAAGAATGGTTTGTACAAGGACTGTATACTGTATCCGTTTTCCATAATGGGAAGTGTTTACTTTTATATACTTGCTATCCAGTCTTCCTGACATCATACTGGGATTCTATATTCCTCGAGATCCAGTAGATAAGGTGCCAGGTGTATTTTCATTTTTGTAATGGAAACTGGGCTGCTGCACTCAAATCTCTGCTGCTTGGCATTGAAATGCAGCGTCTGTATCTGAAGGTCATTGGCTGGGACAGTGGCCGGGGATGTGGAGGGAATAATTACCTCCCAGACAGATGTGGCCTCGACCTCACAAGCTGCTCATGTTGGGCCGCTTCCTGGTCAGCAGATGCCACTTCACATCCAATCATGTCACCGGTTTATAATGCCGCCAGTGTGGCCACACATAAAGCTCTGACTCTTACCATGAGTGTTGACTACATTCACACATGTCATTTCCATCACCTCCAAGGTTTGAGGTGAAGAGCAAGAGCATTCCCTGCTTGTCCTATCACCTCCTACCATCTGTTCATCTGCACTTCTATGGCTGGCCCCCTCCACTGTCACTGTGTCCTGTATAGTCTACATTTACTGTGTGCTCCTGAATTCTTCTGTGTTGAGGGAAAAGGGGGTGCTTTCGCCTGGTGTCTTTTCCCAATTATTGATGTGGATGGAGAAAAGAAAGTGTCATGTTCTGCCTTCCCCCAGCTCTATCTGGTACACTGATGGTTCTAGAT
Organism: Lithobates sylvaticus; assembly: GCA_028564925.1. NCBI lineage: Eukaryota > Metazoa > Chordata > Amphibia > Anura > Ranidae > Lithobates > Lithobates sylvaticus. Next base: position 71,604,594 of record CM053033.1, on the reverse strand, counting down.
TAGATATCCTGGTTATATTTACTGTATCGCAGACCACAGGATGATGACTGGAGGAGAGTAAAGTGTCTTCCGCATCAGTAATGGTCATCTGTTATTCCAGTGCAGGTAAGACCGCTAAATGAACGATAAAAATAGCTATGGACAGCGCAGATATTCCTTTCAGTTTGTAAATCTTCTCCTACTAATTGTACTTCAAAGCTAGTACATCAAATGGAGGTGAACTGCAATACCTGTAGAGCTGGAAGCTCAACTCAAAACATGTTTAAATCATAGAGCCCTTAGCACTAAAGCCCCATACACACGGTCGGATTTTCCGATGGATTCTGTCCTATCGGACAATGTTGTCGGAAATTCCGACCGTGTGTAGGCACCATCGGACATTTTCCATCGGATTGTCCGACGGACAAAGTTGTATCTCCTGCTCTAAAAATTAAGAGTGATTAATGTTACCTCTTGTTTGATTGCTTGCCTCTCCTGCACCCGCATCCTCGACACCAGAATCAAATGTTTCAGTGAAATGTGGTGAACTCAGAGAAAAGAGCATGTGATCATGCATGCTTATATACGAGAGGGTTTCAAGTCAAACCTGGACTTTTGAGTTGATATAATAAAAGAACAAATTTCAAGTAGTGGATACTGCATTTATTTTTCAACATACTCTCTTGCTACATTTATACACGTATCCCAGCGTTTACTAATGCCTGGAAAGCTTTGGCATAGGAAGATTTCTCAATACGCCTGAACCATCCTAGGACAGTCTGCTTCACTTTGTCATCAGTGCTGAAATGCTGACCTCTGAGGAACTCTTTTAGGGGTCCAAACAGGTTGAGCGAAGTCCGGGCTGTAAGGGGAATGTGGCAATACCTCCCAGCCGAGTTGCTGTAATATGCACGTAGTGCAGTGACCAGTATGAGCTTGTCCGTTTGTTCTGCACATCACTCAGAACACGACCATAATATTCACTGTTGATAGTGTTCACGGTTCCCACAGAAAGATTCATCTCTTTTGCAATTTCATGACAGTTTATGGGTCAATTATCCAGGATCAGGCGTTCCACGTGCTGAATGTTCACAGGAATGATTGCTGTGGGCTGGGAACCACCACAGCCGGGACCGTCACTGACAGATGTACGGCTATCTTTGAAAGCTTTCCACCATTCAAATGTCTTACTGCGGCTGAGTGTCTCATCACGGTACTGTACTTGAAGTCTTCTGCAGATATCCAGAGGTTTTACGCCTTAGTTCACAAAAAACTTTATCACCTCACCCTGTTCCATGCACGCTCTAACACTGTTGTCTGCCATCTTGATTAACAGTCTCTGGACTTTCCCATGACATGTGCGCCATCTAACAATAATAGGACACACTTGCCACTTACTACTGCGTGTAGTACTGACACGCTAGCATCCCTTTTTTATACCTGTGAAATTAAAAGTCTCGGTTTGACTTGAACACCCCACAAACATGCCAGTAATATATATGTGATCACAGAAGCACATGCTTGTTAAATGTATAAACCTTACCAGTGAAAATTTCAAGTGTGATCCCTCGCTCTACTAAGTGAAAAACAACTTGCTAGAGTGATAAATGAAACTGCTGCTGAGCCTGTAGTGTTCACAATAAACCCAAATAATGATAAATATATGTAAAGTGATCAGCGCAATTTCTCAATTATAAATGAATACAATCAAATTGTGAATATTAAAACAAAAACAAGTGAAATTTTTGAGTATAGCCTCAGATATTAGGTCATCCAATTAAGGTATAAAAAGTACCATCATCCAAAATTTATATAGAGGAAAAAGGGAGGAAAGAGGATGCGAACAGTTGCTGAGGCTGTTCTCTCACACACTCAAACCAAGGAAAATTTCTTATGGACTATCTCGGTACTGATAGACAATCAACTTCAATGAAAACATAATTTATTACATTTAAAAACTATTTAAAAACAAAAAAAAAATTAAAACAATTGAACAAAATCAATATACCAATAAAAAGGGAAATTTACCCTTACAGTATACAATTACTCGTAGGTTTTTCCCGGAAAGAGATATCTGGTAATGGAGTTATTCTCATAGATTAAAGGTCCTCTACTAGTTGCGCTGTCTTAATGCTGCTTCATCAGGAGAAATAATCTATAAAGACAGGTAGTTTATTTAAAAAATACATATACAAAGGTTAACAGCGAATAATGAATACAAATTAGCAGTAACATTTGAGTGGTTGCTTACCCAAAAGCAGAAGGGGTCCCAGAACGCCACTAGATCCCCCCCCCCCCGCGGCGGACATGGGGGATTGTTGGCGGAAGGTGTATCTAAGATAGTGAAGATAAATATATATATATATATATATATATCATATATATATATATTATATATATACAAATATATAATATATATATATAGGATGGTTGATAAATCATGTAAGGGACTCCATTAAAGAGGTAAACAGGGAAAGGGAAAGGGAAAGAGAAGGGGGGGAGGAAGGGAGGGGGGTGAAAGGTAGGAAATAAAGGGGAACTGTCATGACTTCAGTGGAAGAGCGGGGCAATAACCGACTGAAAGGTAGTACAAGTGGGCAATCCAGATTCACCGATTACAACCTTCCTGATAGAAACACTCTGCAACAAAGGTTCAGAGAATGTCTAACTCCAGAAGGGGGACTGAAGGTAATCACCGGAAAAGCCAAACCCAAATATAGGATGGGCAATGATAATAGTGCCAGCTAGGTACTAAGTCTGGGCAGCGTCTCTGCAGTGATAACGCATCAAGCATCAAGGATAGAGGAGCATGGTAAGGAGTCTGTTTGGTGCAGTCAGCCAAATCACATTGGTCGAGTCTGCAAATAGACAAGCAGGAGTCAATTAATGGAGAGGTAGGCCTATAACACGTTCAAAATTCAGGGTCTCACCTTGGTAAGGGTGGCTGATGTCCCAGCCTCCTGGAGAAGGTATCCGCGCTGCTCATCAACAGGCCGAGGCTCCCCAACCCGGAAAACGTCAAAACGCCAACGAAGGGCAGCGTGTGACGTCACCAGGTCTGGCTTCCCGCACTGCGCGTGCGTCATCATGCTGACGTGCATGCGCGCATTGCCTAGTGTCGAATGGGCGGGTGAGCTTAAAACTCAGGTGAAACAAATGAGAGGTGGCACTCCCGGAGGTCGGCCACTCCCACCAGGGGAGTCACATGGGTGCCGTTAAAGGGGAAAAAAAGAAGGGGCATACAAAGACCAGCCGGCTGGGAACATGGGTTAAGCAACAACCCAATGCAGTATTTTAAATGAACAATCGCATATAAAAAGAAAATCACAACTTTACAGTACAAGTAATGGTCAGAGATAAATGCTCCACCAATTGAATTGCAATAATTACAACAACATACTATTAGAAACAAAACATAAAATTTGGAAGATTTCAAACCAGGACAGAAAATGATGACTAAATTAGACAGTGGGCTGACGATAAAATGGGCCAGTGTATGGTTTCCAGCATTCAGTCAAAAAGGACTAAACAAAGGTAAATAAGAAGGGGGGGGGAAGGGGTCCCTATTTAAAGGGAGCCCTATAGAATTTTTTTTTATAAGAGATCATTTCTTTGAGACCAGGGGGAATGGTGGCGTTCAATCATTCAAACCACATTGTTTCTCGTTGCAAAATAATCTTGTCCCAGTCCCCCCCTTTGATGGGTGTAATTTATTTAATGCTCTGCAAATGTAAATTCTACTACGTGGGCAAAGCTATCAGCGAACTATGTCAGAATCGGTGACCACTTATATTACTCTAGCAGTGGTAAACTAACAAATGTGGGCCGCCATATTGGCTTGCATCGCCGTTTTGACACCACTGTTGTAAAATTCCTGGTCCTTGAGGTTATTAACCAAAGCCCAAGACTGGGACAAGATTTTTTTGCAATGAGAAACCCCCTCCCCCCTCTTCACACTCCCCCCTTTTTTTCCCTCCCCTCTCTTTTCTCCCCTTGTTGTTCCTTCCCTTCTCCCTCCTCCCCCCCTCCACCTTTCCCTGTTTACCACCTCAATGGAGTCCCTTACATGATTTATCTACAATCCTATATATATTCATCTTCACTATCTTAGATACACCTTCCGCCAACAATCCCCCATGTCCACCGCAGGGGGAATCTAGTGGCGTCCTGGGACCCCTTTTGCCTCTGGGCTTTTGGGTAAGCAACCACTCAAATGTTACTGCTGATTTGTATTCAGTATAGGCTGTTAACCTTTGTGTATGTATTTTTTAAATAAACTACCTGTCTTTATAAATTATTCCTCCTGATGAAGCAGCATTAAGACCGCGCAACTAGTAGAGGACCTTTTAATCTATGAGGAAAACTGCATTACCAGATTACCTTTCTGGGAAAAACCTACGAGTTATTGTATACTGTAAGGGTAAATTTCCCTTTTTATTGGTATGTTGATTTTGTTCAAGTGTATGTTTGTTTGTTTTTTATATGCAATAAATTTATATTTTTATTGAAGTTAATTGTCTGTCTATCAGTATCGGGATAGTCCATAAACAATTTTCCTTGAGTGTGTGCGAGGACAGTTTTAGCAACTGTCTGCACCCTCTGTCCTCCCTTTTTGTTCTAAAACAAAAGCAAAACGTCCAATATAATACGTGACAAAATCCTAGGTGTCACAAAAAATAAAGAGTGCAAAATGGTTAAAATAAAATCCAAAATGTTCTTCCAAGTGTGTGTGTGTGTGTGTGTGTGTGTGTGTGTGTATATATATATAGATTATATTTAGATTTTCATAGATGTTCATAAACAATAAGTGTTCTTGTGAATTTACACACCCGCTTTTTGCTCACAGAACTCTCACCTCTATAAAGTGGGAATAATCAGCCTTAAGGATAAATATGGTGATTGGGGAACTCCCACTTCCAGGCTTCCGGTTGTCAGCTCTTGGTACATCACTCAGGGTTCCGGATAGCATGTGGGAATTAAATAAATGCCTCCCATAGTGTGAATCGTTTAAACATCTAAAGGTTTATTTATAAGCCAAATGGAAGCTTACATAAACTGAAGTTAAAAACGCATTTGAAATAAAACAGCGGTGTTACAGACGCCTCTCACGTCACTTCCAGTCCGCAACTCACTTCTGGCCATGCCCTACGCATTACGTCATGTGACTTTATCAGGGAATTGATGAAGTCACGTGACGTAACGCGTAGGGCGTGGCCGGAAGTGATGTGGGAGGCGTCTGTAGCACTGCTGTTTTATTTCAAATGCGTTTTTAACTACAATTTATGTAAGCTTCCATTTGGCTTTTAAATAAACCTTTAGTTGTTTAAACGATTCACACTATTGGAGGCATTAATTTCATTCCCACATGCTATCCGGAACCCTGAGTGATGTACCAAGAGCTGACTACCGGAAGCCTGGAAGTTGGCGTTTGCCATCACCATATTTATCATCAAGGCTGATTCATCACTTTATAGAGGTGAGAGTTCTGTGAGCAATAAGCAGGTGTGTGAAGTCACAAGAACAATTATTGTTTATGAAAATCTATTTCGAAGGACTGTGTGTGTATGTGTGTATATATATATATATATATATATATATATATATATATATATATATATATATATGTTGCTATATTACACTTTGTCCTTGGGTTTGGATACACTTTATGTCTTTGAGAGGCCCAAAGGAACTGGAACTGACCATTCATATACTGTATGACTGAGGGATACTGAAGATCTTGGAGAAGAAAGCACTAACCTAAAGCAAACAGTTAACACCTTTTAGGAGTCCAGAGTCAGAGAAGTGAAGTGAGATTGCTGATTAGTTGGTGCACTGTACATATTTCCTTCAGCATGGGTATTCTTGAGGAATCTTGTACTGCTGGAAAATGGGGTGATGGTGATCTCTAGAAATGTCATCTGTGTTCAGTCTTGGGGTGAAGATAGAATAATGAACTTAAAGATTGTTTTCAGGTAGAGCTGTAGGGGGAGCTGCAGAGCCTTATAAGCCATATTATGAACAGTTGTCTGGAAAACGTTTAGGGATGAATCAAGCAGAAGGGAAAAAGCTGCAATATAAGAGGTTTAACAAGGTGCATGCATAAGAATCTCTTACATTTCTGGAAATGAGATGTGTCTGACCTCTTTAAGTCATCACTGAGCTCTTCCTTCACTCTGAATTGACGTAAATCTGAATAAAAAGCCAAACTGTCCACTTACTAGTCAGTAATTGTGTTGCATCATTATCTGTCTTTAGGAGATTGGTATCTGGGGAATAGAGTGCCTAAAGATTGCTTCCTTGGTCAGTTGAAAAGATTCTAATCAGATAATGTCATGTCATACTCTGTTTGCAAATCTAGTGCCTGTGCCATGAAGGTGTGCTGGCATTTATAGTTCAGCATCAGCTTCCTTTTCAAAGGAAAAGAGCTTCAGACAAGTCTCCAATCAAGATTTAGCTTTCATTTGTCTGACATTTCAAAGTTGACAAAACAAATGTCTTATTGGTTTCCAAGTGCAGTTCCTTTTTGTGTGAATGGTGTGGGCACTGTGTAGTTTACACCCCAGTCTGTCTATGACAATTTAATGGGTCAGATGGTAGACGCACCAACTAGAAATAAAGCGTTACAGGATCTACTGATTACCAACAATACAGACCTGATCAAGGATGTGGAAATATGGGGCAATTTAGGAAACAGCGATCACAGGTCAATTGGCTTCAGTATAAATCACACAAATAGGAAACATAAGGGGAATACAAAGACACTGAATTTTAAAACCGTCAACTTCCCTAAACTACGAACCTTGCTAGAAGGCATGAATTTGGGATAAAATCTTAGGAACAAAGAACACAGAGGAGAGATGGGTTTGCTTTAAAAGCATATTAAATAAGGGCATTAGCCAATGCATCCCATTGCGTAATACATTTAAAAGAACAAACAAAAGTCCTGGATGGCTTAACTCCAATGTAAAAATGCATATAAAAGCAAAGGAGAAGGCCTTCAAAAATACAAGGTTGAGGGATCATCCTCAGCATACAGACTTTATAAAGAATGCAACAAGATATGTAAGGGTGCAATTAGGGCGGCTAAGATAGAACACGAAAGACACATAGCGGAGGAGAGCAAAAAAATCTCAAGAAATTGTTTTAGTATGTAAACAGTAAAAAAGGGAGGACAGACCATATTGACCCCATAAAGAATGAGGAAGGATATCTGGTTACAAAGGATGACGAGATGGCGAAGGTATTGAACTCTTCTCCTCGGTCTTCACAAGGGAATTGGGGGGGGGGGGGGGGGGGTGGGCTTCAGTAACCAAAACTGCAGTGTTTATCCTTGTGACGCATCACAGGAAGCACCTCCATGGTTAACGGAGGACAGAATTAAAATTAGACTTGGGAAACTTAACATTAATAAATCACCGGGACCAGATGGCTTGCATCCGAGGGTACTTAGGGAACTCAGTCAAGTGATTGCCAGACCATTATTCCTAATTTTTACTGACAGTCTACTGACTGGAATGGTACCAGCTGATTGGAGAAAAGCCAATGTAGCACCAATATTTAAAAAGGGCCCAAAATACATCCCTGGAAATTACAGACCAGTTAGCCTAACATCAATAGTATGCAAGCTCTTGGAGGGGATGATAAGGGACTGTATACAAGATTTTAGTAATGAGAACGGTATCATTAGCAGTAATCAGCATGGATTCATGAAGAATCGTTCTTGCCAAACCAATCTATTAACCTTCTATGAAGAGGTGAGTTGCCATCTAGATAAAAGAAGGCCCATTGATGTGGTGTATCTGGATTTTGCAAAAGCATTTGACACAGTTCCCCATAGACGTTTACTGTACAAAATAAGGTCCATTGGCATGGACCATGGGGTGAGTACATGGTTTGAAAACTGGCTACAAGGGCGAGTTCAGAGGATGGTGATAAATCGGGAGTACACAGAATGGTCAGGGGTGGGTAGTGGGGCCCCCTGGGGTTCTGTGCTGGGACCAATCCTATTTATTTTGTTCATTAATGACCTTGAGGATGGGGTAAACAGTTCAATATCTGTATTTGCAGACAATACTAAGCTAAGCAGGGCAATAACTTCTCCGCAGGATGTGGAAACCTTGCAAAAATATCTGAACAAATTAATGGGGTGGGCAACTACATGGCAAATGAGGTTTAATGTATAAAAATGTAAAATAATGCATTTGGGTTACAAAAACATGAATGCAATCTATACACTGGAGGGAGAACCTCTGAGGGAATCTAGGAGGGAAACGGACCTGGGGATCCTAGTAGATGATAGGCTCAGCAATGGCATGTAATGCCATTGCTGCTGCTAACAAAGCAAACAGAATATCGACATGCATTAAAAAGGGGATCAACTCCAGAGATAAAACAATAATTCTCCCGCTCTACAAGACTCTGGTCCGGCCGCACCTAGAGTATGCTGTCCAGTTCTGGGCACCAGTCCTCTGTAAGCATGTACTGGAAATGGAGCTTGTACAAAGAAGGGTAACAAAGCTAATAAAGGGTCTGGAGGATATTAGTTATGAGGAAAGGTTGCGATCACTGAACTTACTCTCTCTGGAGAAGAGACGCTTGAGAGGGGATATGATTTCAATTTATAAATACCATACTGGTGACCACACAATAGGGATAAAACTTTTTCACAGAAGGAAGTTTAACAACGTGGTCACTCATTAAAAATAGAAGAAAAGAGGTTTAACCTTAACCACTTGACCACTGGGCACTTCCCTTTCTACCCAGACCAATTTTCAGCTTTCGGTGCTCTCACAATTTGAATGACAATTACTCAGTCATGCAACACTGTACCCATATGAAATTATTGTCCTTTTTTTCACACAAATAGAGCTTTCTTTTGGTGTTATTTAATCACCGCTTTGTTTTTTTATTTTATGCGCTATGAATCAAAAAAGACAGAAAATTCTGTAGAAAAATAAAATAAAATTCTTTGTTTCTGTTAAAATTGATTGCAGAGTATTGGCAAGTATTGCAGAGTATTGGCAAGTATTGCCAGAGTATTGCACAGTGTTGCAAAGTATTGGCAGATTATTGCACAGTGTTCCAGAGTACTGCAGAGTATTGTCACTGAGCAGCGATGTGGGCAATACACATCCAGCCCACAGCGCTGCTGCAATCTCTCCCCCTCTCCCCTCGCACTATAGAGAGGGGAGGGAGGAACCGGCGTCATGATGTGACGCCGGTTTGCTTACAAGGGATCGCTCCGTCAGACGGAGCAATCACGTGGTAAACGGCCGCTATTAGTGGCCGTTTACCGTAATGCGCCGGGTCTTCCAGACTCGGCGGTCACGGATATTTCTGGGAGCGCGCCCCAGGGGCCGCGTGAGAGCAAGATTCTGGAAGGACGTCCATGGACGCCTTCCCAGAATAAGCCGACCGCGCTCTAGCTGTCTTTCAGCTATGGCCCGGTTGGCAAGTGGTTAAACTACGTAGAGGGTTCTTTACTGTAAGAGTGGCAAGGATGTGGAATTCCCTTCCACAGGTGGTGGTCTCTGCGGGGAGCATTGATAGTTTCAAAAAACTATTAGATAAGCACCTGAACGACCACAACATACAGGGATATACAATGTAATATTGACATATAATCACACACATAGGTTGGACATGTGTCTTTTTTTTTCAACCTCACCTACTATGTAACTATGAAACTACCCCCCCCCCCCCAAATTCAATACACAATGTGTAAACCATTTTTTGAATAAACTGTTTTCCGTATAAAACATTAATAGGTATATTCAGTCAGGGTTCCACTTGTACTGATCATTTGTTTTATTGCAGGTTCGTATGGCAAAGGAAAGTGACCCATCGTGGAAGCCCACCTTTATTGTAAAGCCGGACGGTGGGTGTCAGGGTGATGGAATCTACCTCATTAAGGACCCCAGTGAAGTGCGGATCATGGCCAGTGTCCAGAACCGACCAGCTGTGGTCCAAGAATACATCAGCAAGCCTCTCCTGATGGACAAGTTAAAGTTTGATATGAGACTCTATGTTGTTCTCAGATCATTAGAGCCTTTGGAAATCTACATCGCCAAAGATGGACTGTCCCGATTCTGCACTGAGCCCTACCAGGCACCAAATCATAAAAATCTTCACCGTGTCTATATGCACCTGACCAACTACTCACTCAACATCCACAGTGGAAACTTTATCCACTCGGACAGTGTCCACACTGGAAGCAAAAGGACCTTCTCCAGCATTCTCTATAGACTTTCAGCTAAAGGTATAGATGTCAAGAAAGTATGGTCTGACATAATTTCTCTGGTCATTAAGACCATCATTGCTCTGGTTCCGGAACTCAAAGTCTACTTCCAGGTGGACATACCAGCATCTAAACCAGGACCAACATGCTTCCAGGTGAGTTGCCATTCCTTGTGCACACACATCATTTGGTTGGCTTGTTTTTTTTGAGCCACCACTCCTCAAACTTTGACAATTTTCAATATAGCTGTTTTTTTTTTTGTTTTCTTTTACCAATATTATTATTATTATTTATTTATTTTTCTAAATTTTATAAGCAAGTAGACACTAACATAAAAAGAGGTAACGCTATCTAACAGTCATTTATTTTGGTGAGCAAGAAGCCCAAGCACAGCACTCTGGCTTTGGTGTTTTATTCCTATGCATTTAGCAAGTAAACATCAATCATAATTTATTTTTGTTTCTCGTTAATTGAAGGACAAAGGAATTAAGAGTCTGTTGAATTGTATAGCAGCCTACTGGGAGACTAGACACAGGCATGTTTTTTCTCCTCTCTGTTGAGAAAAGTCTAACTTTTTTGCTAGGTACCATTTTCCATCAGTTAGGATTCCCACTGCTTCACTGCTGAGCTGGTCTTTATATGCAGCTATCTGGATTGTCCTTTCCTCAGTTTGACTTTGGAGTTCAAAACCCAGATCCCACTGGACTATACTTGCGGGGTTAACCAGGAATGTGTCCTTTGGGCACAGGGCTCTGCATTGTGGCACTTTTTCAGATCTGAGTCTACTGGGAAAAGGTTAGCTGTAGAGGACTCTCTGGTTCCACAGTCGTGGTACAGCCCCAGGTGTGACCCTATTTCTGTGAACTGACTTTGTGAGTAGGCCTTGCAGGCCAAGAAGCAGCTGCTACTTTATTTCTAGGGCAACTGGTCACCAAAAAATTCCTGTTTTCCGTCCGATATACTGTGGAATAAGTTGATGCAGAGGGATTAAGCACTAATGTCATCTACTGGGTGGAGTGTTGCATGTGTGGATGATCCACGATCCCTTTACTGCCAATCATTATTGAGAAAGCATTTTCCCTCTGCTGCTCCTGAGACACATGGAATTTGCCTCCGTTCCTCCCTGCTATCTTGCAGTGCAATGTGTCTGATTATAGATGCATTGGAAACAGTCCCGTTTTACTGAGTGTCTACAGCTCACAGGATAGTTTCCTGGAATCATGCAGGCTTTTATAGGTCAAATCATTTTCCAAGGTCCGCAAAGAGGGAACAGTCAGCACGGGTTCTGGTGGACAGCATAGCCCTGACCATGCAGAACTCAGAGGTTAGTTTGGGACCTAAACTTTTGGAATTCGGCACTCATGGCTTGAAATAATGTATTTAGGTCTCATTCTAGAAACTGGTCAGACTGGAGTTTTTCTTGCCTGGGAGAAGCTTCAAACTTTCTGCTGCCAAACGCAGACACTTCAGTCTAGATGTTACCTGACTCTTTGCTTCTGCATGAGAGTTCTTTGGATGGTGGTAGGCTCCTTCAAGGCAGTTCCATTTGCCTGATTCCACTCCAGACCCCTACAACCCAACATACTACTATCACTGGATACATCAGTCCAGTCCTTGGACAGACTAATTCATCTATTACAGAGGACCAGGGTGTACCTGGCTTTGTGGCTCAGAAATCCTATTCTGGAGTTAGAGAAATTCTTCCTTCCGATCTCTTGAGAGATTCACATGATGTATGCCAGCTTGTTGAGCTGGGGAGGAGTCCTGAGCACCTTGCTGGTGCAGGGGACTTTGATATTGCAGGGATCTTTTCTCAATATCAACATTCTGGAATTTCAGGGATTTGGTTGTCTACAATGGCGGACATGCTGACTAGAGGGTCATCCTTTCTGGATTTAGTCAGACAACACCAAGGCATTGACCATCAGTGAGGAACCAGAAGCCTCTCCACAGCAAGAGAGTTAGAGCAGATCCTGTCCTGGGTAAAAATTCATGCTCCAGTCTTGTGGGCAGTTGGCAAACAGCTCAGCCAGCAGTGCCTGAACCTAGAGGAATAGTCCCTACATCCAGAGGTGTTCCAAGACCTGTGTCATAGATGGAGGATACTGAATGTGGATGTCCTGGTCTCCAAACTTAACAACAAACTGGACAGGTTTCTCTCCTGGTATAGGTTTTCCTTAGTGGACGCAATGGATGCTTTGGTGGTTCCATAGGATCAGTACAGACTGATCTATGCCTTTCTTCCTCTTAAACTCTTTCCTCATCTGCTGCACAGGATCAAGATGGAGGGCATTCTAGCTCTGGGCCACGGGGGATGTGGTATTCTGCTTGATCAGATTCCTGACGGATGCTCCATGGGCTCATCCAGATCATCTGCTTCATAGTCACTGAACATAACAGCATGGCTGTTGAAGCCTAGATTCTGAGAGACATCGGCATCTCTGAATCTGTGATCCTCCTAATGCTAAAACCTAGAAGTCTACTGCGGGGTCCATCACCACACATGGAAGGCATATTTTTCTTGGACCTTATCTGATAACTGCTTTGAGCACAAGGTCTATCAGGTGGTTCTTTGAGCTGCAGACAGTCTCTAGCTCTCTTTTTTATTTTGTGGGCCTATTGTCATTTTGTTTCCTGTTGCCCACCCCTCAGTTGGACTACTTTTGAACATTCCAACAGTCTCTGAATTCCTGTGTCCCTTAATGGACGAGAATGAAAAGGGGATTTTTTGTATTTACCTTCAAATCCTTTTCTTGGAGGGACATCGGTCCCTCCCCTCTGTGTTTTGGATCATGCTCTTAGTATTGCTTTACCAAAAAACTGAAGCATGCTGGAAGTAGAAGGGGTTCATACTGGGCTGGCCCACAACGTACTGTATTTGTTTTCCAATGTCCATTCTCCTGCAGGCAGTAGTATAACCTGTTAGTCTCTGCATTCCTGTGTACTTTAATATACTCAAAGAAATTAAGATTTGAAGATAAATACAAATATTCTGTCTTTTCAACAGTATCAAATTAGGCGTAATGTGGGCCATAGGTGTTTTTTATAGGAAGGAAGGGCACATTCAAAGCAGGTAACAACCAACACATGACTAGTGTAAGTCATCTTCCTTCTCCTGAGCGTTTTCTACATTATGCAAGTGACAATTTGGTATTTTGGATTGTTTAAAAAGAGCATAGTTAAGGACAGACCCCTTTTAATTCTCATGATCCTTTCACATATATTATGCATATATAGAGAGAGGAAGTACTTAATCTTAGGTCTGATGTTCATAGGCATATGCATCTTGCATTTAGGTGCATAAAATTTGTATTCAACATCTGTTTCATATTGTTCAGAGACCATTCAGAGTTCATTTACAGATGTATTTCACCTGCAGTTGACCTCCTGAGCAGCTACAATCTGCTTCAAGCTGCCTTTATGTTCCTATTAACTTGTATGGGGAGAATAGCAGTGCTAACGTCAAGAAAAGCACATTGACACAGGCCCTTATTCATGCAGACTGATCCTGCTTACGTTGTAATGACAGCAATGCCCAGAGCTCTATATAAAGCTACAGCACCAGCAGCATTGACCATAAAACCAATATTTTTATAAAGGCAATTATGATACCATAAGACTGGACTAATGCTGGTTGGGAGCATCTAACGCTCCAAGTCTTTCCTGGTTATAGAACTTTACCAAAATCTATTCATACATCTTCTGAACCCCTGTGTTAGGAAGCCTTGTTTTTTCTGATACGCCCACCCTCTGTGTAATACATATTCCCTGTTACAGGAAGCATGTGGGATATAGGTAGAAACTTTCATTCATATGTTTGTGCTGCTGTTGTGTGAATACCGGAGAGCTATGTAGAGGGTTCTGATGTGTGCTTGTGTCTCTACCCTTCCTACAGATTTTAGGATTTGACATCCTCCTGTTGAAGAATCTCAAGCCAATTCTTCTAGAGGTGAACGCAAATCCCAGCATGAAGATTGAACATGAACAGGAGGTGGGAAGTTGACAGATGAATGCTGTATTGTAATCTACACTATATGGCCAAATGTGTGTGGACACCCCTTCAATTTCATAAAGACATGGCTTGACGGGTTTGCCTTGGAGGAACTTAAATGGCCTGCACAGAACCCTAAACACCTTTTATGATTAATTAAAACACCTATTTTGAGCCAGGAATTCTCATTCTGTTTAAAGAGGAGCTAAAAGTTGTAGCTGCTGACTTTAATATTAGAACACTTACCGGTCCTCCAGCAGTGTCTTCCCCGAGACGATTTTTCAATCAGATCTCTGGTGCTGCCACTGCCTACTCGGGTTCCCTACTGTGCATGCGCGAAGCGCCTTGCGCTTTGTAAATGGCCTGGCGGTGGGGGAAAGAAGGAAGGGGTCCGAAGTTCCGGATGAGCTTGCCGTGGCGAAGTCAGACAAAAAGTGGGAGCGGGTACCTATCAAATCCACGTACCCCCCCCTCCCCCCTGAAGGAGGCAAATAAGCGGAGCTTCGCCTTTTGGGTGGAGCTCAGCTTTAAGTACCTGACCTCACAAATGCTCTTTTGACTAAATGGGCACAAATTCCTACACATTTCAAAAATCTTATGGAAAGCCTTTCCAGAGTGTAGGCTGTTATAGCATCTAAGTAGGAGCTAATTACCACAGCTTAGGCATGGAATGTCCAAAAACTTTATAGAGGTGTGATGGTCTGGGGTCCACAACATTTTGGCCAATTAATGTATGTGGTTTGTGGAATAACACAAATACAAGAAATGATTTCTGAACAAAATTACATTTTTATTTAGCAGTTGACCTCAAAGTTCAAAACTAAACTTTTATTTTATTTTTTATGTTTATTTGAAAATGTTTACATTTTACAAAAAGCACATTCATTCATCTTCTTACTCCTAAACACTTTACATATATAATCATGAACATAATGCACTACTTTTATGTCTTTACATTTCTTTATTTCATTTACTACATTAATAAGCCACTTCAACCCTGTTATTCTGTTTTTTACTAATGTCTCTTAGGGAGGGGATTCGTCTCTCCTAGTTATTAACATTTATCTATTCCTTTCTTAGTTGTTTGCCTTATTTAGCCAGGGTCCCCATATCTTCTTAAATCCATCGTTATTCCTTCTCTTAGTATATACAGCAAGCTCTCTCTTAATTGTGATATCTAATTCTTTTAAGCATTCTGTATGTGTCGTGGGTTCCTTGCTGTCCATCTCTTCTCTATTAGTTTCCTTGCTAAAAACAGACATCTAATTGTTGCCATCAGCCTTTTTCTAATAGTACCTCCTCCCCTTATATAACCCAGTATACAAACAATTGGATCTACTTCGAGGGCCACTCCAAAAATCTGTTTTATGGTTTCCAAAATCTAAATAGTTTTGGGCATCTCCACATCATATGGATAAGAGCTCCATAACGTGGACAGTTAGCATCTGATCTTTCCCCCATATTGAAATAACTGTCGGGTGTATAATATGATCTATGAAGCAACATCAAATGCGAGATTCTCTGCGATGGGGACAAATATACCATTGGTCCTGCCTCTAGTATATATCTCCATTGTTCCTCCGTTACAACTCCTAACTAAACTTAGAAAGTATTATTTTACTGAAAGAATAACGGAATCTAGGAATAGACTTCCAGCAGAGTTCAGTCAACAGTAAGTGGATTTGAACATGCTTGGAACAAACGTAGATCTATACTCAAAGGGTTAAAAAAAAAGTTGTCTATTTCTGCTGTCTTTCTTCTATGTTTCTAAGTTTGGCCAATTAGCTTATATGGAGTTGAAATACATATATGTGAAATGTTCTAACTATGAAAAGATTTTGTCATTTTATTCTGCTATGTTTGTGATTTAGAACCCCTAGCAGACAGCATAAACAGGTTGGTGACCACCTTTTTACTGCAGTTTAGTGATACAGATCACTAGTCACTGACCTGCCCCCAGTCTGCTGATTAGACAGTAAAGGAACATCTCCGGAGTGATGAATTCACTGCTGTCCTAATCTGGGGGCTTTCCCTTTCCTGTGTCAATATTGGAAGATAACGTAAAGATACTTATACTGACTGTATGAAAACGCACCTATTTTTTATTGGACAACTGGATTCAAATTAATTTTAAAACATTTATTTTGTTAACATAAGAAGTTTGCACCAATATAAAATATTGCTGCTTTGCTTTCCAGGTAAACCTGCAATGAAAATCTTGAGGAACTGACTACTAATTATCTGTTTATTTACATTCATTTGCGGTTTCTCAAGAAACTTCTCAAGTGGAAACACTTAGATATTCCTAACATCATCATTAAAACTGTAATATTAATAACTGCGATTTTTCTGAAAAATAGCTTGTGGGCCTGTTTGAATAACGTAACAAAACACTGACTTTGGTGTTAATAAATTGTTTCCAATTAAATATGCTAATCTGTGAGTGAAGTATTCACAGCATTTCCTATAACATAGTGTCTTTGTCTGGGTGTTGCAGCTTCTTCCCGGCATTTTCGAGAATGTGCCGAGCTTGGTGGATGAGGAGGTGAAAATTGCCGTAATCAAGGACACACTGCGTCTGGTGGATCCATGGCAGAGGAGGAGCCAGTGAGTGTGGTTGTAGCATGTGGATATATTATATGTTTGGATACGTGTTATAGCTGCTCTGATTATCAGGCTTGTGATGGGCTTGGCCGCTCTTGTGTGCCCATGAGAGGCAGAGAGCTCAGCATGGCCAACACTAATGTGGTGATATCAGCTATACAGAGTGTGAAAAGTGTTGCCACCCTCCACATATATAGCACAGCGATGGTCTGGGAATCATAAAAAGATGTGAATTTCTTTACAGGTCATACATTTTGTTTTTACTTTCTTATATCCATGTTTAACTGGAGGTATTGAATAAAGCTTCATTTTTTTTTTCTGGGGAGGTAGGAAGGGGGATACAGACCCAAAAACATTAGTCATGTGTAATGGTGGGTATCCAGTTATCTACAGGTGGCTGCCAGTGTTAAATATCTTCCCTGCAGTACTTCTTTTATAGCTGCCAGATGCTGCCCTAAGATTGTCTTCCGGCACTGTGAGTGTTAATTGCAGCCCCTGCTAGTGGGAAAAACCACACTGCTTGCCTGCCCCCTTCTGCCCTCTTTATTATTTATATTTATCGTGTTACTGCTCTTCCACAATCCATTGCTTTCTGTAAATGGGCAGTGGAGGTCCTTTCATTCAACTGCCTCTCCTCCATTCACAGAACAGGATGCATTGTAGCCGGCCGGTCATGTGTTCTGTTTTTTTTTTTTATAAATCGCACACAGAAGGGGACACTACACTAGGAGACAGCACTGATGGTGTATACATGTTACAGTTATGCAAGCAGCAGGGGGGGCGGGAACTGTCACAAGCTGACAGGCAGGGAGGGGACGGGGGAGGAGGACACAGGAGCAGAGAGAAGACAGATAGCAGGGCTGCGGATAACGGAGGCACATAAACTGACCACAGTGTCAGGGCTCAGCACCCATGATATACCGTGGTCAGTTTACATAGGGGAGGGAAGAAACTGTCAGGATCAGCCAGGTTTTTTTGTTGTTACAGGGTGCCAAATGACACAGCACATGCACTGTGTCATATAACATGCTTTAAAGGAGCAGGATCCATTTTTTTGGGGTTAACAAACGCTTTAGTTCTCACAGCGCCAGAAGACAGCTGCTCAAGGTTTTTTCCAGATGCAGAGGCCTTCAGGTAGTGGGATACACACCAGTACACATACAGTAGCTAATGGCCGTCTGTGATCAGATGGCATGACACTGAATTTATAAGGCTATACAACATGCAGTGTATATGCCCCAGCAATCAACTGCAGATTATGTTGCATCATAAGGACATGTACAGTATAGAAAATGACTTATTATTATTACTTTAGGGTTTAAAGCTAAACTACCCCTAATGTGTGCTAAGCTGCTGTGCTTTATCCGAAATTGATATGTTCTAATTATAAAATAATATAGTGCTCAGTGCTGAATCTCTATGGTTTCCAGTATTCTGAATCTCCAATGTCTGAATTTTTGTTCTGGTACTCCCAAGGGTCCGTACGTTATTCTGGTACCTCAACTATCATTGTTCTGGTACCCCTAAGTCGCAGTATCTATTTTTACAGAGCCCTAGTGTCACTGTTTTATTGTCTTGGGGCCCCCAAGTCTCAGTGCTTCATTGCCCTGGAGCCCCCAAGTGTCAGTGTGTTATTCTTCCAGAACCCCAAATGTTAGTGTGTTATTCTTCCAGAACCCCATGTATCAAAGTTTCATTGTTCCTGGCCCCCCAAGTGTCAGTGTGTAATGTCAGCATGTCAGTATTCTGTACTCTCTGCCAGTGTTTTGGTCCCCAGATGTATGTATCACTGCAACTTCATTGGTGTTTTTGAACATTTTCTGGCTTTTTGCTGAATTGATCTCAAACTTTATGAAGCGGTCTAAAGCGATAGGAAGATTATCGCCAAGCTGCATATATTCTGGAACAGTAAGTAAGATAAAGTTTGGTTTAACATAATTAAAGCTTCTCATGTAATTAAGTTTGGTTCTCGTAGGAAGTGTGACAGAAGTCGGAGCTTGCTCTCCCATGAAGGATTCTTCTGCTGATTTGTCACAGATGCTCGGTAAACCGGGTGCGCCGCCATGGTAACAAACAAGCCAAGAGGCAGAATACCCAGAAGGCCCTGCAGCAGGCGGTCTAGGATGATAGATTCTTTAGTGAAGTTTTAGTGAAGGGATCAGAAGTAATAAGATTATATTTTGATGAGATAAGGCCTTGTCAGAGCTCACACTCAGTTCTTCCAGATCTTGTCAGGATAATCTGCTTTTCTGTGATTTTATTATATCTCTGGGACTTTGTTCTATGCGCACATCGTATAATGTACATGGCATATCGCTCCTCACCTCTGATAGATGGCTGCTTTACAGTGTACTGTGAAATAATGTGTAAGGATATTAAAATACATTCCTTAGATTTTTTTCTGAAATGTAAGTTTTGTATAGAACTGAAGAAAAATCTATCAAGGAACGGTGCTGTGCTTTTAGTTACCAATTAGAGTTTAATTCTCACTGCTATGGTTGCAAGGTGTGAAAACTTGTTGCCAAGGGCTTACATTTTCATTGCAGTTGTTCTGTCCCCCTGTGTGGGTGTATCTGCTGTTATTTCTATCTTTACAAAAATGTATTAAAAAATTGTTTCATAGAAAACTTGTTGCCAAGGATGACTGCCGTTAGTAAGCCCTGTATATGTCTACTTTATTTATAACAACCAATCAGGATGTTTCCTTTTATTTAATTTATATGGGAAAAAAGACACCTGAAATATGCAATATATCCTGTCATTACTCATTGGGCACCATCGCTTAACTCAAGAGTAAACAAAGTGATTTCTCCAACCCTCCCAACCGATGAGGAAGGAAAGGAGACTTGTAGGGACCTTATATGTGCAACAAGGAAAATATACAAAAAAAAATAATTAAAACTACCAACATCTTTATTATACAATTAAAACATTATTAAAAAGGACAACTCCCAAGTTATAGTTGCCATATACAATTGGATTTATTTGGTGCATTTGTGTTGCTCCAAATTGATGTAATGGATCAATTTGTTTCACGGAAACCTAGCTTCCTCATGATCTACGCCCTAGTGTATGCAACCAATATTAATCTACAAAAGTAGTTACAACATGTAAATATACAATGCATGAAGGGCATACATTTATCCAAAGTTTTACAGTAGAACAAAATATACACATAACCAGTAAGAAGATTAACAAAGCAATGAAAAAGCAGCAATTGGCCATATGGAGGGGAGAAAGGGGGAAACCTACCCCCATGATGATACAGGGTCCAGACTTGGGGGGGGTGCTTGAATAGACATAGACATGACCCATCCTTAAACAAATCCAGAGGGCAGCCTCCACACTACAGAAAAGTGGGTGGGCTAACATCAATATATCATAACGAACCACCTGAAGTACCCTAAATCAAACAAACGTGTACAACACAGCACCCAAAAAACTACCTAAAAGAAATTGGAGATCACATCCCAGCTACCCAGAAATACCCAAAGGAACTCCTGTAGTTTAATCAACCACATGAGTAAAGAAAGACACCCAAATAAACAAAAACCCAGTCTACAAACTGCAAAACCTACACATTCACCAAGCAATGGGCTTCCTCCTGTGCTTCCCAGATGTTTGGTGTGTAGAAAAGGTCCCACTATAAAAATAAATAAAATATCCACACAATCATCAAAAAACCTGAATAGATCACACATCATCCAAGAATAAAAACAAATGTCACATACTGTTCCCTATATTGAATCTCCAATGCACAACTGCTAGCATCTAGCCCTCCACAATGGAGTCCTGATGTCTTCCAGTTCGGCGGGGGCTCCATCAAATAGATTAGTACGTAAACATGGGTGGCAGACATGGGCATGGCCAATCTATTGAATGGAGTCCCCACCAACCTGGTAGGCACCTCAACTTTATCACTGAGGGCTAGATGCTAGCGGCTGTTTCATAATTATATTCATTGTGGGGATCTTTGGATGAAGTGGGTGCTGTGTTGTAACTTGTGTTTGATTTTTGGGTGTATATCATTAATACTTTTATGTTTTCAGATTGAACCTTATGGTCCTTTTTGATATATTGATGTTCGCTCATTCCCTATTTTGTGGTGTGGATATAGCAAACTATCATTGGGGAAGGTTTGGGGAAGGTTTGCTATTCCCACCCCGCCCCCCCCCCCCTTTTTTTTTCCTTCCCAGATGGTCAATTGCTTCTTTTTTCATTGCTTTTATTAATTTTCATATGTTGTGCATATATTTTGTTTTAATGTAAAGCTTTGGATAAATGTATCAAGGGATCGGCAAGGTGTCCAGATACGAGCACTGGTGTCCGTGAGCGGTCCTTGCAGGGTCCGCGGCTGCTGCTGCAGTCAGCTTGACATGGCAATGTTCCCAGTTTTTAACATTGGTGTTTATGGGAAATCTTGGTAAGCTTGACATGGCACTGCTCCCTGTTTTTAACATTGAAGACTATTGGAAATCTTGGTCAGCTTGACATGGCACTGCTTCCGGTTTTTAACATTGAAGACTATAGGAAATCTTGGTCAGCTTGACATGGCACTGCTTCTGAACCATAAGTGACAGGGACACTAAACTTGGGGAGCACCGAGAGGGGACCCAGGACTACAACATATCCGATTTTGGGGTCAACCAGCTTGCCTAGGTGATCTACCACATCGTAGTCCTGGGTCCTCTTAACATGTTCCCCAAGTTTGGTGTCCCTGTCACTTATGGTTCAGGAGCAGTGCCATGTCAATTTGACCAAAATTTCCCATAGTCGCCAATGTTAAATGTTAAAAACTGGGAGCTGTGCCATGTCAAGCTGACCAAGATTTCCCATAGAGCTAGTGTATTTACATGCATTGAGAAGTGAACAAAGGTATTGCTTCACTTTAAGTGCATTTTCGATTTACATACATGCTCTGGTTCCATTGTGTACTTAAAAGTGGGGTATGCCTGTATATATTCTTTGCAGGGGGGGAGCCTAGAGTGTGGTGCAGGAAAGCCTTGGGAATATACAGGTGAAAAGGTAGGAGTAAGAAGACTAAAGGGGGCTCTATTCTATGGGGGGACCTGCTGTCCTGGCCTGCTCTAAAGGGGGATCCTGGTCTGCTCTAAAAGGGGATCTATGGGGGGCTCTGACCTGCTCTAAAGGGGGATCTATGGGAACCCTGCTCTAAAGGGGAATCTATGGGAACCATGCTCTAAAAGGTGATCATGCTCTAAAGGGGATCTATGGGGACCCTGCTCTAAAGGGGGATCTATGGGGGACCCTGCCCTGCTCTAAATGGGGATCCTGCTCTAAAGGGGATCTATGGGGAACCCTGCTCTAAAGGGGGATCTATGGGGGACCCTGTCCTGCTCTAAAGGGGATCCTGCTCTAAAGGGGATCTATGGGGAACCCTGCTTTAAAGGGGGATCTCTGGGGGACCCTGGCCTGCTCTAAAGGGGATCCATTGGGGACCCTGTTCTAAAGGGTTATCCATTGGGGATAACGGGGATCCTGGTCTGCTCTAAAGGGGATCTATTGGGACCCTGCTAGTAGACAGAGTGTTTTTTTGAAGGTTTTAATTTGAAATGTACCTTGGTGTCCTTCACTAAGGTCTGTACGTTAGAAAATGTCCACCACTGCCTTGGTCCATGCCTATCCCTGAATGTATCCACTTAATGGATTTTATATTTACATGGGGGGATCTATGGGGGACCCTGGCCTGCTCTAAAGGGGATCCATTGGGGACCCTGTTCTAAAGGGTTATCCATTGGGGACCCCACTCTAAAGGGAGATCTACGGGGACTCTGGTCTGCTCTAAAGGGGATCTATTGGGACCCTGCTAGTAGACAGAGTGTTTTTTTGAAGGTTTTAATTTGAAATGTACCTTGGTGTCCCTCACTAAGGTCTGTATTTTGGAAAATGTCCACCACTGCCTTGGTCCATGCCTATCCCTGAATGTATCCACTTAATGGATTTTATATTTACATGGGGGGATCTATGGGGGACCCTGGCCTGCTCTAAAGGGGATCCATTGGGGACCCTGTTCTAAAGGGTTATCCATTGGGGACCCCACTCTAAAGGGAGATCTACGGGGACTCTGGTCTGCTCTAAAGGGGATCTATTGGGACCCTGCTAGTAGACAGAGTGTTTTTTTGAAGGTTTTAATTTGAAATGTACCTTGGTGTCCCTCACTAAGGTCTGTATTTTGGAAAATGTCCACCACAGCCTTGGTCCATGCCTATCCCTGAATGTATCCACTTAATGGATTTTATATTTACATGTTGTAACTTTTTTAGATTAATATTGGTTACATACACTAGGGCATGGATCCTGAGGAAGCAAGGTTTCCACGAAATGCATTGATCCATTCCGCCAATTTGGAGCTACACACATGCACAAATGATATCCAATTGTATATGGCAACGATTATTTGGGAGTTGTCCTTTTTAATAATGTTTTAATTGTATAATAAAGTTGGAAGTTTGTTGTTGAAAGTTTTAATCATTTATTTTTGTATGTTTTCCTTGTGGTGCATTTAAAGTTCCTATAAGTCTCCTTTCCTTCCCCATCTGTTGGCGGGTCAGAGAAAGCACTTTGTATACAACTTGAATATGATTGGTTGCTGGGGAGGGGGATTATACCAACATTTTCTTTCCACCAATTTAAAAGAAAACATCCTATATACACAGACATCATTGCATCAAGATGTGGGCAACTTTGGTACTACAGCTCTGGTTAAACGTTAAGTCCGTAAGTCATTGCAAGGCTCTCACAGCCACAGGCATGACTCCTAGAGGCAGAGGCAGGATGGGATTTGTAGTTTCACCACAGCTGGAGTGCCGAGGAGGATACCTACCACTGATTTAGGTTGTAACAAATATCAGACTATCAGAGGGTGATCGGCAGCTTGGAGAATGGAGCTTTTAGGGTCTCATCATGTGGGTTTCCTCCTTCAAACATACAGGTAGGCTAGTTGGCTCGAGCAACGTTTGGCCCCACTATGTGCCTGTGAGACTGTAGTGATGACTTTAGATTGTAAGCTCCTCTGGTGCAGAGACTAATATGAATAGCCTAGTGTTCTATGTACAACACTACCGAACATGTCAAAGCTTTAGAACTGTATAATATGTGTTTGTCCAATATACCATAAATATAAAAGATAACAATATCTAGGCAGAGATATGTCAGTTTTATCCTTTCTCTATTTCAGAGAAGTAAAATCTATTTAATATTTCTATATTTCTGTACATCATTATTACATTACACTCTCCAGATTTCTATTTCATAGATATATTGATCTATACCTGGTTTTGGCTGTGTATAGGAGTGATCCTTTTTTTACAGTGTTAATTCAATTGCTTCAACACCAACGAATATGAATGGACAGGGGTTTCTGTAAATGGGATCCGCTAGTGGTTTGATCTTTTCCAAAGAACTTTCTTTTCAAATTCTGCTAATGAGTTGCTCACATTTCTCACGTCCCTTACAGTTTCCTGGCCTCAGAATAAAAGTTTTTTTACCTCTTCCATTATTCTTGGATATCAGTCTGTGTCACCAGAGCCCTGCATTCTCAGACTGGCTGTTTGGAGTTGGTGTCTCCAGAGGTAGAAGTGCATTTTTAAGTGGTCAGGTTTTGGTTCTTTCTCCAAAAGAAGTGCTTTGTATTTCCAGGTTAAAGATTGCAATCAGTGACTCCAGAAGAAGCAAATGTGTGTTTTCCATTTTGCCATTTTTAAGGGCATGGGGCAGTTTTTTTTTCTAAAGTTCAACGTTTGAAAGATCTTAAATTGAGTTACTTGTGTCTTTCTCTTAGTTACAGAATAAAAAAAAAGCAAATTTTCTGCACTTGTGTCTGATGTCCTTTCACTCTCAGAACTCTTTAGATTAAAAAATAGCCAGAAAACTCTTGATTACAAGCTGTTTTCTGAGGAAGGTCTTTGAAAAGCGGGGGTGCCTGATTGTAATATTCCGCTGTAAAGCAAGTATTGGACACTCTCAGATTTTACAGAATGCCTTTTCCGCTACTTCTTAATTGGAAACTGCGTATATCATGGATGGTTTGTTCATTTCAATGTTCTCTTCAAGAGTCTGGTGATTACCATATATTTTCTACTGAACTAATCATTTTCTTTCCTGTCATCTGAAAAAATATGGTTCTCAGCTTCGTATAGCTAATTACACTGCAAATAAAATATGTTGATTTAATGAACAGAGACAGTTTGGTATGGAGGAAATAGAGTCCAAAAAATGTAGGTTTTCATCTCCCAGAGCCTGGAAGGAGGAAGGGAGAGGGCTGGAATGTACAGAAGGAGTGCATCGGGACAGAGTTAGGGAGAGGGCTGGGATATACGACAGACAGTATACTAGAAGGTAGTGGTCCAGGTAAGACAGAGGGAGAGAACCTAGAGGGAGGCAGGGTGTAGGCCAGAAGGGAGACAGAGGGCTAAGCAGTGCAGAGAGAGAGGATCAGGAGACATAAATAAACCAGGAAGGAGGCAGGGTGAGTGCTAGGTGGTAGGGAGTGGACCAGGTAGGACAGAGGAACAGCGCAAAAAGGGAGGGCGTGGACTAGGACAGAGGCAGAAGGCCAGGCCAGAACAGGAAGTACAGCAAAACGGAGAGAGAATCAGGAGGAATAAATGAAGATGACTAGGAGGAAATCAGGGAGAGTACTAGGTGGGAGAGAGCTGGCCAGCTAGAGCAGAAGGAGATGACCAAGATGGAGGCAGGTTGTGAGCCAAGAGGGAGGCAGAAGGCCAGTAAGGACAGAAAGAGAGGACCAGGAGAGATACAGAGAAGGGGGGTGGCATGAGGGAAGCAAAAAGTGGGCCAGGAAGCAGATGGGTGTATGACCAGGGTGGAGGCTAGGAGGGACACAAGGCTGGCCAGGAAAGATGCAGAAAAGGGGACCAGCAAGGGATTTAACAGGTTAGCTAGAGGAGAGGTTGAGAGTACTAGGACATAGGGAGCAGGTCAGAAAAGATAGAGAGAGGACCAGAGTGAAAAAGATCGAACCGGGGAGGAGATGGCAAGATTTTTGAGAAGAAGATGGAGACCAAAAAAACCTTAATCTAGCAGTTTTTGCTTGCCTGGTGCTGGAAATTCGGTATTTTATTATAAATCAAATACTTTTTTATGAGTTTCGTTTTAAAAAGTACACACAAACAACTTTTGGAAATTTGGTATTTAGTTTGACTTGCAGGAGGAAATGAAAAGCAACAGGAGGTTTAAATCTCCAGAGGGATTGAAATGCATAAAGGCAGTGCAGCTTCAACAACACCAATAGCCATATTTCCCTGTGCTGTAGACAGTTTATCACTATTGCACCATTACACAAATTTTCATTTATCTCAGATATTTCAGACATTATTGAACATCCCTGTACTTGTATTCAAAATAAGCCTGTCTGGAAAATTATTGCATTAATAATTGTTTAGCTAGGCCATTAATTTAATTGTTCTAGCGCTACACTTTAGGCACCTTTTTTTCCATTTGATACAAAATTATCTATTTGTTGTGTTAGCTGCTATTAGTTATTTTGGCAGCGCGGCGTTTCTTTACTTTACATTTGAACATTAATAATTGTTGACAAAAGTAACATGGGTAAATGAAAAAATAAATTTGCGCTATATACAAAAAAAAGGCAGACAATTTGGAAAAAAACACAATATTTTTTTACTTTCTGCTATAAAACATACCCAATAAAAAAATGTAAAAAAATTTAATTTCTTCATCAATTTAGGCCAATGTATATTCTGCCACATATTTTTGGTAAACCAAAATCCCAATAAGTATTCAAAATAAGCCTGTCTGGAAAATTGTTGCATTAATAATTGTTGATAAAAGTAACATGTATAAATTGAAAAAAAAATTCATGCAGAGGAATGCTTTCCACTTTTTTGTGACTTTTTCGTTACCTGCCTTGATAAATATAACTGCTGCATTTAAAGTTACCCCCCCCCCCCCCTCGCCCCTTCCTCCTGACCAGGACATATTTTGCGATACGGTAGTGCATTACCTAACAATTACACGGTCGTGCGACACTGTACCCAAATAAAATGTTTGTCCTTTTTCTCCCCACAAATAGAGATATCTTTTGGTGGTATTTGATTACCTCTGCGATTTTTTTTTTTACATTTATTTATTTTCATTTTTTGCGCTATAAACAAAAAAAGGCTGACAATTTTGAAAAAAACACAATATTTTTTTACTTTCTGCTATAAAACAAACCCAATCAAAAAATTTTTAAAAATCAAATTTCTTCATCAATTTAGGCCAATGTATATCCTGCTACATATTTTTGGTAAACCAAAATCCCAATAAGCGTATATTGATTGGTTTGCGCAACAGTTATAGCATCTACAAACTATGGGATATTTTTTTTTTCTTTACTAGTAATGGCGGCGATTAGAGACTTATAGCAGGACTGCGATATTGTGGCCGACAAATCGGACACCTAACTGACACTTTTACAGTGATTTGTGCTAAAAAAAATGCACTGTCACTGTACTAATGACACTGGCTGGGAAGGGGTTAACATCAGGGGCTAACAAAGGGTTAACTGCGTCACAGGATCAATGCCATCCCTTCTGACAGAATGACAATCTACCTTGTTTACATAGGCAGATTGTCATTCTGCCTGTGTCCTGTGTCGAGTCCGCAGTCGCCGGCAGCGCCAGCATGCCCCAGACCGGGAAGTGTCAGATCACGTACGTGATCTGGAGCAGAGTGGCCGCCCTGCCGCAGTGTATCTATGGTGGACGGTTCGCAAGTGGTTAAAGCAGAACTATAGGCAAAACTTTTTTGTACATCATGGATAGAGCAGGGGAGGGTTCTAACCCATGTCAGTTTTTTTATTTCATTTTTTTTCCATCTGTGTCCCATTGCAGAGATTTTCTTTCACTTCTTGTCCCATAGCTAACCAGGAAATGAGAGGAAATCCCTGCAAGTGATTGTAAAGGTTGCTTTATTTTTTTTTTAATAACAAGCTTGTCATACTTAACTGCTCTGGGCAAGGGTTTTGCACAGAATGGCCCTCCTTTTTCTGAGGTCACCTGGTGGCGCTCCTGGCCCCTCCACTTCGGCGAGTGCCCCTACGAAGAGCTGTTTTCCATGGGGGCACCCATGCAGGCGCGCTCCCTAGTCCTGCTGCTGCGTCCATTGACATAGACAGCAGGACTTGGGCCCGCCCATCTCTCCCATGTCACTGGACTTGATTGACAGCAGCAGGAGCCAATGGCTCCTGCTGCTATCAATCTATCCAATGAGGACCCGACTCAGTGACTGGAGCCACTGGGAGCGATCGCTGGAACGATCGGGTTCAGGTATGAAAAGGGGGGGGGCTCTGGGGGGCAGCTGCAGCACAAAAACTCCTTTAAGGGAATCCCCCTCCTCCTTTCATATCACCAGAACTAATGTCCCCACTGGAAGATTTCCTCTCTTACTTTTTTGGGGACAATCCAAAATTTGGGATTTTCTTTTGCTTTCATTTTCAATGATAATGGTAAACAGGACGAATAGAGAGGGTGAATCTCCTTAAAACAAAGTTCTACCCACAAGTGGAACTTCCGCTCTAAGCACTCCTTGCCCCTTTAGGCCCCATGTACACGGGACGCTGCTAAATGTACGTTCAGAGACAGTTGGACGCTTTTTTTCAACTGCCCCTGAACTCATTCAATGTTATCCTATGTGGCCATGTACACAGTCTCGTTTATTGCCGTTTTTAGGCAGTTGCGTTTAACATCGTTTCTTTGAAAGCAAAAAATGGGTTCAGACACAGAAGAGTTCCACGTTTCAGACGCTAAACGCGGTACCGGCGCTTAGACGCGTTTTTGTTTATAAGCTTTTTTAAAGGTACCCTATATTTTTGACCTGAAAAGACAAAAATATGATGGAAAACGAAAAAAAAAATGTTTAAAATGTTTTAATTACTTGCGATGATTCATAGACCATATATAGCCCTTGATGCAATGCAATACACCACTAGCATTGCTGTATCCAAATTTTAATTGGAATTTGACCAAGATGGCCCCACCATTGAGCTTGCCCCCCGACTTGATCAAACATAGTCGGGATAGGTACGCAACTGTACGTACATGTTGGAAAAATATCCTACCGGCATTCGCTGCGCAATCAATGGATGGGTCCAATAGAGACGAACGCTGACTCTGGACCTTGCACGCAATTTTCTATGTTGTTCTAGCCTCATCAAGAGCAACACCAGGAGCATTTACTCACATATGCTCATTATGGGATCCATTGCAAAAAAAAAAGCACAGAAATAGAAGCAAATGCAAGTATACAGCTGCTCTCTCTGCTGCTGCTGCTCTGGTCAAAATGGCTGAAATAGTTAAATAACAACATGTTTTTTGAGCTTGGGGAGGGTCTTAATGAGGTTATCTTAATAAACGCTTCTAGACACAAACGCAATAAAATGCCGCTAAACGCGACATGCAAACGCGGCAAATTGGGCACTTATAAACGCCGGTTTCAAGTTCGTTCAGAGGAGTTTCCCCCAGCGTCCCGTGTACATGGGGCCTTACATGCCACATTTGGCATGTCATTTTTTTGGGGGGGGAGTGGGTACCTGGTTTTCACAGGTACTTCCTGTCCCACTTCCCCTACCATCTCTTGGCCACCTAGGGGACGCCTCCTCTCCCCCTAGGCGGCCCCTCCCTCTCTGCAATCTTCAAGGACACATCGCAGGTCCCAGAAGATTGCCTGGCCACTAGGAAAGTGAAACGCGACTCGCACATGCGCAGTGCGTGCCCGGTTGTGAAGCCTCAAGCGGTCACAGCCGAACGCCCACAATTGCAATGACGGTGCCGCAGAGAGGAGGGGAGAGGAGCGAGGCTTGGGGCGCCCGCATCGCTGGACCGTGCGACAGGTGAGTGTCTGTATATTAAAAGTCAGCAGCTATACTTTTTGTAGCTGCTGACTTTTAATAAACTGAAAAAAGACTGGAACAGACAGCAATAACAGCTGACAAGCATTCTAATCCCTCTCCACTCTACCCAAAACTAAAAAAAAAGGAAAAAGTGTTACCTTTAGTTACACTTTAATAGTGGGGTCAGTGCAATTAGGCATTTCTGTTCCATTCACTTGATACAAATGTCTCTTTACATCACACATTTCCTAGCAGTGCAGGTGTTCTGACGAGAAAGGTCACCCCATCGGATAGTGTCCGCCCTATACTGCGCAGGACAAAGGAGACGCCAAAAGTCTCAGAAGATGAACAGCTGATTATCAGCTCTACACGGCGCCCACGCACTTAATAGTACATTTTGTCAGATGCTGCCAATGTTGTAAGCACTTTGTAACAGGGCCCTTCGTGGGCTCGATTCGCTCGCCGCGCTTTGGGCACAGCCTCGCTGCGCTTGGCATATTTATATTCTGACTCTATATCCACTTGGATGGTGGGGCTTGAACCTGGACTCAGGACAGAATGTAGAACGCAGGCACTGTGCAGGCACCGTGTAGAGCTGACGAGCAGCAGTTCATCTTCGTAGACTTTCGCCGTCTCCTTTGTCCTCCGTACTGTGCAAACGCAGTATAGGGCGGACACTATCCGATGGGGGACAGTTCTTGACAAGACACCGGATAGATTCACTGTGATTGGCAGCTCAGTGTCTCACAGTGCTTATCAGATTTTAGTAATCTGTGGAATGTGGAGTACATTTGTGGAATCTTCCTTCTCAAAGATGAAGGAAGTGCTTACCTGTTAAAAAAAATAAAAAAATTAAGGTGGAAGGTTTGTTTGAGACAACCTGTACTAGCCTCCAATAAATATGGTCTCCATGCCAAGATAGCTGCCACCCTGCCTATGATTCTCTGAATTGGCCTTGCCCTACTTTTGTCCAGCCTGTCAAAAAGGAGACAAGGTAGTGAGTTGCTGGGGATGGCAGAGTTCTAATGATTCTCTGTGGTGAGGAATTAATTGGCTGCAGTTTTTATCAGTGTGCTGCAGTAATTGGGACCGCATGCTGGCCGGTGCTGCCAGCTTTCTGTGTGTTTTCAGCATTTTGTCACAAAACAAAGATCTGCTTTTCTTCTCCTCTTAAAAGTCAGCCGAGTGCTTCTATCTCGGGAAAAAATCAAATTACTGGCACACTTTGTGATGCCTTCACTGGTTCATCTTCAACTGAAGGAGAGTTTTTCCTGCATCCTTGTACAACTGTCTTGTCCTGAAAGAAAATCCAGAATGCAATTTTATTTCATTCTAAGTCTTTTTCTTTGTATTCCCCTTTTCTGTTACTGTTTGTAAAGTGAATGAATAGAAAGAAATGTAAGTTGTGGTGATTAAGTGAAATGGCTTGCAGATTCTCAGGCATAGCACCAGAGCCAATTTATAAGACCAGAACTGCTGCTTCTCTATTTTGTTTGTTTATAAGGAGATTTCATTTCTGTCAGCATCTCCCATTATCGAGCTGCTCTGGGCAATTTCTGCATGACTCTTCCACAATTATTTGGCTTGTCTTTATGAATGAGCCCACATATTAGAAAAGGCACACTGGCGGTGATGGCGGTGTAAAATAGAACACTAGAAGATAAAGGTTGTTCACCAGCTCATACATTCAGCTTACATACTGGTGTTTATGGTTGTTTATGTTTATCAATTTAATTTAAATTAAATTACATTTAATTTAATTGAATTTTGAAAGTGCAGTGCCCTTTAGCAGCTAATACATTTGAATTTTTCCATAGGTGGTTGATTTATGAGAGAACTTATGGCTGACTGCAGAGAAATTCTGCACATTGCTCTTTCCTTTGTTGAATGTGGTAAATGTGTTAAGCAGGCCATAGATTATGCAATTTTCTTTCCCTCAACCACAGAGGAAGGGAGGAAAATTGCTTGATTGCTTGAATCCCTCCGACTGCGCTATTGTGTTCTGCCAACGGGGAGTGTGGGGAGCCTTCCCTGCTGGCAGAACACAATGATTAGTGTTGCAGGCTTATTGCCTGCGGCACTAATCATTCAGGGAAAAACTGACATGCCGGTTGGACACAAGTCGACCGCCATTGTATTCTCTAGGGTCTTTGCTAAAAAAACATATATAATGTTTGGGGGTTCTATGTAATTTTCAAGCAAAATAATTATGAATTTTACATGTAGGAGAGAAATGTCAAAATTGGCCTGGATGGCAAGTGGTTAGGGAACATGGCCAAGAGTGGAAACCAAACTCCCAATCAAAATTTTGGAGCTCAGAGCAGTCGGGTTGGCCCTCCATCACCAGACCCTCCTACTGTATGACACCAAAATCGGGTGTAGTCATACAATGCCACCACAGTGGCATACTGTATTTAAGTCATCGAGGAGGCAGAGAGACTGACTGTCTTGAAGGAAACAAAGCAGATTATTTTGTGGACACAAACCCACTGCCCTGCTTTTTTTTATGGTTTATAGTCTTATATGCCAAAGATTGGGGTGGGGGGGGGCTCTAGATGTGGACATGCTTGCCTCCAGCTACAACAACAATCTCCCTCTGTTTGCAGCCAGAACCAGGAATCCTCTAGCTCTGGCTTTGGGTGCTCTAAACCCTGGTCTCGATTCTGCCTTATTTATGCCTTCACTCCACTGAGAATTCTGCTTTTCTGCTCAATAAAATAGAGCAAGAGAGGAAAAACTGTGATTCTACTTGCACTGAACTGGCCCAGATGACATTGGTACATGGATATACTTAGGCATGGCCAGACCTGCTATTTCAAGGCCCTCTATTGCACCCTTCTTCAGTCAATGGTTTTCATGGCATGACTAATGAAACCCAGGCCCTAAAGGATCGAGAGATTTCCAAGTCTGTGATTTCTACCTTGCTAAAAGCAAGAAAGGCCAGGAAGATTTATTCTAATACCGGAAAATCTTACTTTGCCTGGGGCGAGCACAGTCAGTTCAGTCCCAGAGATTACTTTGTGCCTCGCATTTTGGCTTTCCTGCAAAAAGGTCTTGAACAGAATCTAGCTCATAGCACCCTTAAAGGCAGGTATCAGCTTTATCCAAAGACCTTTTCCAATGTCTTTGGCTCTGCACTGCCTTGTGAAAACCTTTATTGCAGAACCCTATGCTTCCCTGAGACCTTAAAGCGGTTGTAATCCTAAATGTGACTTGACTAGAGTAATCATGGCTGCTGATCTATGATATCGTGGTCAGTTTACATGCCCCCATCATCCCACAGTCTCTCCCTCTCCCTCCCTGCCTGTCAGTCTATGTAGTGAGAGACAATTTCCTCCCTGCCCTTTCCTCTCCTCCTGCCGCTATTTCCACTGCAATACAAAGCCCCATTACTTGTATCCTCTCTGTTTTATGAAGATCTAAAGTACTATGTGTCAGTTTTTTAAATAATAATCCTAATTACCTTCTTGCACAGAGCGGCTCTGCGGTCATGTGACCTCCCTCTGTTGGCCAGCTGACGTCAGAGGGGGAATCTCAGCCCCTCCCGCTGCTCTCCTTCGATCGGGGAAGGAGAGCAGAGGGGGATAACATGAACGCAGAGCGACGGTGTGAGAAAAGGTATTAAGGATTATAATTTATTTTAAAACTGTCACACAGTACTTTAGATCTTTATTTTTTTGTTTAATACATGTTTATTGAAAGAAAAACAGGGAATACAAAACAGCATTAATTGTTGAACTGAAACTATACATTTTTGCATATATTCTGTGGGTACTTTCCAAAGCATTGGAAGCATGTAACATCACGTCTGAACCCAGAAGTACACTATAAAAAAGGTTTTATACTCATATGCATCTAGGCGTTTAAATAAAGTGCACTTAGTCATTTTCATGAATATTATTATGTTTACGTTCAAAGTGGGTAAAGTGCATTGTGTTCCCAGAAGAAATTTAGGAAAGAAGAAAGAAAAAGAAGAAGGGGTAAGGGAGTAAAAGGGAAAAGGAGGGGAAGGTTGGCATGCATGGTGCCCAGTAAAATATATGTCACAGTACATTTTAGTCTCTTGAGGGATGAGCCAAACAATAACCACAGGGGATCAACCTTAAGATATAGATGATGTATTCAATAGATGTGGACTGGATCTCAGTGGGATTGTACAAATATCTCCTTATAGGTTGTGGTGTCCTTGAATTCCATCCACGGAGTCCAAGTTAGGGTGTGTCGTTGAAAAGTGTCCATGTTACGATGAGTGATATCTTCCATGAGATGGACCTCTGAGATTTTTTTGAAACCACTTTTTCACAGATGGAGTCTCAGGCTGACCCCAAAGGGTAGGTATGAGTGCTTTGGCCATGTTGAGCAGGTGAGGGACTAAAGAGCGTTTGTATTTTCCGACAGGTTCCTTGGTAGCATGGAAGAGAATGGTCCATGGGTCAGAAGGGAGATTAATATTGGATATTTGTTGTATGATTCGGATAATACCAGACCAGAAGGGGCGGATGAGTGGGCAACACCACCATATGTGAGCGTGGGTTGCTCTGTTCCCACAATTCCTCCAACACAACGGGGAATTGGCGGGGAACATCTGATGAAGCTTTGATGGGGTATAGTGCCGTCTGGTTAGCAATTTGTAATTGACCTCAGCCATCTTTGATGCAATTGAAGAGATAGCTGTAGGACTTTATCCTTTTGGCTGTTTGAGAGGCAGGATTCCAGGTACTTTAGATCTTTATAAAACAGAGAGGGTACAAGTAAAGGGGTTATGTGACTTAACAGCCACTTTAATTTGGTTCTCTCTGCCCTGCATGAGCCCTTTAGGAATATCCCCTTGGAGTTTCCTGACAGCAAAGTAGCCTTTTTGGTAACCATCACATCTGTCAAGCATGTCTCTAAACTAGTGGCCCTTTCCTGTAAAAATCCTTTCCTCATATGTCACAACAATGTTTGTATTACACCCAAGACCATCCTACCAAAGGTGGTTTTAGTGTTCCATCTCAATGAGGACATTGTTCTACCAACCCTGTTCTCTGATCCTAAGCATTCAAAGGAAGTCTCTTTACATTGCCTGGATGTAGTCAGAAGTGTTTGGCCCCTTTCACACTGGGGCGGTTTTCAGGCGGTACAGCGCTAAAAATAGCAGCTGTACACCGCCTGAAAAAAACAGCCCCATTCACTCCAGTGTGAAAGCCGGCGGGCTTTCACACTGGAGCGGTGCGCTAGCAGGACGGTAAAAAAAGTCCTGCTAGCAGCATCTTTGGAGCGGTGTATTCACCGCTCCTATACCGCTCCTACCCATTGATTTCAATGGGACACCGCGGTAATACCGCGGCAATACCGCCGCAAAGCCCAGCTACGGCGGTGATTTGCGGGGGATTTTAACCCTTTTTTGGCCGCTCGCGGGGCGGTTTTACCGCAGCTAAAACGACGGTAAAGCAGCGCTAAATAAAGCGCTGCTTTACCGTCACCGCGGCTCCCGCCCCAGTGTGAAAGGGGCCTTAGAGTGTTCCTAAAAGCTACTGCTTCTATTAGATAAACAGATTCCCTGTTTTGTTCTTACCTTGGGATCTCACAAGGGCACCCTGCTTTAAAATTCACAATGGGCAAAATAATTATTTAATCCCCTGCAGATTTTGTAAGTTTGGCCACTTTGAAAGAAATGAAGGGTCTCTAATTTTTATCATAGGTGTATTTTAAATTATAGACACAGAATATCAACCAAAATTTCAGAAAATACAAATGTTATAAATTGAGTTGCAGTTCAGTGAGTAAAATAAGTATTTGATCCCCTACTAACCAACAATAATTCTGGCTCCCACAGGCTAGCTACAGTATGTGCTCATGTGGTACACAGATTAGTCCTGTCAATTTAAGAAGGTGCTTCTAACAACGACCTGTTATGTATATAAAAGACCTGTCCACAGAATCTCCTTCTTCCATTCAAACCTACCCATCATGGGCAAGACCAAAGAACTGTCAAAGGATGTCAGGAACAAGATTGTAGACCTGCACAAGGCTGGAATGGATTACCAGACCATCAGCAAGAAGCTTGGTGAGCAGGATACAACTGTTGGAGCGATTATTTGCAAATAGAAGAAATACAAAATAACCATCAATCACCTGGTCTGGAGCTCAATGCAAGGTTTTGCCTCATGGGGTAAGGATGATCATGAGAAAAGTGAGGGATCAGCCCAGAACTACACGGGAGGAGCTTGTGAATGATCTCAAGGCAGTTGGGACCACAGTCACCAAACAAACCATTGTTAACACAATACACTGCCATGGATTGAAATCCTGCAGCGCCCGCAAGGTCTCCCTTCTTGAGAAGGCACATGTACAGGCCCATGTGAAGTTTACTAATTAACATCTAAATCATTCAAAGAAGGATTGGGAGAAAGTGCTGTGGTCATATGAGACCAAAATTTAGCTCTTTGGCATTAACTCGACTCGCTGTGTTTGGAGGAAGAAAAATGCTGACTATGACCCTAAGAACACCATCTCTACAGTCAAACATGAAGTTGGAAACATTATGCTTTGGGGCTGTTTCTCTGCTAAAGGTACAGGCGTACAGGCCAACTTTGCTGCATTGAGGGGCCAATGGACCAGGCCAAGTATTAATCCTACAGAAAATTTATGGAGGGAGCTAAAAATTCAAGCTGCCAATGAACAGCCAAGAAACCTTAAGGATTTAAAGAAGATCTGTAAAGAAGAGTGGACCAACATCTCTCCTGAAGTGTGTGCAAACCTGGTAACCAACTACAAGAAATGTCTTACCTTACACGTGCTTGCCAATAAGGGTTTCTCCACCAAGTGATAAGTCATGTTTTGCTTGGGGATCAAATACTTATTTTACTCACTGAACTGCAACTCAATTTATAACATTTGTATCATGTTTATTTTCTGGATTTTTGCTTGATATTCTGTCTCTATAATTTTAAAATACACCTATAATAAAAGATATAGAGCCTTTATTTGTAAGTGGACAAACTTACAAAATTTGCAGGAGATCAAATAATTATTTTCCCCACTGTATGCTTTTAAACAAAATCTGTAGGAGGATCATAGACTTTTGGGCAACAAGCGTCTGTTGTCACACTGTGTAAGGCCACCATCTGCTCTTCTGTTCATACTTTCTCAAAATTTTACCAGGTGGATGTCCAATCTTCTGGCAATTCAGCTTTTGGCTGCATGTTTCTTGCAGTGGCACTCTGAACTTGGGTCTTTGACCCCTGTTTGTTTGTTTATTGGTCTTGTTGGCAGTGGCACAATACCATTTGCCTAGTTGTTGCCCATCCTTTGTATTTACTGCTTGGGGACATTCTGTGGAGTATGAATAATTTCCCTGTGTCTTGTACTGTACGATTATGATAAGAGGAATTTTGACTTACCTGTAAATTCAATTTCTTGGAGTACGGTACAGGATACAGACCACTGTCCCTAAAATCTCCTTGTTATTCTGCATTGCTTGCTACAAAACTAAGGACTTAAGAAGTGGGGTAGGGTATTGGGGGAGGCACTCCAAGGCATGTCCTCAAATGCTTGCCAGTGTCTATCATATAACTCATGATATATGAATAAGTTGTCCGTACTGTACTCCAGGATATGGAATATATAGTTACCGTATTTATCGGCGTATAACACGCACCGGCGTATAACACGCACCCCAAGTTTAGGAGGGAATTTTAAGGAAAAAAAGTTTTAGGAGAGAAGTTTAGGGAAAAAAAAAAAAAAAACTTACATTTAAGCGTTATTTGCAGCTTGCCCAGCGTCATTTGCAGCTTGCCCAGCGTCATTTGTAGCTTGCTCAGCGTCATTTGCAGCTTGCCCAGCGTCATTTGTAGCTTGCTCAGCGTCATTTGCAGCTTGCTCAGCGTCATTTGCAGCTTGCCCAGCGTCATTTGCAGCCTTTCCCAGCATCATTTGCAACCTGCCCAGCGTCATTTGCAACCTGCCCAGCGTCATTTGTAGCTTGCCCAGCATCATTTGTAGCTTGCCCGGCGTCATTTGCAGCTTGCTAGTGTCATTTGCAGCTTGCTAGTGTCAGTTGAAGTTCGCCAGCGTTTAAATTTCCCGCCGCGAGAAATACCGCGCATGCGCGGCCGAAAAAGACCGAACCGCGGCCGAAAAAGGCCGAAGTGCGGCCGAAAAAGACCGAGCCGACTGTTCAGCTCCGCTCGGAGTCCCGCCTCCCTGCTGTTTCGGGAGCGAGCGCAGGGAGGCGGGACTCCGAGCGGAGCTGAACAGCCGGCTTCGGTCTTTTTCGGCCGCGCTTCGGCTTTTTCCGGCCTTTTTCGGCCGCGGTTCGGCCTTTTTCGGCCGCGGTCGCCATTTTTCGGCGCCGCAACCGATTTTTTTTTTTTTGTCATTTTTTTTTTGGGTATCGGCGTATAACACGCACCCACGACTTTCCCCCGATTTTAAGGGGGAAAAAGTGCGTGTTATACGCCGATAAATACGGGTAAGTCAAAATTCTTTGATTCGGCAGGCAGAACCAAGAACAAAATGCAGCCCTCAGCTCAGACATCCATGTGTGTAAGTCTTTTCTCTTGAGGTTGCCATAAGAATTACTATGC
Organism: Lithobates sylvaticus; assembly: GCA_028564925.1. NCBI lineage: Eukaryota > Metazoa > Chordata > Amphibia > Anura > Ranidae > Lithobates > Lithobates sylvaticus. The sequence continues at coordinate 71,566,339 of CM053033.1, read as the reverse complement.
GTGACTGGTAGTTCCAGTCAGGTTAGGGTGATCCATGTATACATTTTGTACTGCACACACAGGGACTCCTTTTGCCAACAGAACCCCAGTGGCAACCTGTAAGATATAAAAACATCAAGATAAAGGCTATACAGTGCCGCTAAAAAGATGAAAACCTTGATTTATCCAATTGAAAAAACGTAAAATTGGTGATGCTATGATCTCTTCTGCAGTGTACTTGAGACGTGTGATAATTTAAAGCTGTTAAAAGTTGCCATCCATCTCCCCCGCACCTTCCCTGGCCTCCTCTTCACATAGTTTGTCCAAGTTCCATGCAAAACCCTCCATGCAGCACTGAGGAGGTCATTAATTACCCTTCTGATAATCAGACGCAGAGCGCTGAGCGCCTCTAAACCCTCTAATAGATTGTTATTCAGTATTAGGAGGAGAAACAAATGAGGTCAGATCAGCGGGCGCGATATTTCCATAGAATGGAGGAAAGTGAAATGAGATTTTATTCCTGTGAGGATTCTTGAGGGCTGCAGAGGAATGACAGAACGTGTTTCCTTCAGCCGCAGAACTGACTGAGATAAACCAAGAACAGAACAACTAAAGAAGACAACAGTTTGAATATACAGTGTATGTGTATATATATATATATATATATATATTGTACAGTATATGTGTGTATATATACAGTACTGTGCAAACGTTTTAGACAGGTGTGACAAAATGCTGTAAAGTAAGCCAAACCGTCACTTCCAGGACTCCTTGTTCTTCTTTACACAGATAGTTCTTGATGACATTGGCTTTAAGTTTGGGGTCATTGTCCTGCTGCAGAATACATTTGGGGCCAATAACATGCCTCCCTGAAGTTATGGCATGATGGATAAGTATCTGCCCGTATTCCTTAGCATTAACCACTTAACAACCAGCCCATAGCTGAATGACGGCTACAGGGCGGTTGCTTAACTCTGGGAGGGTGCACTATGATGTCCTCCCAGAATTCCCCTCTCGTGCGCCCCCTGGGGCGCGCACCCAAGAACATCGCTCCGTTCCTCTCTCCTCTCTGTGTACCGATCGGTACAGTGTGAGAGGAGAGGGGGAGAGATCGGATGGCAACAGCGCTGTGGGCTGGATCTGTAGTGCCCACAGCACTGCTCTGTGACAATTGTATTCACATCCACCGATCCATCCATCCATGCTCAGCCATCCCTGCGATACTTTGCAATACCATGCAGTACCCTACGATACTCTGCAATACCCTGCGATACGCTGCAATACCATGCAATACTCTGCAATTTCATGCAATACCCTGCAATACCCTGCCATACTCTGCGATACCCTGCAATACTCTGCCATACTCGGTGATACCCAGCCATACTCGGCAATACCCAGCCATACTCGGCAATACCCAGCCGTACTTAGCGATATCCAGCCGTACCCGTATTTTCCCTCCCCGGTGTCATGTGACTCATTAGTGTTACAATGTCTCAGGTGTGAATGGGAAGCAGGTGTGTTAAATTTGGTGTTATCGCTCTCACTCTCTCATACTGTTATATATAGTTCAACATGACAAAGAACTCTCTGAGGATCTGAAAAAAAGAATTGTTGCTCTACATAAAGATGGCCTAGGCTATAAGAAGATTGCCAAGACCCTGAAACTGAGCTACAGCATGGTGGCCAAGACCATACAGTGGTTTAACAGTACAGGTTCCACTCAGAACAGGCCTCGCCATGGTCGACCAAAGAAGTTAAGTGTACATGCTCAGCGTCATATCCAGAGGTTGTCTTTGGGAAATAGATATATGAGTGCTGCCAGCATTGCTGCAGAGGTTGAAGGGGTGGGGGTCAGCCTGTCAGTGCTCAGACCATACGACGCACACTGCATCAAATTGGTCTGCATGGCTGTCATCCCAGAAGGAAGTCTCTTCTAAAGATGATGCACAAGAAAGCCTGCAAACAGTTTGCTGAAGACAAGCAGACTAAGGACATGGATTACTGGAACCATGTCCTGTGGTCTAATGAGACCAGGATAAACTTATTTGGTTCAGATGGTGTCAAGCATGTGTGGTGGCAACCAGGTGAGGAGTACAAAGACAAGTGTGTCTTGCCTACAGTCAAGCATGGTGGTGGGAGTGTCATGGTCTGAGGCTGCATGAGTGCAGCTGGCACTGGGGAGCTACAGTTCATTGAGGGAACCATGAATGTCAACATGCACTGTGACATACTGAAGCAGAGCATGATCCCCTCCCTTCGGAGACTGGGCCACAGGGCAGTATTCCAACATAACGACCCCAAACACACCTCCAAGACGACCACTGCCTTGCTAAAGAAGCTGAGGGTAAAGGTAATGGACTGGCCAAGCATGTCTCCAGACCTAAACCCTATTGAGTATCTGTGGGGCATCCTCAAACGGAAGGTGGAGGAGTGCAAAGTCTCTAACATCTACCAGCTCCGTGATGTCGTCATGGAGGAGTGGAAGAGGACCCCAGTGGCAAACTGTGAAGCTCTGGTGAACTCCATGCCCAAGAGGGTTAAGGCAGTGCTGGAAAATAACTGTGGCCACATAAAATAGTGACAATTTGGGCCCAATCTGGACATTTTCACTTAGGGGTGTACTCACTTTTGTTGCCAGCGGTTTAGACATTAATGGCTGTGTGTTAAGTTATTTTGAGGGGACAGAAAAACTCTTACTAGATAGTTGGCCCTCAGAATCTAGGAGGTCAAGCCACACTTTTGTATGGCATTATCTCCATAGAGTATTAGTGAAAGCACCAATCACAATGCTGCTCATAGTACGGTACCGCATTTCCTGCCCAGTGTACATATAAAAAAAAAGGCTCCCATTGGTGCAGGTAACCCAAAAGGTTTATTAAAATGCACAAAGTAAATACCAAAATACGAAAGAAGACATGATGCTAAACATACTGAAAAATGAACTAAAGTTTACATACACATTTAGTATGAAATAAGTTAAATGTAAAAATTAACATTATTCTAATTCAGCATCTTCTTGTATTGTGTATTGAAGTCAAAGAAGTGGAAGTGGGATTTTTCATTAGAACGTCTGATTCTTTGTTCCTCAAGGTGAGTTGTTCTGCTGCCTCCAGATGGAAGCAGTCACCGTGGCCCAGTCCACCAATTAATTGAAAGATGCGCACAGGGCACCCTGGATGTATCAAAGGCGAATAATCCATTAAAAGCATCTCTGAAGGTTTTACATGGCTTGTACAAAAATACAGCTGTTAGCGTAAAAGAATGGTGATAATTAACTCTTATAATGTAACTAAATCTTTGTGATTGTCTCATTGTACTGAGACATTTATTCTGTATTTAGCACACTCTACTGTGCTTCATATCTCTAAAAACAAGTTCTGCTCATATTCATCATTGAGTTTAATATTCTACAGATTATTTTGGGAGCATAGCCAGGCTTGGGGAAGGCAGAAGAGGCTTACCTGGCGCATAGAAGAAACATTGGATCAGGAAAAGAAAGGTGGATAGCAGAAGCTGTGGACAATCTAAAAGTAACCTCTAATGACAGTTCTTATCGAAGATACTTTTTACTGTAAATGATGAACTATGGCTGAAAAATAGATTTAAAGTTCACATACACTTTAAGTGTGAAATAAGTTAAATGTGAAATAAGTATTATTATAACTCAAATCCAAAAACTCTTACTAGATAGTTGGCCCTCAGAACCTTTCAGGTCAAGCCACACTTTTGTATGGAATTATCCCTATACAGGAATAGTGAAAGCACCAGTCACAATGCTGCTCATAGTACGGTACCGCAGTTCCTGCCCAGTGTACATATATTTAAAAAGAAAAAGGCTCCCATTGGTGCAGGTAACCCAAAAGGTTTATTAAAATGCACAAAGTAAATACCAAAATACGAAAGAAGACATGATGCTAAACATAATGAAAAATTATCTAAAGTTTACATACACTTTTAGTATTACATAAGTTAAATGTGAAATGAGCATTTATTATAGTTCTGCATCTTCTTGTATCGTGTATTGGAGTCAAAGAAGTGGAAGTGGGATTTTTCATCAGAATATCTGATTTGTTTGTCCCTTAAGGTGAGCTATTCTGCTGTGTCCAGATGTGGCCCAGACTGATTAATTGAAATATGCACACAGGGCACCCTGGATGTATCAAAGATTTAGATTATCGAGGGCCAGAAAGAAAAATCTTGCGCTAAATGTTGAAGACTGCTGCACTTTTACTACTCAATGAATACAAGAGAATAATGAAAATTGTGGCAAAATATAAAAGATTTGAGCTAATATGTGAAAAATAACAACAAAATATACGGTGACCCAACACTGCATATTACAACATCAAAAGCTATTAAAAACGAATTCCACAAATCAAGTGTACCTGTGTATCAATTCAAAATTTGTGTTCAAATCTAGTTCCAAACAAAGTGTTATACTGTGCACCCCTCCCAGTGACAAATCACGATTAATCCGTGTTCCACCTATATAATGAATAAATGTACCTCTTGCCAAATCCACATCTCTATAATATAGGAGATCGTGATATCCATGACTCCATGACAAATATCTGGTGTATAGCCTCGTCCAGTGTATATTCCGACCTCCATGATGGATGGATCAAACAGCCCACAGATCAGCTTCCTAGCCCAGCACACTCCGATCCAGACTCCCTCTGCACCTTCCACTCGGTATATGTGTTGGATTAAGAACAGAAGGCAGGCGTAGAGTTTATAGGGAATTTATTTGGCTAAAATATGCACTTACAGCAAAATGGAGTCAAACAAGCAGTAGAGAGAGGATACAGGTCTGGATCATAGTAATGTCACAGCTCCCGTCTCCTTCCAACGTGTTTCCCCGTAACAGGCTATGCCTGGGAATGGAGCTTTTGATGTTGTGATCATATGTTGAAAAAATTCAGTGTTGTTGGGTTACAGTATATTTTGTTGCTATTTTTCACATATTAGCACAAATCTTTTATATTTTGGCACAATCACCAGCATGTATGCTGGTGATACTGCCGGTAAACCTACCTGAATAGAGCACACATTCTATGCTCGAGCCTTCTCAGGAGGAGAATCCACCAGCTGGGTCGGAGTTTTCCCAGTTATATACTATAGTCTTACTTAAGAGCCGAGGCCAGAGGTGTCTGTAAAGTACTCCCCCATTCCTACTCCCCCCATCTACTGGTTTCCTATCCAGACATTGCTGTCACACAGTAGGGCACCAGTGCACCGCATTGCCTTGTGTCTGTAATGTGGTAATTCTAGGACGTACATGCTGGTGATTCTGAAACACTCTTCTTACTGTTTCTCAGCCTGATGTAACCAACAATTTCACTTTTTCACAACTGCCGATGAAATTAAAACCTGCCTTGGAAGTTGGAATATGATAGGTGTACAGTAAGCAAAGATAGAGAAAGGCTGGGCTGTGGCAGACATTTTTGCCCTTCTCAAAAGCAATCTGCGGTGGATTAATTTAACAGACAGTGAGGAGGTGATATGTCACCTCTGCTTTTACTTTACTATACTATCTGGCTGTTTTTTTTTTTCTCCCTGCTTTTTAGGGAGAGGAAACAGCCAGATCGCTGTTCCTATGCACTCAGAGTTCTGTGTGTTTGTAAACACAAAACTTTGTGTGTGATTGGATACAGCCTATCAGCTGACTTCAGTCAAAATCATTGGCTGCCAAACTCGTGCTATGTCCAATTACAGCATGGATCAAGAATGCAAATGCATGCTGTCTAACCTGGAAAGAAAGAGCCAACATACAGGTACACGATTGTGCCTGCACCTGCCACCCGCTCACAGTATTCTTACTGGGAGCAGTCGGCAGGTGGTTAAAGTAAAAGTGATTAAAGCGGCTGTCACTTTTACAGGCTGTGGAAGGGTCCCCCTTCCGTGGCTGCCTACCACCTGATGACTGGTGCGACTGGTTGCGTCGGATGCACTGTGAAGATTGGAATAGATGGAAGTTTTTTTTGTCTTGTGTGATGTTGAAAGCAATGAGAATTTTGTCACTTTCGTTACCTTGGTTTGATCAGCTGCTTTGGAGGGCAGAGGAGAGATCTAGGGTATAATAGACACCAGATCTCTCCAAAAAGAGGACCTGTCACAGCCCATGTTATCAGAAGGGATGTTGTCCATCCCTTGTGATGGCATTAAAGTTGATACAAAAAAATGTAAGGGTACAGTGTAAAAAAAAAAGCACCAGACCTCTTGTGTCACTCTACACTGCTAACCTATAAAGGCTTTTAAAGCATTGCCAATGGATAATTTAATGTACTGTACGTTATTGCCATTCCACAGGCATGTGTAGTTTTAGAGCATGACATTTTTGGTATCTATTTACTAGGTGTAAAATCATCTTTTATATTTTACCAAAAAATTAAGTATTATATTGTGTTTATGTTCACCAAAATTCATTAAAGTGTATTTTTTCCTTAGGTTTTTTGGTAAACTGCTGCACAAATATCGTGTGACATAAATGGCAAGACCCACTATTTTATTCTCCAGGGCATCTTCTTAAAAAATATTTAATGTTTAGGGGGTTCTATGTAATTTTCTAGCCCAAAAAAATTAGATTTTTTTTCATGATGAGAGAAATTTCAGAATTGGTCTGGTTCTGATGTGGTTAAACCTTTGCCGACTGCCCCACGTACATATACTGCGGGGCGGCGGCTCCTGTGCATGAAATCACATACAGGTATGTTGTCTTGCTCTTTCAGGTCTGCGATGGACCTCTGTCTCTGTGATTGGACACAGTGGGAGTCAACCAGCGGGTTCCGCCGATCGTTCAAGAAAGAGGCAGAACGGCGGTCTGCCTATGTAAAAAAAGCAGATCGCCGTTCTGCTAGTAGGGGAGACAGAGATCCTGTGTTTCTGCTAAGAAACACGGATCTCTGTCTTCTCACAGCCAGAACACCCCACCCCCACAGTTAGAAAGCACTCCCTAGGAGCGTATTTAACCATTTGATCGCCCCTGATGTAAACCCCTTCCCTGCCAGTGTAATTAGTACAGTGACAGTGCATTTTTTTTTAGCACTGATCACTGTATTAGTGGTCACTGGTCCCCAAAAAGTATCACTTAGTGTCCAATTTGTCCACCGCAGTGTCGCAGTTCGCTAAAAATCGCTGATCGCCGCCATTACTAATAAAATAAAAATTCCATAAATCTATCCCATAGTTTGCAGACGCTAGAACTTTTGCGTAAACCAATCAATATATGCTTATTGGAATTTTTCTTTACCAAAAACATGTAGCAGAATACATATTGGTGTAAATGTATTAGGGCTGTGGAAATTAAAGATTAATTCCTCGATTAATCGATTAATTTTTTTGATCGATCAAAATTCTTTTGATCGGTACTCACCTCTTCACTGGCTTCCGGGTCTTCAGGGAGTTCCGTCGGAGATCCGGTGACGTCACCGGACTCCTCCCCCCTTTTCCCAAGTGCCTCTGCATCCCTCCGGTGATGTCGAAGTTCTGATTGAATGTAACGCGTATTGGGAGGAGCTACGCATGACATCACCCGCTGCTGCCCCTATGAAACTAACACGATTGTCGGCTTTACATGCTGTGTTTTTATCATCTTTATGTGAGTAGTTTGTGTTTGAATACAAAAATGTAATCTTATACTTAAGCGATGAGCACTTCGATCTTTTCTTTCTACCCATGACCTGGCGTCCTTGCTGAGATCTAAGGAGACATGAGAGAAGTTTATGGTCCGTGTTAACCCTTTGATACCCGCTTGCATGACCACCTGTTTGCACAGGGGTCCATGCCATAAGGTGAGAGTGATTAGTTAGACCGGAGGTGGAGGGATTGTAACACTACTGTGGGAAAAAAAAAATTACTTACGTCAGTGCTACAGTTTGAATTTAAAACATATTTGTGTGAACTGTGAAGTTAAGTCATGGATTGTGGACACTAACTAGTGTAGGTGATTGTATATAGTGTATACCACATTTACCACTGACTAATGCAGAGTTGCAATGCAAGGAGATCAGCTAAAAGTAGTTGGATCTGTATGTGCTTTATAATTAATCGATTAAAAAAAAATCGATTAATCGAACACGAAGATTTTAATCAGTAACAGCCCTAAAATTTATGAAGAAATTCGATTTTTAAAACATTCTTTTTTACATTGGATATGTTTAATAGCAGAAAGTAAAAAAATATATTTTTTTTTCTTCAAAATTGTCACTTTTTTTTTTTTATAGCGCAAAAAATAACTGCAAAGGTGATCAAATACCACCAACAGAAACCTTAATTTGTGAGACAAAAAAGGACATCGATTTTATTTGGGTACAGCATTGCACAACTGCACAATTGTCAGTTAAAGTGATTGTAAAGGTTCGTTTAAAAAAATAAAATAAACATATTATACTTACCTGCTCTTTGCAAGGGTTTTGCACAGAGCAGCCCCGGTCCTCCTCTTCTGGGGTACCCTTGATAAAGTCACAAGACCGTGACGATACGCATGGGGAGAAAGAGCCTAGTGACAGTTCTCAGTGAGGAGAAGCAGGGCGAGCAGCCCACGAGTGTCTGACTGTAATAAGGCTACCGCACTAAATAGCGCTGGGAGTATGTGAGTAAAACACAAGCCCGCACTCACCCCTTATTGTACAAACAATACTGCGCAATGGTATGTCCTTTTTTCTGTTTCCTTCCCCTTATGTAAACCAGAATTCTATTAGGAGGCAAAAGCAAACAGCCATCCAAAAGGACCACAGCAAACAAAGAGGAAAAAAGGGAAGTTAATCTTTTTGTTTCACTTCTATGTTAAAGTATCTTTTTGTTTCATTTCTATCTTAAAGTTTTATGCAAAGGCTGAATAGAAGCAAACTATATCATCTGTAATAAGCTTATTGCAGACATAGTCACCAGTAGATTGTTTTATGATAAGAGGTTTGCCATTTGCACATAACACCTGACCAATTGGATCTAGGGAGATTGGCTGGTGTATGGTTGGACTGAGCAATACGTTAACAAATCATCAGTGCATTTTTTACAAGGAGTATTTATTTGGCTACACCACTGATTTATATTTATTTATTTCTTAACACAGTTGTGGAATAATTAATTTATTTATACATTTGAATTTTTTCCTGCATTATTTCATTGCACTAGTTTTTCTATTCTAGTTTATAGGAACAAGGCATGTTCCAGGCACCACATTGCACTTTATTGCACTAAATATTTAATATTTATTATTCACGTATGGATTTTCGTTTGTTTTAAGATCTACTATTTATTATTCTAAGGTTGATTAAGCGCACCAATTGTTTACAGATTGTACACTATATTTCATTGGGAGCCAATGGCTCCTGCTGCTATCAATCTATCCAATGAGGACGGAGACAGCGGCTGGAGTCGCTGGGCTCGTGCACATCACTGAAACAGACAGGCTCAGGTAAGAGAAAGGGGGGGGGGGCTCTAGGGGCAGCTGCAGCACAGAAGGTTTTACACCTTTTAATGCATAGAATGCATTAAGGTTAAAAACCTGGAGACTTTACAACCCCTTTAAATAGGGGTGCAACGGATCAAAAAACTCATGGATCGGATCGATCCTCGGATCAGAGTCACGGATCGGATCATTTTTCGGATCAGCAAATAATAATTGAATTTGCAAAAATCTGTGAATATTCCGCCACCATATAGTCCCCACTAATATCCACGTCATCTCCCCCACTGTAATATCCACGTCATCTCCCCCACTGTAATATCCACGTCATCTCCACCACTGTAATATTGGCTGGGTAATGCAGAGTATTGGCTGGGTAATGCAGAGTATTGGCTGGGTAATGCAGAGTATTGGCTGGGTAATGCAGAGTATTGGCTGGGTAATGCAGAGTATTGGCTGGGTAATGCAGAGTATCGGCTGGGTAATGCAGAGTATCGGCTGGGTATTGCAGAGTATATGCTGGGTAATGCAGGGTATTGCAAAGTATATGCTGGGTAATGCAGAGTATATGCTGGGTAATGCAGAGTATATGCTGGGTAATGCAGGGTATTGGCTGGGTAATGCAGGGTATTGGCTGGGTAATGCAGGGTATTGGCTGGGTAATGCAGGGTATTGGCTGGGTAATGCAGAGTTTGTTTACAAGTGATCGCTCCGTCATTTCACGGAGCGATCACATTGTAAACAGTGGCCGGGTGTACCAAGATGGCCGCCGCTCCGGAGCTAGGCCGAAGCCGCGGCCTTTCCTAAGGCCGCCGGGTGTACCAAGATGGCCGCTGCCGCTCCGGAGCTAGGCCGAAGCCGCGGCGCGCTCCGCGGACCGCGGGGTGTGCCGATCCGAACGGGGTGACCCGTTCGGATCATGGATCGGCGACGATCCGTTGCACCCCTACCTTTAAAGTAACGCAGTGGTGTATCGCAAAAAATGGTCTCGTCATGAAGGGGGGTAAACCTTCCGGAGCTGAAGTGGTTAAGCTATATTAACATCACTAGAAGGATTTCTCACTTGCCTTGCATACTCAAAGTGAGCCGCTCTCCTTCCAAACTCTGTTGAGCAGATGGTTCCTGCATGGCACAGAGCTGCTGTGTTTTTCTGACACGTCTGATGCTTGATTGTACCTAACGGGGATTGCAGACGCTCGCAATAATTTAAAGAATGCTGGAGAAAAGAACATTTTTGCAGGGGACGTATAAATAACGTAGCTGGGATTTGTCTAGAGTAAAATACACGCAGCGAGGAGAAAAATGGTACTGACTCTCTGTGAACACATCCTGGCGGTGTCTCACTTCCGATCCATCCATCTTCGACAGCTTAAGGCTCAGAGAAACATCACTGCAGACAGATGTTGGACTTGTCGCAGAATTAGAAATATCTGTTTTCATTAAGTATAAATTACCTTAATCACCAGGTATGAGATAAGAAGTACAGACTGCTTTCCCTGCAGCACTCATTAAGATTAAACTTTTACTGAAATTGCTCCTGGAGTGACATTCTCTTGCGCTGGTTTTACTGTACCATTGGACCACAAACACTGTTGCATTCTTTAATCAGAGCTATATGTCATGTTTTTATTTCTCAAACGTTTGCCACAAATGGGTTTATACCTCCAATTTATACTATAATTACAACCCCAATTCCAAAAAAGGTGGGACATTGGGGTTGATTTACTAAAACTGGATAGTACAAAATCTGGTGCAGCTCTGCACGGTACCCAATCAGTCTCTAACTTCAGCTTGTTAAATTAAAGTGGATGTAAACCCGAAATCTTTTTTTTTATTATTAAATTTTTTTTGATGTCATAATGTAGAGTATACGATTTCCTATCATTTGAGCCCAGTCTTGCCACAAAGAGTTAACCCAGCTCTGAGCAATCCTCTTTTATTGTTCAGTGAGATAAATCTTGACAAACAGAGAAAAACTTTGTCAAATCCTCCCCCTTGCTGTGAGTGACAGGGGATTTACATATCTCGTGCACTAGCCTAAGAGACATGCATTATTTTTTCATTCCCTCCCACTCCTTTCTTCTGCTGCTCTGCAAGGATTGGCTGTTCCACACCTCAGCATGATTTGGCATTGTGGAGTCATGTGGGGACTTTTCTGGGTTTTGACTGGATGTTAGTGATCATAGCAGAAGTTCAGTGTAAGAAATACACAGGAGAAAATGCATGTTGAGTGTAGAGGCATCACGACTCAACCCCCTGAGCCCTGGAAAACAGACCCACCCACAAAATTTGCAGTTTTTCGGGTCTCATAGCAGACAGAGGGGAGACATTTGACAGATAAGTATAAATGCAGAAGGCATGTATAGCCTTCTAGATAACCAATATTGCAGTAGTTTAGAAAGGATGAGAGTGGGTTTACATCCACTTTAAGCTTTGACAAAAAAAGAAATAAAAAACATGGAAACTGATTTGAAACTGGTTTCTATGCAGAGCTGCATCAGATTTTGCACTCTCCAGTTTTAGTAAATTAACCCTACTGTGTAAAATCTACATAAAGACAGAATGCAACGATTAGCAAATCTGATAAAATCATATTTTATTCACAATAGAAAACATGTTTAACCACCTCAATACTGGGCACTTTCACCCCATTCCTCCCCAAGCCATTTTTCAGCTTTCAGCGCTGTTGCACTTTGAATGACAATTGCACGGTCATGCAACGCTGTACCCAAATTAAATTTTTATAATTTTTTCCCCAAAAATAGACCTTTCTTTTGGTGGCATTTGATCATGTCTGCGGTTTTTATTTCTTGCGCTATAAACAAAAGAAGAGAGACAAGTTTGAAAAAAGCACTATATTGTTTACTTTTTGCTATAATAAATATCCAATTTTTTATTTATTTATTTTTCCTTAGTTTAGGCGGATATGTATTCTTCTGCATATTTTTGGTTTAAAAAAAAATCGCAATAAGCGTATATTGATTGGTTTTCGCAAAAGTTATAGCGTTTTATAACATAAAAGGAGGTAGACGCGTTTCGCGCAAATGTTAGCACTTAGCCATTACCTGATGACTAAATGCTAACATTTGCGTGAAACGTGTCTATCTCCTTGTCCCCTGCCCCAGCTGTCATATGAAGCTTCAAGAAAGAGGATTTTTGGAAGTGCAGCCGCCTGGAATCATTGCTTTATGACAAACAAGTTTGAGTTTGAAAGGAAAGCCCCCTATGCCTAATCTGATTCGTTTTAAAAATCTCTATGAAGGAGTTTATCACTCTCCTTTCTCCTTTATGGTGGATGCGGCCAGATCAGCAAACAGCTGGCACTTATAGCCTTGAAATAGTAGGGTGCCGTTTTCATGGGTAATCTGCAGGAATATTTTTCATGGGGCAGTAGTGCAATTTAACAAAAATCTCATGACGGTGACCCTCTGGATTTTTCTTAGCTAGAGCTTGGTGAACCACCAGGATTCCTATTACTTAGAACTCAGTGGACCCTGTCAAACTCCAGCCTTTAAAGGGGATCTCCTTGCAGAGTTCCTGAAACAGGGTGGTGACCATGGCATTCAGGTTGGTCACTGTTTTATGGAAACCCCCAGATCCTGAGATTAGATCTCTTGGCCCTATCCTCTAGGGCTTATAATGTAAGGTCTGAATTTCCACTTGTAATTTGTCCTCCTGGTGACTTTCAAGTACAGTTGACACATCATTCATATGTCCCCTAACTGTTGGGAGTGGTGTCCCAGCCCTCTTATCTCCTGGGTTAGCTGGTTAGTCACGCGTTTAAGAGTCGCATCCAAAGCCTTGTGTAGTATTGCTTGGAACTGCCGATGCAGCAGCCCTTAGTTCTTGTCAGGGGCCTGCAACTTGAGGATAATGGGATAAAGAACTATCTAGGGAGTTTTCTGACTCTCCTTTCATATTTCCTGGATTTTTCTCTTGGTGATGGGTTAGCCAGGGCCATATTGTCTAAGGCTGTTAGCCAGCGCTTCCATAGTAGTAGGTTGGACTGTCTTGTGTTTGGCTTTGGAGGCGGGGCCAAGCATTGTGTCTTCTCATGCCCTGAGTTTCAGTGAGTCAGCTGGTAGGTTTTGACCAGGATAGCTACCACAAAATGTATCTATGAACCTGTCTCCCCACCTGGGTAACACATAGCTGACCCAAAGGCAGCCATCAGCCAGGTCTGCATTTGCACAACCCATTGTCCTCAGTTTTTCAATGAGAAAGGTTCAGGTTTTGTTCATTGCTGTAGAGAGCTGTCTACACAGTTTCACAGAGACACACACACGTCCATGAGTGACTTTTATCAATTTTGTATAGCAAGGCAATGTTAACGAGGATGAGTTCTATAGATTATGAGACAGATTTACTGTAATGCCCCGTACACACAGTCGGATTTTCCGACGGAAAATGTCCTATTGGACAATGTTGTCGGAAATTCCGACCGTGTGTAGGCTCCATCGGACTTTTTCCATCGGATTTTCCGACGGACAAAGTTTTATCTCCTGCTCTCAAATTTTCCGACAACAAAGTCCTATCGGACTTTTTCCGATCGTGTGTAGCGAATTACGACGGACAAAGTGCCACGCATGCTCAGATCACATTACAAGACCAAAGCTATTGGCTACTAGCCTCTACGTAGTCCCGTTGTAGGCAACAAACGTCACCACGTTCAGAATGATCGGATTTTCCGACAACTTTGTCCCACCGTGTGTATGCAACACCAGTGTCGGACAAAATCCGTAGGAAAAAATCCGATGGATTTTGTGGTCGGATTTTCCGACCGTGTGTACGGGGCATTAGTGTTCAACTGTTTTCATCAATGCCTGCCTTAACTGCCCTAAACTAGCACAGTACAAAATCTGCACCTGACCTTCTTAATTGTGTGAAATTCTCTCACCTTTGCAATTCAGTTTCAGATTTCTGTTCAGGATTCTAGATGTGGGGGTCCCAAACACAGTGAAAAACTGTTGCATATCATTTTCGAAATGAGAGGCAACCTTATTTGCATATTGCTTTCAGGGAAACACCAAAAGTGCTTCAGTAACATTTTGACTGCTGAATCCAGATTGAATAGTAGATGTATTTATTATACATGCATGTAGTTAGACCTACTGGCAGGGAGAGCAGCACAATACATGGTATTGGATTCAGTATTGCTCTAACTTACTGAGAGACCTAATGCAATTTATATGTCTTAAGATAGGTTGGACCTAGCTATCTGACTTTCTTTGAAGTTCCATCTGTGTCTCTGGTGGAACTCATTGAGATGCGAATAGTTGTTCACATAGGCTTGTCACTTCCAGTAGGGAACAGTGCTTGAAAAGACAGAGAGCAATCTTCCCAGCTGGAGGTGTAAATAGTGTTCTAACACAAGAAATACAGCTGTTACACACTATGACTTCTAATAAAATATACATCCAATATATCTGCTTAATCAGAAATACATTTTTGATAAATAAAATGGCTATTCCACTTTCTCTCTCGTTGCTAATGTTGTTTGCTAATTGCTTAATAAAATTCTCTCCATGTAGCTTCAATTTTGCTATTCTGGCAATAAGCAACTGAACAATTTCCACAAATGCTTCAAGAGCCTTGTGTATGTAGAAGATAACAAGATAGGCAATACATTAAAGTGTTACTAAACCCAGGACCCTGCATTCACGAGATCTAGTCTCAGTCACAGTACACAGAACATGGGAATGCAATTATTTTGGTAAATATAAACTGCTAAATACCCTTTCTCATCAGAAGTATATAGCAGTCTTGTGACTTCTATCAGTGTCTGGTTAAAACTTATAGGAGGAGTTTTCATTCTGCACTGACTGTCTTATCGGGATACCTGACCCTATATCTGGACAGTGCTGATCACATGCACCCTCCCAAGAAAAAAAAAAACTCTAGCAATACACACCAAACTGAGCATGTGCAGCCTATTACCTGGCGCTGTATTATCAGGAAATATTTATTGGGGACAGTGGAAGGAGAAGAGGCTCAGAGGAGACGAGATCAAACAGCCTTTTTACACAATGCAGAAGATTAACCCCTTAGGTTTCACAGTGGGTATAACAAGCATGCTTAAGACCCCTTTCACACCGGGTCGTTTTGCAGGCGCTATTGCGCTAAAAATAGCGCTTGCAAACCGACCTGAAACAGCTGCTGCTGTGTCTCCAGTGTGAAAGCCCTGAGGGCTTTTACACTGGAGCGGTGCGCTAGCAGGACGGTAAAAAAAGTCCTGCTAGCAGCATCTTTGGAGCGGTGAAGAAGCGGTGTATTCACCGCTCCTACCCATTGAAATCAATGGGACACCGCGGGGGATACCGCGGTAATACCGCCGGAAAAGCGCCGATATCAATGATCTGCCCTATACACGAAAATCACACAAATGTTCATGACCTTATTTTAAAAAAAACGAAATTAATGGTACTTTTTACTATGGGTTTTGGCATGTGCTTTTTTTGTGCGTTAGCAAGGCACCTTGGGTTACCATTAAGAATTAATATTGCTGCCATGCGCCTGCAAGAGAGATGAGTGTTTTTTTTGTGCATTGCAGCAACATGCACAATTTTGTGTGTTTTCGGCATTGCACAAATGTACACCTAGCCTAATTGTCTTTTATTGTTTCTGTTTACCTTTGACTGCCTTTTCCTTGGTAAAGTCAGCTTTACATATGGAAGAAAATTGCTAAATTATTATCGCTCTCTTGTACAAACATTCCAGAGAAAGGCATAGATTGAACAATAAAAGGAAAATACCGACGTTGGTGTTTGTTTAATAAACAAGTTTTACTTTGCACATTTTAATCAGATTTTAAGAAGGCCTTATAACTGTATTCTATTGTGAGAGTGAGAGCCCATGTCTCTGTGAAAATGAGTGTAAAATGGACACAGGACCATGTCAGTTTGAGGCAGTTTGCAGAGGCAGAGGCAGTTTGAGAAGTTCCAGCAGCAGATTGGTGAGCAGAGAAAACTATGCTTTAAGTCTTCTCTGGATTTTGTAAGTCTGGATTGGGGCTGGAAACTTGAAGACTTCGGAGGGATGGAGTCTTCAGTCTTGTGTCCGGGCTTTCCAAAAGTTCTGCAGGTTGTGTGTGTGTGTCCAGGTGCACACACTCATTAGGCAGATCTGAGCATAGCTCAGGAGAGGTGATGTTGGAGCAGTTGCTGCAGCCAGGAGGGAGATGTGCTACCGTTTAAGAACCCAGGCAATATCCTTGAGACGGCACTCCAGGTTCCAGGTCAGTGGACTAATGCCGCAAACACACAAGCGGAATTTCCGTCTGAAAAATCTTGGATGGTTTTTCCGACGGAATTCCACTCAAGCTTGGCTTGCATACACACGGTCGCTGAACTTTCGACCGCCAAGAACGCGGTTACGTACAACACTACGACGAGCCGAGAAAATTAAGTTCAATGCTTCCGAGCATTAGTCGAATTGTTTCCAAGCATGCATAGGAATTTTGCGCGTCGGAATTGCTACAGACGATCGGAATTTCCGATCGGAAACTTTTTCAGACCGAAAAATAGAGAACCTGCTCTCAATCTTTTGCTTTTTGAATTCCCGCCAGCAAAAGTCCGATGGAGCATACACACGGTCGCATTTTCCGACCAAAAGCTCTAATCGGTCTTTTACTGGCCCAATTTCCGCTCGTGTGTACGCAAAACAGTCAGCTAAAGGCCAGCTAACACAGTCGGGGAGACCATAGCTGAAACAACTGGAAGAGAGAGTACTGGGGACCAGAGGGGACCGTAAGTCTTGGAGGAGTGTGAAATCCTGGAGTGTCAGGAGAACCCCTTCCTAGAGGCCAGGAGTGGGCCTGCACAGCTTTGTACTGCGACCAAGGCTGAGTGAGCCTTGAGAGCCAGGTGGCTTGGCATTTTCGTTTTTGTTGTAATTTTTGGGAGAAGAACCCCTGTGTGGGCAACCCGTGCATGTATGAACTTTTATTTTTGTTACTTTCAATAAAAGTGGGCTACCACACCCTTACATTGAAGTTTTTGTTGGCTGTGAACTCACTGAAAACGCATCTACCACTGAGCTAGACTTCCCCCAATATCACACTATACAAAACGATAAAGGGAAAAAGTGAAGACCATGCCGGCAATGGCAGTTTCATACAGGTTCTATGTAATTTTACTGTCTGCAAATGATGGTAATTAAGCAGCTGAGTATAAGAAAGAAGCCTTTCTGTTCAACAGACTTTTTAGACCAGGGGTCAGCAAACCCATCAATCGCGATCTACCCATTGATCGTGGGCAGGCAACGGGTAAAACACATCCTTTCCTTTCTGACCCCTGGAACCTGGACAAGAGCAGCAGTGGTATTTACTGAAACCGATTCCCTTTTCTCCAGCAGCCGCTGAAAGCAACCTCTTCTCTCTCTCCTGACATCTTTCAGCTGCTGCAGGAGGAAAGGAATCAGTACCAGTAAATGCTGCCTTCACCTCCTTTCCTGTCCAGGTTACTCTTCCTTCTGCTGCCCAGTCCCCCCTGTGTTCTCCCCTGTTTCCCCTTCAGTGCTGCTGGCTTCCCTTCCTCTCCCGCCAGCTGCTGCGGGGGGTTTCTGGATGAAGAGCAGGGGAAGGGGCTGGTAAATATGTTTTCAATAGCGCCACTGGGCTCAGCAGTTTGTTTGGCGCATGCGGCTTCGCCGCACATGCACCGTAGCCTTTATCTGGGCACACAAAGATTTGTGTCAATACCCAAATATACCCAAATATTGTCCGGTTTCCCCTTTCATGGGGAACGTTTATTTAGTAATCATTTGGACAAATACAGTTGGGAAAACAAGTATTTGATACACTGCCGATTTTGCAGGTTTTCCTACTTACAAAGCATGTAGAGGTCTGTAATTTTTATCATAGATACTCTTCAACTGTGAGAGACGGAATCTAAAACATAAAATACAGAAAATCACATTGTATGATTTTTAAATAATTAATTTGCATTTTATTGCATGACAAGTATTTGATCGCCTACCAACTCCATCGGGTGGGGGGAAGGCTGCTGCACTTTGTGGACATTTGGAGAACAATAGTTCAGGACGAGTGGGTCACCTCAACTATATCCCGCGGTTACAAGCTGGAGTTGAGGGGGGTTCCCCCTCAGAGGTTTTTAAGATCCAGCGATCCCTCAGATTCTCCAAAAAGAGACCTTATTGCTTTAGGCACTACATCATTTAGTGCATCAAGGAGTGATTGTAAAGGTTCCTATACTCGAAAAGGGCGCAGGGTTTTACTCAAACCTATTTACTGTTCCAAAAACCGAACAGGTACACAAGGCCCATTTTGGACCCAAGATCCCTGAACCAGTATCTGCTGATCCAGTTCGTTCAGATGGAGTCTGTCCGGTCAGTAGTAGCCTCACTCCAGATGGGAGACTTTCTAGCCTCCATCGATATAAAGGACGCGTATTTACACATACCTCTCTTTCAGCCTCCTCAGAGGTTCCTGTGATTTGCAGTAGAGGAACGTCATTTTCAGTTTGTGGCTCTTAGCCCTTTGGGCTTGCTACAGCTCACCGGGTGTTCACAAAGGTCCTAGCACCAGTACTGGGTCTTTTAAGGGCCCAAGGGATCCTGGTGCTCGGGTATGTGGACGACCTCCTGCTCAGAGATCACTCACTACAGGCTCTAGTACAGAGCATAACATGCACAGTGCAGTATTTGGAAAGCTTAGGCTGGATCATAAATACTGAAAAATCTGCCTTGAGACCAACTCAAAGTCTAAAGTATTTAGATCTGATCCTAGATATGGTCCAACCAAGAGTATTCTTGCCACCCGCAAGTATCTGTGCCCTGAAGTATCAGGTGCGTCAGATAAGGGGCACCAGACAACCTTCAATTCGGCTCTGTATGAGTCTTCTAGGGAGGGATGGTATCCTCCTATGCCCAGTTCCATTCTAGGCCTCTACAACAAGACATCTTGTTGGCTTGGAACAGGAGAGGACAAGCCCTGGATTATCCAATGTTCTTATCTCCCTGGACACGCTTAAGCCTAAACTGGTGGTTGCAGGATCAGAACCTGCGAAAGGGAAGATCCTCCCTCCTGGTAACTTGGAGAGTACTGACTACAGATGCCAGTCTCTCAGGCTGGGGAGCGACCCTAGAAAGACTCATAGCTCAGGGGAAATGTTCAAGGACAAAACAGCCTGCCCATCAACCTCCTGGAATTACGGGCAGTACGTCTAGCCCTACAGTCCTGGACGGCGGAGCTTCAGGACTGCCCTATCAGGGTTCATTCTGACAATGCCACTGCAGTGGCCTATATAAACCACCAAGGCGGTGGTTTATATAGGGGTGTATACAGGTGTGTTCCAGGAAATTTGCCCATGTTGGGGATGGCCAGAGGTCAACCTAAGTTACAGCAGTTTGTATCCCGAACAAAAGATCCTCTGGCAATTGGAGCAGATGCTCTGGTAGTTCCATGGAGCCAGTACTCTCTGATTTATGCTTTCCCTCTGATCCCTCATCTTCCACATTTGTTGTGCAGGACTCGGAGAGAGGGAGTTCCAGTCCCAGAACGCCCTGGTTCTCGGAGATTGTGAGACTGACAATAGACGGGCTATGGCCGCTTCCACGTCGCCCTGATCTACTGTCTCAAGGTCCTATTTTGCACCCCAATTTACAGTCTCTTAATTTAACGGCATGGCTATTGAAGCCAGGGTGTTAAAGCACCGTGGCATCTCGGGACCAGTGGTGTCTACCCTAGTGAATGCTAGAAAAGCTGTCACTAGGAAGATCTATCATAAGGTCTGGAAGACTTATATTGCTTGGTGTGAAGCCAAAAAATGGCATCGGAAATACCTGATTGGGAGAATTCTCTCTTTTCTATAGTCGGCTGTGGAAATCAAATTTGGCTTTGAGTACAATCAAAGGTCAATTTTCGGCCCTATGGGTATTCTTCCAAAGGCCTTTACCCTCCCATTCACTGGTTTAAACCTTTATGCAGGGGGCAACTTGCTTGCTTCCCCCCATTAGGTCACTTATGTGTCCTTGGAACTTGAACTTGGTGCTGTCTGTGTTACAGAAACAGCCATTTGAGCCTATCGAGGAAATTCCATTAGACTTGCTGTCACACAAGCTAGCCTTCCTGATGGCTCCTGATCACCTCGGCTAGAAGGGTGTCGGAGTTGGCAGCCCTTTCGTGCAGGGAGTCATACTTGATACTTCACCATGACAGGGTCGTGTTGCGACCTGTTCCATCCTTTCTGCCAAAAGTGGTGTCAGCCTTTCATTTCAATCGGGACATTATTTTGCCTTCTTTTTTTTCTCTCAGCCTCGTTTGGTGGAAGAGAGATGACTGCATTCTTTGGACGTTGTCCGGGCAGTCAAGGTTTATTTTTCTAGATCTGCAGAAATCCGAAGATCAGACTCCTTTTTTGTTTTACCAAAAGTACCCAAGAAGGGGCAGGCAGCTTCCAAAGCTTCCATTGCCAATTGGGCCCGTCAATTGGTCATTCAGGCCTATGGTCTGAAGCATAAAAGAGCACCCTTAAGAGTGATAGCTCATTCTACCAGGGGTGTAGGAACCTCCTGGGCTTTTCGACCATCGGGTATCTGTGGCTCAGATTTGTAAGGCAGCTACCTGGTCTTATGTGCATCCGTTCACAAAATGTTATCAAGTGGATGTTCAAGCAGCTGAGGATTCGGCTTTCGGCCACAGTGTACTGTGGGCTGCCGTATAAGGTCTGATGGCTATTGTTTGGCTGGGTGTCTCCCTCCCCTCAAGGCTATTGTTCTGTGACATCCCAGCAGATCATGAATATTAGCCTAATTCTGTGTCCCATGATGTATGAAAAAGAAAATAGGATTTTTCGTCATACTTACCTGCAAAATCCTTTTCTTTGAGTACATCATGGGACATAGAGGTCCCTCCCCTCTTTTTGAGGATTCAGTGCTTGCTTCAAAACTGAAGTACTTCCTGTGTGGGAGGGGTTATATAGGGGATCACTTCCTGTCTAAAGATGGTCTACCAGTGTCTATTCACCTGGAGATGAAGTATAACCCAGCAGGTAATGAATATTAGCCTAACCCTGTGTCCCATGATGTTCTCAAAGAAAAGGATTTTACAGGTAAGTATGATGAAAAAAATCCTATATTACCCTGCTTCAGTTTGTGAATGAACAGGAAACCCTGTGGAGCACTATTCCTGCTCATTCATTCTGTTCAGTTGAGGCTGCAAAGATAGAGATTGAGGAATGCATCCTCAGTCTTATTCCTCTATCTCAAACGTGAGACATCATTGGTCTGTTTAAACCCCTGATATTTCACCAAAGCCCCCAACAAGGCTATAGTTTTATACTTAGTACAAATTGTGACTACAATTAAATATTTTTGTAACTTTTGGCATATATTGATCCATGTATCTGTTGCAGAGATTTGTGCAAACCCCAATCAATGTCAACCCCCTAAAGAAGGCTAATTAGCTGAAACTCATTGGGATTTCCATTGATGGTGTATCAATTTAATTTGTCATGTACATGTTTGTTCTACCTCTGCATAAACTTGTGTTTGTATGCCTCACAATACTATTTTTATAATGTTTAGTGGTTGTTTCTATACACCACATGGTCCCTGTTTAAGGTCCAATTTTAAAGTGGTCAAGTTTTACAATTTCATCTCCTTTTTGATCATATTTACACTTTCATTCAATAATAATTTTTGTGGTATCCCAAAGTTCCAAACCCCCGCTTCTGCCAACAGTAGTGGGTTTTGTTTCAGGGCTACAGTAAAATTGTATTGTAAAATATAATGGAAAAAAAAGTAAAAATTATTAAAAAATGTATAATACAAAACTACTGACACTGTTCACTGCCCCACTGACATTGTTCACTACTCTACTGACTGACACCATCCACTTCCCTACTAACACCACCCACTGCCCTACTGATACTGTCCTCACACCAGCCACTTCTTTATTGACGTTGTCCACTGCACTACTGACTGACAATGACATTTGTTTTATTATATTTTCTAAATTTTCCTTACTGTGTAGTTGGGTATAAAAAAATGACAGATGGTTGCAGGGATTTTCTAGCTGTAGTGCTGATTGCAAATGATGTTGAACTTCTCTAATGTTAAGGAGTTAAACGGTATCTAAATTCAAGAATAAAAGTGTGTTATAATGCAATTTACCAGTTCTTAGATGTGGTGGCTGCATTAGTTCCTTTTCTTCAGGCCCTGTTTTCCTTTTATTTAATTTATTAAAGTAATCATACAGCAACATTCATTATGTCCTAGGGTGACAACAGTTACTTGTCCCCCTTAGCCCTAGACTACAGACCACCTCCCCCTCTCCTCTTCTCCATAACATATAGGGTAGAGCTTTTATAGTCTTCAGAGTGAATTGATACCAATGTAACTGAGAACAGTGCAGTAAGCACAGACAGAGAGCACTGGAAGTTAACAACTGACAAGATTTCTGACAGAATCAGCATGTGTTTTTGCACTTATTGAACAGATATAACAAAAATCCTTCAATGATATGTATGACAGATCAAAAGTAAACAAATAGGAGAATTTCATTGTTAGAGTTAACATACCCTTTAACCCTTATCTGGCCAGAGTCCAGCATTACATTTATTGGAACATACATTCATTTTAGACAATCCCTTTTGGTGTTTGAAACTCAATGTGAAAATTGATGTTGGGAGACATTGATAAAAAGAAGGCCTAACGATGTGATAATTATCTTCTGCATATGTTTCCTAACCATCATCCTCCTCTTACTCCCCAGATCCTCTCATCCATCAGACAGCGCTGTGACAACAATGTCAGATCTAAATATGGGATCCGGGGATCTGGCTCAGGACTCTGCGAAGATTTTAGAGAACAATCTGCCTCCTCTCTGCCTGAAACAAGTATTTCCAAAGTATGCCAAGCAATTCAGTTACCTACGAGTGGTGGAACGAATTGCGACACTCTTTCTCCGATTCCAGGGAATCCGTGGTACTTTGAAAATGGGGCCTACCGGCTTCCGGACATTCATTAGGTGGGTAAAGTAAAGGCTGTACTCAGTCAGACATAGCTCTTTCAGGTGTTAAGATTCACCTTTTATACAAGATTTCTTAGATGGGCAGATTATCTGCAAAGACAGAATTAGCTGGCAGTTGGGCCAGGTATGGATTGCACAGACTTTCCACTGGATCTCCTTACACATTACTGCAGTGAAAATAACATTTTACATAGTAACAGAGTTACTGTGTCTGTTATGTTTTTTTTTCCACAAACAGTCCAGTAGGGGTGCCAAATAACCATATCAAATAGGCTAGGCCAGTGTTTCTCAACTCCAGTACTCAAGGCGCCCCCAACAGGTCATGTTTTCAGGCTTTCCATTATTTTGCACAGGGGATTTAATCAGTTTCACTGCCTTTAGTAATTACCACAGCCGTTTCATCTGAGGGAAATCCTGAAAACATGACCTGTTGGGGTGCCTTCAGGACTGGAGTTGAAACACTAGGCTAGGTCAGGCGGGAGACCACATTATTTTTGATGTTCTGGTCTCTACATTTATGGCCTTATTGGCAACAGATTAATATGTTTAGATTTTTAAAGAATATTCACCTTTCACTTTTTTGTCTGATTTCTGCAAGAGCTAAAGAAGACTGCTGAATCATGCGGAATTCTATTGTGTTTGGTCCTATGACGATGGCCATTATACATGAATTCTCTCCAATTTCTCCCTTTCACATGCTGATGTTCTGATCCTGCTGTTTCCTTTTGTAGTCAGTAGAGCTGGCAACATTTTTCATCTGTTTTCAATACTCATTATCGGTTTGTAGAATGGCCACTTCAAACATAATCTGAACTCAAGTGGCAGGAAAGCTAGAAAGAAAGGCGGTCATTGATTTAAACACATTAGTGATTAACAGTTAAATAAGCTGCATTTTCAGATTTTATTCCTCTTTATGATCTGTAATACAATATAAACACCCATTTCCTCACCAATAAGAACCCCTGGCCTTACCCATAATAATGTTAAAGATTTTAAAGAAGAACTCCAGACAGATTAATAAGCACAGAGCTGAAATAGGTTTATGTAATATATTTACTTGCCAAAATATTTCTTTTTGTTCTACAAGTTTTGTGACAACCACACTGTAAAGCCAGGAGGGCAATATGTGGTAGTTCCAATTATTTTAAGTCATACAATATTACATACAATATTTCCTAAGGTCTAGGAAACACAAAATTTCAGTAAAAAGCACATTAAAAGTAAATTTTAGGGGGCACAAAAACGCAATAATATACCCAATTTATTGGTAGAATATAAAAGCCAAGGTTGCACCAAGTAAATAGATACCCAACATGTAAAAACTTGTTTACTTGTTGTAACAAACTTCAGTACCCTATATTTTCCATAGGCGATGCTTTAAAAGCCCCCTATAGCTATAGGTCATCAGTTTAGCGTTCCAAAGGATGTCTGGTGCTAGAATTATTGCTCTCATTCTGGCGTGCATGACGATATATAACGTGTATCACAATCCACGGTTTCAGGCGTAGGTGCCCGATGTGTGTTTACGTTTGTATATGCGTATATGTGGAGGTGGGGGGGCTAAATTTCTTTTGGGGGGGGTTTATGTGATGGGTGTAACTTTAGTTTTGTAGTCAACTTTTTTTTTTCATCACATAGGGGATAAAAAATCCTCTATGTGATGATTTTCTTTTGGTGACAGGTTCTCTTTAATGAGACATGCAGGGTCTAAAAGTCATTGCATGTCTGCTATGTGCTCTACTGAATGTAATGCAATGCATGTCGCACTGCATTACGTTTCTTATCGTGCGTCACAAGGGACACAGCACCATAGTAGTTACTATGTGGGTTATAGGCCACCTTCAGGTGATGGACACTGGCACGCCCTAAGACAAAAAGTCCACTCCCTATGTAACCCCTCCCACTACTGGGAGTACCCCAGTTTTTTCGCCAGTGTCTAAGGTGTCGGTCATGAGTAAAGATGTGCTGTGCTAAGCTCTACTGGAGCAATCTTTGCTGGGGCTAGCCATGCAGCCGGATCCATTCAAAGTGTCCTTTAGGCCGAATTGAATGGTACCCGGCCCTCATGTCCAAATAAACAAGGTTTTGCCTGTAAGCGCTTCTCTTTTTAGAGAGCTGGACCCCGGATCCAGTACTATTGGTATTAAGGCCATAAAGTTTTACTGGCGGTGGTGCTATTACAGGTCCGGGATTGTGGGTTTCCCAGAGGGTCCCAAGCTCCTGAAGGTTTGTTAACGGAACCGACTGTGAAGGGTGAAGTTTGGGTCTGTTGGTTTTACCACAGAAAACCCTGCGGCGGGAAAGGTAAGTGGAGTTTTCTAAGAAATTTTAAATTTTCTTATGAAATTTCTCCTTTAAATTAGTGAATGTTGTCATGCATATGTGTCACCACTGGGGGCTGTATAGAGCACATACCTTCTCGTGCTTCCTCAAAGAGCTCACGCAGTGTCCGGACTTCCTTTCCTCCAGCCAGCAGCAGACCTCCGGTAAGTCTGGGAGGGGGGGGGGGGGTTTCCTCCTCACCAGACACCCCCCACCTGTGCTGTATTCTCCCCTCTTCATGAGGAAGAAGCGTCAGAAAAAAAAAAAAACGAACGGCAGGCCTTCCTACTCGGTAGCTTCCAGGCTCCCTCCTCACCATTTTTCCCCCTCACAGTACAATCCCATAGGATCAGAGGCCCACGCTCGTGCGAGAAAGCTATGTTTTAAAGAGAGGGGGCTTGGCAGATGGAGGGGGCGGGGCTTAGCGCGACATTGGCGCCCTCCAACGTCCAGCGTGGGAAAGTGTGTTTTTAAAAGCACCATGTTTACTGCTGCAAGCTGCGGAAGGACACGAGCAAAGAGGGGTATGAAAGAGGTTTGGTGACACAGGCATTCTTTTTGACACATTTACTATTGCATCAGGCTGAGCATTAATAGCAGCAACAGGGTTGGACTATTGCTCAAGCAGTGGATGCGTTCCTCTGCTTTGTGCATCGGGCTATGGTCGGAAGGGGGAGTAAATGCACCTCAAAAAAGGGCTCTAGAAAGACTTCTACAGCCACTAGGAAGCCTAAAACCATCTCTAAAAAGATGGCATCCTCCCCTGAGAGTGATATGGCTGGTCAAAGTGAGCCATCAGGGACGTCGGGTGTTAGAGCTGCATTTAGCACTGCAGCCCCTGTATATATTACTGAAGAGGTTTTTTCCTCAACCATTTTAGGATTGGCACAAAAAATTGATGCCTTAATGGCATCCCAGAGTGGGACTAAGCATAATAGGTCCCTGTCCATTACCCCGGACCCTCAAACTGAGGAACAGGGGGCGAGAGATGACGCTTTTCTCTCAGGGGACCAGGAAGAGGCTGATGACTCCTCTTATGAATAGTCTAATACGGATGGATCGGGTTCACAGGAAAGGTTGTTGGTACAATCTCTCACTGAATTAGTCCGCTCCACATTTTTGCTGCCAGTAGCGGCGTCAGTCGATGAGCCCACTTCTTGTTTGGGTTCGCTAAAGCCTCCCCAACCTATTCATGCTTTTCCTATCCATTCATTACATCCATTCATTACTGAAAAAGCTTATGTATTCTGAGTGGGAGCACCCAGATAAACAGTTTTTTCCTCCAAAAAAGTTTTGAACACTTTATCCTATGGAGGAAGAGTTTTATAAGAAATGGGGGATTCCAGAAATTGACGCTGCTATATCCTCTGTGAACAAGAACTTGACTTGTCCTGTAGACAATGCTCAAAAAAATTGGTCAGCCGAAGCGTCATGCAAAAAGCGCTTGGCTAGTTTTCCGTTTCATGGTGAACGGTTGTTTGGAGACGATCTGGATAAATATATGCAAAGAATTTTTAATGGGAAAAGTTCTCTTTTACCAGTTAAGAAGTTTAAGCATTTTTCTTTTCCAGTGCCAGGAGCATCTGCCTCCAGGCAGTCACGACGGCCTCCGCCGTCAAGTTCAAGAGGTAAACCTCAGGGTCAACTCCAGGGTCAAAAGAGGCCCTGGGGGAGGAAGCCCACTAAACAAAATACTAAAACCTCCTTATTCTTTTTTTCTTTTTTTTTCGGAAAACGATATAACAGTAACTATGGGGTTTATAGAGAAAGGAAAGGAAAACCCCATAGTTTATAGAGAAAGAAAAAAAGTTAATGCTTTAAAACTTGCTATAAGAACCCATTGCATTCTGCTTGTGCTTCTTGCACTCCTCACCAAAGTTCTACAGATAATGTATTATCGCTTTTATTCTGGAAAAAAAAATGCAAAGGCCTTATTTCCTGTAATTACACATTTTTTTGAAGCTGAAAATATATTCGTCACCTAAAAGTAATTTTTACGCCTGCAACTTCAAGGTGTGTAATTTTTAATTGTTCAAAACCTTGTTATGTGTTTTTCATTTACCCCCCTTCCTCCACTCTCTTGTCCTATGTCTCTCTCAATTTTTATTCCTCTGTCTCTCTCTCTTTCCGAAGGTTCAAGATAATACGATATAATTGGGAACACACTCTCTCTCTCCAATCCCATCTCTCTCTCTCTCTCTCTCTCTCTCTCTCTCTCTCTCTCTCTCTCTCTCTCTCTCTCTCTTTACAAGGGTTCAAGATAATACTCTATACTTGGGAACACTCTCTCTCTCTCCAATCTCCTCTCTCTCTCTCTCTCTCTCTCTCTCTCTCTCTCTCTCTCTCTCTCTCTCCCTCTCTCTCTCTCTCTCTATCCCATCTCTCTATCCCATCTCTCTCTCTCTCTCTCTCTCTCTATCCCATCTCTCGCTCATATGAAGCTATATTTTTAGAAAAGGTTAAACCCCCCCAAAAAAGGGGGGGGCCATATTTCAGGTCAATATTGTAGGCCCAGCAAATGGGTCAAGCAGGACTGTCCAAGCCCACCCATCTGACTGGGCAAGTGAAAACCATAATAATATAAGATTTAACTAATATAATAAACACTATGGCACCAAGCCATTGACTTATTGAGCTATCAGGTGAACACCAAGAATCGACAGAGTATCAATTATATCAGCTACATCTCCTATAAAGTAGTTTGTCACATAAAGAATTGACCAAAAGCCTCAAATCTAGGCTAAAGGTCCAGTTAAAGGACCCATAATTTACTGAAGTAGAAAGGGAGTCAAAGCAAAAAAAGAAAAAGGGGGTAGGGGAAAGGGAGAAAAGGAGAGAGTAAGGGTATGCCCGTCTGGGAGTTTGCCAACAAGTCAATTTCAACCTTAAGTGTCTGGTTCCTGTAGGTAAGAGAGCCAGGGGATTTTTCATGTAGCATGATCCAAGTGGGCTTGCGCTTCATTAGGGCCAAATCGATCACGGGGCTGTTCCATGCAGTAGCGATAGCTATTTTGGCCATCAAAAACATATGATATATTAAAGTCTGTGGATTGGTTCATTGAGGAGTGCGATCCAAGGATCCTTAATAATATTAACCAAGGTAACCAAGTAAATTGGAGTTTGAACTCATATCCAGAATCGCCGGACCTTGGGGCAGGTCCACCATATGTGGATAACAGAGCTCACTTGGCCACAGCCTCTGAAGCAGGGGTGATGAATCCGAGTACAGTTTAGAGAGACATTCTGGCACTAAGTACCATCTCGCGAGCACCTTGTACCCTGCTTCAATCAGGGCTACATTTGTGATGCCCTTATGTACTCGTGTAGTCCAGGTTCACCAGTCCTCCAACTCATGAGAGATACCCAAGTCTCTCTTCCAAGCAATTTCGATAGGGAAGATTTGACGAGGGAAAAAATAAGAGTTATACAACATGGAGATGCCACTCGCTGGAGAGTCTATTGTATACATTTGTTTTCGAACTGAGTTCAAAATGCGAGATCAGGACTCTTCGCCTGCAGAGAATGCAGGAAATGGTTTATTTGTTGTAGATGAAAATTCTCAGAGGGGGGAATCTCCAAATCTTGCATAAAATACGTACCCCTCTATGATCAAGGAAGTCTCTTATGCGATAAAGTCCCTTGTTCATCCACCATCTAAACGGAGCAGGTGACATTTCTGTCAGAAATTGAGGATTAATTAATAGGGGCTCTACAGGAGTATGGGGAGAGCAGAGAGGCCATCATTTGCAGGTCGATTTCCACAAGCCAATGGAGTGGGAAAGTCTAGGACACAATATGGCCTTTAGAAATTCGGAGGGAGGCCAGAGCACCAAGTCTATTGGCAGTGGGGAGCAAGTTTCCACACCCTTTTCTATTTTCTTTTCTTTTTGTCTTCCTTTCTGACTTGCTAACTTGTTTCCTCTATTTCTCTGTCCCTCTTCTTTCCATTCTATTCCTCGATCAATTTCTCTTTTTTCTTTTCTCTCTCTTTCCTTCCCAGTCATCCTCAGGTTGTTTCTCTTCAGCATACAGTATTTTTTTCTGAAAAATAAAGACCTTACTTGATATTTAATCGACAGTGAAGCAGTCAGCAATGAGAATCTTATCTAGTGATAGTAAAACATGAAGCTGCACATAATGACCCAGCGGTCCTGCTCTCGGCGAATGATCTCCTATATTGCCACCGATCACAGGAAATGGACGGGATGCTGAGGTTGGGTTTATTATTTTCTGGTTTGTGAGTCTCTTTTGCCCATTATTTCTGAGGATCCACAAATCACAGTAATTTCATAGTTAATACTGCCAGTTTCCAGAAAGTCAATATCGGCTGCATGGATCGATGACCTTCTTACCGTGGTCTAATCTTTCATCGCGCACATCTGCAGATTGATGCAATTAAGATGCGGCATCTTCCAACAAAGGAGTGATTGATTTTCTGCTCTCATAGTCTCTAAGGGTATCTTTGTTTCGTCTGTTGGTAAACAAGAATGAAAAGTGCAGCAAATAGTTTGCAATTAGAGATGGTAGTTTGCCTAAAAATTTGTAGCACCAGTCTTGTTTCTCCTGCTGAATAATTAATTGCTGTAATAGTAGTTTTAAACGAGGACACGGGCATCATATCCTCATCTGTCACTGTTTCTGTGTATGCACTGAAGGTGAAAAGTTCTGCTGATGTTTTGCCATTCCTTTGCTGCACACAAGGATTAGTGAGCTTTTCATGTAAAGTTTTTAGACTACATTCGTCCACCCAGGAGGCCATTTCTATTCACAATATGTCACACTGGATTTAAAATTTGTTAAGCAATGTGTTTTAAAGGGCGAATTAGATGACATTTCCAGTGCACTTAGTAGGAAGTTGTGTTCCATTTAAAGTGTCTGAATTTGTTTAAACATTGTTGTCATTATGTGCAGCTAGGTCCTGTTGTGACCAGTATATGAATAGAGAGCTCTGC
Organism: Lithobates sylvaticus; assembly: GCA_028564925.1. NCBI lineage: Eukaryota > Metazoa > Chordata > Amphibia > Anura > Ranidae > Lithobates > Lithobates sylvaticus. The sequence goes on along the minus strand of CM053033.1, from coordinate 71,535,690 downwards.
TTCTATTTATTATGCTTTCTTTTAATTGGTTTTCATGTAGGGTAGGGCTGACAACACAGAATATAGTAATAAATTATTCAGGATTATGTGGAATAATCCTCATTTCTCCAATCACCTTCCAGGACAGCACACCTAAGATGAGAGGCTCCTCCCTACAGGAAACACAATCAATTGACAGCTGTTACAGCACCCACCCTTCCCGTTGTCCCTCAGTATTGATTGTATTCTCCCTACACAGTAAAATGTTTGTTGTTTTCTCTAACCAGAAGACCGGGGAGGGTCGGGTGGTACCCCTTGTGAGGCAGTTTCATAGACAATGGGGAGGGCCGAACTAACCTGCAAGTCTGGATAATGCATTCTCCCTCTCACAGGTCACCATTATTGGTACAGGCGGTTCTGTCATGGTGAGGTAAACCCCCACCATTGTACTCAGCTCAAGCAGCCCAGGTCTCCATCTGTCCTCCCCCACACCCACAGCCAGGACCGGCGATGGCGGCAGCCTGGGGAAGGCAAAGTTCCCTCCAAACATTGCTGTGATACACAGCTACCTGTCATGGTAAGGGAAGAGGCAAAGCAGAGTGCAGCGCAATGTTGTGCTTTTTTAAGGAAAGTTTCCCGCACATTTTTATTAAGTAATTTTTAACGAAGATATTTTTAAGATACAAGATCAATCGATACGACACAGTCTATATATGCGAAACTTGTTCACGGAGACGGGTGATCATACTTAATAGTCACATTTATTGGTTGACAGAAAACAAATATTTACATGAAATTAAAATACAGATTGCATTACTTGAACATTTGACAATTAATGGAAATACCCTCAAAATGGGCGTAATAGTACCTTGGACACAATATCACCATGATAACTTCTTCAGTAGAATCAATAACCTTATACTTGACAATTTACCATAATGTCTGTATTTCACACACCCAGCCGTTACTATACTGCAGGTAAGTAACGTTGAACAATGCGAAAATAATTTAGACATTTGTTTGTCAATAAAATTTGGTAACTATGCAAAAAATAATATATAATAAAAATTGAATATTAGAGAAAAAATCTAAAAGGCGGTTATTGATTCTGGAGAATGATTATCAATACTAGAATATTCAATACATCAATGGTTAAGAGAACATACAAGATAAAATCAACATGGCATATTTACCCATTCCAAAATGGCTATAAGTCTGGATTTAAGATAGCTACCGTTCAGGAATCTCCTTGGAGGTTAAAGTATATTTCCAGGCATGGCTGTCAGTCTATCTGGGAAGATGTTTCTCCCAGTGTCCCTTCCCCAGGGTGGGTCCCTGAGCTCTCAGGTTCCCCTGAGCTGTCCTCTTCACTATCTCTCTAGCTTCTTAAATACCCTCTCACACAATAAGATCATAAAATTTGTAATATGTTCAGCCCAAAAGGTATGTGTCTCTTTCCTATTGGCCTAAATGTTTTAAATGTAATTGCGCCTTCAACCACCAGGGGTCTCACTTGTGTTTTGGGGCTGCTCTGTAAAGTAATATATTTTATTTTATACTGTATATTTTACTTTAGTGGAAATATCTATATCTTTAATATTTGGGAATTCTACTAACCCCATACTATCAAATACGCTTAGCATAATTATTGATCAATCACTTTGCATAAAAATGGTGATATATATGCATATCATTGTATATCTGTAAACATTTAGTCCATTTAAAAAGGACACAAGTTATATGTATATATATATATTAATCAACATCACATACAGTTTTTATCTATCTGGATACCTGTATAATTTGGGTATCCAATCAATATTTGTTTATCTAGCATAGTTAAATTCTAATATATTCATAGCATAATCATATATATATCTTAATACTAATTTGTTCCTAAAACAATTCTATTAATAATCGCCCTATATTTATTATGTTTTCTTTATAACCGATTTCATCAATTCATCGGATACTAAAATGGTAGTTTTATTTTGTGACTGACAGATATCACATATACTATGAATTGACTGGTAACATCATGTTTTGAGATGAACTTTGAACAGTCCAATACATGTTTTGATAGCTTAGCTGTGTACACAATTTCTAGGACTTCACACAATGGGCTTTGTCGGGAAAGGCCTTGGCTTTAGAATTTTTGTATTGATGGTTGTAAATTGTCCAAACAGCCTTCACCTCAGCACAAAGGATTCTCCCCAGTCACGAACCACCTCCAGTGATGACACCTAATAAATTTGGCCTTCTCAAACTAATCAACAAAAATAAGTACACACCTTTTGTTTGGTGACAAAGGCTACCATTGTTCCTGTCTCCTTTCTGGTTCAATACGGGCTTGTAAACTTTATATATTTGAGACTTGTAAATTAGGCAACCAGTTCATCTGCTTTTCAGGAGCAAAAGTTCATTTCAATTTTTTTTGTTAGGCCTACTGAATCTCCCATCTCTGCCAGCGAATATTAGATATATTTCTTCATAAATTCACAACAAAGCCCCCCTTGGAAAGTTGTCGGTTGCCGGAAGTCATCTGACAGACTTTCCCAATGCAACTTGTTGAAGAAATATGGCTTCGTTTGGGCCTTGTAAGTCGAGTTGTGAAAATGGATCCGGATTGTGGATATATTTAAAAGGTATAGACACCTGCAGATGGGTGTAATTCTTTGGAAAAAAAAAAATGGGTTTGTGATCGATGTGTGCATCTCAGGGCTGTCATCCGTTCTTTGGCGGGAAATGGATCACTCCGGGCATCTTTTGGTTCTTGGCTGTCCTGGTGGGTTGTGTCCCTGTAGACTGGCCATCAATGATGTCCCTGGATTCCCCAGACGGTTCCTTCTCTGGATGTTTCACACATGTTGGACTCTCGGTTCTGTTGACCGGCTCATGGACATATTGGTTCTTATGCGGGTGACTCCTCATCTGTTACCAAAATATCAAACCATTTAGGCCTCCTGATATTAATGTCTTTAGGATTCGGTCTTCCTCTGGAATTTACCGTCTTCGTCGACTTCTTGAAATTAGGCTGTTTGGAGCGACCTGTTTATGTCAGAGGAATGAAGTGACCACTGAAAAATAGGAGAATAATTAATATCTAACAACCATAATCCCCCGGTAGGGATTTCAGGATCCTCATTACTGTGACCTGGGGAGAAACATGGTGTTAGAACCTCTGCTTCCTATATCTTTATTCAGTGCATTCCTCTGATTTATTTTAACATAGGCGCTTAAAAGGTTCTGTGGCCCTTGGCTGGCCACAGGATTTGCCCCTTGAAGAATTTCTATTCATGTTCGTTTTAGCAATGAAACCATTGATACACTCGTGGTTTTTAATCTATTCAATTAATTAAGTCAATTTATTTATTTATTTCACAAATTGGCACAACACACTGAACTAAAGTAACCAACTGGTCCACACCATTTGCCGGTGTACTATAGAAAGTTCAACATTTTAGATCCTATATATCTGTTCCTAATTTTACCAAGCTTTGGTTTGCACGGATTATCAAACCATATATTGTATGAGGTTTATGCGCACTGCAGCCATCTATACCTCAGCAAATTCACCTTTTGAAGGAAGTTTTAATACACTTAACACTGTTTTATTTATTTTATCACGTATTCATATATCACATATTATTCACGTTTTGCGCAGAGGTCTCCTAAATAACTTATTTTAAACAATCTATTGAGTTTTTAAGGTTGATTTAAGCGCACCCATTACACAAAAATGTGTACTTGTCTTTAACTTATTTTACGTGTGGGAACACTATTATATGGGTTGCAGCTACATCATTTGGTTATCTTAAATATCGGTTGCATCTCTGATTTTAAATTCATAGTAGCGCTTGAGTATATGCATTCAGTACTTATTCAAACCGTGTAACATATCCGTAATTTTGTCTATTTTGGTTTCCATATTGCTTACAGGCTGATCAGAATTGGGTTGTGGGACCGGGTTTCTGTACTTTCTGGGGACTACTGGCTCAGTTTGATCAGACATATCACCATCAGAAACATTGTCTTGATTCTGGGATAGTTGTCTGGGCCTTAGTTGTTCCCTATTGTTCTGGGGATTTTGAGGTGTCCTACCCTGTAGTTTCTCCCTATTTACCCGTGTAGGCCCCCGAAGCCAATTACACCGGTAAAGGTGAGGGTGTCTACCCTTAGGTTTAAATCTGACCCGTTGGAGGTATACCCTATAGTTTCTCCTAAACCTCGGGTCTGGATCCTTTGGATGAGACTCCTGAGGTGGTCTTTGAACTCCCCCTCTAAAGGGTGGTCTCTGCTCCCCCCTTCTGATGGGTGGGGACATTGGTCTCCCGCTGGGGAAACTCAGTGGCATCTCTCCTCTGACTATATCAGCGTATCTCTTTTTCTTGGTTTTGGACTGTAATGATTGAGGAGATACATAAAATTCATCCACAAATTTCATCATAGGGCCTTCAGGCCTTCCATTGTTTTCACCAGTCTGTTGGATAGAGTACAAATTGTTACTCTCTTTTACCAAAGACTCCAGTGAACACCCCCCTTTGTAATCTTTCGCTAAATTTACTTTTACGTGGGTAGGTGGGGCCTCGAAGAACATGGGTTTGAACCCAGGTTTATCATAACCTGGCTCCTTTTCTGCTAAGTGGACAACACTTTTGAGCACATCCATAAATTCGGTGGGGCTTTTATTATTGGTACATGTGATATTGTGTATATCCGCGCTAGAAGCATTAACATTTTTGTGCGGGACAAATCCTAGATGACAGCCGTTTTTAATTTCTTGCCAGGCAGTACCCAACAGACTTTTTAAATCTTCGCAAAATGGACGGTGTTTGGTTTCAAATACCCACGGTAAGAAATTAATCCTAGATTGGTCATCATTTAGGCCTAAAGCTGATAAAGCATTTTCATAGGCCTCAATGTGGTCAATAATGCACACAGATCCCTCTTCCTTAAACACTGGGACAGCATCTTTTAAAAATTTTATTATTTCTGAGGCGTCCTGTTTAGGGGTGCCTGTAGTTTTCTCTGATCCCAAAGAAAACTGATTAGACCTACTTTTATGTGGTGGTTCAATTTTTACCCCCCTTTGCTCTACAGATGGCTTGGGGTAGAACATGGTTACTTTTTCTAATTCCTCTTCATTATGTAACTCCCAAACTTTAGGTTGAGAGTAAAATTTTGGAGTATTATCAGATTCTATACTTTCAGGGTGAAGCATCTGAGCATTATTCTGGGGCATAAACTTCCCTTGTTCTTTTAATTCTTCTTGTTGCTTAACCGCTTCAATACAGGGCTTTTAAACACCCTTCCTTACCAGAGCACTTTTTGCGATTCGGCACTGCGTCGCTTTAACTAACAATTGCGCGGTCGTGCGACGTTACACCCAAACAAAATTGACGTCCTTTTTTTCCCACAAATAGAGCTTTCTTTTGGTGGTATTTGATCGCCCCTGCGGTTTTTATTTTTTGCGCTATAAACAAAAGAAGAGCGACAATTTTGAAAAAAAACACAATATTTTTTACTTTTTGCTATAATAAATATCCCATTTTTTTAAAAAAAAAAATTTTTTTCCTCAGTTTAGGCCGATACGTATTCTTCTACATATTTTTGGTAAAAAAAAAATCGCAATAAGCGTATATTGATCGGTTTGCGCAAAAGTTATAGCGTCTACAAAATAGGGGATAGATTTATTGAATTTATTTATTTTTTTTTTTTTACTAGTAATGGCGGCGATTTGCGATTTTTTTTTTTTTTGTGACTGCGACATTGCGGCGGACACTTCGGACACTTTTGACACATTTTTGGAACCATTCACATTTACACAGCGATCGTTGCTATAAAATTGCAATGATTACTGTGTAAATGTGACTGTCAGGGAAGGGGTTAACACTAGAGGGCGCTGGAGGGGTTAATGTGTGTCCCTAATAGGAGTGATTCTAACTGTAGGGGGAGGGGACTTAAGGGGAGGAGACCGATCATGTGATCCTCTGTACTGGGATCACATGATCGGTCTCCTCCCCGCTGACAGGACGTGGAGCTGTGTGTTTACACACACAGCTCCACGGTCCCGCCCGGTCCCGTTGTTTTAACGGGCAATCGCGGGTGCCCGGCGGACATCGCGGCCGCCGGGCACTCGCACCGGGTCCCGAGCGATGCCGCGGACGCGCGCGCCGTCGGCGGCGCGCGCGCGCCCCCCAGGCGGCCGGGAACCCGAGGACGTCATATGACGCCCACCCAGGATGGTAGATCCACCTTGTGGGCGTCATATGACTATGGGCGGGTATTGAAGTGGTTAATTAGGGATTCCTGTCCTGACCTAAGCTGATTTGTTTCTTCTTTTAAATTGCCACTGCATATTACTCTGCAATTTTTTAAATTTCCACTGCCTATTACTCGGCAACTTTCTAAATTTCCATTGCCTATTACTCTGCAACTTTCGTCAGGAGACTCGTTTTCCTGCAGAAAACTCTCCTTCTCTCTTAATTGTTTACATTCTTTATTTAATTGGTGACATTCTTCCAGCATTATTATTGCATTATTTTGCATCTGTTTTATTTCATATTTCATCATTGTCACTGTAGACTCATCATAACAATCTGCCTTGTCATTAATTTCCTTTAGCTTTTTAGTAAGCTCATATTCCCCTTCTATTAAATGGGACTGGGGTTCTAAGATATCACTCTCCTGTTGGGTATATTGACTTTTAAACTCACTATAAAGATACATCAGGTTATCGCTTAATTCAAAATGCATGGGATCAGGCCTATCTATTTCCTTTGTCTCAGAGGAGCTGTCTGTGAGTTCATCGCTTTGACCTTCCACGTTCCACACGTCTTTCATTAACTGACGGGCGTGGTTTATAAGGTCTTCAATGCCTGCTTCTAGACTAGTCTCGTTAGACAAACTTTTTTCGGCATGATTTGTCATGTTAATTTTTGAAAACATATCCAACATTTCCTGTACTTGTATCAAATTTGTCTGAGTACTCATATTACCACTAAGGACTGACTCTTGATAATCCCTATCAACATAAAATTCACTTTGACCAGACATTTTTCTTGGCAAAAATATTTTTTTTAAAAAGTTAATAATTAATAATTTCATGCAAAATATTATTTCTGTCACCACCTTAACTATGACTGATCCTGTACAAAATATCGACGTTATCTCACGCAGTGCCTCCATTTAATATGTTGTGCTTTTTTAAGGAAAGTTTCCCGCACATTTTTATTAAGTAATTTTTAACGAAGATATTTTTAAGATACAAGATCAATCTATACGACACAGTCTATATATGCGAAACTTGTTCACGGAGACGGGTGATCATACTTAATAGTCACATTTATTGGTTGACAGAAAACAAATATTTACATGAAATTAAAATACAGATTGCATTACTTGAACATTTGACAATTAATGGAAATACCCTCAAAATGGGCGTAATAGTACCTTGGACACAATATCACCATGATAACTTCTTCAGTAGAATCAATAACCTTATACTTGACAATTTACCATAATGTCTGTATTTCACACACCCAGCCGTTACTATACTGCAGGTAAGTAACGTTGAACAATGCGAAAATAATTTAGACATTTGTTTGTCAATAAAATTTGGTAACTATGCAAAAAATAATATATAATAAAAATTGAATATTAGAGAAAAAATCTAAAAGGCGGTTATTGATTCTGGAGAATGATTATCAATACTAGAATATTCAATACATCAATGGTTAAGAGAACATACAAGATAAAATCAACATGGCATATTTACCCATTCCAAAATGGCTATAAGTCTGGATTTAAGATAGCTACCGGGTTCAGGAATCTCCTTGGAGGTTAAAGTATATTTCCAGGCATGGCTGTCAGTCTATCTGGGAAGATGTTTCTCCCAGTGTCCCTTCCCCAGGGTGGGTCCCTGAGCTCTCAGGTTCCCCTGAGCTGTCCTCTTCACTATCTCTCTAGCTTCTTAAATACCCTCTCACACAATAAGATCATAAAATTTGTAATATGTTCAGCCCAAAAGGTATGTGTCTCTTTCCTATTGGCCTAAATGTTTTAAATGTAATTGCGCCTTCAACCACCAGTGGTCTCACTTGTGTTTTGGGGCTGCTCTGTAAAGTAATATATTTTATTTTATACTGTATATTTTACTTTAGTGGAAATATCTATATCTTTAATATTTGGGAATTCTACTAACCCCATACTATCAAATACGCTTAGCATAATTATTGATCAATCACTTTGCATAAAAATGGTGATATATATGCATATCATTGTATATCTGTAAACATTTAGTCCATTTAAAAAAGGACACAAGTTATATGTATATATATATATTAATCAACATCACATACAGTTTTTATCTATCTGGATACCTGTATAATTTGGGTATCCAATCAATATTTGTTTATCTAGCATAGTTAAATTCTAATATATTCATAGCATAATCATATATATATCTTAATACTAATTTGTTCCTAAAACAATTCTATTAATAATCACCCTATATTTATTATGTTTTCTTTATAACCGATTTCATCAATTCATCGGATACTAAAATGGTAGTTTTATTTTGTGACTGACAGATATCACATATACTATGAATTGACTGGTAATATCATGTTTTGAGATGAACTTTGAACAGTCCAATACATGTTTTGATAGCTTAGCTGTGTACACAATTTCTAGGACTTCACACAATGGGCTTTGTCGGGAAAGGCCTTGGCTTTAGAATTTTTGTATTGATGGTTGTAAATTGTCCAAACAGCCTTCACCTCAGCAAGGATTCTCCCCAGTCACGAACCACCTCCAGTGATGACACCTAATAAATTTGGCCTTCTCAAACTAATCAACAAAAATAAGTACACACCTTTTGTTTGGTGACAAAGGCTACCATTGTTCCTGTCTCCTTTCTGGTTCAATACGGGCTTGTAAACTTTATATATTTGAGACTTGTAAATTAGGCAACCAGTTCATCTGCTTTTCAGGAGCAAAAGTTCATTTCAATTTTTTTTGTTAGGCCTACTGAATCTCCCATCTCTGCCAGCGAATATTAGATATATTTCTTCATAAATTCACAACAGCAATCTTGAACTCAGGGAAGCGCTGGAGGAGATGCTGGACCCACATGGTGTCGGGAAGCACATAGACCTCTGAAGAAAGCGAGCTGCAAGGAGCTTCTGCCTCACACTGCCTCATGGACAGGGAGGATGGAAAGGCAGCACAATCGGCTGCGGGGAAGAGCAAGTCGGGGTTCTGTAAGTGCCTTCCCTGAGGGGAAACAGAATACCCTAAGAGGGGACAGCAGAAGAGAGAAAATCTGTCTACTAGCCACCCCTGGTTTTCATGACCCTGGCCTTTCCCTCCTTACTTTTGGAGATGTTTGGATCCCAGAAGAGGTGTGTGTGTGTGTATGTGTGTGTGCTGCTGGTGCAGTATGAGACACACGGCCCAACTTGGTAGCTCTGCAGGAGGGACAGAAACTTGAAGGGGGGTGATTTTGTCTGCTCTACTCCTCTTGTGTGAACCCTGAAGATGGAAAAGTGAGGCCTGTGTCAGTGGCAAAAGGAGGGAGACAATAGGCAGTGAGTACCTCCCTTTGCCTTGGGAGTTTAGCAGCAGAATCCCTAGTAATAGCCACTATCCTTTTCCTTTGGGGTATGGAGACAAAAAAACAGAAGCTTCTGCTAAAATCACTTTCCACAGCTTCTTCCTACCTCAGTTGATGCTGTGGTTATTGCAGCATAAAGTTGTCAGCCTCTCACTATAGGCTCCACTGTATTAAATGAATAGTGGTGATTCCTCCCTCCCTCATTTTAGGACTATACCAGACCCACAGTTATGGGCTTGATATGGGATCAAGGTTCTCCAAGATGTTATCCAATCAGGAACATTGCATTCCTTTCAGGACTTAGCAGGGAAGCATGGACCCCCAATGAGAATGTTCTTCAGATACTGCCAGCTGCAGCACGCAGCCAGGGCCCAATTCCTTCAGCCTATAAGCCTAAACTCAGACCCCATTGAAGCAATCTTAGCACAGGAAACCCTCAAAAATACCCTCTCTACGCTGTATCTTGCCCTACTAGGGACCAAATCACCCAAAATAAATACCCTGTGGGGGAAATGGCATGCTGACATTCCTAGTCTGGGCAGGTAGACCTGGGAGAAGTGTTTCGAAGACGGGTCTAAACTGCTGGTTACATCTAGAGATAAATTACTGCAAACAAAATTCATGCATAGAATATATTACACGCCGAAGAGACTGCATCAGATATACCCACATAGGTCACCAAACTGTCCCAGATGTCAATCACCTGATAGTACATATGTACATATGTTCTGGTCCTGCCCCCTTATTATGAAATATTGGGCAGAAATCTTTGAGTGTATCAATATCCGTTTGCAACTGCCATTGCCAGTATCGCCTGAACTGGCGCTGTTAGGCATCCATGAGGATGACCAGGGACCCCGATATACAAAGTTACTTGTTTCATTTTTACTATTCTATGCCAAAAAATAAATCTTAAAAAAATGGGCCTCGTCTTTTCCCCCAAAGGTGGATTCATGGGACTCCGCAATAAATATTACCTATGTATTAGATGACCTACACAAACAGAGGATGCCCACAGAAATTTGACCGGATATGGTTACCCTGGACTGAACAATTTTAATTCCTCTGCGGCGTTAGAACCAGGGTATCGCCCCACGGTAATGAGACAACAGCATAAAATTGGTCATGTCCCCCCCCCCCCATCAGATATTACCCCAACTGGCCATTCTAGAACGGATGTACACAGGAAACTGTATGTAACACTAACTGTACTAATGGGTATTGTTTATCTACTTTTCTTACTCCCTTGTTTTTCTTTATTTTTTTTATTCTGTTTCTTTTTTTTTTTTATCTTATCCTTGGATTGTTAATGTGTGACTGTTAAATTGTGAAATTATATTTTCTCAATAAAGACCAACTCTGTTGTTAAAAGAAAAACTAGTGGTGAACCTATTGAAGAGGTGAGGCTAAACACAAGCTCGGTTTTAGAAGACAGGAAGAGTCTCTTGCAGGCTACTTATGCCACTGAAAAAGTTTCTGACATTCCTAAAAAACTATTGGCAAGTAAAGGATGTGCAGTGGTTTTCAGGAACCTGGAGGTTTCAGGAGTATTACAGCAGATCCCCACCTGGTCAGCAGTTCACACCAGGTAGTCTGAATCTATTATGCCAGCTGCTATGAATCTGGCAAAGTAGTTCCAAGATTGCTCACTTAGGGTCCTTTCACACGGGGCGGATCAGTGCTGATCCGCCCCATGGATATCCGCTTGCTCAGCGGGGATCGCCGGAGCGATCTCCGTTGAGCAGGAAGATGACAGGTCCGTCTCTGCACTCTGTGCAGGGACGGACCTGTCAGAGCGCCGCTCTCCCCTATGGGAAATCGGGTGAGGACAGACCGTAGAGTCCGTCGTCATCCGATCCGCTCTGCAGACGGATGGAAAAATAGGGTTTTCCTCCCTCTGCAGGAACGGACCATAGCGGGCACGGACGAGATCGGGTGTCAGCAGATGTTCATCCGCTGACACCCGCAATCCCATAGGGATACATGTATGTCCGTTTTGCATCCGAAAACAGAGGGATGAAAAACGGACATACGGACCGTCCGTGCGAAAGAGCCCTTAGAGGTATTTCCTAAGAGGCTGACTCCTAATTCTATCCATACAGTGGGGAGGCACAGTAAGGGGTACCCTTGTGAACATATCCTCTTGTTGGGGATTGCTTGCTATAGGTAACTTCTCACAACCTATTATTCCTCTTTACACTGCTGTTTTATTTGTTGGTGTGTAAGGGTTAATCGGGACCTCTTGTTTTTTGGGCTACAGTCCACCCTTTGCAAGAGCTACATATACGAACCTCTGTTTAGATTGCTTGTTAAGGCCTCAGGTGTTTGATTGCCTCAAATCTAATATGGTGTCCACCTCTGCTTGAGGCAGTATTAATTGATCTCTAGGTCTGTGCTCGATAAGGCCTTAGGAGCTGGGAGGCTTGGACTCGCTCCCACCAATGTACGTTAGCCAGACCTACTCATACTTATGTCAGTGTATGGGGGAATCTCTGGGTAGAGTCAGGACAAAGTATGCAGTGGTAGTGCACCAGCTACTACCACAGTGACCAAAGTGACCAACACAAAGTGGTACATAATTGTGAAGTGGAAGGAAAATGATAAATGGTTTTCAATTTTTTTACAATAAATATGTGAAAAGTGTGGCGTGCATTTGTATTTAGCCCCCTTTACTCTGATACCCCTAACTAAATCTAGTGGAACCAATTGCATTCAGAAGTCACCTAATTAGTAAATAGAGTCCACCTGTGTGTAATTTAATCTTAGTGTATATATAAAGCCCTCAGAGGTTTGTTAGAGAACCTTAGTGAACAAACAGCATCATGAAGACCAAGGAACACACTAGACAGGGATAAAGTTGTGGAGAAGTTTTTAAGCCGGGTTAGGTTATAAAACAATATCCCAAGCTTTGAACATCTCACAGAGCAGCGTTCAATCCATCATCTGAAAATGGAAAGAGTATGGCACAACTGCAAACCTACCAAGACATGGCCCTGCACCTAAACTAACAGGCCAGGCAAGGAGAACATTAATTTGAGAAACAGCCAAGAGGCCCATGGTAACTCTGAAGAAGCTGCAGAGATCCACAGCTCTCCTCACAGGTGGGAGAATCTGTCCACAGGACCACTATTAGTCATGCACTCCACAAATCTGGCCTTTATGGAAGAGTGGCAAGAAGAAAGCTATTGTTGAAAGAAAGCCATAAGAAATCCCTTTTGCAGTTTGCGAGAAGCAATGGGGGGGGGGGGGACACAGCAAAGAAGTGGAAGAAGGTGCTCTGGTCAGATGTGACCAATATGTAACTTTTTGGCCTAAAAGCAAAATGCTATGTGTGGCGAAAAACTTTACACTGAACATCACCCTGAAGACACCATCCCCACCATGAAACATGATGGTGGCAGCATCATGTTGTGGAGATGCTTTTCTTCAGCAGGGAAACTGGTCAAAGTTTATGGGAAGATGGATTGGGCCAAATACAGGGCAATCTTAGAAGAAAACCTGTTCGAGTCGGCAATAGACTTGAGACTGGGGTGGTGGTTTACCTTCCAGCAGGACAACAATCCTAAACATACAGCTAGAACTACAATGGAGTAGTTTAGATCAAAGCATATTCATGTGTTAGAATGTCCCAGTCAAAGTCCCGACCTAAATACATTTGAGAATCTGTGGCAGAACTTGAAAATTGCTCTTCACAGACGCTCTCCATCCAATCTGAGCTTGAGCTATTTTTGCAAAGAAGAATGGGCAAAAATGTCACCCTCTAGATGTGAAAAGCTGGTAGAGACAAACCCAAAAAGACTTGCAGCTTTAATTGCAGAGAAGGGTGGTTCTACAAATATTCACTCGGGGGCTGAATAGAAATGCATGCAACACTTTTCACATATTTATTTGTAAAAACAAATTTGAAAAACATTTATCATTTTCCTTCCACTTGACAATTATGTGCCACTTTGTGTTGGTCTATAACAATTTTCTCAATACATTTACGTTTTTGCTTGTAACATGACAAAATGTGAAAAATTTTAAGGGTGCATGAATACTTTACAAAGTGCCACGCATACTCAGAATAAATTACGAAATGAAAGCTATTGGCTACTGGCCTCTTTATAGTCCCGTCGTACGTATTGTATGTCACCTTGTTCTAAACGATCGGATTTTCCGACAACTTTGTGCGACCGTGTGTATGCAAGACAAGTTTGGGCCAAAATCCGTCTGAAAAAATCCAACGGATTTTGTCGTTGGAATGTCCGACCGTGTGTACAGGGCATTATAATAAATCATGACAAGTCACAGGCATTGAATATTACTCTAGAGGAAAGCATGCTCTAAACTATTAGACAGTCTTACCATTTCATATGGCATGCAGATGCACTCCCTTTTCTACGTATTAATCTTACTCCATCCTTGCGCTCTTTGTACTCTTATAATTATCCTGGATTATTTAAACGGTTATCAGCTGACAGGGAAAAGAAACACGGCACCTCTAAGTGCAGTATTGGTGAACCATTTAATGATAAGTCAAAGGTGAAACTACTCACAAAGGGAGCATAAACACAAGCACAATGGTAATCCTGCAGCAAAATCCAAGGGTGGTTTTCACCTAAACGTCCATGTCCCTGAAGTACAGCTGACAGCTTGTGCGGGTGGATTCCAGCATTCGTAGCCTATGGGAACAGCAAGGAACACAGGGGAGATCGGAGATGGCGTCACTTCAGGGTGCAGGGTGAGAGGAGGCGGCTTTGTGTTTGGAGCATGCTTTCTCCTTCCTCAGGCCATGGCATTGCAGAGACTGCTTCTAACTCTTTACACTGGCTGCCCTTAGTGCTGGAACATGGATTCCTCTCCCTCTTTATCTTAGAGACTGTTGCTATGGACTTTGTCCCTCTTATTGAGAGACTTTTTAATCACATTTATTTGATCTGTGTACACCTTCAGAGTCTCTCCTCAAATGAGCGCTGAGTTTATTTTTTGTCTGTTTATGGATAGATGGTTGCTCCACCCTCCATCGTGGTTTGGCAGACTACACTCTGTAAAGATTAATGTTCTCCCGAAGGTTCTATATTTATTTCGCACATTGCCGTTGACACTTGAACGATCAGACTTGTTAACATTCCAAAAGCGACTTATTTCCTTCATTTGGGGAGATGAGAGGCCTAGGGTGAATAAGCATACACTGTTCGCTCCCAAGACGAAGGGGGGGGGGGGGGGGACTTTTTGAAGTAATTTTACTTGCTGAGCTGGCGCAGTTAGTTAAATTTCATTCTAATCAGCCCCACTCTATCTGGATGCAAGTGGAGGCTTGTGCATGTCCAGATCGGCAGCTCTGTCCTATTCTCTGGTTACCACCTAAGGAATGGCCCGCAATTTTATGCCCAGCACTCTCCTTCTCCTTGGACATTTGGGATAGGTTATCAAACTCATAAATTTAAATCCCAGCACACCCCTTCCTTGGAAATGGGGAACTCACCCCCAAAAAATAATCTGCTGGTTGACTAATAAAGGTTTACTGCGCATAACTGACCTATGCGATCACAGGGAAATAGAGAATATAATATAATATATATAATAAATTAATAGAGAAACTCCAAATGCCAGCCTCAGAATACTTCCATTATACACAGATAATGCACTTACTACGTACCTTATCACGGAACACTGATATAGTAACCATGTAGACCTCAAGGAAACTATTGAGCTGGACAAATGGCAGAATATAGCCCAGTAGGCCTCGAGAGCTCTCGTGAACGCCTCAATCATAGAAGCGAATTACAAAGTGCTTTTGAGATGGTACATGGTTCCAGCTAGGATTTGCAGCCTATGTACCGGGAGCGTCTCCCTTATGTTTCCGAGGCTGTGGACAGGAAGGGGCGGTGTACCATATATGGTGACAATGCCCTAAGTTGCGACGTTATTGGATTAGGGTGTATAACTTCATTTAGACTCTCACCCAAGTCAACCTTGTAAAATCCCCAAGATAGGTTTTGCTGGGTTGTAAGATGGCGAACGCATCGAGATCTGAGGCGCCTCATAACTTTTATATTTATATCAGCAAAAATTATTATTGCAAAATCTTCCAAATCTGCTAGCTTGCCATTCGACCAGCACAAGCACAAACTTTCCTGGATCATGGTAAATGAGCGAATGACAGGGATTTTACATTAGCTACAGCGGTTTGAGAAGGTTTGGGACCCATGGGTCAGATATTTGAATGAAGACCCTCGATCCATGCCCGCCTAGACTGGACTCAGGAGGGTGGGATCCGACACGCGGGGTCATAACCTACTGCCTTTCCTTTTATTTCTCCTCTTTCCCCCCTTTTGGTCTTTGCTACTGTATTGAGGAGGTTTTCTCATTTTAATTTATATTGATGGCACATGATGAGGAGGAAAAGAATCCCCCCCCCCCTCCATTTTTTTTCCTTTTTTCTCGCTCCTTGGGAGAACGCATAATATATATGTACGGTTAAGATTTAACAATGTTTGGTCTCCTGTGAATTTGGTATGTATTTCAATGGCGAGCACTATGCACTCTTTGATACAACTTTTGTACACTTTACTGTGAAATACTTTAACAAAGACATTGGAAAAGGAGTATTATTATTTCATTAGTACCAAAGGCACCTAATGGTGTTGGAGTGGATTAAGTTTTCAAACATTGGGCAGGACACCTGATATTTGTTTTTTGGAATGGTTACAATCATTTTTTTTCCCTGCCTAATTTTAATGCATTTAACTGCAGGTGTATAGGAAGATTGGGTATATAGAGCAATTTCACAGGTGACATACCAGCATTCAGATGTGAGGAAAGCCATAGGTTGGGTGTGCCTTGGGTATATACCTGTCCAGCATTTCTGAGCCAATGCTCAGAAACGTTAAGGTAGTTTAAGGCAGGCCTGTTTTGAATCTCGGTCAGTTGAGCAGAACCCGGCCAAGATTCGGACCATGTATGGATGTATAGGCATAGGCAATCAACTTGGATACAACCAGCCTGACATATTTTACATGCGATGGTCGCTAATGGCTGGTATAGCCGCTAGCAAAAATCACAGAATTCTTCCAGCAGCTAACCCCCCCTCCCTGGAGAATACAATGTCTCAGTGGGAGGGATTCCCCTGTCAACACTGTCTGTGTTCTCTGTGTATGGCCAGCATAACTCTCCAGATCACTGGAAGTTAGGAAGATTCATGTGCTACAGTGGTGTCATGGTCTTGTACTTAAATGGCCTTGTACTCAATATGAACGTCCAGCTCTTTTTTTTTCTTTCTAAGTCATGGTTTCCGTCTCTTTCTTTGCAGAAGCTGCAAGCTGAGTAGTGGCAGTTTCTGCATGGCATCTGGCGACATTCTCTACATTGATATAACAAGGCGCTGGAACAGCATGGCGCTAGACCAAAGAGAATCAGGTAATCTTCCTTTCCTCATTCACCTATATTTGGGTACTACGAGTGAGCAGTCAAACATATTTCACCTTTCTCTAGTCCAGAAACATCATGGAATATGTTTGCTTTCTGTTTTCTGTATGTATACATTTGCTAATTCCCCTCTAGCATCCTATAGAGGTGATCCCTATCCACTCATCAGCAATGTTGATGAGTGAAACTTTTTTTGTACAGACAAAACATGAAAAATTTACTGACGGGGCACTTTTTTTTTTTTTTTTTTACTGACAACCTGAAATACAAGAGAAACTACTATTCTAAACAAAGTCAATCAATTGGCTAAATTCACCATTAAGGAAAAAATATTGAATTAAAATTTTGTTTGGGAATAATATGTGCATTTATTATTTCCAAAGCATTAATCAATGGATCATTGGATCATGGGAGAAATGTCAGGCTCCTGTACGCATTAACTCCATCTTTTTCAGGTAGAAAGCCAGAGGAAGTGTCAAAGGACTAAGAGTGTGCTGATCAGGGAGTTAGCATTTTGGGGTGCTTAGCTACATGTTACACCCTAAATACGGGTGTAACACATAACCTGTTCCTAAAGCCAAATGTAGCCTTTAAACCTTACAAACAATATGTAAACATTAAGAATAAATAATATTCTGCCTGGGTTTACACCTAAAAAGGCAATTGGTGAACTACCAAACTCAGCCTCAACTAATGCGGCATGGCGTGTGAATTTAAACCACCCCCCACTGCCCAATTCAAGGAGGCAGAGCAGGTCTGGAGGAGGAAGTTACATCCTCCTCCGCTCTTTTTGCTGTGGCTTATGCATACATCACTGGTTGCTAGACGCCTGGCAGTCCTAGCATCCAGTAATTTGATAGTGGAGGACAGTGGGCAGCAGTAGCCAGCAATGGAGCCAGGGTAAACCGGGCCGCAGAACTTTGGAATCGGGACTAGTAGTTGTGCTGTGAGTGTAAACCAGGGGAAGTCAGTCTTTGTAATTTTACAGACAGATGTCTCCTATCTACAGACATTTACGGATGGGCGAAATCAGGGTGTTTTTACGAACTGCCCGTAAATTTAGGGACGGTTGGCAACCCTGCTCATCAGTTAGAGCAGAGAGGGAGCTATACATGATAATATTCAGGTCTGCAGTCATCTGCCACACAGAAGTCATACCTAATTTGTTCAGTGATGTTGGTAATCAGTAGTAGCTTAGCAGGCACAGGTTATGTGCATATGATAAAGTTTTATCTTAATCTTACAGTAAAGGGCACATTCATAGACCCTGGATTATTATAGGCTCATACCTTCAGGTAATTGGGCAATGACAAGCTTTTAAGGACACGCCCCTTGGGCACCACCCCTATAACCCTACAAGTGACAGACCTCTTCTGCTTCAAAGAGAAATCACTCATTAGCTTAAAGGGGTGTTCCGGGGATAAAAAAATTAAAAGCCAGCAGCTACACATACTACAGCTGCTGGCTTTTAATAAATGGACACTTACCTGTCCTGCAGTCCCTCGATGTCGGCACCGCAGCTGATGTCTCCATCAGCTGTCGGGTGCTGCCGCCGCCATTGCGGGTAAGGTAACCTGGCAGTGTAGCCTTTCAGCTTCACGCCGGGAACCCTACTGCGCGTTCGTGCAAGGCCCCGCTTCTCTCTCCTATTAGCCCGGCGGCCGAGGGTGGAGGAGGAGGAAGCCCCGCGGTGACGTCACGGTCGCATCGCGGCCGCGGCGGACTTCCGGAGGTGGGAAAGGATACCTGTCAAAGATGGGTATCCTGTCCCCCCTCCCCCCAAAAGGTGCCAATTGTGACACTGGAAGGAGGGAGGAATCCGATGAGCGGAAGTTCCACTTTAGGGTGGAGCTCCGCTTTAAGCACTTTTGTTATTTTTCATAATTATTTATCTTAAAATTCTTCTATCAATTCCTCACTGCCTTCCAATGCCACAAGTAGTGGCAGTGCATCTGGATCACACCCCTTCAGGGGTATGCCCACCGTGAGAGGCGAAGACTGGACTTTATATACAGGTAAGACGGTCGGTCACCCTGTATGCTTTTGACCATTACTGTCAAAGACTGAGGCGATATTTGAATGTTATTCACTACGGTGTAAACTTTTCAGATTTTTATCTAAAACTCAGAACAGTCTCAGGTGGATGACTAGGTGTGACATCACACCACAGGTCACATATTTTATCGCCACTTCTGCCTAGAGCCCTTTTAGGCTACTCAGGTGCTTCGTTCCATCTTTTCCCCATGTGGATTCACTACAGGATGGTCAACACCAAGCAAAAGGAAGCCTTTGCAAAATTGCATGCAAATATTACGCTCACACAACACTCAATCTCAAAGTGATGATGCTCCCCTTGCATCGGAGCAGGAGCCCGCTCTGACACCGATCTCTGCATCTGACTCCCACTCTTTTTCAGGCAAGCAAAAAGGTAACCTTTTTGACAAAAGCAGAATTTTCTGCCTTGGTATTGTGCAACCTAATCTCTTCCGTCTCGTCATACCCCTTTGCACGCAAAGAGACCTGCGAAATCTTTCAAAACATCCCTGTTCATAAACAGATTGAATGTGCAGTCTAAGAAGATTGTATCACTCAAGGCAGGATTTTCACTCCTCACAAAATCTTTGCTGAACTGTAGCCAGTGAAGAAAGAGTTAGCAAAAAAGTGTTCTGCTGTCTCAGTCTTAAACATTCACTGTACCGATTGAAGATGTTCCTTCTTTCAAAGGTTCTCCAGATAGAAAGTTTGAGACGCTCGCTTTACTCAGGTTCAGCCCTGCAACCATCTCGCTAGGGCAGTGAACAACCAGCATGACCCTATTTTCCACGATTGTGCCTTAACAGAGCAATTACAGCAGCTACCTTCTGCTCTGCTGTTTTGTGAGGATACCCTAGAACAGCAGTCCCCAACCTTTTTGGCACCGGGGATCGGCTGCGTGGAAGAAAATTATGCCAAGGTGTCGATGTGGTTTTTCGTGGGCAATTTGACGGGGCAATGGCTGGTGTTGGCACTTCAATCATCACGGCACCATGGTTGATATGGTGTCAGGATGCTTGAAGCACATTATTTCTATTGTTACATTGTAATATAAAATGAAATAGTTCAACTCACCATAATGCACAATCAGTGGGAGCCCTGAGTGTGTCACTTGCCATGTTGCCTGCCACCAGATGCAGCTTTTCACTTTTCATGTCACCTGCCTTTGGATGCAGCTTGTCAGGTCACCTGCCTTCAGATGCAACTTGTCACTTGCCACGTCACCTGCCACTAGATGCAGCTTGTCACTTGTCACATCACCTGCCACCAGATGCAGCTTGTCACTTGCCACATCGCCTGCCACCAGATGCGGGTTGTCATTTGCCACGTCACCTGCCACCAGATGCAGCTTGCCATGTCACCTGCCACCAGGTGCGTATTGTCACTTGCCACGTTCGCCTGCCACCAAATGCGCCACTTGCCATGTCACCTGCCACCAAATGCAGATTGTCACTTGCCACGTCGCCTGCCACCAGATGGGGATTGTCACTATCCTGCCACCAGCTGAAGCTTCCCACTGTTGCCTGCCACCAGAAAATATCAGATGCAGTTAGTCACTTTTTAAATGTAAAGGCAATTTGGAGGCAGGCAACAGTGACAGCAGGGAAAGAGGCTTCTCTCCACAGCTTTTCAGCACATGTGCATTGGCTGGGTCCGAGAGTGAGGGCGGGCAGTGAGAGATGATGTAATCTCTCTGCTGTCGGCAGCTGCACAGTGAGGTCGGAACTGCAGTGATGCAGGGCAGGCAGTGAGAGATGATGTCATGTCTCTGCTCTCTTGCCACCCACACTCCACCGACTCTCTCATGCCATCCGCGGCCCAGCTGCTGAGAACTCACGGCCCGGGGGTTGAGGACCCACGTCATAAAACATGTCAGGTCCAATTTCCAGAATGGTTCTAACTCACATCTCATGGCTGACAGCCTGTACAGCTGAAGTTGCCTGTAAAAAGCATCTCACACATACATATTTTCAAGGAAGATATAAATTTGGAGAGGTACTTGACTAGTTCCTCAAAGATGCCACAGGAGGGAAGGTTTTATCCCACAATGGAAGATCCCAAAACCCCCCTCCTAAGCCACTACCTCCTCAAAATGCATAACACAAAAATGCAGAAAGTTCAGCATTTCTTTTCAGCACAAGGCTTGGACCACAAAGCCCAGCAAGACTTCCTCAGAGCCCTCTTCTCGGTTAAGGGGCGCCCTCACTTCTAAGAGTGGGGGGATGTTTGTTACAGTTTGCCTTTCTCTGGGTCACAGACATCCAAGACCTCTAGGTTCAAACAATAGTTTTAAAGGATTTCAAAACTATACCCTTTCACCGCTTTTTTCTCACAAATCAACCAAAACCCCAAGGACAGTCAGATTTGCAGAATGCTTTAAACCATCCCTTCTAGTTCTGCTAGTATTACCAAAAGACCAGTTCAAAGGATTCTATTTAAATCTGTTTATTGTACGAAATCTCAATGGGGGTATTCATCCTATTCTGGACTTAAAACCCCTCAACAATCGCCTTTATGCCCCGTACACACGGTCGGATATTCCGATGGAAAAAGTCTGACCGGATTATGTTGTGCGTGGGCTCTAGCGGGCTTTTTCTGTCCATTGGCTACTGGCCTCTACATAGTCCCTTCGTACATTTTCTATGTCTCCATGTTCAGAACGATCCGATTTTCTGACAACTTTTTTCCGACTGTGTGTGTGTGCAACACAAGTTTCGGACAAAATCCGTCGGAAAAAATCGGAATGTCCGACCGTGTGTACAAGGCATTAGATTCCAAAATCTTTAAT